>OY731398.1:39010214-40210214 GCA_963425845.1 Sphenostylis stenocarpa | reverse complement strand
GTTAATGCAAAAGTTGAATAACAAGATAAGTATTTCTTAAAGGGAAACAACATTTTTATGTATACCTTGTTTAATTTGGGAGGAAAAAAATATAATATTTTGAGATAGAAGTCGAATCAGAAAATTCGCTTATGAGAATAAATTTAAATAATAATTTTTTAAAGAATTATAGTATTTTTTTAATAAAATTTTAAAATATTTTTTTAATAAAATTTTAAAATATTTTTTTAATAAAATTTTAAAATATTTTTTTACGTGACTCAGCTAATTCCCTTTCTTCCGCCTCTTTCTGCTTCTGTTTTGAGACATATTGTTCATTATTTGTTTAACCAAAATATATTATAATAATAAAGTAATTAGACATGTAAATATATTTACTATTTAGTTATTAAACATGTTTGAAGAAGAAAAAAAGTGCAGTGATCGATATACGAATTAAAAATAGGAAAGGTAGACATTAATTTTCTAAAAAGAAGATATTGACAACCCAACCTAAATATTTAACTCAGAATTGACATTGAATGAACTAAAAACCTAACTACAAGGGAAAATGGTTCTTATACAAAGTTATATATATACTCTACTCTATCGTGTAATAATGTATTACTAATAGTAATGTAAAATTGGTATTGGTATTATGTTAAATTACTTACAGTTGCAATATCGTAAACCAATACATATGATATTACTTTATTTGCTAAATTTTACTTAACCTTATATATATTTTTTAAATACCATTAAATAATTAATAAAAAAAAGATAGAAAATAAATACAATTTTCGTAAGCTTTTGAAAGGATTTCTTTGAAATGGAATTATATGGTTTTTTTTTTTTCTTCGTGCACTTTTTCCTGTTTCTGCGAAAGTTAAATTGTGTTTTTTTATTTAATCACTTTAGATATATTACGTGGAAAACATGTTAGGCACAAGTAGCATTTGACCAATATTTGAGTAATAAAGTAATTTTTTTTTCTTCATTAGATTACAACAATGAATATGTAAAGAAAAGAATAATGAATAAATTTATTCCAATAAAGTCTATTGATAATTTAACTATCAAATCCAAATGCTACATTTATTAATTTAATTAACACGAGTCCTGGAAGTATTTTTTTTATATGTTTGTTAAAATATTTTATTTAATATTCCTTTACACTTAAATATTCTCTTTAAATTAATTTTATTAGTGGATCTTTAACATAAATCTTAATATAAGATGCATTGTTTCAAGATTTTATGTTCAAAATCTTTGACATAAAGATTTTGAATTCTTATATAATAATTCTTATTAAAATCAGTAAAACAATAATAAAAAATATTTTTAAAATTTTATGTTCTAATTTTTAAAGTTGCCTATGATTTAGTAATGAAATCTGTCTTTAAACCAAAATTCTAAACAAGATATGTATCTACGAGACAAAGCTTTTTCCCTCTTTTAACAATTTAACTTAAAAATTCTGAAAAATAAATCTTAAATTTTTCTTTTTAATTAGAAAACACTAAAATATAGCGAGTTATATAAAATATAATGAAAGATAAATGCATATTATATTCATATTGTCATTTCTAATTGTTGTTCACCCACTGGTTCTTTTCAATTTTATGAATTATACAGGGGAATAAAAAAAAATCCATAATTCTAAGATTAAATGTTTTTATCAATTAGTCACATAAAACTAGATAAATTATAAAGTTTATTTATGGGGTGAAAATAAGTTTAATGGGATGAATGAGTTCAAAAGATTAAAAAATAAATTAAATTAGACTTAATTTTATAACCAAAATTGAATTAAATTTATTTTTATATCATTCTTGTTACTTACCTGATTACCTGATTAGATCACGCTAGTATTTAGATTTATGAATTAATTTATTTTATAAAATATTTTTTAAAAATAAAACAATTAATTATTATTATTATTATTATTATTATATATATATATATATATTAATAAGAGTAAATATGAGAATAAGTTTCTAACAATAATTTATTTTAAATTCTAATAATTAAGATTAATTATTATTTTATATTAATAAATTACTAAAATAAAAATGATGATAATAAAAGATAAATTTTAAATTTTTATTTTGTTATTGATTGTGTTAATTTTTATAATTTATATATTAAATTATTATATGTTAAATAAAAATTAATTTTATTAATATAA
Organism: Sphenostylis stenocarpa; assembly: GCA_963425845.1. Taxonomy (NCBI): domain Eukaryota; kingdom Viridiplantae; phylum Streptophyta; class Magnoliopsida; order Fabales; family Fabaceae; genus Sphenostylis; species Sphenostylis stenocarpa. The sequence continues at coordinate 40,208,047 of OY731398.1, read as the reverse complement.
TTTAAAATTTAAAAATATATATTTTATTTTATATTTAAATATTTTTAATTAATTATTTTAGTGTAAATACATTAATATATATTTTCAATAAGATAAAATTTAATCCATTAATTCATTGGCCTAGATAAAACTAAGTTAAAAATTACAGTTCATTCTTAAATATAAGTCAAGTAATCCATTTTTTTTTTTACTTGACCTTAGACTGAACTGGGTCATTCTTTTCATACAGTTTGTCTTGCTTTTCTTAAATTATTACTGTAAAGGAAGAAATAATATTTGTTTCTTTAAAAGAAAAAATATACTCAATATTTTAATGTCTATCTTTTTTTAATTGCAAACCTTTTCATTAAATAGGTAATTATAATCTTCTTAACTGTTTTGAGAGCGGCAACATCTCTTGACAGATTTAACTCTTAAACAAAATTTTGGTTATTTGTTTAAAAATTGGTGAAATATATATCTACTTTAATCTTATAACTGATTTAGTATAAAAAAGATTATAATATATAATATTATTATATTTCTAATTAATATAAAATTTCATCACACTTTCTAACTTTAAAAAAGATTTTTTTTTTTATCACACGCCTATGACTAGAAAATATTTTCAGTTGGTGACATATTCTTAATATAATCAAACACATGCAAATACCATGAAGGTAAACACGAAGTGAAATATGTATATGTTTATAGAACAATCTATTAAATGCTTTATTCTCGTAACCATACACAATGTATGTTATATCTTGAAAACAAATGAGAGTTATGAAACGTTCCTTGATTTAATATAAGTTTTATAACACATGATTTTAAAGAAATTGTACAATCAAGTTTGTAAAAAAAGAAAAAATATATTCTTTTTGATAAAAAAAAGTGTTAAATAAATAATTAACTATATATTTTATCTTTATTTAAACTTTCAAGTTAATTTATGTTTAATTAAATATTTCATCTCTTCTAATTTTAGTGTGGTTCATTTATCTACCATTAATGCCTTGTTTGATATCATCAAAAGTAGATGAAAGGACTGTGTTAGGAAGGAAAAGAGATAACAATCAATCTCTTTTTTTGTTGAAATATCTCTAACAATGAAAGTGAAGAAGGGTTTAAGGGAGTCCCACACTGTATTTCATTCTTCCTAAGATGGATAGAACGTGAACAAGGAAAGGAACGAATTTTAAAAAAATTATTGCCATCATATATATTGCATGGACTTTTTACATAGGTTAGATAAAATTACGCTGTTAAGTTTATTTTTTAATTAAAAAGCTAGAGTAATATTTGTAATAATAGTAAATTTTTATCATTAAAACCGATAATTTGTTAAAAAAAATGAAAATAAAAGTAAAGGAACATGTTTTTGGTTGTGAGACAACATAGATAAATGGGAAATTAAAAATTGAAATAAATATGAGAGAAGAAATATAATTTAGCTTAAAAAGATTGATAGCACATTTTTTGGAAGGAGAAAGGAGAAATGATGCGTACGTCATTGCAAAACCACCCGTGCACCTCTTTTGTCGTTAAGTGCTCTCGCAATTTCCTTGAAAAACTTTTACACACTTTCGAATCTTTCTCATCCTCTTATTAGTTTTAAGAGTTTTATTATTTATAAAATAAATTTTGTGATATTATATTTTCATTTTTTCATCATTTAATCACTTTATCTTGTACATATTTATTTTGTTTTATCATCGTACAAAATTTTGCATGAAAAAATTGTCATAGTATAATAATTACACATTTTGGAATCACACGTCGCTTTTGCGTGCACTGTTATTCTTCTTCATGTTTTGGCGCTCTCTCTCTTTCTAATATTGATTGCTCGATTTCAAATAAAATAAAAGCAACAACTTTATCATATAGTAGTTTATTAATATTTTTGTATGATATGGTTTATAATGGCTTAAAATATTAACAGGGGCTGCTCAGTGCTCACTTCACAAAGCTGCAATTGCAAATTTCTAAGTAACATTAGCCAAATTGCGTTCTCAATCTCACGAATTCAGGTTCTTTTCCTTTTGATAACAGTTCCAAATTCTGATCTTGTTGCGTTATCTGTGTATAGTTTTTGCCTTGTAAGGTCACTTGCTTGCTGTGTTTATGTATGTTACTGGGAATTCCATATTTTCCCCCTCTTCCATGTTTTCCGTTTCATTTATCAGCTTTCATCTCTGGGAAATTAAACTTTTCTGTATTTTTTTCTTCATTTTCTGTTTTTAATTGTCAAATTTCACAGCTTGTCAGAATATGGGGGGTCTATATTTAACTGCCGACTTGATATTCTGAATTATGCACTTATTGTTTGTAATTCTGATGACGTGAAAAACAAAAATCATGTTTAACGTAACTGGGTTTTTGTGGAGTTTAAATTTCTGCGCTTTGGTCCACTTGTTAGTTAGCAAGTTTGAATTTTATATTCTAAAACTAAAAGCATCTAATCTTGTAAGGTTAAACATGTCTTTCGTCCTGGGTAATGAGTAGATGGACACAAGAATGATCAATCCTTGGAACTGAGGATACTACGGACAACCTATTTCAGCAGTGCTGAATGATTGCCCCTTAAAGACTAACAACATAATTGCTGGCCTTGGCCTTGAACAATTAAAGGAAGTAAAGAACCAAACCAGAACTGATTGGTCAGATTTGACGCTCTTTATTTCAAATCTCTTGTTTTGTATGGCAGCTTTTTTATGTTTCTTATACAACTATAGTTTGGAAATGATTTCTCCCTTGACGAGAAAGGCTCATGTATGAAGAAAGTGTTAAACACGTACCTGATTTTAGTCGTGTTCTATTTCTATGTCCAGATTTCAGCAAGAATCAGGTAGAGTTGTCAGTTACCACCACAGAATTATTTCTTGTGGTTGTCCTAGTGGTAGCATGAGGAACTGAAATAATTTCTGGAGCTGAAAATTGGTTTTCTAATTATTTCGTGGTAGAAAGCCTTTGTCAGGTAACATTGCTACATGGAATTTGATTTGTAAGCATGGTGCTAGAAAATACATGGCTAGAGTTAGCGACTAAATTTGTGCATCATATTGTTCTCAATCTGATTATCATTTTTTATTGGAAATAGCTCAGCATATTAGTAGCGGCAATGGATTATGTTACATAATGGGTGTGTTCGTTAATATTTAGTTATGATAAGCTCAGTTTTGCTATTTGCTATAATTTCCAGGAATTTCACTCTATCATTCATAGTGGGTGATAAAGTGACTTTAGTTCAAATGGAGCAGTATGAAATTCTAGAACAGATTGGCAAAGGTGCATTTGGTTCTGCCCTGCTGGTGAGGCATAAGCACGAAAAGAAAAAGTGAGGATCATTCAATATCTTGTTGAAATGAGTTTTAAGATATTATATATCCTTTGCAGGTTAATTTGTTAATTATTTATTTATAACATATGAGTGTTGCTAATATTGATAATCGGTTATATGATATATATGGTATACATTTTTGAGTTGTGCCATTTACATTTTAGGTATGTCCTTAAAAAGATTCGTCTTGCTCGCCAAACTGACAGAACCCGTAGATCTGCCCACCAGGAGGTAACCTACTCTCAGTGCTGGGTTTTATTGAATGAATGTTCTTTTCTGGAAAAAATTAACGAAGGCCACGTGCTTTCATGTTGAAAATGACATATTCATTCCTGTGTATTTTCTATGGTGGAGCTAGCTTTTGCAACTTGAAATTTGGAGTTGATCTTTAAGCTTAGGTTTCTCATTTATAAGATTGTAAGACGCTTTGTTGGTTCTTTGTCTTGCAGATGGAGCTTATATCCAGAGTTCGAAATCCATTTATTGTCGAGTATAAAGATTCCTGGGTAGAAAAGGTAAGCCCTTGTTTTATCATAGTAACGAAAATATTGAGAGCAGAACATCTATTGTAGTCCATTATATTGGTTTATATATAAATTTGATTGTTTCTGATACTGAATTACTTGCAGGGTTGTTTTGTATGTATCATCATTGGCTATTGTGAAGGAGGGGATATGTAAGTCTAAATTTGCACTGAATTTCAATATTTGAGTTACAGCATTTATTAACACATTGTCTTTTACTAGCCAAATCATTTAGTCTTTTAATAGTTTGTCTCTGTTGAACAGGGCTGAAGCTATAAAAAAGGCTAATGGTGTTAGCTTTCCTGAAGAGGTTGATCACTTTTACAAAAACTCCATTCACAACTGAGCCTATCCTATTTCCAACTCCTAGCTCTTTCGAACTATGTAGAATAATTGTTATAGGTCAACCTTTTGCATGCAGAAACTTTGCAAGTGGCTCGTTCAGTTGCTGATGGCTCTTGATTATTTGCATGTAAATCATATTCTTCATCGTGACGTCAAGGTATTGGACAGGACTTCTTTAAGTTAAACAACAGATGATGTTATGTAGCTTATATCGCAGAGACCTTTGAGGAACAGCCTTATGTTGATGTTGGATTTTCTTCTGTTTCAGTGTTCAAATATATTCTTGACGAAAGATAAAGATATACGTCTAGGTAAATAGCCTAACTCATTTTATCTTCACATTGTTCTTTAGATTTGATCTCTGTTGGGATTTGGTGTGTTGTATGCTATCTTCATGTTACGCGTGCTGGATGCAGGGGACTTTGGTCTTGCTAAAATGTTGACATCTGATGATCTTGCTTCCTCAGTGAGTGTGATATTGCCAAAATATTCGCATATTCCCTTCTTCGACATTTTTTTTTTCTGAATTGATTGCTGTTTGTTCTTGCTTAAACTTAGGTTGTTGGGACTCCAAGTTATATGTGCCCAGAGCTTCTTGCTGATATACCCTATGGCTCTAAATCAGATATCTGGTCTTTGGGTAGGATAGATTGCATTCATACTCCTGAGATTGGCTAATCTTGATTACTCCTTTTTGTTCCCTCTTTTTACAACATCTTTCTTAACTGCATTTGTCATTTGTTTTGATTAGCAAAATAAACAAGTGTATATATTATATTAATATTTGACAGGATGCTGTATCTATGAAATGGCTGCTCACAAGCCAGCTTTTAAAGCATTTGTAAGTCATGATCCAAAGCTTTTTTAATAATTTTTCTTATGAAATGTTATTGACAAAACTTGTTAGTCTTGAGTAGGAGAATGTACTTGGGGATACAATGATTCGTTTAAAACTAAAATTCTTCTGTTGGATTATAAGCATTACTGTCTTTCAATATTTCACATTTCTAAAGTGACTATCCGAAGCTTTTGCATTCATTTTTTATAATGAAATGCCAGAAACTTTGTAGTCTTAAGTAGGAAATTTTTCTAAGGGTATACAAATTTGTCAAGAACATTTAAAACTACGTTGTTCGATTTTTAAGCATTCATGGTCCTGTTGAGACTTTTAGTTGTATCATTTTGGAAAGAATTTGCTTCTCACACTGACTTTCAGTATTTCACATTTCTGACGTTTGGACGTCAACATTAAATCATCGACTCTACCTTTTTAATTTTCTTTTATGTGTTCTCTTCATTTGAACAGGACATACAATCATTGATTAACAAAATAAACAAGTGTATAGTAGCTCCCCTGCCAACTATGTATACTGCTGCTTTGTGAGTCCTCTGTTTCGTGAGAATCTTTGAATTATTTGTTTTTAACTGCTTTATCTAACTGATATGTTAGTGTCTATTGTTACTGAATTTGAAACACGTCAGTGGCTCGTTATTTTGTACATACATGCAGATATTGATCAATTTCGTAATTGGTAACAACCCTACTGCGCATCCATAGTTTACAAGACCTACCATTAGATTTTATGGTCTCCCTCGTATGCTTCCAAGTTTTGTGTGGAGTTGGAAATTTAACAATCTTCCGTTATAGAGTTGTCCATGTTAATTGTTAAATGTCACATCATTTAAAATTTTACACCATTTTTCAATATACTTGATCTACATAAGAACCATTCATTATGGTAGAACTAGAAGAATGAAATGTAATTTAGTCATGGGATTTGGTTTGCCATAATACACTTTGCAATGGAAACTCCGTTAATAGTGAGCAATCCTATTCTGTTATCTGCCTTGGCCTGTATATAATATATCTTATTGATTCTCCTCATCATTCGAACTTTGCTATTATAATTATTCCCTCTTTAAGTAAGGAACCTCATTCATGACTTGATTTGTGTAAGTTGTTTGACATGCATATTTTTTCTTTCAGTCGAGGGCTTGTCAAAAGTATGCTGAGGAAAAATCCAGAGCTGAGGCCAACTGTAAGTTCCATCTTTTGGGAGTTTCATTACGCTTATTTATGTGCTGTTGATATAAAGATTAAAACTAGTGTCTAAAAGAAAAATGATATGCATATGCCATTGTCTATTATGTGGCTTATGTAATTGCATTGGATTGTCATTGGGTGTAAGTATGACACAAATATTTTCAGTCTGACAAACGCAGATTTATATTTTTTCTCTTTCATTTTTTATATAATTTTAATTTTCAATTTTCCACCTTATGTATTGTAAGGCAAAGCAATTCTTGTAGATTATTTGACTTCGTTTACTCAGTCTTCATTTCTAGGGCCCTATTAAAACGTTGCTATTCAAGTTCATACGTGCCGCAATGAGCTATTTCTTGTTGTTTGAGTCACTTGAGACTGGGTAGTGGAAAATGTGCAATGGGAAAAGCATAAATATACAGGATTCTAGTTTCACACTTGTACATGACAATACTTGTTTGATTATTCAAGAGAAACTCAAAGTAAAGTATAACTGAAAGTATATAGATTGAGCTTGGGCAATGTGCAGAGATCTAGAGCATTAATTTGTAGAGGCATGCAGAAAGTTAGAGGTTAAGAGATTTTAATTTTAAAATAATACATTGCCTTTACGATAGGAGTAAAACTGTGTAGAAAGCTTAGGAAATTTGGATAATATGGTATTTTTACATTATTTTTCACTTAAAAATGTCAAAAATTAATTTGTTAGGCTACCACTTTCATCACTTTTTAAGGAGATATATATGCAGTTAAAGCAAGGAGGAAGAAACTTCTGAGCATGCTTAATAGTATACAAAATACAACATCAATAAGTATTTAAACAAAGCCTTTGGCATGTACATCATGCACGTCAAAAGCCAGAAGGCTAGTTAGAGAATTATTTATTTAGACCTTTATCCTATGCATTTCATTTCCATTTTCACAGTAGATTTGTTAAACATGTAATATATAGATAAGGTCATGCCTTGCTTCGATCTCTTCATCTATTCTTGTATGGACCATATATAATATGCAGTTTTAATTTGATATTAACCTTTTAGTCATCATCATTAGTTTTAAGTTTAACTTCTAATTTATGAAGCGACCTTGAAAGTTGTCGTAAAAGTTTTTAAGTTAAGCAATGGGCGGCCACAATACCTTTCATGTGAGACATTACTACATTTCCAAATTATTATTTTTTTTTCAGCCTTTATATAACTAGTCTAGGCAAAATTTGCATGGCATTGACTCTTGGCTAACTTATTTTGGTGGACTTTTTCAAAACAAATTAACCACAGACTGTTTTGACAGGCTACAGAATTACTAAATCATCCGCATCTTCAGCCTTACATTCATAAGATTCACCTTAAATTAAATAGCCCCAGGAGAAGTACTTTTCCTTTCCAATGGCCTGAGCCAAATTATGTAAGGAGAACTCGGTCCATAGACCCAGAATCTGTTTCTACTCTTTCTGACCAAGATAAATGCTTGTCATTTAGCAAGGACAGGGCATTGAATCCAAGTATTTCTGGAACTGAACAAGTTTCTCAGTGTTCTACTCAAAGAGCACATAGATTATCTACCCCAGAAGAGAAGATCTATGAACTATCTATCAGTCGTGTACGTAACAAATACAATACTGACACATCAAAAGCCACAAAGTTCTCAACAGTTGAGAGAACACCAAGGTTAAGGGCAGTTACAGTTTCTTCCACTGCCAAAAGGCAAACAATGACACCATCAAAGACAACCGATACTGGTCCAAACCAAGATTCAGTAAGTTTATTCTCTGTATGACTCAATATTTCCATTTCTCTTGATATCCATTTAAAAAACAATGAACTCATGTTAAATTGTTCCAATTTATTTCTCTTTTATCCCCAATCATGGGAGGAGAGAATTAGGCTTGTACATGCTGCATGCATGAGTGAACATGTCTACTTAGTATATAGCAAAGATAATTTTTATTACATTTTTACAATATAATCAAATCACAAACTCTCAAGTATGTTAAGTTTGTTGATGTTACGATAACTATCTTAGAAGTTATATCGACAGTGGTTTTTAATTAGTTGACAATATAAGTTTTTCTAGTGGTAGAGTCTAGAATTGAACTCAAGAAATATTCCCATATTTTATAAAAGTTTTCTTATGAAACTGATAAAAAATGATTATACCTACAAAATAAACCGAGTCAAGCATGCACAAGAGTTTACTCGGTGGGGGTTTGCAATGTTTGACTCGGTGAAGAGAGTTCACTTGTTCCCATGGACTCCAGGCTACATCTTTATGTTTCTGCTTTTCATTTCAGCTTCCAGTATCTAATAAACCATCTAGAAGGTTTTCCTCACCACCAAGAGGCAGGGCGACAGCAAACTTGTACACAAATTTTTGTGTCCTTGGAAGTTTGGACTCTCCTAATGTCTCTGTTAATGAACCACGAATCGACAAGATGGCTGAATTTCCAATGGATACCCGTGAGGATCCTTTTTTCTCTACCCGTGGGCCATCATCAACATCAGCTCGCTGCTCTTCAAGCTCAACAGGGATTACTGCTTATTGCTCCATCACAATGGACAAGTGTACAATCCAGGAAGATAAAGTTAGTATCCCCACCAGTATCAGTGATGCATGCCCTGGTCCAAAGGGAACTGAATGCCATTCTGAGCATGTAAAAGCTTGTGTTTCCAGTCGTTCCTCTGCTGATGTGGATCAGCGCCGGTTTGACACGTCATCATACCAACAACGCGCAGAGGCATTGGAGGGTCTGCTGGAGTTCAGCGCCAGACTCCTACAACAACAAAGGTTTGATGAGCTTGGTGTGTTGCTGAAGCCGTTCGGGCCTGAGAAGGTTTCTCCTAGGGAAACAGCTATTTGGTTGACCAAGAGCTTTAAGGAAACTGTGGTCTAAGGTTTTCTTTTCATGCACGTTATGATCATTGCTAACGGGAAGTGTACAAAATGTTGTGTATATTGACGGTAGAATAATGAAGAGTGGCTTTTGTTATTAACATCAGCGTTTTCCTTGGGGTTCACAACAGGCATGCGTCGTATAAAATAACATTACACACATCTCTCATTTATATATAGTTTTCTCACGATTATAACCGGTCCACCTCAGGCTTTGTTACAATTGAAGCAGGTGATACTCCAAGGTGTTATGCTCATGCATTATTCCTTCTACATCGTCAAAAGTTCTTAGGCCACATGGAGGGAATCATCCTTATATGCCAAAGAGGATTAAATACGAATCACTGGAAAATTTTCATATTTCGTAAGAATCTTTTTATTTTATATTTTCTATAAAAATTCGTATAAAATGAGAGTGAAATGTCAAAAGTTCTAGTTGTGAGTTTTTGAATGAATTAGACATAGTCCATCATCAGACTTATCTTTGATAGCTTTTTTCAGATTGAAACTTGGTATATCCAAATGTTGATATTGTAGTATGGCTCTAAATGATTTTAGTGTGGAATAAACACTTTATGTTACTCCCTAACATCCTTGTTAGAAATAATGCCTCAGAAGAAAGAGGAAGATAAGCCACTTAGTCCGTAAATTGGAGGCCCAAGAAATCTAAACCCATCAGCATCAACTATTAGGGAAGTTAGAGAAACACAGTATATTCAGAGAAGCCCCGCAGTGTTCTCTCCTTCCAATGGCTTCATTTAACCAAAAACCAAAATCATCAAGCTCCACAATTGACCAATAAGTGTACTACTTTGTGGTACTGCATAAGTATTATACCAATCACTTTCTGAAAAAATAAAAGCAGATTGTATGGAATTTAAAAATATTTAAAATAAATGCTGTATTAATTGACTGTTGTAAAAGTAATAATAGATTTGGGTTGTTTCTTTTGGCATTTTTTTCAGTGACAACGGAAAAAAGAAAAAGGATGAATTTGGTGCATAATGTTGAGTTGGGAGTGACGAAAGTGATCCGTATCAGTAACTCCAACTGGGCATACATGTTTGAAGAAATGTATGATCCCAAGGAGAGAATGGTCCTTTTGTAAAGCCTCTCCTCTCCTCACAGTTTAGTAATGGAGAATCTGCTGACATAATCTCACAAGAGAACCTTCACTCAACCCTAGACAACAGTCTACTCACTCACCCTTCTTATAACTGTTACCACTCACCCTCCTTTTTCAACATTATTTCTACTGTCAAAATAATTCCACACTGCATTATTGAATAGATATAATTTAAATTGTTTAACTTTATTATTATTTACTTTTTTCTACTGTCAAAATAATTCCACACTGCATTATTTAGTATCCTAGTTTCATCTTTTAAGAAAAGTATGTTTAAACATTCATTAAGGAAATGCGCCACGTAATTAGCATATGACTGTTAGTTTTTTCTAAATTATCCTGTGATTGTGACTAGTTTGGATGGTGAACAACTCAGTTTCTATCATTTAAAAAGTGTGCAAGAAAACTTCTGTTTCTTTCAAGACTCTATTCCCATTCAATTTTCGAACCAGGGATTTCACCATCTTTACTCCATTCTTGCAAAAAGTATCTCAATGAATCTAGACTATATATGGGAACTTGAATCTCACCATTGAACTGCACTTGAACTTTCACTTACATATCCAAATCTTGTCCATACATAAAAAAAATGAAGTAAAAAAAAATATATAGTCCTTAGAGATAACACAGATTCTTTAATCCTTCAATCATTTTTCGTTCTATTTTAAATGAATAATTAGTCCCTAAAAAGTGAATTTAATTTAGTTCCAAAATCATTAATTAATATTATTGGAAATGAATGAAGGACTAAAAAAATCTCACCTTTATAATAAAAGGATTATTTGGTGATTTTTCCGTGGATCAAACTAGATATTAAAGCACTAACAGTAAACCAAACCTTAATTCAAGAAACCTGAAATCCTTTTTGTCCCAGCCTGAACTGTATGAACATGATCCTACGTCGTCATAGTCACCGTCAAGATCTCTATGATGAGTAGACCCACAACCACCATCATCACTTTTCTTATTACTTTTCTTATGCCATCTTAAACCCTTTCCATTATAACCAATCTACATCTACATGCACCATCCACGCAACTAAACTACACTTAAAACCTGACAACCCTATAGCTAGCAGCTCATATTGTTGCCCACTACTCCCTACAAAGTACGAAACTTATCTCTTCCACACGCAATCATATTTGTCTTCGTGCTTCCAACACAAACTACTAACATATTTTTTTTTATGAATAATGTACCTCCTTCACGTAACCATCCTTTGTTTCATGCATGAAGGAAGGAGGAGGATGGAATCTACTTTCTGATGAAAAAGGTAAATGGGAATGATGAGGAATGGAGGGGCAAATAAGTTTTTTTTTTTTTTTTTTTGTGCAGTTTAAAATGCTTTAGAATTGAAATTCAACTTTTCTAAATGTCACGGACTAAATCATGGGCAATTTAAATAATAATAATAATAATAGTAATTGTACAGTCATAATAAGGTCTAGTTCTAACTGATGCAATCTATAGTTTTATTTTGCACTTTTTAAAATCTTAAAAATCAATATATGCCATTTTAAAGGTTAAAAGCTATATATGATGTGCAAAAGATTATAACTTAACGAGAAAACTTAAATACAGTACAGCACTGTAGGTAATGTTTTTAAACAAAATTAAATTTTTATTTCAAGAATTGCATATTATCAAAATCTAACTTCAATTCCAATTGAATAACAATAAAAAATAGCAGTTATCATGCTAAACCTAAGTGTCATAGAGGAATGGAGTAGTCCCCACTTGGTTATTCAAAGGTTAGGAGACAAACAAAACTATATGTTGTACAGGACTCAAATGGTCTTAAGGTTGATGGTGCTGGCAACTTCATGTGTAACTGATATTATTTTCGACTCAAAGACCTTTTTAAATGCAAACTTTAAATTAAAAAAACGATCTCATTTGTTTTTCCCTCCATTGACAGGCCAATAAAGAATGGACATGCATTTGATTCCTTCTCTCCTTTGGCATCTCTGTGATGTGGTTTTCGGTCAACATTCCCTGCTGTTCATATTTGGTTGTGTCAGGAGATATATGTCGGGCAAGTTAGGCTTGTGCCTCCTGTGTTTTGTCGCCATTCACCCAAGCTTTGGCTAAAACCCTAAACCTGAACACATAACTTCAGAGGAACATTTATTACCCTCATCTATTTTAGCAACAAGACCCATAATTATCACATTTAAATGTCATTTTCCTCCTTGATGATGCATCTTCTGACGCTTTATATAGTCTGGCCATTAATAGCTAACCTGCAAAGTGTGCTTATGGGGTTTGCAAATCTGCATGGAGAAGTCTACTTTTTTGAGAAAATAAAGTTTAAAAGAAAGCAAAGGAAAACAAAAAAGTGAGGCTGTGATAGAAGAAACAAAAATGTCCATATACTTTCTGTACAATGAAGTGCCATTAGGTTGTAATAGGTCGCGCTTTGTCATTCCTTAGTGGTCCAAAAGGGTGCCCAAAATTGACTCGGAAAGTAAACTAATGGAAAAGAAAAATAATAAAAAAGACACTTTTTTTTTCTCTTGTATAAATCAAGAAAGCACATTTGAAATGGCAATTGAAATCGAAAGGGAGCAATTATTATTGAGAAAATGAGGCAAAAGGAATAAAGGTTATGTCTTTTGTCAGAAAATTATTATTATGATGGACAGAACAAAATAGCATCCAAAAGCAAAGGCTGTGGTTTATTTGTCATAGCCTTTCAGAAAATGATGAGATTATGTTCATAGTGATGGCTGAAAATTTTGAAAAAGTAATAGGAGGTGATGACGTCTCTAGGCACGCGCATTTTAGCTTAGGTCCCCCTCTTTCTGGAGCACAGCTTTTGTGTCCAACAACAACACAGTGTGGAGATAGATAGAAAGATTAACGACTCTTCTCTGTTGCATTGTTTGCACTTCCTAACATGTCGGCCTTCGACATAGCCAACACCTATAACAAGAAGGAACACCATCACTACTCACCTCACTCTCAAACCCTGACCTTTTCCAGTTGCACATGTCAGAGCCGCAGCATCTATACGTACCCCAATGCTTCAACATACATAGGGGAATGCGAAACAAACATTAACATTGCCTGTTAATTTATAATTCACGTTCAACTTGGAATAATTTTTTCACATTTTATCTGAATGTCTAAAGCAAACACACTCTTTCTGATAGATATCCTTGTTTTGCGAATAATTTACTTAGCACTGTGCTGGAAATTAACATCGGCATTTTCAAACTATATTGGCACGCTTTCTGTTGGATTGGAAGTAATAATTGTAGCGGTTGTTTATGTTAGATTCTTCCATGTTTCTGAGTGTTGTCAATGAGTGATGCTTTGTTATATAACGGCCTCGCTCTCTCGAATATTCTCCCAGGAAAGCTTCATCATATTCTTTAGCTTTGTAAATTCTTTCAACTGTCATCATTTCCAGTTCACACTTTAAATCAATATAAGTAAATCCCACCCATTTTGTTTGAGAGAAAATGAGACAAACCAAGAAAGATTGAATTAATATTTAAAATAAGTGTTTGACACCATACTCGATCGTTGATTACTATCAAAAAGGGCTTGCAATTGTCAAACTCATGACTCTCATCGCTTAGCCTATCATATAACATGGTCTCCACCTTTCACTTCTCAGCTTCCAACTCGTTCTCATCCTCGTTGTTATAATTATGCTTACAACTTTAACAATTTCTTTCCCAACATGAAAAAATGCGAATTGTTTTAAAAACATATGTATCATTTAAGCTTGTGAGATTTTCTCGAAAAGCTTCTCAAATTTAACTTGCCTAAATTTTTTAGATTAAAAACTATATTTTTATCTTCTTGGAATTATATGAAGTATTAGATTTTTTACTTCATGAATTAAAAACTCTTTCTCTAATATGAGAGTTTATTATTCCAAGAGAAGTGTTAAGATTTTTTTTATTAAATAGTTTAATTTGTACATTTTAATTTTTTATAAATAGTTCAAATTAATTTTTTAACATTAGATTGAATTAATTAAATATTAAACGTGGTGTATATTATGTTAAAAGGGTTAAACATGATTTGATAATATGTTTTATTTTTTATTTTTTTTTATTTTTTTAATATTTTAACATATTTCATTATTTAAATTACAATGAATTTAATAGAAAATATAAAGAAATAAGTTATTTCGAATTACAATAAAATAATAACAATTTCACTTGGGATGTGAAAATATATTATTACTAATTTGAATTTATAAAAAAATTCTCATCAATTTGTTAGTGCAAATTCTTCATAGATTAGTTAATGCAAAAATTGTATAGACTAGTGTATATGACAATATCTTATGAATATAAGTCCGTAAAAATATTTAAATTTTTCATAACTAAAAAAAATTTCCACGGATGAAAAGACTGTGTAATCTCCTAAGACGATTTTTTAATTGTAAAAAATATGTGAAAAAATTATATGAATGTTATCTACCATAAATAACTTTTTTTTAGCGGTATATGTTAATCTACTTTAAAACTTTTACTTATTTTGATTTTGTGGCTTGATGACTATTTGTTGTTCACACGTATTGTTGTGGAAATTTTCATAATTTTGTTAAATTCTTCTTTTTGTTAGTCATGAATAAAATTTGGTTAGATAGGCATGGGGGATATCCAACCTTATATTATAAAAAAATATAAACCCTTGTAAAAGATATATAGATAGAAATTTCTAGGACTTTGAGTAATATATATCATATCCGTATATGTTCTATTTATATTATATTATATATATATATATATATATATATATAATAAAATATTTTAAATATTAATAATATCTCACTCATAATTATTTAAATTAAAATAATAAATTAATATTTTTTTATTTTTTTAAATAATAAAATATTTTAATACTTAATTTAAATAAAAGATAATAAAGTAATATTCTTAATATTTTTTTCGTACTTTAATATGTGTTTATTTGAATTTAATATATTTTTTTATTTTGCTTGAAATTTTTTGTTTTTATTTTTATCATTTTCTTTTTTGAATGAGATCACATTTTCGTTCAACTTCACTTTTTCATTAAAATATTTCTTCCTTTATCATCAACTTCATTTTTTTTATTTTTCAAACTTCATGGTAGTACGATTGACCCTTTGATAGACTTTGGAAACAGTTTTTTTATCTGCATCTTAATTTTCCTCCTTAACATAAAGTTTCTTGAAGAAATATTCATCATGCTTTATATGAACTTTGAATATTAATTTCTAAGTTATTTGCATCTTTAATCACACAAAATTTGTATTCAAAAGAGTTTTTAAGTAACTTTCTCCACTTTTAAGCAATTCGGATGTGAGACTCACAATAAAATATTCAATTTTATTCCTAAACAATTTTTAGTAGCAACTGTTAGTATTATGGTGCTTGATTTAGTCCCACATCGATTAGGATTGTGAGATGAGGTTCTCTATTTTGTTATATAAGCAACCCTATGTAAAGTTTGAGATACACACAGAAATAAAAATACTTCCTAGTGTAGTCGTGGACGTAGGCATACATATTTTAGCCGAACCACGTTAAAATTCTTGTGTCGTTTATTTTTCTCTCCTTCATTCTTTCCTTTATTATTGTCTTGTTCCTAACAATTGGTATCAAGAGCCAATTTTCTTAGTATGCTCTGTGGTTTGCAGCTTTGTCCGATCTTCCACATCGAGAAAGATTTGGTCTTTTTTCTTGGGAATCTCGGTTTAGAGAAGCGAGTGGGAGCTTTCTTCGAAAGCGATGAAGAGCAATGACATTGGAAGAAGGAAAGGTGAGGATCGAGAAGTTCGATGGCGGTGACTTCGGGTTCTGGAAGATGCAGATGGAAGATTATCCGTATCGGAAGAAGTTGTATCTACCCTTGACAGGCAGAAGCCAACCGACATGGAGCGATCAGAATGGGAGTTGTTAGATCGGCGAGACGCTTGGTGTGATCCGGTGACATTAGCCAAGAATGTTGCGTTCAACATCATGAACGAGAAGACAACCGTAGATTTGATGCGGCGTTGTCAAATATGTATGAGAAGCCCTCTGCAGCCAATAAAGTGCATTTGATTCGCAGGCTAGTCAACCTCAAAATGGGTGAAGGTAACTCGGTTACTAATCATATTAGTGAATTTAATGCAATTATTGCGCAGTTGACATCAGTGCGAGATAATATTTGATGATGAGGTGAAAGCATTAATTTTATTATCATCTCTACGGAAAGTTGGGGTGCAAGCTATTCTGCGAGTAAGTAATTCCGCAAGCAATAACAAGTTGAAGCTTGATAACATCCGTGACTTGATCTTAAGCGAAGATGTTCGCAGGAAAAATTCAGTAGAATCTTTCGGTTCTAATTCGAGTTCAGCATTGAGTACTTGAAACTAGAGGAAGAAGTCGCCGAAAGGTCGTAATCAAGGCCGAGGCAGATCAAAATCCGAGAGGGAGATCACAAGCAAAAGTCCGGAATGATATCACTTGTTGGAATTGTCGGAAAAAGGGCCACTTTTCAAATCGGTGTAGGGCTCCAAAGAAGGACAACAACAACAACAAGAAGCAAGATGATGATCAATCATCAAATGCAGAAACTGATGAAGTTGAAGATGCACTGTTATGTAGTTTAGATAATTCTATTGACTCATGGATTATGGACTCAGGTGCGTCATTTCATACTACACCTTCCTTAGAACTATTATCTAACTATGTTTCGGAAAGTTTGGGAAGGTCTACCTTGCGAGATGGAAAATCTCTTGATATCATAGGAAGAGGTGATATTAACATCGGAACCTCTAATGGAAACGTGTGGACTTTGAATAATGTCGGACATATTCCAACCTTAAAGAGAAACTTAATATCTATAGGGCAGTTGGATGATGAGGGACATTACACCACTTTTGGAGATGGACATTGGAAGGTAATGAAAGGTAATCTTGTTGTTGCTCGTGGAAAGAAGCAAGGATCTCTCACATGATTGCGAGATGAGGATATGATATCGGTTGCAGAAGTTGGCAACAATTCCTCCTTATGGCATCGGAGGCTTGGGCATATGAGTGAGAAAGGAATGAAGCTCATGATATCAAAAGGTAAAATACCTAACGTGAAGCATGTTGACGTTGGACCTTGCGAACATTGTATCTTTGGAAAGCGAGAAAAAGGTTAGCTTCTCAAAAACAAGTAAGTCGTCTAAAGTTGAAAGACTAGAACTAGTGCATACGAGATGTTTGGGGGCCGGCTTCAGTGAAATCCCTTGGAGGTTCACAATATTATGTAACCTTCATTGATGACTCTACAAGAAAGGTATGGGTTTATTTTCTTAAAAATAAATCGATGTGTTTTCTGTGTTTAAAAGGTGGAAAAAGGAGGTTGAGACTCAAACGAGGTTTAAAGGTCAAATGTTTGAAGTCCGATAATGGTGGAGAATATGACGGTAGTCAATTCAAGGAGTTTTGTTCGAGACAATGGGATCGGAATGATCAAGACAGTTCCAGGAACACCGGAACAAAACGGTGTGGCGAAAAGAATGAACGAGAACCTTGAATGAGAGAGCAAGATGTATGAGAATCCAGTCGGGATTACCCAAGGTATTTTGGGCGAGATGCAATAAACACAGCTGACCTATCTCATAAACGAGAGGACCATCGGTTCCTTTAGACTATAAGTTACACGAAGAAGTATGGTCCGGAAAAGAGGTAAATCTTTCACATCCGAAAGTTTTTGGTTGTGCATCATATGTTATGTTAGACTCTAATAGTAGAGATAAATTGGACCCTAAGGCAAAACGTTGTTATTTCATTGGTTATGGATCGACATGTTTGGCTACGAGGTTTTGGGATGACCAAAACAAGAAAATTATCGAAGTAGAAATGTTACTTTTAATGAAAACATGTTCTATAGAGACGAGGATTGCAGAATCTGCAAATGTAAATAAACGAGCTAGAGCAAGTATCATTAGAAGAAATTTCGAGAAAGTGATGTAGTCAACCGAAGGCGGAATATACAAGTAGAGCCTATGTCGAGCCTCGAGACAGAACCTGAACAAATAGTAGAGTCGGCAACTCCTGAAATCTTGGTTAGAAGATCTAGCGAGAACAATTGTAGCACCACAAAGGTATTCCCCTTCATTGCATTATTTGTTGTTGATCGATGCTTGGTGAGCCGGAGCATTTTGCTGAGGCTATGCGGGGAGATGAATCTATTAAGTGGGAGCTAGCAATGGAAGATGAGATAAAGTCCCTTCAGAAGAATAAAACATGGTCTTTAACCAAGCTACCGGAAGGAAAGAAAGTTTTGCAAAACAGGTGAGTCTATAGGTTGAAAGAAGAACCGGATGGCAGCAAAAGATATAAGGCTAGACTCGTAGTGAAAGGGTTCCAACAAAGACAAGGAATTGACTTCACGGAAATTTTCTCTCCTGTTGTCAAGATGACTACCATCGGAGTTATCTTGAGTATAGTAGTCTGAGAAAATCTTCATTTGGAGCAGTTAGATGTCAAAGCTGCATTCTTACATGGGGATCTTGAAGAGGAAATTTTTATGACACGACCAAAAGGTTTTGAAGTACAAGGCGGAGAAAATCTTGTATGCAAGCTTCATAAAAGTTTGTACGGATTAAAACAAGCGCCGAGACAATGGTACAAGAAGTTTAATGAGTTTATGAGAAACTCGGGATTTCGCGAGATGTGAAGAAGATCACCGTTGTTATGTGAAGAAATATGTTGATAGCTATATCATTCTTGCCTTATATGTTGACGACATGTTGATTGTTGGAGCTAATATGGCAGAAATTGACAAGTTGAAGAAACAATTGTCAGAGAGCTTTGAAATGAAGGATCTTGGTCCAGCCAAGCAAATTCTTGGTATGAGAATCTCCCGAGATAGAGATAAAGGTATTTTGAACTTATCTCAAGAAAAATATATAGAAAAATTGCTTAGCAGATTCAATGTTGGGAATGCTAAAACCAGGAATACACCTTTGGGAACTCACTTAAAGTTTTCAAAGAGGCAATCTTCTCAAACAGAAGAAGAAGAAAGTCACATGTCTAAAGTGCCATATGCATCTGCAGTAGGAAGCTTGATGTATGCTATTGTTAGAAAAGTAGTTTTAAATCAAGAGGGGGGGTGAATTGATTTTTGAAAGTTTTTCGCAATACACAGATTATCTAATTCGAAAATTAAGATTACTTATCAATTCACAAATCACAAAGCAATCAAACAGTTTAAGTGCAGCAGCAGAAATTAAAGAGAGAAAGGTTAGGAAAGATTTCACCGGTAATTTTATACTTGGTTCACCCAATACCAGGGCTACGTCCGGACTCAGCCAAATTCCAGCTGGGTTCCACTAGAATAGATGTTTTACGGACTCTCCCTCTTACACCTATTCTAACTCTCCACCAAGAACCAAATTCCAGCTCTTGGAAACCTCTGCAACCAAATTCCGACGCGAGAGAAACCAGGTGCCCAAATTCCAGGCACCACACACAAGAACCAAATTCCAGCTCTTGCTTTAACCTTTCCACCAAGAACCAAATTCCAGTTCTTGGCAACTTTCTACAACAATTGCAGAAAACTTGTACCCAAATTCCAGGTACAACACAATACAAAGTAATGAAAAAGAATTTACAAAGAAGAGACTTAGAAAGCTCAAACCGGATTACACCAATCCACAGTCAGTTTCTTCTTCAAAGAAATGCAAAGTGCCTCAAGAAAGATTTCAAAAGAAGTTCACAAAAACAGTTGTGTATCTTTCTTGAAAAATGCTAATAGTTGCTTGTATTGATTGCTTGAATTGTGTCAAAAACTGATATGTGATCTCTCGTTTCAAAGTTTCAAGCAAAACTGTTTTTAAAGAGAATTTTCAAATCTGCTGCGTTAATTAATCTGTTGAAAGTTTGTTTTAATCTGTTGAAATAGCCGTTATAATCTGTTAAAAGTCCTTTCAACCCATTAATGCATTCTTGATCTTTAACGGAAAATGTTTTAGTTGATACGACCACGTTTTTATCGGTTAAAACGTTTTACAAACATTTTCTAAGTATAAAACAATCGATTGAATCGCGTATTAATCGATTGATTTGTTTAAAAACCTTCTTATAAAACTTTCCAAGTTATTTTAGCTGATATAAAGTCGTTTCAATCGATTGAAAAACTGCACATATATTTTCAAGTCATTTTAATCGATTGAAAGTTTGTTTTAATCGATTGAAAAGATTTTCTAAGTTATTTTAATCGATTGAAATACGTTTTAATCGATTGAAATAGATCTGATCGGTCATAATTCAATTCGATCGATCATATCCAACTCGATCGGTCATAATCTCATTCTGATCGATCATACTGACATCCAAAGTGATTTTAATCGATTGAAACGTGTTTTAATCGATTAAAATAATTCTAATCGCTCATATTTAAGATCTGATCGATTATATTGCATTCTGACCTATTATATTCGAATTCTAATCGGTCATAAAGAGTTTTAATCGATTAAAAGAAGTTTGTATCGATTAAAATATTGTAAAAACACTTTTTAAAACATTCTAAGTGTTTTAAATTGATTCTTTCAAACCTTTATCAGTTAATAACTTGTTTAAGAAAATTCTTTGCCAAAATGCTTTTGTTTTTGATTTGTTTAAAACTATTTTTGAGGCATTTTGCAAATTGAGTGAAGAAGCTTTATGCAGTGGAAAAGGTAAAGTGGTTTTACCTAAGCTTTCGTTAAGACACACTAAGTCTTCGAGCTCCTTTGTTCTGAGTGACTTGTTTGACTGCTGCAGAGTTGACCCTTGACTTTATCTTTGACTTCATCAAATCAATGAGATCTTTGCTAGGATCACTTTCAGCTATGGTTTGCACCAGACCAGACATAGCACATGCAGTGGGAGTTGTGAGTAGATTTCTATCAAATCCCGGAAAGGAGCATTGGGAAGGAGTGAAGTGGATATTCAGATATTTGAAAGGCACTTCAAAGATGCATTTGTCTTTCAAGAGAAGTAATCTCATTTTACAGGGGTTTTCTGATGCAGACTTGGGAGGTGATCTTGACGGTAGAAAGAGCACAACAGGTTATATTTTTACATTGGGTGGTACAGCTATCGGTTGGAAGTCTAAACTTCAAGGAAGGGTCTCTCTCTCAACCATCGAAGCGAGTATGTAGCTATCTCGAAGCGGCGAAGGAGATGATATGGTTGAAGAACCTTCTAAAAGAATTAGGAAGAGAACAAGATGGTTCTCCGTTGTTTAGTGACGAGTCAAAGTGCTATTTGTCTTGCTAAAAATCCAATCCTTCATTCCAGATGTAAGCACATTGAATTGAAGTATCATTTTATCGAAACCCGATAAATGATGGAGACTTGAGTTTGTTGAAGATTCCAGTGCGGAGAATCCCGCGATATGTTGACCAAGACTGTTACAACAACTAAGTTGAGGCTTTGCATTGCCTCAACCGGCCTTCGAGCAAATTGATGATGAAGGCACTACACTAGGTGGTAACGTAAATCAAACTCCAAGTGGGAGAATTGTTAGTATTATGGTGCTTGATTTAGTCCCACATCGATTAGGATTGTGAGATGAGGTTCTCTATTTTGTTATATAAGCAACCCTATGTAAAGTTTGAGATACACACAGAAATAAAAATACTTCCTAGTGTAGTCGTGGACGTAGGCATACATATTTTAGCCGAACCACGTTAAAATTCTTGTGTCGTTTATTTTTCTCTCCTTCATTCTTTCCTTTATTATTGTCTTGTTCCTAACAGCAACTCCCTTTAGAAAATCCTCATATAACTTTTTTCTTATAATTGAGCAATACTTAATAAATTATGATTAAATCAAGAACATATAAACATAAAAAATTAATTTGATACCCGAATGACTTTTAACTGTTATTGTTCACATACATTTCACATTCATTTATTCTCCATTATCAACTCTCACTTTAGAAATAATAGATTCATTAAGTTCTTTGAAAAGTTCTAGATCATGAGTCATATGATTTGTACAACCACTATCTATAAACCAACATGTGAGTATGTTGATTGTAGAGCATGTTGATCAAAGAGAAGTTCCCCTTCTACTCCATCCTCTATAACCTTAACGACTTATTTTGGTTATAATTTGTATATCTTTTTTATATGTCTATCTTGATCATATTTATGACATTTCACAGCAGACTTCCACCAACACTTGTTATGTATGTGATTATTAATTTTTTTTTTGCAATGGACAGACAAAGATGACACATGATTCGGTATCTTTATTGTTTTTGATTTGGAGATAACATTCATCATGATATAGTAAAAAACCTTCAATAAGAACATGATCTCTTCTCATAAATTTTCATTGCTCTTGTGTACTTATAAAACATGTAGCATTTTTGTCAAAGTAATATTAGACAAGTTCTTTGTGTTATTAAGTGAAATAATAGATGTTTCATATCTCTCTCGTAAAGTTATCAGAATTTTTTCAACTATTTTAGAATCAGGAAATTCTTTGCCTAATGGTTTTATCTTGTTAGCAATACCCAACAATTTGCTTTAGTATTCATTAACTATTTTAGACTCTTGCATTTTTTGTATCTCAAATTCTCATATCAAGTTTAGAATTTTTATATCTCGAATTTTCTTGTCCCCTTTATATTGATCTTTCAAATAATCTCAAAATTCTTTCGGTGACTTTAACGTCATGATTTTGGTGAAGATCATTTGTGAAACACTAACAAATAAACATGATTTAACTTTGGTCTTCCTCGTTTATTTTCTCTTTAAAATTTGATTTGAGTTATGCTAGAATTTTCAGGTAGTTAGCCAATGATGTAATCATCTTCTACAACTGCCCATATATTCAATCCTTCAAGATATGATTGCATTTTTATAACTCATATGTCATAATTTTTGTCATCGGAAATTGGAATAACGAATTGTGAGTATATGTATTTCTGATCTATGATATGAGAATTTTCTCATAAGAACAAAAACTTGATACCATTGATAAAAAATTTTAAGATTTTGTGTATGTGTATTTCTAATATATTACATGTTTTATTTATTTACTTTATCTATATATAAAATAAAAATATAACAAAATATTAATAATATCTCAATTATAATTTTTTAAATCAAAATAATAACTTATTATTTTTTTATATATTTTTTAAATAATAAAACCTTTTAATACCTAATTTAAATAAAATATAAGAAAGTAATATCTCAATGTGATGCATAATACTCTAAAAGATGGAAGAATCATTCGGTTAACTATGAGAAAATCTAAATCACTTAAACTCATTCAAATGCTAGTTATCTCATTTTTAAAAGTGATACTAATTGAACGCAACCACAGATATAAAAACAAGCCAAACAAATAACTAAGTTATTTTAAGCTTATTTCAACTAAAAGAAAGTTAACATGTTGACCCTTTCGATAGATTTCTATCACTTACTTTTTGGTAGGTTAAATCACTATTAAAAAAAAAAAAAACACTCCATTAGGTTTTGTTTATAATCTTTTTTGTTGAAATTTTGTACATATGTTGACACTAGTGATAAAAAGATTTACTTGTCAAATTTAAACAAAAGGAATATAATACATGTAACATGTATATATAAATGTAATAAATCTCTAAGATACTTAGATTCTTCAACTTCGTAAA
This sequence comes from Sphenostylis stenocarpa, assembly GCA_963425845.1. Classification (NCBI taxonomy): domain Eukaryota; kingdom Viridiplantae; phylum Streptophyta; class Magnoliopsida; order Fabales; family Fabaceae; genus Sphenostylis; species Sphenostylis stenocarpa. The sequence goes on along the minus strand of OY731398.1, from coordinate 40,184,178 downwards.
ACTCTTGGATGTTGAAATGGTTTGATCTCATTGTGAAACAAGTATATCAACTTCCCCTTAATATTATCAACATTTTGTCGTACTCCCAATAAAGCATCAATAATAAATCTATTTAGTAATTGAAGCATCTTAAAAGATTGAAGTATTAAACTGGGTTGGTTAAGGTTACATGAGGAAGACAAGTAGTACAATTATGGGATCCTGGCTCCAAACATGGCCCAAGTCATTCGGCTGTCTCGCATTATGTTTTTGTCTCTTCCCATAATTATGTTGCCTGTCATCAACTCAACTCAACTCAACTCATATTTCTTCATGAATCCTTTGGGATGCGAGTAAGGTAAATAAATTCTTAGATTCCCTTCTCTTCATCTGTGACACCACATGACATCATATACATATTTTTAACTCCTCAAATATATGTGTTGTCATGTGAATCCGTCACTAATAACTCCATGATACTCTGTAAACACTGATCGAAAAGAAACATCTGAACGATGCTTAGTTTTTTGAACCCTGAAAGAATGATCTTTTAATTAATTAAATAATAGCAAGATATGCATGCTTAAGAGGAGAATCCCATGTCAGTTTTCTATTTATACTGACACTAATAATACCTTGTTACTTTAATAATTAGTTTAAGATATTAATTTTTTGGGGGGAAGATTTAGCTTGTTTGCTAATATATATGTTTGGATAATTACTACGATATAGATAGTTAATTTGTGATAATCAAATTAATTATCAGAGAAGTCATCATTTTGCACTTTGTTATTAAGTAGAATTATACTGAAAACTTGATAAAATTAATAATAATTAAATTATAAGGGTATTAAATATAAAGATGGGAATAACCCACTCTATTGCAAAAAACACAAATCATTAATCACACTATTAGTATCGCACATGGACATTACGTGGTGAAATCAAATTAAAATAACCAACAATTAATAAAAAATACGTTATAGTATGTTTGATCATTTTTAATGGAGAAGGTATTATAATAGATTAGTATAATGAATCAGAAAATAAAATTTATTTATTATGAAAAAAAAATTATTTGAATTTGTAGGTGAAGTTTCAGAGTATTATAATTAAAAAATAAATAAAGTTATTGATTTTTTTTTATGACTATCGTATGCCATATTGTAGCATGAATATTAACAAATTCACCTATAAAGTTTTTTTGTTTTTTTTTTTTTAAATTCAAGTGGCTTTGTCATAAACATAATTCTATTCATATATTTTATCCATTATCAATTGTATAAATTGAGTAAATAAAAAAAATAAAACATTTTGTAATTTTGGTAAGATTCTCAATAGTTTCCTTTTTGTTTTTCATCCTTTAAAAAATTGAAACTGCATTTTAACCCTTCTAAAATAAATAAAAATTAATTTTAGTTTGAAGTTTCAAAGTTATAATTATTTACACCTAACATTCATTTCAATATAAATAAAAATATTCATATTAAAAATGTTGTATTCTTTTAAAGATATCATGACAAACACTAACGGTGTTAACAAAGACTTATTGACAATAAAATAAATGTGTTTCTTATGAATATTGAAATTATATAAAATTGTGATATAAAAATATTTAATATTTATTTTTAAGTAGTTTTGAATATGTAAGAGTGTGTATTAATGCTCTTGAACTTATATACCGAGTATAGAATATTAAAAAAAAAATACAAAAAATATAGTATAAATTTGATTACTTGAAACAATTGAGATATCTAATAAATATATTTTTATTTCACATAATCAACTGTTAGTGATATTTAGTCAAAATTATATTTCTTAATAATTTTAATTTAATACTCACATATGATTCTGAATTTGAATAATCAAATATGATTTTATTTCACAATCCTTTTCACACGTTTGTACTTCTAAGTAATATGTTAACGATGAGAAGCATTGTCGGTTAAATAAATCTAAAATTTATGATCGTGAAAGATAGTCAAATTTAAAATATTCAAAATTTAATATCTTTATGATAAAGTAAGTCAAACTCTATTAAATTTAAAATTTTAAAATGGTTCATCATATATATTATCTATAAGATTTTAATATAAGACTTTATTTGACATAAAGTGTATTTTCATATAAAGTAATTTTTTATTATATTTAATTGTATTTCTCATTATTTAAATACATCCTACATTGATTGTTTATTAAGAATATTTTTGGATCAATGGTTTTGAGTAGATTGTTAATATTCCTATCAAGAAATATAAGCTAATTTGTGAAGAAAGTTTTGTTGACCTACATGTTCTATATCACTTCTAATATAGAGAAGAAATGAGGAGAAATTTAATTAGAAAAGATATAATGTCTGTGTTGTTCTACAGAAATATTCATTTGAATTACCAGGTGTACAAATATAATTACAACGTTAAATTGAACTGAACTTACAAACATTGACTTGGAATTGCAACTTTGAATTGAATTACAAACATTAAATTAGAATTACAAGCATAAACATAATTCACTCACTCAATCATAATTATATGTGATTTTTATGTGGAACAATATAATCAATTATAAATTCATATAATCAATTTTTTTTCCTTTCAATTTATGCACTATTTTCCATGTTTTTTTACTTATAATATTATAATTTTTATCATTTAAATTTTATGTATTTTTATAATTTATTTTATAATTCTTTTATAGTTTTTCTAACTCATTTACTATTGTTTTGTATTTTGTTTTAGATGATTTTTTTTAAATTTATGTACATAAAAAAAGTAAAATTGACAAATTTAGAGAAAAAGATAAATATTATATTTTATTAAAATTGTTAAATTTATACAAAATTTTTTTTTTAAATTAAAAAAAATAATTTTAAAAAAATTAACATAATAAATATTCAAATTAAACTTTACCATGTAGAATAAAAATATGTTTGCATCAATGTTAAATGATTTTGTTTTAAGTTGTAATATTTTAAAAAATAGTACAAATATTAAATATTAAATTACATTGTTTATTTTAATAATTTTTAATATTATTTTTAATTCAAAAAATAATTATCTCATATTTAATATGTAATTTATTAAATAAAAACATATCAAAAATTACACTATTTTATTTAAATGATTTCTATAATTTAATATTACTAATAAATTATTATAAATAAATTATAAAATATAATATGTCTATAAAATATTAAAAAATTATTTTTAATTCATATGAATTATTTTATTTTATTAAATAATTATATTTTATTAAATGATATGTCAAATTTATTTATATTTATTCTTATTAAAATTATATAAAATATGTTTTATTCTTCCTTAATTTATCTTATTATTTAATGGTGAAATTTCATTCTTATCAATTGCTATCTTTTCAGAATCTCATTTTTCACTCTTTTTCTCCTTTTTCTACTTCATCAAATTCATCATTCAATCCAAGATAAAAAATAATCATATTTTTTAGAATTTTTTTCTTTTGTATACTTTTAAGTGTTTATAATCTGAAAAGAAGGTAAAAGATAGATATATAAGAAATAATAATCCTAGGCAATATGATGAATAAAAATGGGAATGATAAATATGAAAATATTTAAAAAAAATAAAAAATAATGACATGATAAAAAAGTAATTTTGAAAATGTAAAAGTACATACAATATTATAAAAAATTGTGTGGCTCTATATAGTTAAAGTGCACATGATAAACTACTAGAATTTACTTGATAAAATTATACATAAAAAGTTAAAGACATGGAAGATTTTTGTTTTTATTGAAAATTGTTGGAAAGTCAGTTTTTCTACCTTCCAATAAAATAACTTTCCTTTTTTTAATTCCTTCATCCATACAGGCAATAACATTAACATTTATAATGTAAAATTTATAATGAAAAATGTTAAATGAGCACCTTAATTTCTGAGAGGGAAAGTAAAATTAGAGACAACTAACATCTCCAAATGAAAACTGTTTGAGGTTCTAAATTTTAAGAACCAGTTTTTATAAAATTTGATGGATTGTTAAAGCAAAGGACTTGATAGATCTTATACAAGAAAGGTTACCTCTAGCATAAATGGCTCTTATTACCATTAAAAAAATATGAAATAATAACCATTTTAAATTCTTGAATACTATACCATTCAAAAAAAAAAAATTTGGAGAAGTCCCAAAAATAAAATAAGCGAAGTCTAGTGATATTTTGGAATGGTTGTTTGTTTCACACAGTGAAGAGAGTGTGGTATACGATGATAATTAGGAATTAATGCTTGACGACAAAAAGTACTTGACATGCCGAGTTTTGACCATTCCTTAGCCTACTTTATCATTTGCTGACACCAAATTGCGAGCTTCATTGCCATTTAAACATTCTCCATTACTGTTACACCATTACCATACTATATAAACATCTGCACCTTCGTGTTGTCACTGCTTCTACAACCATTTCAACACACTCCTCAGAAACACCTCACAGATGGAGCCAAAGTGCACCATCAACTGTCGCCGCCCGGAGTTCGTTCCGACCCCTCTGCCGGAGAGTCCTCGAGTGCCAATGGAGTTTCTGTCACGCTCATGGAGTGCCTCAGCTCTTGAGGTCTCCAAAGCTCTCTCACATCACCACCCTTCTCTCTCCTCTTCTTGCATGCCTAATTCAAACAACACTAACAACACTTCCATTCCTGAAGAAACTGTTCCCAACAACAGCAACAACCACAACTTTCTCTCCGAAGATTTCTCCGCCATGTCTAAGAATCAGTTCTCTTTTGCTTCCTCTGCCACCTCTCAGCTTGTCCTTGAACGCATTATGTCACAGTCCGCAAGAGAGGTGCTGCAAAATGTTTTATGAAACCTCCTACGTTGTTACTGCATTGATTTTAATGTTGGTGTCAATGATGTGGGGTTTTGACGTCCTTTTATTGTTGTTGACTATGTGATAGGAAGTGTCTCCGTTAACGTCGGGTAGATTATCTCACAGCAGTGAGCCTTTGAATGGTGGTGGTTCCTTAACCGGTACAGATAGCCCTCCGATTTCGCCTTCAGAAGAGTATGATGACGTTGTTAAGGTATTATCCCTCTCAACTCTCTTTGCCTTTTTTTTGTTTTCAAGTGGGGTGAGTGGGCCAGGAGGAGCGAGTTACTTCAACTCTCACCGTTGCAATAGTTGTTGTTTGATTTAACTTTGAGGAAGCTCCTCACTTTGGTTTATCCATTTTTCCTTTTTAGTAAATTAATTTGTTTTCTTAATATGGAGAATACATCATTTGTCTTGTCTTCTCTGATTGGTCTTAGAAAACAAGACATGGGAGAAGATTCTCTTCTGAAAACCCACCCAAAGGGAATAATAAAAAATGTAAAAGATTTTGCAAAAAAAGAATTGAGGGCCCCATCTCTGTCCCTATAGGGTGGTGATTCAGTGCCGCTTATAGCTTATGTAGCTCCTACGGTATGTCGGTGTGAATGCATGGAAGAAAGGTAGGTCTCTGTTCTCAAAAACAATTCGTTGGAACTTGGTGCTTAGTGACCCTTGGTAAGGATCAGCTTTATTTTCCCACACACTGCACGGAAGATGGGTGTGGAATGAAAGGGAAAAAATGGGAACTAGAGCTTTGAAGATGATTTAATGAGGGTCATGTCTCAATGACCTTTCACATTTCAAAAATAACATTTTGAAACCGGTAAAGTACTTAGTGCTGAAGTGTGTAATGACGAAAATCACTGATTAAATGTGTGTGGTGTGGTGTGTTGTGTCGATGATGTTATTTTTTCCCGTCAACTTGCCGGATTTGTTGATTCTGTTTGTCTTACAACAGGACAAAAAGATTGCCAACACTGTGACCCTTCTCTATATAATCACGCAAACAATTTCACTTTTTAGTCTTAGAAGGCAAACTGTTTTTGATTGGAAAAAACTATTTTGATATCTAACTGTAGACATCTTTCCAACAACTGATTTGATGTTTGGTAGGATGAAGGTTGTCCAAATATCACTATTTTTTTAATTAAAAAAGGAAAAGAGTATGGTTTTGTTTATATTTTTAAGTTGGAGATAATACTGTACAGGATGTATTGTCGTACCCATGATATTGTTTTGTTTTTCTACACTGCTGAATCTAATCCATGAAAAACTAACATAACTTGGAGATGAAAAGACGGGTTCCAGTGAATCGAGGGACAGCCGTGAATATTGTCAGCAGTCCTATGATATGTAACTTTGAAATGAAAGAGAGAACACATCTCTAAAATGTTATATCAATACAAGTACAACATGGCAGGTTTACATTTTTTTTCTTTCTTAAAAAGGGAAAATAAAAAAAAAACGAGTAAGAAATTACTCATAGAATATGTTTTTACCATGTAAATACCAAGTAAAGCTAATGGTTATCATTATGAATGTGTATGCAGTTTTTTCGGGCAAATAACTCCATTCACCCGTTATTCAATGGTGGACGAGCCAGTGCAACTATTGGCAATGGCACAGCATGCTCAGGACCTAAAACTGTTGGAAGATGGTTGAAGGACCGAAGAGAAAAGAAGAAAGAAGAAAACAGAACCCATACTGCTCAGCTGCATGCCACTATTTCAGTGGCTGCAGTGGCTGCTGCCGTTGCAGCTATTGCGGCTGCAACAGCAGGATCGTCTGCTCCCAGCAAGGATGAGAAGATGGCAAAGACTGACATGGCTGTTGCTTCTGCAGCCACATTAGTTGCTGCACAGTGTGTAGAGGCTGCAGAGGCTATGGGGGCCGAGCGTGACCACCTAGCTTCTGTGGTCAGCTCTGCTGTGAATGTCCGTTCTCATGATGATATCACTACTCTTACAGCTGCAGCTGCCACAGGTGAGAGCTTTTGCACTCATTAAGCATCCATTTCTGTAATAATGGATACTTTTTCAGAACCATTAGGTTCTACTTTAATAAAGTTGATACAGACCAAAATGTAAACATTTGAAAGATCTAAGCGCTATATTGTGGGGGCTTAACCATAAAAAATGACTTACTAAGCTGTTACAATTGTCAAGGATCAACCATAGTTTTTATAGTCAACTAGTGCCTTGACACATAGAGCATAGAATGTAAGTATTTCTTCATGTTTTATATTGACAGCTTATGTATTTTTATACTTTCATATATGCAGCTCTACGAGGAGCAGCAACCTTGAAAGCAAGAGCTTTGAAGGAGGTATGGAATATAGCCACAGTGACACCACTAGAGCGAGGCATCGGGGGAATTGGACTATGTGGTAAAAGTATTAACAGCAATACTAGCAACACCAGCACTAGTGATAGTGGGGAAGTTTTCAATGGAGAAAATTTTCTAGGTGCCTGCAGCCAAGAGCTCATTGCAAAGGGCAGTGAATTACTGAAGCGCACCCGTAAAGGTAACATCAACCACCAATATGCTATGAAGCACTAACTCTGTCCTTCTGTCGTTTGCAATAATGAGTAAACTCCAGTTCGTGGTAAATGTAGGTGATCTTCACTGGAAAATAGTGTCTGTCTATATACATCGTACAGGCCAGGTAATTTTCCTTTTAAGAATCTGCAGTGTGTAGTTGGCTTATTGTCCATTCAATCACAATTCACCAGGCTTGCAAACATTTCAGGTAATGCTGAAAATGAAGAGCAGACATGTGGCAGGAACCATTACCAAAAAGAAAAAGAGTAAGCACTAAGCAGCCATTAGATTACAACTTTGTTTCGCTCTCACTTAGGCAGCCATAAACAATATTTGATAACTTGTGCTTTAAATTATGCAGATGTTGTGCTAGATATATGCACGGATTTACCAGCATGGCCAGGGAGACATCTGTTTGATGATGGTGAAAAGCGACGGTACTTTGGATTGAAGACTGACCAAAGGGGGATTGTGGAGTTTGAGTGTCGAAATCAAAGAGAATATGACATCTGGACACAAGGGGTTTCGAGGCTACTCTCCATTGTAGCACAAAGACAAAATAGATATGGGAATTGAACCTGCCATCTTATTACTACCAACAGATCTCCACTGAACTCGATTCAAACTTAATATGTATTGAGATGTAATTTGCTTGTGTTTAGCCTCAAACAATCATCATTGGCAAGGACTCAAATGAACTTGGTGATTTCACCAAGATAATATCGATTAGTGCCTAAAAATGTAGAATCGTAGGAATTGTTTTTGTCATCCCAGCGATAATGCGTATGCAAGTCCCTAGAGTCAAGAATCGTCCCAATGTTGCCATACGTTGTCATGGATAGCTTATAAATATAAAACGATTCATGTGTTTTCGTTCAGCAAAAGCATTTCAGAATTGTTTTGTGACTAGGTATTTGATATGCTCTAGAGTTTGATCTCCTTCTTACCTTATTATTCTAAATAAAGTAGGTGGACTTTGGCTTTGGATTATTATTTCATAACAATAAGATGTATGTGAGCCTTGGGTGGAATATTCAAAGATGCAATACAACACAATTGACAGTGTGCATCCAACAGGGAAGAAAATTGCAGGATATCCACACTCTTAATCTTCATTGCCTCTGAAGTGCTAATTTGGACTTCTGGATAGTTTGCAACATTAAATACAGTTTCCCACTATATTACAAGGCATAGTATTTGTAGACAAAACCAACTAGTGTACTTATTAGTTGTCACCTAATATTCACAATAAAGCTTGGATAAATCTTTAAAGCATATATAACAGTTAACTGAGAGCCAAAAAGAAGAAAGGTATAAAGATGGTAAATGTATATTTACATTTCAGTGCAAAATTCCATCTTTTAATCAATAAGTTACCAGCAGCGTGACACTCGCATGGCTCAGGAGATACCTTAATAAGATCTATCTTTTTTTCAGAATTCTAGTTTCTTCAAGCAGACATATGTACCAAGGCAAGGAATACATGCTTCTAGAATTATCTCCTTAGTTAGCAGCAGCTCTAAAGACCGTAAGAAGAGAAAGGAAGAGGTTGATGACGTCTAAATACAAGGAGACAGAAGCCCATATGTACTGATCGTAGTTGAACCTCTTGATGAGGTTGTCTGTGTCATATATGATGTAGCCACAAAATATAAGTGATGCCAGGCCCCCATAGATCATCAGTGACAACTTACCCAATGGAAACAGAATCTGCAAGTAAAGGAACAACACACTATAACGGAATCCCATAGCCGAAGAGGGCCTAATAGCCCAATAGTTGATATATACATGCATAATCAAGAAGAAGGCTTTTCCTTTCAACACCCCTATAAAATTTTCGGGCACTTCCCTTTTATTCTGGAATGGACTTTCCGGTAAAGGCCCTTTGGGCACTAGAAGGATATAGGAATTCTGCAGGAAAGTCCATTCAAGAAGAACGAGAGAAAGTGCCAAGGTGAAGAAGAAACACCCCAAGCATTAAAGGCTTCATGACCAAAATACCTGTATCAGGGCAAAGACAATAAGAACTAGGAATGCTCCAAACAAGAATGGGCCCAAAAAGTTGAAATCATGGCCTCTCCTTGCGGCACAAAAAGTGTAGATAGTCAAGCTGAACACCACCACTGTAGTCAATATAACAGACTCCAGAATAATTTTACCTGTATCCAGTACCCAGTCTCATTAGAAAAAACAAGAATGATTGTTGTCAACCGGGTTTAACGCATCCAACCAATTAACAACTCTTTTTTTTAGTATAATAATAATATTTATTATTTTATTAATTTTTTCGGTTGTTCCATAGATATTTTGGTTGTCAAAAACTATCAGGGCTCTAGAAAAAAAATGGAAATTCTCACCGAAAAATAGTCACTACAAGAGAAAACAAAAAAACACGCTGACGTGAGACTGCGAGAAGAAATAATAATAACTCTCAACTTCATTTACAAGCCTGAGGCACTTTTGCGAGGAAGTGAAGCAATATTGTTATAGAAAATGTAGATATTTTATTATTATGAGACAATATTGTTATGGAAAATATTGGTATTTTTATTATTACTATATTAATGGTTATTATTGTATTAATAAAAAAGGTTTTGAAATAATTTCTTTTTTCTTTTGATTATCAATATTTCCCTGTTTCTGTTGTTATGGAAGTTTGTCATTTGGAAAACATATTCGCCTCCCCTAAGTTGATTGGAAAACATTTAGATGGGGAAATCAATTATTGTGTCAGCATAATATCTTAGTGTTGGAGGTAGCAATTGACTCTGTAATGGATTCTAATTTAGTGCTAATAGATGAAGTGTATCCAGAATTAAATCTTGTTGCCGAGGACTAAAGAAATTTAAAGCTGGGCTTCCATATTCTCAGTTTGCTGCATAATAAGGTAAGCTAATAGACCTGCAACTTGTTAGTATCTCTGACCTTTTCCTTGTTAATAAGTTCTAATTTTCTGATGAGGTGCTTATGGCCTAAACTAATGATGTTCATGCTATTATTTTTGCATGCCTAACATATGAAATGCTATTAGGATTCAGCAAGTACAATAATATAATACCAAGTAACTATAACCAAAGCAGACCACACAGTTTGAACGGTTCTAATTCTTAAATTAAAACAAATGCTAACCGATACTCGCACTTTCCTATGAAGAACACACATTCTACTATAAATACGCGTTTCACGTTTCTAAACACAAATTTTGAGCGCTTCCATGATTCAAAATCAATACTATTTTCCCAATAAAGAAAGTTAACATTTTAGGTAACACACTGCACAATCCTTTTGATCACTTTCTTACATTGTAGTATCATTTCGGTATACAAACATCTCAACAATTACACCCCATAACAAAAGAAACAACCTTTTCTCATCCCATTTTAACGTTTAATTCACAGAACATTACCCACATAAATTTGTCAACGAATTCACCACAGTGAAACCAAACAATAAAACACGAATCATAAATGACAAAAGCAAATAATCACCAATGGTAAAAAGAATTTAAAACAAGAGAAAATTCGGATACATTACCGCTAGTAAAGGCGCAAGTCAATCCAACGGCAAAGGCCAAGGTAACGGTAAAAATGAAGAGAAGGAAGTAATTGAGAGGGTGTTTCTGGTGGTAATAGTAAAGAGGCAACAACGCTGCAACATTATTATTATTGTCAACACGGCACAGAATTAGAAATCGGAATTTATTTGTAACAAATAAAAGAAAAGATTGAAGGCAAACATGGAGGAATAGAGAGAATAGAAGGACGTACTGATAAAAGGAACGACGATGAGGAGAATGTAGATAACAAGGCCTGGGGTGGTGGAAACGATGAAGTGGGAGATGGGGCGGTAGAAGACAACGACGGCGGCGACGGCGATGGTGAGAAGCAATTGGAAGGTAAGGATGGAGTAAACCTTCCGTATGAAGGACCAACGGAGTTGAGGGTTCTCGACCATGGCGGGGTAGAGGGGTCTTTCACCCGCACCACCGCTTTCAACGTCTCTTTTGGTGAACATTTTTGTTTGGGTCTCTGTTTCTTTGTTTCTCTGCAAAGGCTTTGTAGGGGCGTACGTTGGTTCTTATACGATTGGTTTTATGCTAAGAAGAAACAGATTCTTACCCTTGAAGTGAGGAAAGGATAACATGTGTCTGTGTGTCATATGCTGCATGCATCCTCTAGACCTTTCTCCTACACTCCACTTCACCACCTTCACACGTCATTCTTCCCCACTACGTTTCATTATGCGCACTCTCTAACACACTCTGCAAAATTCTATATTTGTCTATGACAGTTTTTTTTTTTTTTCTCTGTTGTTACTCGTTGGAAACCAAACATTCCGTGTCTTCTCCGTTTATGAATGTCTCTTTTTGTTGTTCAGTTTATCATTGTCTTAATAAACACAAAAGAATGGTTAAAATATTATTAAATTAGCGGGAACATATGAATTTTTATTTTAATGAATTAAAATTTAATATATATAATAATATAGATATTTATGAGTCTTAGTAAAAAGTTAGATTTGGGAGGGAATGAGTTAGATTTGGGAGGGAATGAATTTGAGAGAGTAAAAAAAAAATTGATAGATTTGTTGAAAGGAGAGGTGAAAGTGAAATTGTTTGGATTAAGAAAAAATATAAAAAATTGAGTAAAGTTTAGGAAAATATGTAAGTGATTTGATTAATATAAATGATAAAAAAATATTTTAATAACAAAATTAAAATATTACAAAATTATTTATTTAATTAAAATTATTTTTATTTAAATTAGTAAGATGAAAAATAGTTTTTATTAAAATAATTATTTTTATAATTATAATTATAATTTTTATTATATACTAAACTAATTATTAATATTATCATTAATATAATATTTATTATTATATTTATATATTTATTATTATAACTATTATTATTTTTTAATAAACTGCATCACGAAATATTACTTAAAAAATACATAAAATAATTTTAAAAAACTACTAAATAAAAATACAAATAAATAAATAAATAAAATATTTATTTTTTAATATATTATTTAATTATTTATTATTTCAATTAAAAACGTAAATTTTTTTAGAATAATTAAAATATAATTATTATTTTAATTAATTTAATTAAATATTTTCACTTTTTGTGTAAATCTTTTTCTTATATGAAGAGAAAGTGATGAAACATTTTTTTCATTAGAAACAAACAATAATAATGTGTTTGGATTGGGGTGGGGAGTTGAGGAAGTGAAGTTGAATGGAATTGTGAGGTTATTTGGATTGAGGGAAATATAATGGATTTAAATAGATTTGAGTGAATTTGTTGTGTTAATGTGATTGAATATAGAATAATTGAATAATAGTATTTTTAATTTAATAACTTAATTACTCTTGTGGGATAGAATGAATAAGTTTAGTAGAAATTCTAATGATAATGTGAGTTATTATTATTAATATTCATGTGCATTCACATGTTCTTTTTCCTTTTACAAAGTGCACTTAATCCTTTATCACATACTATCTATTGCACTTATGTTATTTGAAAAGTGGTTCACATAACCAACATGAATTAATAAGATATTAAGCAATCTAGAGATTTGTTACTCAACCATCTACTTTCTCACCATTAAGTATAGTTAATGCGAGTTGTTTATTAAGATGCTTAAATAAAATATTAGTTGCTTGAAGTAATTTTTTATTTGAGGAATCCTATGTGGCATGATAGGTGCTTAAATTTTTTTATATTTGCATCATTAAGCAACTTACAAAAATAAGTCAATCAAAGTAAATTAAGAGAGAGAACAGGAGAGATAATGATTTTTTTTTAAATTATTAAGAAAATTTCTAATGGAGTAAAATTAATAGTAAATTATTTTAAAATGATGTGACATCATAAATCCTATTGAAGATATCCTTAGAGTGGATTTGTGACGGTATGAGACGCACCTTCTCATCACCTCAAATCCACTCAAATGAGCAGAAGTAAACTAATATATATCTCCACAAATTCTTCCTCTCAAATCATCTACTATAGTGAAACACTAGAAGCAACAAAGCATAAGCTTATGTTTGTTTCAATAGATCTACTATAAACGCAGATGGAAGAACGCAGATTGTTCGTATTTGTATCCACCAATTTGAGAAAAAAGACGCAGATAAATTTAAGGAAAAGTGGGAAAGAATGACCATCGCGTACATGAGAAAAAAAACTATGAAAAAAAGGGAAGGAGAGTGAAATTATACTCTTATCCTCCTCTCAGAATTCATAGTGAAATAATGCAACATTCACGTGACTCTGTGCATATATGCAGCACATACACGGAATCGTTTAAGAAGTTGCATGCATTTATGCAAGAAATCATGGTTGTGCTTGCAGAGAAAATCGTTGCAACTCAACCGCAACCCTCACATGCAGCTATAGTTGTTTCGTTATCCTAACGAGTGAGAGTGTCATTAAATGCATAAGAGGGGGTTCATTTGTGGAGGTGAGTTATTGTCTTGTGTGGTTGATTTGTGAGAGGTGAGTTAGTTGATGTTTGTTTGGTGTGTGGTGTGCATTGGTGATGATGTTTGACCGAAAAACTAGTTGAGAGAGGCGAAGAGAATTATATAGAATTGATTCTCTTATATTTGAATTGATGAAGAATCAATTATCCCTTCTTTTGAATGAGAATCGATTATCGTTTCTTTCACACTTAAATAATCGATTCTCCCTAAGACCATAATTGATTCATGACCTTGTGTTTATGTGGATGCATGTGATCATTGTATGTATTGCAATGATTTGTAGATTCATTATGCTTATAGTTTACGTATTATTATTGGTCACTTTGGATGGTGTTGCTGTTGTGCGTGAGTGATGTTACTGGTTGTTGTATGTGATGTTATCGGTCATAGAAAATCTATTCTATAAAAGCTAATAAAATGAGAATTGATTTTTGCATCATTTGAATACATGAGAAATGATTCTCGCTTTTTTTAAATACGTAACAAATTGTTAAATCAAAATCTATTTTTAATATGACAATCAATTCTCAACCATAGAAGAATCAATTCTCCATTAACAAAATATATATTAAATTATATATTAGTGATAATCAATCCTCAAGAGAATTCTCTTTTAATAATAATAATAATAAATTTTTAAATCATTTATTAATATTAAATCATAGATGTATTTAATGTATTAAATTACAATTATTAAATAATAAATTATGTTTATTATATATATTTTTAGTATTAATAATATTATTAATATATTTCTCACCGAGTCAGAGTTCGAGAGAATAAATTATCCTTCTCAAATCATAAATTAACAGAGAGAATAGATTTCCTTCATTCTATTTTTTTTTATCAATATTAAATTATAATAATATTTAATTATTATTATTATTATTAAATAATAATTTGAATTTTTTATACATGTATTAAGTATTAATAATGTTATTATTATATTAATATTAATAAGAATTTTATTTATTAGAGTATTAATCATAAATTAATAATTTAATAATTATTAATTATTTAAAATATTTTATAATATATAAATATTTGACATGATTTCATAAGTTAATTGTAAAATATAATTATAAATTTTAGTAAAAAAAATATAAATTAGATAGTCAACAATATATATTTTAATTTCATAAAAAAATATTAATATTATAATAATAATATTATTATTATTATTATTATTTATTAACACTTTAAACAAAGTAATAAAAAAATAGTTGAAATAATAATACATAAGTAAATAAGAATTTAAATTTATTATTTTTATAATGTGTTTACTTTTATATATATATATATATTTGTTTTTTTTTTTCATTTTTACCATATATAATTATTTTTATATGAATATGAAATGTACTGTAATAATTATTTTAAAAATGATTGGAACATGATTTTTAATTACTACTTTACAATAATTTTAATGTGAAACAATTAAAAAAAAAGTGGGTTAATAATTTTTTAAAACTTTTTATTTTAAATAATAACTCATATCTTATTTTAATATAATTTATCTTAATTAATTTATATTAAATTATATTTTTAAAATAAAGATAAAATTGTAATCTTACCATTTTATTAACTAAAATATATTTTATAATTTATCAAACTAATCATATTATTATTGGTATACTGAGTTGTTTTTATATAAAAATAACATAAAACGTGATTAAGAAATGTGAATAACTCTCGTGATAGAAGGAAGAGTTATTGTATTGTCGTGTCGTGATTGATTGAGGCGTGATTTTTATAATAAATAAATAATTTAATAGACAAAGCAACCTGAACAATAATTTAATTGGTACTTTGAAAGTATTGATTAAGCATCAACATCCGAAAAGAAGTTCTATCAAACAAATGTGGATCTAAAGTTAATATTTTAATTTCTCTTATTTGTACCTTTGTCTTTTTATTTCAAGTTTAGTTTTTTTTTTAATGATTACTTTTAAATTAACATATTTTTAGTCTATCCAAAATAAATAAATAAAGTTTTGATTTTGATCTTTATATTTAAAATTTGAATTTTATGGTATATTAGAATATTATATTGAAAAAAACTGTGAAGAAATCTTTATTAGTAAGATATTAAAAATAATTATAAAATTACAAGTAAATAAAATCCGGAATTCTTATAGAAATTGAAATATAAATTTATAGAAACTACAAGAAAATAATGAAAAGTATGGATAAGCAATTTATTCTATCTCCTCTATGAGCTGCGACGCATCGCAACACGACGCAGAAGTGTCAATTCCGGATCAAATAGATATTCGATCACATTTTTCTTATTCTTTATCTCATCGACTAATCATGTGGTTGCAATATATTTTGTAACTAAAAAAATTACAAAAAAAAAACATAGATAAAATATAAAAAATATTATATTTTACAAATATTTCATGAATGAGAATGTTATGTTCTCCAATCACAATAGAAACTTTAGCATAATAAAAATAAATAAATTATTTTCACAATAATAATTGGTTTTCTTTTGCAAAAGTACAATGATTAATTATGCATTTGTCATATGCAATTATGCATTTCCAAACCATATCCTAAGTTCTATCCTATCAAAAATTATTTCGTAGAAATCACTCTGTTCACATTCTTTGGGAAAACGAAAGGTCGAAATTTTTTAATATATAATTTATAAATTAGACTAAAAGTAGTGAAATATTACTTATTAATTTTCCACATGCGTTTCTCTGTTAGATTTTTAACAAATCTGCGTAGGCTCCGAGTTTATCTTTTTCATGTTACTGTTCCTTTTGACTTAATTTGTTTTATATATTAGAAAAATAGTTATTAAAATTCAAAACTTCACGAGAAAACTTTGAAAATAAAGTTATTGTTATTATTATTTAAAAGAAAATCAACTCTGGTGTAACAGTTTCAACTTTCAACTCGGAAGGAAAAGGTTTTCAATTTCAAGTGTGAAGCATTTTCAAAAATAAAGTTTAAGGTTTTCAATTCCAGGTTAAAAGAAAAAATTAATTTGTATGGTCTGTCTTCAGGGAAGGAAAGTCAGATACTTTCCCTATCACCAAAAAGAAAAGGCACAAAAAAAAGTTAGTTAAAGTCCCAATTTTTCAATTTGATTTTCCTCTGCAGATTCAATTCACAGTTGAACTCTCTCTATCATTTCTTTTGATGCATTTTCCAAGCTGATTCGGTGAGTTGCATTTTTCTGCTTGAGATCTTTCCTAGCCATTAACTATGGAGCATGCTTTGTTTTATGCTGAACTCAAGAGACTATTGGAATAATTTTATTTAAATTATTGCTTGTTGGTTGGGTGCACCAAATCTTTAGCTTGAGATTGATTTTTGTGTTTGTTGGCAATGGAATGTGCCCCCAAATTGTAAAGTTTGGTTTTTGAAGTGGAAAGGTGTGGTGCTGTTGTGGAGATCCGGGAGTTGTTTCGTCTCTTATGCCCCATGAGGAGTTTCTTCCCCTCAGAATCCTGTAAAGAGGCGCACCCAAATGCTTTGAATCCTCAGTCTTGGCTTCAAATTGAAAGAGGGAAACTTCCCAAGTTGTCATCACACCCTTCATCTGCCTCAATGTGAGTTTTCTCCTCTCTGAACCGGTCCTTTCTTTCAATTGAAGCTTTGCCTTTTTGCCAATTTAATTAGTTGTTATGATTCTTTGGTGGGGTTGTGGTGTGGTTTTGTTTGCTTTCTTCTGCCGTAGAGAATCATTGGTCAAGGTCCCTCAGCCAGCTATCCTACCTTTCTTTAAGCCTGCTGATTATGTGGAAGTTTTAGCTCAAATCCATGAAGAGCTTGAGTCTTGTCCTCCACAAGAGCGGTCGAATCTGTTTTTGTTACAATACCAGGTCTTTAGGGGCCTTGGCGAAGTTAAACTGATGCGTAGAAGCCTTCAGGGAGCCTGGCAGAAAGCCAACACTGTTCATGAAAAGATTATATTTGGGGCATGGTTGAAATATGAGAAGCAAGAGGAAGAACTAATAGCCGACTTGCTTGCCAATTGTGGTAAATGTGCGAAAGAGTTTGCGCCTGTAGATATAGCGTCTCATCTTCCATTTGATATAAATGCAAGTTCTGCGGGGAGAATGACCAATGAGAACCTCATTTCTCAAAATGTCACTTTTACTATTGGTGATGAAGATATAGTCTGTGATAGACAAAAAATTTCAGAACTTTCGGCACCATTTCATGCTATGCTAAAGGGTTATTTCAGTGAATCACGCTGTGAGACTATAGATTTATCTGAAAATAATATCTCTCCTTTAGGTATGAAGGCAATCAATGATTTCAGTTTGACTGGCAGTTTAATTGAGGTCTCTCCAAATCTTTTGTTGGAGATATTAGTTTTTGCAAACAAGTATTGTTGTGAAAGACTTAAAGATGCTTGCGATAGAAGACTTGCCTCTTTAGTTTCCTCCAAAGAAGATGCTGTAGAGCTCATGGAATGTGCTCTTGATGAGGATTCAACTGTCCTTGCTGCATCCTGTTTACAAGTCCTTTTGCGTGATCTTCCAAACTGTTTGAATGACAATCGGGTGGTGGAGATATTTGTTCATGCTAATAAGCGGCAGCTAGCAGTCATGGTTGGACCTGGTATATTTGCACTTTTCTGTTTCTTAAGTGAAGTTTCTATGAACCTTAACTCTAGTTCAGATAAAACAGCACATATCATGGAACGTTTAGTTGAGTTTGCTGAGAATGACAACCAGAGACTGCTGGCTTTACATCAATTGGGATGTGTAAGACTCTTACGGAAAGAATATGATGAAGCACGTCTTCTTTTTGAAGGGGCTGTAAATGCAGGCCATATATATTCTGTGGCAGGTTTAGCTAGACTAAACTATATAAAGGGTGACAGACTTTTATCTTATGAGCAGTTCAGCTCAGTGATTTCGTCTGTTACTCCACTTGGATGGATGTATCAGGAAAGGTCACTATACTGTGACAGTGACAAAAGGTGGGATAACCTTGAGAAAGCAAGTAATTTGGATCCTACTCTTGCATATCCCTACATGTACAGGGCTGCCTCTTTAATGAGGACGCAGAATGCTCAAGCTGCACTAGCAGAAATCAATCGGATTCTTGGGTTCAAACTTTCACTAGAATGCTTAGAAATACGATTTTTTATCCATCTGGCTCTTGAGGACTACAAAGCAGCTCTATGTGATGTTCAAACAATTCTTACTCTACGATCAGATTATAGAATGTTTGAGGGACGTGTTGCTGCATCCCAACTCTGTACACTTGTACGTGAGCATGTTGAACGTTGGACAACTGCTGATTGTTGGGCACGGTTATATGACTGTTGGTCTGCAGTTGATGATATTGGGTCTCTTTCTGTTATATATCAGATGCTTGAATCTGACGCGGCAAAAGGTATTCTGTACTTCAGACAGTCATTACTTCTCTTAAGGTACGTTATGAACTTTTGGAAGCCTCTAGTAGTGAGTCAGTGGTCAAGGACTTTGTTTTGCTAGAGGTCACGTAGTTCCAAACCTCCTCCATATTGTAACTCCCTCCCTGTTGTCCCCCAACAAAATGTTTGGATATTTGATAACTGTTATTAATTTTTCAAGCCTTGACGTTAACTTACTGTGTCATGTGTATTATGAATCTAACATGGTACTTACTGTTTTATGTTCACAATATCAAAATATTGTAAATTTCTTAACTAAGAACATGTCAATCTTAGCTACTTTTGATCTGCTGGTTACTTACACTTGGAAATCTTTTTTTAGAAGTTGTACATCTGTGATGAAAACTCAACCACTAAGGAGGAAAAACCCATAGAACGTAATATTTTACTTTGAAATGCAAGTTATCCCTGTGAAACTGTGTCTGGAAAGGAATATTCTCTGACTGAATTTTATATGATGGCTTTATAAATCTTATGTATTTATTTGACTTAGGTTGAACTGTCCTGAGGCTGCTATGCGGAGTTTACAGTTAGCTCGGCAGCATGCATCTACTGAGCATGAACGACTTGTTTATGAGGGGTGGATCTTATATGATACAGGTCATTACGAGGAAGGGCTCCGGAAAGCTGAAGAGTCTATCAGTATCAAAAGATCTTTTGAGGCCTTTTTCCTGAAGGCCTATGCATTGGCTGACTCTAGTATAGATCCATCAAGTTCACCTACTGTTATCTCTCTTCTGGAAGATTCCTTGAAGTGTCCTTCAGATAATCTGCGCAAAGGTCAGGTATGGTTCTAATGTACTATTTTTGCAAATTATTTCACTAGTTAGAAACTAAGTAAAGAAATGGAAAATTAATAGAAACAAGTGAAAAAATATGAGTGATTGAGAATAGGAGAGAGGTCTTGCCGAGGCTTTCCCCTTCATAAGGAACTTCTCCTTTAACACAAACTGTCACATTCACTTGAAGAATCCCTCTAATCTGATTTGTCCTATTTATCAACCAACCTTTGTATCTAACTGATGGACTAATTGGCTAACAGCTGCCCTTATGCAGTCCTCTTTATACATTCTAGTAATACCACTTTTTCATCCCAATTCACATTTTTTGCCAAAAGACTTCCAATGGACTCAACTATCAACTGAATCCCACTTTGATTACCTATGAGCACTTATTTGTCTGAATTGTGTTGGGGCCAAATGCGGCATGGCTGGCCTCAACAGGTTGTGATCTTGAATTGAGCTGGGGGAAGCTAGTCAACCGAGTATTGCATGAAACCAGATAGTGGAGTCTGAAACAAATATCCATTATGGGCCCTTTGATTGTAGTAGTCTTTTAAAAACCTCTCCTTGATTGTAGTGGCTTTGACACCGATCAGGTCTTCAAATGCCGCGTCTTCAACAACTAAATGAAAAGAAATGAACATTTTTATTGAATGTTTAAGAATAGGAGTGAGGTGTCTCCTCTAAGGGCTATTTGGTCAAATATCTAGCAACAAACTCCAATGTTTCTTTCATTACTGTTTTCTGAACAAGTTCCTAGATAATAAGCCTAAGGATTTTCTTATTGATGATACTGACAATATCAACCATTCTTTTTACATTGGATTTCTCCTTTCACGCACAAACCATCAAATTCACAGAACGAATCTCTCTAATCTGATTTTTTCTACTTATCGAAGCAACCATTCTAACTAACTAACTGGTCTAGGTAACTAATAGACTAACTGACTAACAACTGTTGTTATTTAGCCCTCATTGTAGATCCTAACACTACTCGATAGCTGCTGACTAAGAATAGATTTCCAATCTGTAGAACAGATAAGTTGTTAGGTTGATGGCAGTGGCTCCTGAATGGTTTCATTCCTAAGAGCTAAAGATGTGTAATAATGCATAGATTTTATCATCTCATTATCATCTTTGAAGGCGATGATATCATTATTTCATAGTGGTTTTCTTTAGTTTTTTTGTTGTGATTCTGAACGTGATTTATGGGGAAGTTCGAGTTGCTCTCTGTTTGACAATCATGACATTATTGCTGGCTCTGTTGCAACTTTTCCCATCATTCAATGGAAAAGTTGGCTGGTCTACATGCTTCTTTCTCCTTGATTGCTAACATGAATTGAAGTTTTTGTCAATATCTTGAAAAAAATAGTCTCTATCTAAGCCTCTTGAATTTACGATCACCATATAAACAATTAAGTCTCTAAGAATTTTCTGATTGACTAAGCTGATACAGTGAGCATCGATATGATTCCTATACTAATTACTAGAAATATAAATGCTGACCCTAGAAACAATGCATATATGTCATGCATCCAGCTTGTTACACGTGTTTGTTACCCTTTGACTTTGGAGAAGGTTTGTTGAAAATAGTTGATCATTTATATTCACAATGGAGGTGATGATTTCTATGGAACAAATCTTCTCACGAATGAAATGGTAGTTTGTTTTTCTGTGTTTATTTATGAGAGACTGACAAAAGGCAAAGTTCAATGGTGGTTTTTGCTGTCACAAATGTTTCATGGGCCTATCTTTCAAAACTTCAGTTCTTGAAGTAGTTCATATGTAGTGAGAGCCACAGCATAATATTCTTAGTCTACACTTGATTGTGCAACCATAGCATGTTTTTAGCTTTTATATTAGATGAAATTACTATCAATAAAAATATAGTATCCGAGAGTTGATAGTCTATCGCCAAGATTTGTGGATGTTAAGATGGATGGGTCCAAGGTGCAACAGGGCTCGGAGGGATGGCAGGTTAGGACTTTCAAAGACACTTTTCTTCTCACTTCGACAAGAAGTTGTTTGAACAGGAGATCGGAAGTACAAAATATTCAGGCCCAAAAACTGGGAAGCTCTATTATTGATTTAAATCAGAGTTTTTATACTAGAGAGAAGTCTTTTCTAATCCTCACGAAATACAATTACAATCTACACAACTTAATTAGTTTTAGCCTTTAGGGATTGGCTCACTACATCCAATACTGTAAGCTTATAATCTCTTCCCCATATTATTTGCAGAATGTAACAGCTATATACAAGGAATATTACAATACTGTATCGATGAGCTGAAAATGCTTATTTACCCCACTCCCTCTGCGTTCTGAATTCTGGATTTGTACATTCTTGGATTACGGTGGTTGTAGGTTTTGGTTACTCTGTAGAAGTCCAGAATATGAATTATGAAGCTCTGTTGTTTTAGCTGAACGGATGAACTCGTATAAGTTTCAGCTATTATACTCGTATAAACTTGTACTATCCATATGTTGCTGTAACTTCGGTTACAATTAATTTGTTGTTTAACGACTTCTAATTCCATTAAATTTTTCAGGCACTGAACAATCTTGGAAGTGTTTATGTTGACTGCGGTAAATTGGACTTGGCTGCTGATTGTTATATCAATGCCCTTAAAATCCGTCACACCCGAGCTCATCATGGTCTTGCTCGTGTTCATTGTCTCAAAAATGACAAGGCTGCTGCTTATATGGAAATGACCGAACTTATCAAGAAGGCAAAAAACAATGCATCGGCTTATGAGAAGAGGTCTGAGTATTGTGATCGTGAACAAGCAAAGGCAGATCTGGAGATGGTCACTAGATTAGATCCACTTCGGGTGTATCCTTATAGATATCGTGCTGCAGGTTGGTGTTTTACCTATCTGACTAAGCTCTCTGGACTTGTTCTGCTTGAGTAGATGAATGCAACTATGCATGTGCATGTGAATAATATTATGTGCTGTATTCGTATCCTAAAATTTCCAAATCCTTATTGTCCATTTTTGTTGTCATGTTGGGGTTTCTATAATTTATTGTGAAGTAGTTCTATTGGGATAGCACAGTAGTGCTGAAATGTTTTGTATTTGTGGTTGCAGTGTTGATGGACAACCACAAGGAGGAGGAAGCCATAGCCGAACTCTCTAGAGCAATTGCATTTAAAGCTGATTTGCACCTCTTGCATCTACGTGCAGCATTTCATGAACACAAAGAGGATGTCTTAGGTGCTCTAAGAGACTGTCGTGCTGCCCTCTCAGTGGACCCAAACCACCAAGAAATGTTGCAACTTCATAGTCGAGTCAATAGGCACGAGCCATGACTCCAAAACATGATCACATGGTAGATGGAATCAATTGCACATTCACATGGCTCGACTGAAAAAGTTACAGTCATGCATGCCATGCAGGATGAACATTGGTGATCACCTGACTCATGAAAATCAAATTTGTAACATAGAAAGTATAGTTTAATTATTGTTATTATTTTTATCCTGTCTATAGTAATGAACGTGTCAATTATAACCATTTTTTTAGCCCCGGGTGAGTGGTCCCAATTTTGTAATTGTCAATCTTTATTTTTTGGGGTATATTACGTTTGTCAAATCTGTTGTTTATCTCCCATTTGTTTCTTGCTTAAAATGGTGTGCAAGGCATTATATGAAAGTGTTTATTTACTGTCATATCACAGTTTTTAACCACTAGTAGTGGTATGCATCAAATATTGCTAATCCAAAAAATGATGGGGCCAAAATACTAATTTTATACACAAAATTAAAATTGAAGTTTCAATATAAACATAAAATGATAAAAAATAATATAACATTTATATTCTTTAATAAATTATTATGTTTGAGTAATGATTTGTCTAGATGATATGATATGGATTAATATTAATAATTGCTATTAGAAAAATGAGTAATGAGTGTAAAAGTGAAGGTGTTGTCTGAAAAGAGAAAATAGAGATAGAGAGTGGGATTTTATTGACAAATGTAAATAAATATAATCATTCTAATGCCTCATAAAAAATAGCCCCAAATCAATGTTTATTTGTGAAACATAAATGTGTTGGAAAAATATGTGAATTTGAAAATGCACTTCCTTGTTAAATGATGGAGCTCAAATATAAGACTAACACTAACTTTTAATTTAACAAATTTTAGAATCTTTATTTTTAATTTTATTAGTAGGGTGATTGTTAAAATGTTTCAGTTAAAAACAAAATCTTCACGTACTAATAAATTTGTAATGATATTTTAAATTTGAAGTTCACATAAATCATTAACTTTTTATTATTATTAAAAACATGTTATATTATATTTTTCACCCTATTTTACATATTGTGTGATCTTGTAATTCTTGAACTTTTTATAAACAAAAACTTTTTTTTCTTTGAGTTAAACAAATTTAATCATTTCACAAATTTTTTCTATCTAAAATCTCAAATTGTTGTATATAATACTAAGGATTTATGATAAATTTAAAATATGAAATAATTTAAAAAAAATCTAAATAAAAGCTTATTAGTGAACACTTGACAGAGTTTGTAGTTTTATTAGTTTTGGTGGGATTTAGTAACCGAGTTTTGAATAAAAGAAGTTTAATAACGATTTCATTTATTTAAATTTTTGAAGATTTGTGGTAGAGAATAAAAATTTGAGAATTTCAAATAAAACCAAAAATTACGGAGAGGCTAATCAATTCTAATTTTTTTTAACAGAATAAATTTATTGTAAAAAATCATTAAAGGTTTCAAATAATAGAAAAATTATAATGAAAAATTAAAAGCACAACTAAGCTTTATGAAGATTTAAGGCTTAAATACAAGTGAATAATTGATATGGTACACTGGGTTAAGCAATTATTCTGATAAGAAAAAAGGTTAAGCAATTATTTATGGATGAACAAATAATTGTCCCGACCAGTACTATTTGTCTGTGCATGCATAATTGATTGGACATATTCATGTAATTTTTAAAATAAATATTACAGAAGAAATAAATAAGAATATAAAATTAGATATTTGTTATAAATTAATATATATAAACTAATTTTAAAATGAATTTTAAATTTTAAATTGAAATAATTTTAACTTCTTATTTTATAACAACTTATCTATTATAAGAACTATGTATCTAAACCTTTAAAAAAAGAAATCAAAAGTATTTTAATGAAAGAAATGGACCTGAAAGTTTGAACAGGAAAATACTAATTATAAGAACTTAAGTGTTTTTGTAACTAATATCAGCCATTACTTCTGAAAATCCAAAAGCTCAAATGAATGGTTGCAGTTTATTGATATATTTAATAATTAACTAATATATAATTATTCAAAATCAAAATAAAATAATTACATTATTGATTTCATAAGATAAAAAAGGATTTTAACTAAATAATCAATAAATATGAATTAAGATAACTTAAAGTTAATGTAAAAGATAAGAGTTTATATTAATTTTTAAAATAATGACAAAGCTATATATGGTAAATTCGTGTAAACCGTAAACTGGTTCGTTCTAATTCATAAAAAAAATGTCAGTATAATATATTTATACGGACATAATTTATAAAAGAAATAATCAGATTGAAATATAATCTCAAAAAATGTCAGTAACATATTCTTTATGAAATATAATCTTAAAATTGAAATAATCAGATTCTTATGACATAATTTAATGTAACTAAAAAATATAACTTACAGGAATCATATAAATAACAATAAAAAATAAAAACTAATAAATCTAAAATAATAATAAATTATAAAATATATAATAATATATGATTTATATATATATGAAGAGCTAAGATAAATTATAAGAGTTTCTTTCTTATATCTTCTTTAATTAAAAATAAGTAAGGGATTTTGATTCTAAATCAAATTTTAACTGAAAGTAACCAATATATATATATATATATATATATATATATATATATATATATATATATATATATATTAATATTGAGATAGGGGTCATGAATGTATAAAAACCATGGCAATTATAAGTAGCTTGTCTCCATTAGGTTGGGAACATGCTCAGAAAGTGAGAAAGAGAAACAGAAACGGTGGTTTCAAGGGAGCAGAAAGAAAAGACCACCAATAATGTACCAAACAAGAAAGAACCACTAATAATAAGTGTGTCGAATTAGAAATAAAATATGATGATAAAAAATCTAGTAGTTTCCTGAAGTTTCTCCAGATTCATTTTCATAATATTCAATTAATCATTTTTCTTATTACGTGTCATCAATGTATCTCACCACGCCATCTTCAGATATAATAAATAGAATAATATCTTGAAGAACAAAAACTAAGAACCATGCTTTGTTATTTTATTATTATTATTATTATTATTATTATTATTATTATAACCAAGTAATATTATACTATTGAATGAGGTGAGTGAATATTATATTAAAAGGGGTGATATTGTGAGTGCGTGACTGAATAAGATTAAAGAATGCAAGTTGGAGATAAGACTGTGGGAATTGGATTTTCTGCATGCCTTACTCACTCACATTCCAAGGATGTGGATGTGTCAACAAATACCTCTTGGTTCCATTTTTTCAATATTAATTTTTAATTAAGTATTATAAAATGTTTTCAATTTTATTAATTCCTTTGAAATGTTTCATTTTTTTTATTTATGATCACGACTCATTTTGAAAATATATAATTTTCTCTTTAAATTTCACACATTATGCATACTTTTTAATATTAGATGTTGATTCATCTTTTAAGAATATCTAGATATTAACTATTTTTTCTTTTCATAGATGAGATTCAGATGCCTCATATTCGGGTTCTTTATTCAGCAACTCTTTAATCACAAAGTATAATTTAATTTCCATCCTTCGTATATGAAATAAAACATTAAAATGCGGAGGTTAAATATTGTTTATATAAATTTACTTTTCTCGAGATATCTTTTAGAAATAAAAATAATAACTTCAAAAGGAATAATATTTTAGACATCAAAATCAATTAGATGTGTTTTAATAATAAAATTATAAGAATTATAAAACGAATAATACTTTTAATTTAAAAATTAACTTTAACACGAACATAATGTTGGATATTTTCGTTTACATACGTAATCACCACAGTATTATATAATAAATAAATAAATAATTATAATATTAATATAATATTATAAAAAAGTTATGGAGAGCAACTAACTTGTTATCATAAGCTGATATTTTGCCGACCTATGGACTGATATTTTTGAGGGTGAAGCTGATAACCTAGGATTGGTTTCATTCACACTTTAAAATAATGGATATTCAATGGGATATTTCTTACCGGAGAAGTCAAACACACACGTTTTAAGATTTTCAAAAACAAACTACCCTTGTAAGAATTTGAGTGTAACCATTTAGGTTCAAAACACATAATAAATAATAATAATAATAAAGGACAGAAACCATCATTTAGAGGTGGGAGAAGGACACCAATAATTTCTGAGGCAATAACTTAAAATAACACGTCATATAATACAAAAATAATACATTCGAGAACATTGTAGAAGATTCATTGCATTGATATAAAGAATATTAATAGATTTATATTGCTGCTGTGTGGCTCTAGGGTACTGAAGAATATAAAATATCACGTAAGAAGTGAGAACCAATGCACGCTAAACGATACATTTTCCTTTTTGAATTGGGTCACACAAAGTGTTGATAATAATATTATAGTGAAGAAGGTGACGATGATGTAGACTATATATATATATATGTATATAAAAATACAGGTTGGAGATTTTGGTGGTGAAGAAGCTTCTGGATTTGTGGTATGCAAGCATGGGCTGGATCTTCATGCCTCATTCAGCCACTCAGATCGATGGAATTGATTTGGAGTAAGTGTGTATGATTTTCATTGCGTATCACACTCTACTTTGCTTCTCAATAATTTATTTAATTAATTAAATGTTATCTTTAGTTTATGTTCTTAATCTTCTGCTTTACAAGTTTCAACTGTGTGCGAATATTTGCTTTTACAATTTTATATAATTATCCATCTAACCATTGTGCCTCTCGTTTTGAACTTTTTATTTCTATAATATTATCACACCACTTGTTTGGAGCCTCTTCCAGAAGATAGAAACTAAATACAAAAATTAATATGACTCAAATTTTCCTTTTCTTTAACATTTCATCCACCATAGCAACTACCATCCACCACCAAAAGAACAACCTCTATACCTAATCAAAGATAAAACAGTGCATTTCACGAAAAACACACATGCAAATAAAAAGAGAGCAAGAACATCATGATTTTGATGAAAATCAAACCTTAATCATGCTTAGAATAGAAAAACCAGCTAAAGTTAAAGAGGAAAATTTCCAAGGACATTAGAGAATGAAAAAAAAAACCCAATGAATTTTGGTTTATTTCGTAAATTTATGATATCATTTTTATTTGGTTATATATATATATATATATATATATATATATATATATATATATATTATTATGAATTTGTATAAGGTAACTTGATGTTTATTATGTCAATCTGAGTGTGATATCATTTACCTTAACATGTTACATTTATTTTTATTAAAAATAAAATATATAAAAAATAAACAAAAATTAAGTATATTAAAATTATTACTATAAGTTATAATATTAAATTATATTTTTTATAATAAATTATAATAATTATATTAGTGTAATTTTTATTATTTTATTATTAAATAATAATAACAATTTTTTATCATATAATTTTTTTACTATTATAATTAATGATAAAATGAATAATAATAAGAATATTTTTATTATCAATATAATCAATAATATGATAATAATATTAATAATTTTAATTACATTATTTTATTATTATTATTAAAGTAATATAATAATTATTAATTTTAATAATAATATAGAAATACTATT
The DNA here is from genome assembly GCA_963425845.1 of Sphenostylis stenocarpa. Lineage (NCBI taxonomy): Eukaryota > Viridiplantae > Streptophyta > Magnoliopsida > Fabales > Fabaceae > Sphenostylis > Sphenostylis stenocarpa. The sequence goes on along the minus strand of OY731398.1, from coordinate 40,155,254 downwards.
ATTAATTATAATAATATATTAATCATTATTATAATATAATAAATACAAATATTACAATTTCTCTCTCTCTCCATATATATATATATATATATATATATAAAAGTTGAATTACTATTACAATTTCTTCTTAAATTTAAAAAAATAAAATCATGAAGTATGACTTTTGAAGTCCAATTTTATAACATAACTTATTTATTTATTTTTTAAATTTTAGCTATATCAATAAATTTAAAAAGAAATTTACACCATTTTAATAAAAACCATAAAAATACGTAAGTTTGGAAAAGAAAACCGAGAATGGAAGAAATAAATATATCTATTCTTAATTTTCTTAACTGAACATTAGTTACAAATGTTATAAATTCTTTATAACTTGAATGATAGATGATATGAAAAACTCAAATTTGTAGCTTGTAGTTTGTTTTCTGCTTCGAAATTATCTCAATAATTTTTTTTCTAAATCCAAACATTTTTATTATTCAAACGTAAATGTCAAGAAAATTATAACATTATTATACGCATTGAAAATTCACCACAAAATAAGTAAACAACTTTTATGTTTGATCAAATATTTTTGCCACACAAAAAGTAAGCAGTGAGGTGACATTAGATTTTTGTGTACGGAAATACTCAACAAAGTTTTTTTGTCGGATTTAGTGGCAGAGTTAAGCTTACCTCCATCCACCAATGATATATATAAAAAAAAGCATAAAATTTTTGAACACTAAAATTTAGTTCTGACAACAAACAAATCGGTTGTTTCTTCATCCATCTACTTTTGAAAATCCTTTCCATAAATTGTTTGTGTTTTGAATCTTATAGTTTTAATGAACCAACCAAGTGGCCTCTCACATCTGTTACAATGGAATTGACGGAACTTGCCACCATTTGGGATCATATATTATAAAAATATCAATATTCCAATCAAAACCACTCTTCCAATTCCAACATGTGAATCCCACAGCATTAAAAAACCAGACATCCCCACCACCGCACCCTCCTGCTTTCCTCTGTAACTTCCAGAACTTTCCAACCCACTCTCTCTCTCTCATCCACTTGCTATTTGAGGAAAATGGTTAAATAAAACAAACATATTGCTTCCAACAAGTCTAGAATCTTCTAATTAACTCTCCCTTTATTTTATTATACACATAATATATTTTATTTTTTCTATCACACTCCACTGTTAATCTCTCTCCCTACATAAACCTTCAAAACACTTCATTACCTTTCTTCTTAGATAGGTATCTGTGCGTTACTATAAACAAACACTTCATCCTGTTTTTTAACTGCTCAAACGACTTTCCCAACAAGGAAACAGAGTCCTCTGCCTTATTGTTTGAAAAACCAAACTCCAAACCTTCACTTTTTCTCCACTTTTCGCTCATTTCTAACTCTAAACTTTCGATGAATTTTAATTCCGTTGGGATTACGCCGCATTCTATCCCCTTTACCTCTTCTTCCTCTTCCCTTCCTCTTCTTTCTTCTTCCTCTGTTTCCATGTATTTTTCAATTCTATTTTTCTTATCTGCTTTGTCTCAAATTACTTTCTATAGTTTCTGCACATGAACAAACCTCACACACTAACCTGAAGCAACTTGATCGCGAATTGAATTAACATATTGGAACCATAAGATATCGAATTTTTTTATCTTCTAAAATGAACTATTTGTACCCTGTGAAAGAAGAGTACTTGGAATCGTCACCACCATCGTCCTCATCATCGCCAACGTCTCAAACAGGTGGTGATGAGTCAGCAATGGTTCCTCCTCCGAGGCCAATGGAGGGGCTTCACGAAATGGGGCCGCCCCCATTTTTGACCAAGACGTATGATGCAGTGGAGGACCCCACAACGTTCCACATAGTTTCATGGAGTAGAGGCGGTTCCAGCTTTGTGGTTTGGGATCCTCACGCTTTCTCCAGAGACCTTCTCCCTCGATACTTCAAGCACAACAATTTCTCAAGTTTTGTACGGCAACTAAACACTTACGTAAGTGTTCTGTTCACCATGCTTTGTTTTTTATCTTCTTGACTCGTTTCCTTCCAGTTTTATGGGATGGACTTCCACAAAACTTAAAGTTTCACAAGTATTTTCATATTGTTCTCTTATTAGAATTGCATTTCTGTATTCAATGAAAACTTTTTTTACGCGAATCAATTGAATAAAATTTCAATTCTCTTTGGAAAACTGTATTAGAAATATCTATGAAACTGTATCTTGAAAAGAGAAGTAATAATCCAATTAAGAAACAATCTTTTTCTTTGAGTTGAGATAAATCTCTATTTTTTTCTGCTAACTTGGTCGTGGAATATAACTTCACTGTTCTATCATTTTAAGTTTTGTTTCCTCCTATTCACAGTGGTAAGTTTTCATATTTTGTGGTTAAAACTGATTAAAATTTTTATTATATGATATCGTACTATTTAAATATTTAAATTCACATCTTGTCTCGTGGGTTTCTTCTAGACTTCTAGATCTCTCTATTCTCCTATCTTATTCATTCCAGCTGTGGCCTGCGATAGTGGTACAGTTTGGCAGCAAGCTCTATCAATTTGTCCATTTCTTATCATAATAATTGTAGCAGTTATGGTGTCAATTTATTCAGCATGTGTTGAGTTTTTGGATTTTCGGTACTAAATATGGGGTTAAATTTCATAGGGTTTTAGAAAAATTGATCCCGATAGGTGGGAGTTTGCAAACGAAGGATTCCTGAGAGGGCATAGGCACCTTTTGGCAAACATAAGGAGAAGAAAGCAACCTTCTCAGCCTTCTACTTCTCAACAAGGACAAGGTCACTGTGTTGAAGTTGGTCGTTTTGGACTTGATGAAGAGGTTGATCGTTTGAAGCGTGACAAGCACGTGTTGATGATGGAGCTTGTAAAGCTGAGACAGCAGCAGCAGAATACCAGGTCATACCTTGAGGAAATGGAGGAGAGGCTACGAGGGACAGAAATTAAGCAGCAACAGATGATGGCTTTCTTGGCTAAAGCTATGAAGAACCCCACCTTCATCCAGCAGCTACTCCAGCAGAAAGAGAAGAGGAAGGAGCTTGAAGAGGCCATGTCCAAGAAAAGGAGAAGGCCAATCGAGCAAGGACCAAGCGGGGTTGGAGAATCAAGCATTAGAGGGGAAGGCAGAAGCAGTGTTAAAGTGGAGCCCCTAGTGTTTGGTGAATATGGATTTGGAGTCTCAGAGTTGGAAGTGCTAGCTTTGGAGATGCAAGGTTATAGTAGGGGAAGGAGGGAACAAGAGGAAGAACCTGAGGCACTAGAATCACAAGAGAGGCTGGAGAAAGAGCTTGATGAAGGGTTCTGGGAAGAACTGTTCAGCGAGGGTTTTGAGGGTGAATTAGATATTCCAACTTCGCAAGACCAAGATGACGAAGAAGATGTCAACGTGTTAGCCAATCGCTTTGGTTACTTGGGATCAAGTCCTAAATGAATCTCAGAGATTCAAGATTAGTAAACCTTCTTGAATTGGTTCACTAGGTTCAAGTAGTATATGGTGGAGGCATTCCATTTGGCTGGATATATGTGAAAATAATTTACTTTTTGGTGTTTCTAACCCCCATTATATGATGATGTCCTTTTGTAGCACTTGGTAGAACCTCAAATTTTCTCACTTTTCGATCTCTATGTTTGATTAGGTAGGTTGCAGCTGTTGCTTGGACAAGAATCTGTGGTAGTGATAGCGAACGTTATTTACTCAAGGTTCAGTTTTTTTTTTTTCTTTTTAACCACTGAACCCCGCTTTGTACTGCATTATATATATATATATATATATATATATATATATATATATATATATGTAGCAACCCAGTGCCTCTTCGTTGTTTTGATTATATTACCTTAACGAATGTAGATTATTCAGAAGCTGTAGAATGGATACAAAGTAGCTGAACTCCAAGAATCATAACTGATTGTTGCTTTTGAACCAAGATCCAGTTGGTGGTTAACCTTGTCGGTTTGATTTTTCCCCTTCCTATACTATTTCATTGCGTGGACTTCGTCATGTGGCTAGAAATAAAACGAGGCCACACGACGAATTACACGATGTTACATATGGACAATTTTGGTAGGTATCTTCATGCTTTCAAGATTCCGTTCACGATTAAACCTTAAAAACGATGAAACAAAAATCATATGTGGGGTTCACTCTGATGCCTCAAGGCGAAACGTGTCAAGAGTCTAGGGCATAATCAAATAATGAAAGTGATCATGTTTAGCTCTAGTTGGTGTGTTGGCAAACCTTCGGATTCCTGTCCCAGTCCCCTCTATACCAGTGCCATTCAATCACTGGGTTCCAAATGTCAATTAGTTAACCTTCCGATCTAACTTCTTTTTCCTCTTTCTGTTTCAGTAGGTTATGACAAATGCTAACATTATTACCCTTTTCACTATTTGTTGACTCATATTTCATATCAACAACTTTAGTAGTAAACTGTCTCAAAGTTAGAATAGAACCTGAATTGCGATCATCGCTGACAAAATTAATATATGCATGTATGCATATGAGGATGAAATTTACCCAGTTTACTAGCTAAAGTGGGTTGTTTACCTAAAAAATAAGTTGCATCCTTAAAATAAACATAAGATTGTAGTTAACAAAATGTTATGTATTGGTCTAGAATGCATGACTAACGAGTACGAAATTAACATATAAACTTGAAATGGGAATTGGAGGTTGGCTTGTTAACATGCATATTTGACCTTTTGATAATTTTTAATGGTTCTAATTAAGCCACTAAACTCATTCATGAATGTTGATGGTTAAACATTAATTCCTAGAACATAACATGGGGTTATCTTCTATTAACATAGGCAACAAATCTTGAAGATGATGGTCATATTTGGTGAGAATATATGGAAATGAAATGATGTACAATGTTAAGTAGGTCAAGCAGCATTTATACAGAGACATATATTTTTGACATTCGTTATTTTCCCCATTGGTCCTGGCAAAAAATTATCTCATGCAGAGGATCATTAAGAATTAAAATATCCCATCTCAAACAGCCTTATATATAATCTTGCTTGAACTCTCATTGTAAGGCATATCAATAGCGAGTACAGTTTTCATTCCTTAAAAAAATTCATTTCATGAAACAAAAAAAATGAAGTTATTGCATGTTCATGTTAGTAGCTTCATAAGAGTTTGATGTATTTATGAAAGTTGTGAAAAGTTAATTACATGTAACATTTATAATTGATTCCAAGATTTTATATTCTTGTACACTATAGTGTCCTTTTCAAAGTTTAAATTTCTGCGTGTATAGTATAGAAATATACTTTGATAGTAATTACTCAGAAAATTGAAGAAACATTTGAATGAAATTAGTTTCTCAAAAGTTTTAGTTTATTCACAGTGAAACTCGTTTCTTTTTTTTTGTAAAATTGCAACATTTTATTTTTTCAAAAAATGTATCTATATTTACAATTACTTTTAAAAGTTTGAGACGCTTTTGTAATGCTTGGCTCTGATTAATTAACAATTATGTTGGTAGAGACATTGACAAGCATTTGGATGGTTACAATTGTGACATTTGCAGAGGATCGAATATGCTGCTCCCAACATGTCTTCAATTTTTTATGAAGGAGATTAGTGATTTTGTTAAAAGGTTTTGTTTCTTTGAAGTAAAGTAAATTTTAACAGATAAAAATGCAAAATTTAAATCATTGATTAAAAAAAGTAATCGCTGAAACTGTTATATATATATATATATATATATATATATTATCAAAATCATTTTATTTAGAGAACTCCAAGGTCAAAATTAAAAAGAAAAAGACTATGTTTATCTATAGTTTCTATGGCCACCTAGTTTGCATAACTTGTTAGTGATATATTTTTACCTGCATTGCTTTGGTTAATCAAAATTATTACATGACATAACATATATCCCTTCACATATGGTAGTTTCTCCTATTAATAATTTCTTGAAATTTAAAGAGTTGTCTCATTTTATTTTATGCTAGCTCTCGTATTCCTCATATTTCAATTTATGCATACATTAATTTTAATTTATATAAAAGTAAACCCTAATTACATACCTTCTCATTTCTCTTATAAGGTGTCCAACACACATAATATATATATGAAAGAACTTCCCATGCACTGATAATATTAAAAAATTTGCATTATTAATCAATAAAAACTGATGACAGATATAAAATGTTTAAAGTAATTATTAACCAAACCAAGAAATTTACAGTATATTAAGGTTAATGATTGTGATTAGATGACAATGTAAAAAACGTCACTGCCATTCCCTCTTTGATTCTGTATGTTATGAACCTCTTTCCTTTTTAATCAGCATTCTTATTTGTTTTCTTTGGTGGAAATTTGATGACTAGATGTTGATATAATCCTCACTCCATCTAAATGTTGCGTATTATCATTGGATCCCGTTTGGGAGAATAAAACTAAAAATCAAGTATTGATGATGTTCTCCATTTGTGGAGAAAATAATGGAGAACATTTAATATGCAGAGTGAACAACACTAGATCAGCTAAGCAGTGATATGTGGCAGAATAACTAAATAATTTGAGAACAAAAAATCTGGACATGTCCTATAATGAATACCACACGATTTTATGTAAGTACGTAGGAATGATATTACTGAATGGACTGGTTCACACATTTGGATGTCACAAAATTCTTACTACTTTTAACATGGAGATGCAAACTTCATTTACCTACACTAGGTGGTATTTTACATATTCATTCTTATAAGAATCCATGCACGTCACTTTTCTTTTCTGATGCTGTATGTATGTGTTGACCAGTGCTTTTCTTGTCGTTTTCGTTCTGCATTTGGGTCGAGCAAAGTACATGCATGGCAGAGACAAAGAAAAAAATATTTAGCTGATACATTTTCTTTCTACTGTTAGGTCATCATAAAAAAAACCTAGAGACACTACTACAGATTGATCATTCAACGTCGGGTGTAGAAGGCTTTCAACGTTGTTTCTAATGGCGTCGTTGAATTAGGCGTCGTTGAATGTCAAAGGATTCTACGTCGGTTCAGAAAACCTGACGTAGAATCGTGTAAATATCTACGTCGGTTAAACCAATGTCCGTCGTAGAAATGTGTAATTTCTACGTCGGTTATTTATCTAACCGACGTTGAATGTTATATACACAACGTCGGTTAATGATATGACCGACGTTGAGAGTTAAATACTACGTCGGTTGATGCAATAATCGACATTGTATATTCGTTACAACGTCGGTTATTGCATTAACTGACGTAGAAGATGCCCTTTTTTTTTTAATAATTGCTCTATTTTTAGTGCTACCAACAGTATACGACCTGCTATAATCTCAGTCATTGACAGTATATATATTTCAGCTAATCACTATATATTACTATATATAAAATGATAGATATATATGTCAAAATCAGCCAAATTATGTACAAAATACACAAAAAATTGTCAATCAATCCTATTCCTAACTACTTGGACAAACTTTTCTGCCCATTTGTTTCTAACCATGTCTATAGTTTTCATAGACAAAGGTTCTATATCTTTAAATGCCTGTAAGAAGTTCACAAATAGAATGATAAACCCTAAGCAATAAAAATAAAGGAATTGAATATAATAGCAAATGTCAACTTACCTCATTCCAACTATCCTGTATGCTACCAAAAATGATGAGCCACATCCAATACATTACATAATAGCCGCACTCGTATCCTCCATTTTGTTTGTTACACTAAAAATGACTAAATATGTTAAAAATAATTATTAAATTTGAATATAAAATAGATAGTATAATATATATAAATGTTACTTACTTTGATAAAATTCCAATTTGGAGCTGTGCTTTTACTTGTGTGTTTTTCACCTAATGTACTACAAACCTTTAGAGCACTATATATTGAAAAGAAGGGGGTTAGAAATAGAATAATCTAGATGTTTAGACATAATATAAGAAATACTTACTCGTTTACAATATTTTTTAGCTCCATGTCAGGTTTCCTTCCCAATGAGCAGAACCAACACACAAGATTCTGCTTTGGACAAATAACTAATAGCTGTCAGTGGTTTTTGTATATACACATGATTAGAATCTATTAAAAAAATTTGTGTAAAACCAGAAGAGGTTGAGATAACTTACGAATGATGGTATGCTCCAAGGTAAATATGTCTCTTAGAATCAGTCATCCAATTCTACATGTAACTGAGAATTTGATCACGCTTATTCCCAGACTTTTGTATGGATTGAGGTTCGAAGAATTCATACACATGACCAATGCCCTGCTCCACTATGATTTCATGCATCATCCTAAAATATGCCAATTTAAGTGAACTTATACCTTATATATTTACTAAAATGAAAAGAGTCATGAAATATATGAACTTACAATGTCCAAAATTGTAAAACAACTATATTTAGACATTGATTGCCCATCCCAATCTCCAGGGCATCAGTGTGGGAAATGTATAGGGGGATATTGCTAGAAGTCATCCCAAATAATGTATAATCCCATTGAACTTGGAATGACTGCATATACAATTGTGGGGAAAGAGACAAGAGATCAAAAATTGGATTTGGAGAAGTCCCCACAACTGGTGTCTTCTCCTTAGATCCAGAAGGAGTGGTGATAACTTTACCCAAGTCTTTTAGCTGCTGAACATCCTACATATTTTATAAAATATAATCATAAACAATAAATCAATTTATTTATGTGTTAGATGCATTATAACCATACATATACATACATTTGCCATGATTGACCTAACTAAATGTCGGGACCAAGTAATGAAGGTTTGAAGGGCTTGTCCCACTGTCTGCACCTCTTCAGTGGGGATAGGGACACTAGCCTCAGCGTGAACCACCTTTTCAACCACTACTATGACTAAGTTAGGATCCAAAGGCACATTGTGGATGGTTGAATCCCCTTCATGAACTGATCCATGGGCCACTAGTCTTAGACCTTCATCTACCTCAACCCACAAGTCATATCGATCATCCTTTGTGGATTCAGGATGAATAGATGCCACCTCAGGTGTGACCTCGATAGTTGTTTCAGCACAACTGCCCTTTGTGCTAACTCTTGGACCTACAAATACAGTAAATTTCAATATATACTAAGATTTTAGAAACACAAATCAAGTACCAATTTGTGGTTGAAAATGCACCTGATGGAGGACGAACATCAGCAAATGAAGTACCCATGGCTTCCTGCGATGTCATGTCACCAGAAGGCTTTGTAGGAGCCCTTTTCCACTTCTGGTGATGTTTTGGAGGAGATGGTGGAGGAATTTGCTCTTCGCTTAAACCAGAAGAGGCTAACTCTGACTGTCGAAGTCTCATCTTCTCCTCCATCATCTTCTTTGTCAATAGGTCGTACCCACCACGAGACAGAAGGTGGGGGGCGACATTCTGGCTCTAAATGTCTTTTGCTTTTTGTCTTCTTTCCTGCAACATAATTGAACATAATATTAGATACACAACTCATTATAAAATGTTCAAGTCAATTAATCAATTAACATTATCTCCCACTCTGAACCAGTCCTATTATGTACAAACTTCTTCCAAGTGTCCTCATCTATGCCATATCTTTGGCAAGGAGTTAATCCCTTTCTAACTTTGTCCTCAGCATACACCCATTTAGTGGTCAATGTGGACTTGAACTGTCTTCACATTTTTGCTATGGCTGTCATTATCTTCCTCCTCACATCCTCAGAATTGACTATATCAAAGTGTTCCTACAGTAGCAAACAAGTTTTAGTTAACCAATTGATAATAATGTATAAACAACTAAATACACATACTTACAAGAAGATCTTGCCATAACAAGTTCTTCACAGTTTCCTCCACATGATCCCAACTAGGATGGAGAATAGATATCTACACAACATAAACAACATAAGTATCAATAATATATTTAAAATGAAATTCACTTTCAAATAGAATAAATACCTTCTCTCAAGCTAGTGTACCCAAGTAGCTACTAAATTGGGTACTAAAGGGACCTGACACCTTGCCAATCCTAGGATCAACAGACACAAATAACTTCTGGCCAGATATGTGCCTAACGGTCAAGCCTTTCAACCGTGTAGATTGTCGACTCCTCTTACTGGAAAATGTCTTTCCATATGCCTGAGGAGATGGTGGAGATGGTGGAGGACATGCCATTTACCTGTAATGAAAAAAACATACAATTATATCAATACACATGCAAAGTCTCCTCAATTACATGTTAAAAAAATAAATAAATAAATAGAAACATAACTTAGATTGTATTAATATTTTCCCATATGCCTTCATCATGGTCAGTGTGAGTAGCATGAACAAAGTCCTCTTCCAATTGGGATATAGCAATAGGCAATCGTGGTAAATTTTGAATGTTAATAAAATCATCTAATTCTTCTCCATTCTCATTTGTGACATCAATCATTTTTTCTTTGAGGACAACTGACCACCTATCATTTGATGGATCAGTGACATAAAATACTTGTTTTGCCTGGTATGCCATTATGAAGGGTTCTTCCTTATGATCAATCTTGTTTATATCAATCAAAGTAAATCCCATTTGGTCTCTTTAGACACCAGTATTGCTATCAACCCATTTACATTTAAATAAAGACACTTTGAATTTAGTATAGTCGACCTCCCAAATCTCCTCAATGACTCCAAAGTAACTAATTGATGTCATGATGAGGTTTTTGTCCTTTGCACTAGAAAAGTGCATAGATGTTGTCTCAATAGATACTCCACTATTCTGGACCGTACTTTTGTCATCTTGTGCCTTCGTATAGAATGAGTATTTATTAATGTCATACCCTTGCCAAGTTATAACATTATATCTAGGATCATGTGCTAGCCATTTCAGTGTATCAGAGGCATTGTCACTTGAAAATGTTTTGTTTTGAAACCAATTGATAAAGTTGTTATGCTCTTTCATCAACCACTTTTCACCCATTTTGGGGTTTAGGTCCTTTAACATGACTTTATGCGCATCTATGTAAGGAATAACCTCTTCTGTATTGTTCAAAATATACAAGTGGGCAGTGCTCAACTCTACATGATCTTTTGTTTGAATTCTAATACCACGAGTTCCCTTACCATTTAGCCTATCATCATGACGATTTCTAGGTACACCCACAGGTACGACTCTTGCCAAGTAATCTATACAAAATTCTATGGCTTCTTCTGCAATATACCGCTCAACAATTGAAGCTTCAGGTCTGTATGGATTTTTAGAATACCATTTGAAGATCTTCATGTATCGCTCAATTGGGTACATCCACCTCAAATAAACTGGCCCACAAATTCGTATCTCCCTCACAACATAAATTATTAAGTGAATCATTATATCAAAGAATGATGGAGGAAAATATATCTTCAATTGACATAGCACAACCGTAGCCTCATTTTCCAACTCATCTAGTGATTTTTCATCGATAATCTTGGCACAAATAGAATTGAAGAAAAAACATAGTCGCATAATGGCATGTCTAACATTTTTAGGCAATATGTTACGTATAGCCACGGGTAACAACTGTTGCATCAAAACGTGACAATCATGGGACTTTAATCCACTGTCTCTAATATTGTGGATGACCTCCATGGGTACTTCATTTGTTGATGTTCGTCCTCCATCAGGTGCATTTTCAACCACAAATTGGTACTTGTGTTTCTAAAATCTTAGTCCTTATTGAAATTTACTGTATTTGTAGGTCCAAGAGTTAGCACAAAGGGCAGTTGTGCTGAAGCCACTATCGAGGTCACACCTGAGGTGGCATCTATTCATCCTGAATCCACAAAGGATGATCGATATGACTTGTGGGTTGAGGTAGATGAAGGTCTAAGACTAGTGCCTATGGATCAGTTCATGAAGGGGCTTCAACCATCCACAATGTGTCTTTGGATCCTAACTTGGTCAAAGTAGTGGTTGAAAAGGTGGTTGACACTGAGGCTAGTGTCCCTATCCCCACTGAAGAGGTGCAGACAGTGGGCCAAGCCCTTCAGACCTTCATTACTTGGCCCCGACATTTAGTTAGGTCAATCATGACAAAGGTATGTATATGTATGGTTATAATACATCTAACACATAAATAAATTGATTTATTGTTTATGATTATATTTTATAAAATATGTAGGATGTTCAGCAGCCAAAAGATTTGGGTAAAACTATTACCACTCCTTCTGGATCTAAGGAGAAGACACCAGTTTTGGAGACTTCTCCAAATCCAATTTTTGATCTCTTGTCTCTTTCCCCACAATTGTATATGCAGTCATTCCAAGTTCCATGGGATTATACATTATTTGGGATGACTTCTAGCAATATCCCCCTATACATTTTCCACACTGATGCCCTGGAGATTGGGATGGGCAATCAATGTCTAAATATAGCTGTTTTACAATTTTGGACATTGTAAGTTCATATCTTTCATGACTCTTTTCATTTTAGTAAATATGTAAGCTACAAGTTCACTTAAATTGGCATATTTTAGGATGATGCACGAAATGATAGTGGAGCAGGGCATTGGTCATGTGTATGGATTCTTCGAGCCCCAATCCATACAAAAGTCTGGGAATAAGCGTGATCAAATTCTCAATTACATGCAGAATTAGATCACTGATTCTAAAAGAGATATTTACCTTGGAGCATACCATCATTCGTAAGTTATCCCAGCCTCTTCTGGTTTTACACAAGTTTTTTTAATAGATTCTAATCATGTGTATATACAGAAACCACTGACATTTATTAGTTATTTGTCCAAAGCAGAATCTTGTGTGTTGGTTCTGCTCATTGGGAAGGAAACCTGACATGGAGCTAAAAAATATTGTAAACGAGTAAGTATTTCTTATATTATGTTTAAACATCTTGATTATTCTATTTCTAACCCCCTTCTTTTCAATATATAGTGCTCTAAAGGTTTGTAGTACATTAGGTGGAAAACACACAAGTAAAAACACAACTCCAAATTGGAATTTTATCAAAGTAAGTAGCCTTTATATATATTATACTATCTATTAATTTATGTTTAAATTTAATAGTTATTTTTAACATATTTAGTCATTTTTAGTGTAACAAACAAAATGGAGGATACGAGTGCGGCTACTATGTAATGTATTGGATGTGGCTCATCATTTTTGGTAGCATTCGGGATAGTTGGAATGAGGTAAGTTGACATTTGCTATTATATTCAATTCCTTTATTTTTATTGCTTAGGGTTTACCATTCTATTATTGTGAACTTCTTACGGACATTTAAAGATATAGAACCTTTGCCTATGGATACTATAGACATGGTTAGAAACAAATGGGCAGTAAAAGTTTGTACAAGTAGTTAGGAATAAGATTGATTGATAATTTTTTGTGTATTTTGTACATAATTTGACTGATTTTGACATATATATCTATCATTTTATATATTAGTGATTAGTTGAAATAAATATACTTGTCTGGACTGAGATTATAGCGAGGTCGTGTATCTGTTGGTGGCACTAAAACAGACTCAACATTTAAAAAAAAGGGATATTCTATGTCGGTTATTGCATTAACGACGTTGTAACTGAATATACAACGTCGGTTATGGCATTAAACGACGTAGTATATTCGTTACAACGCTCTGTTAATGCAATAACCGACGTTGTATATATAACTTTCAACGTCGGTTAGTTCAATAACCGACGTAGAATTTACTAATTTTTACGACAGACATTTGGTTAACCGACGTAGATATATATCACTTTCAATGTCGGGTATTCTGAACCGACGTAGAATCCTTTGACATTCAACGATGCCTGAATGAACGACGTCATTGGAACCGACGTTGAATGTCTTCCACACCCGACGATGAATGATCATTCTGTAGTAGTGATTATTGAGTTTATTTTGTCTTACTATCAAAGCATGCAAACATATATTATAGTTAGACAGTCTAAAGATTCAAGTTTCTTTAGCTAGTAAATAAAAAATATAATATTATATATAATTCTAACTACAAATGTTAAATTAATACACTATGTTAGTACAAAAATTAGGTTACTTAAACTACATAATAAAATAATATAATACAAATAATAACCTACAAACTAAAAGTTAGTACAAACTAAGTTACTTAAACTACATAATACACACAATTTAATATCAACAGTAACTTACAAACTAAGTACGAGAATTAGTGAATGAAAAATCTTGTCTATTATTCTCTAATTTGTGTGATATCATGTTCTGATAATGAAGATAGATATTGAAATATCTGAAACATTAATCTGACTCTTGTAAACATGCAACACGCATAAAGTTAAATAAACTTAACTATTGTTAAAAAAAATTATCTCCGTCCAAAAATCAGTTATACCTGCACAAACTATAACTTTCATTCAATACATGACATAGTAACCACATTCAAATGAGTCTGTTTGCTTACTACACTGAAATGATGAATAAAACATAATGTTATTTTCAAAATTTAAATACAAACAATAATTATGATGTTTACTTATATAAATAAATTTCTAACCTTAAGATAAATGAAGTGCAAATTCTTTGTTCTGGGTCTTCCACTTAGAACATTAGTTCTAGACACAATTCTAATTGAAATAAAAGTCATATATTATTCAATATGTATTTATATTTTAAAAACATAATTAATGAATAAAAGGTAAAAGTTATCCTTGTAACAAACTTTTCATTTCTCGACTCGATTTTCAAGTGCAATGAATAAAATTACACCACAGTGCAATGATACCTGTATTATATGACATAAAAATTGGTTATAAAAATACAAATAAAAATAAAAATTAACATGATGACAAAAATACAAATTAAAATACTAATCATTTAATGTATGGAGTAAAATACATATGTCGTTATATTTTGACCTTTGTAATTTCGAGCTTTTTGAATGGATTGAGGCGCAATAAATCTATATACTTCAGATTTTTTTGTTCTATACTCAATTTGTCAATGTACCTAAAAAAATGAATTATAAGTTGAATATAATTATTATAATTTTAGAAACATAAATGAAAATTACTTACATTGTCCACAATTGTATGATGAAAATGTTTAACATGCAGTTTTTTTCAGCAATTTCTAATGCATCGGGTAAGAAAATGTATAATAGAACAATGAAATTGTTAATTTCAAACACTTTAGTCTCCCACTATATCTGACACGGTTTTTTTCTCAACCATAGTAATATGGTTAACAACATAGATATGAGATCATCCTCACATTCTATCATATCCTTATCAATAATATGTTTCTTATGCTTAGCATAACGCAAGTTCTCCTAAACAAATGATAACAATTAATTAATTAAATATTCATATAATTATAAGACTAGAAAAGAGAAAATGAACAATATATATATATATACATATATATATATATATATATATATATATATATATATATATATATATTATTTTGATTCATGTCGATAGTGACATAACCAAACGTCTTGACCAAGTTAACAATGTCCCGCTTGCCTGCTCCACTGGTTGAATCTCTTCATTAGGAAAAGACAATGGAACATCAACATCATGAACTTCATCAACTACTACCTGTGTCCAGTCTGCCTATAGAGGGACACCATGAATGGTTAAGCCACCCTAAAAAACTCGATCAATAGCCACTAGACGCGGGGGGTCATCTTCAACATATAACTCACACTGGTGTGGTGCATCAATCTGGATATATTCTCCTGAAGGATTAGCAACAACACAACTCCCTTTAGTGTTGACTCGAACAATATCATCTTGAATTGTCTGAGGTGTTGCTTGAGTCTATTGTTGAGAGCGGGAGAGAGATTCAAGTTTCTCATCAAAGTCTTGCTGCAAGGATTGCCTTATTTGATTTAACTTCTCTTTAAACTGCATCTTCATTTTATGCAAGGCCTCCTGGCTGCAAGAGTCGGCAGTAGTCTTTCGTGATGGTGGACCAAAGTAATCACGAAGGTCTCAGGATCCACTAGTATCACGCACACGTCCTGAGTGATATGGTCTTCCTATGACTATCATCAATATGTCTTCTCGATCATGAGGAATAAATGATCATTGGGTGGTCTGCTCAACTAAATCATCCTATAACAATGCATTAACAATAACTAAGTCATATACTAGCTTTTACATCAAAATCAATTCAGACTGATACACTAAATCAGACTGATGCACCATACCAGTGTGAGTTATATGTTAAAGATGACCCTCGCGTCTAGTGACTATTGACTGAGTTTTTTAGGGTGACTTAGTGATAACATTTTGGTCGCACAAAATATTGATAAAATATAATAAACAAGTTGCTAAACTAATACAGTATAGTTAACCCGTGTCAAATCTCACAAGGACATAATTATAGGAACATACTCATTATACATATCATTCTCTCTAAAACAGTAAATTATAGTAAATAGGGGATGAATGAAAAAGTGCAATTCTCACCTAACTAAAAACTAAACTACAAACTGAGAGTAGGAAAAGAAACTCGGGATAAGACAAAACAATAATTATCACCCCAGACCAGGAGATTATGATTGTAGATTGTCGTAAGATCTCTATTTATAGGGGTTTGAACAAGAGAAATTAAGTTTAAAATTAATTATAATAGAAATCAAATATTCTTTAAATAAATAATTGCAAAATCTGATTGCTGTGAGGAGAA
Organism: Sphenostylis stenocarpa; assembly: GCA_963425845.1. Lineage (NCBI taxonomy): Eukaryota > Viridiplantae > Streptophyta > Magnoliopsida > Fabales > Fabaceae > Sphenostylis > Sphenostylis stenocarpa. The sequence goes on along the minus strand of OY731398.1, from coordinate 40,138,623 downwards.
ATTCTTGGGACTGTTTTGGAGGAAATAATTTGCTTCTTTCCTATTTTGAGTGATCCAGCATTAATTTGCATTTAATTCTTAATTCCTGTTGGCCTTCAATTCAACTAAATTGGATTACCGCACTAGTTAATTTGTTTGATTCAAAATTACCATTTGTAATATTTTGCAAGTGGGCTGCAAAAACAACCATGAACTTTCAAGAAGAGTGAAACTTGATGACATCAATTTGGACATTTCTTTATATTAATTTAGTCCATCTCAAATTACTTCTCCTACAAAAGAAGAAAAAGAAATATGCAATGTGGATGTATGCATGTATATTATTTATTATGTAAGATGCAACAAATTAAGAAAAATTGAATTATGTTATATTTTTAATGAAAACATGTTAAATGCATGATTTATGAATAAAATAACTAGTTTAGAAAATGCTCTTAGATAAAGAAATAGAGTAAAATGACATACATCACTTAACCATCCATGATGTCCCTCTAGAGGAAGATTAGATACGGGTAATAGTTGATGAAGTTCATGATACTGATGTTCCATTGCATTCTCCTAATGAAGAGATTCAACTAGTGAGGTAGGTAAGCGGGACATTCTTGGCTTGGCCAAGACGTTTGATTATGTCACTATCAACACAAACCAATGTAATATATATATATAGTCCATTTTCTCTTTTCTAATCTTATAATTATATGAATGCTTAATTAATTGTTATCATTTATTTAGGAGAACTTGCGTTGTGCTAAGTATAAAAAATAACCTGTTATTGATGAGGACATGACAGAATGTGAGGATGATCTCATATCTATGTTGTTGACCATATTACCACGGTTGAGAAAGAAATCGTGTTAGATATAGTGGGAGACTAGAATGTTTAAAATTGACAATTTCATTATTCCATTATACATTTCCTTACCCGATGTATTAGAAATTGTTGGGAGAAACTGCATGTTAAACATTTCCATCATAAACTGTGGGCAACGTAAATAATTTTGATTTATGTTTCCAAGATTATAATAATTATATTCAACTTATAATTCATTATTTTAGGTATATTGACAAATTGAGTGTGAAGCAAGAAAAATATGAAGTATATGGATTTATTGTGCCTCAATCCATCCAAAAAATTGAAAATACAAAGGTCAAAATTTTAACAATATATGTAAACATGGACGAGTGACTCAAAAAGACATATATTTGGCTCCATACATTAAAGGATTAATATTTTAATTTGTATTTTTGTCATCATGTTAATTTGTATTTTTATAACTAATTTTTATGTCATATAATATAGGTTACATTCACAATTAATTGTAATCATGTCTTAGGATTAAACTGTGGTGTGATTTTGTTCATTGCATCTGAAATTGAGTTAAGAAATGAAAAACTTGTTATAAGAGTAATTTTATCTTATATTCATTAATTATATTTTTAAAATATAAATACATATTGAATATATATATATATATATATATATATATATATATATATATATATATAAGACTTTTTTTAATTAGAAACATGTTTGGAACTAATGTTCTAAGTGGAAGACCCGTAACAAAGAGTTTGCACTTCATTTATTCAAAGATTAGAAACTTATTTATATAAGTGAACATCATAATTATTGTTTAAATTTAAATATTGAAAATAACATTATGTTTTATTCATCATTTCGAGTGTAATAAGCAAACAAACTCATTTGAATATGGTTACTATGTCATCTACTGGATGAAAATCATAGTTTGTGCGGGTATAATTGATTTTTGGACGGAGGTAATTGCTTTCAACATTAGTTAAGTTTATTTAACATTATATGTGTTACATGTTTACAAGAGTTAAATTAATGTTTTAGGTATTTCAAGATTCATCTTCATTGCTGTAACATGATATTACACAAATAAGAGAACAATGTACAAGGTTTTTGGTTCAATAATTCTAGTACTTAGTTTGTAGATTATTGTTGGTATTATGTAGTTTAGGTAACTTAGTTTGTACTAACTTTTAGTTTGTAGGTTATTGTTTTATTATGTAGTTTAGGTAGCTTAATTTTTGTATTAGCATAGTGTATTAATTTAACATTTGTATTTTGAATTATATCTAATATTGTATTTTTCATTTACTAGTTAGAAACTTGAACCTCTGGATTGTTTTGCTATAATATATGTTTGCAGGTTTTGGTTGTAAGACAAAATAAATTCAATAATAAAAAAAGGATGAAATTTACGTCGGACATGGATATGTTCGATGTAAATTTCATCCAATTTTTAAATTGTCGAAGCCTTTTACATTAGTTTTGGGATATATGCAATGTAAATTAACATCGGGTCTCAATAATTGACGTGAATTTATGTCCGTCAAAGGGTTTGACGTAAATTTACGTCTTCCGTATTAACGTCGATCTTATATAAGATGTAAAAAGTTCAAATTAACTAAAGTAAAAAGTTCAAATTAACTAACGTAAAATGTCCATTACTGCATTAGTGATAATTTTATAAATTAAAATTTTTAATAAAGTAAATTAACTATTGCAAGAATATAATTTAAGCTGAATTAAAGATCAATCTGGAATCAAGAATAAAATGTAAATCAATATCTGGATCACTCAAAATAGAAAAGAAGTAAATTATTTTCTCCAAATCAGTCCAGAAATTTCTCTTCACAACAATCCAATTTTGTAATTATTTATTTGGAAAACATTTGATTTTATTGTAATTAATTTTAGGCTTAATTTTTCTTATTCAATCTCCTATAAATATAGGTTTTATGACAACAACACAATCATAATCTCCTAGTCTAAGATGAAAATTGTTGTTTTGTTTCATTTCCATTCTTTTTTCCTATTTTGAGTTCTTAGTTTAATTTTTAATTAGGCGAGTTCATCTACTACTTGATGTATGTTATTTTAATCTTTATTTCTTAATCTAAGAGCATTTTTTAAACTAATTATTTTATTTATAAACCATGCATTCAACATATTTTCATTAAAGACAAACATAATTCAATTTTTCTTAGTTTATTGCATTTTACATAGTTTTAGCATAATAAATAATATATATGCATATATCCATATTACATATATCTTTTTTTTTTAGGAAAAGTAATTTGAGATGAACCAAATTGATAAAAAAAATGTTAAAATTGATGTCGTCAAACTTCACTTTTTTTGGAAATTCAAGTTTGCTTAATTTAGTCCATTTATAGAATGTTACAAATAAAAATTTTGAATCAAGCAAATTAATTAGTGTAGGAACTTAATTTAGCTGAATTAAAGATCAACATGAATTAAGAATAAAATGTAAATCAGTATTGGATTACTCAAAATATAAAAAAAAAAAGCATTATACTCCAAATTAATCCTAGAAATTTCTTTTCACATCAAGCCAATTTTGTAATTATTTATTTAAGAAACATTTGATTTTATTGTAATTAATTATAAGCATAATTGTTTTTGTTCAATTCCCTCTACATAAAGGTCTTACAATAACACATAATCATAATCTCCTAGTCTGGGATGAGAACTATTATTTTGCTTTGTTCAGATTTTCTTTTCCTATTCTAAGTTCTTAGTTAGATAAGTTCATCTACTGCACTTTTGATTTATTCTCTATTATTTAATTTGTAATTTCTATTTAATTTTTTAGTCTATATTGTTCTATTTATATTTTATTCAGATATTTATTTTAATTTATGCTATTTATTTATTTAGAATTTTTATTCCAAGTACTCCTTAATTTTCATTTTCAATTAATCTCTTTTCCAATTTCAATTCATAATTTAATTTTAGAGTTATCACTTCTAGAAATTTCATATTTAATTACTATACTATTTTATTTTAAAGCAATTATTGATTCTTGCACTTTTAATTAAATGCAATTTATTTAATTTTATAAATTTCAGTTATTTAAATTCTGCTTCCATTTAATTTTAATTATCATTAATATTGTATAGTAATTTAATTTTAATTTTTATTATTCTATATCAGTTTATTTCTTTTATAATTTTTCATTCATACCTTATTTATAGTTATTTATTATTTTAAAGATAATGATATTTGATTGTTGAATTATTGGCAGTAGTATTAAAATTATCAATCGCAATATAGTATTTCGATTAAATAAAAGTCAATCCCACGAGGAACAATTTGAATGAAAATTCCCAATTATGCTTATTAAGTATATTAAACAGATTGAGTTTTGCAAATAAGAGTTGAATTGAAATTAAATGACAAAGAAGTGTAAATTGTTGAAAAAATATCAATTAAAGATACTTAGGATTAACTTCCTTCCTTATCCATTTTTTGTAATGGCTAAATCAATTAAGAACGTCAATTAATTTAATAATGTTAATGTCACCTACTTAAATCATCCATGTTGATTCTTTACACATGAAATTCATAAGAAAACCTAATAAATGTTGATTCCTCACACAATTAAGAGATTTCCCAGCATTAGGTTTAGGATGTTAAGCAATTGATACATTTATTCCATTTCTGACTATTAACTAACAAATATTCTTACCGTGATTTAGGGTTCAAGATATATTTTCCAATTATACCTCAAACATCAAGAATAAATCATTCCAAAGCATAAAGGATAAGAATAACAATATCAAAACATAGATTAATATCTCAAAATATCACCATGATACAAAAGAGTTCAAAGGAAGTACACTGAATCCTAAGATAATGAAATTAACCACTCATGTTGACCATTACAATGCTCTAATTGATGAAGAAGTGAAGAATTGATGAAGATTAAACAAAATCTTAACAGTAGTCGTGTCTCCTCTTCTCCAATACTGCCTTATTTCCCAAAACACATCTTATCTTTTTATAAGAGAATTTGGGTCGGGCCTCGCATCATTCATTCACTTAAGCGTTCTTCTTTCTATCAATTTTTCTTTAATTATGCTTACAATTATGCTCCTTACTCTTATATCAAGGTATTCTCGAATTCATCCTATATTGGGAGAAAAATATATTAGAATTAACATAAGTTAAATGGTTTCATAACAATTTAAGACATAATTATATCAACTTTTTACCACTTAACAATGATAATGAGTACGCTCCAATAATTGTGTCATTATCATATTTGATATAGGTTAGTTATACTGCATTAGTTTAGAAATATTTTTATTAGTATTTGTGCGACCAAAATGTTGTTATCACTATGCACTTTTGGTTTGTTCTCTTTTATCTAATTTGCAATTTCTATTAAATTTTTCAATTTATATTGTTCTATTTATTTTATTTATTCAATGTCCATTTTAATTTATACTATTTAATTATTTAAAATGTTTATTTCAGATACTACTTAATTTTCATTTTCAATTCATCTATTTTCTAATTCCAATTTGTAATTTAGTTTGAGTTATCGTTTTCGAAATTTTAAATTTAATTACTACACTATTTTGTTTTAAAGTAATTATTTATTCTTGTATGATAACAACATTTTAGTCGCACAAAATATTAATAAAAAATACCACAAGAAATTTTATAATTAGTTAGGAAAATTTGTTACAAGATTTATTTTTCACTAATTTATAGCTAATTAGCTATGGAATAGTGAAAGAATAAAGTTGTAGCTAATCTGTAATAAAATAACTAGAAGACTAATATTTTTGTAACTATTCCCTCACTTAGCAGAAAAATAATTTAGCTAGAAAAAATTTTGTCACTAATCCCTCGCTATAAATATTAGTTATGTTACTTTTTGAAGTTATTTCCTAGCTAAATTGTGTAACATACAATTATAGTTAAACTGTAACAAATTTATAGCAACTATCAAATTGAAAAAAATATTAAATTATTGGGAACCATTCTTATAAATTATTTTAGTTTTATAAAAAATTATTTATAAAAAATATTTGTAAATTTCTCTAAAAATATATAATTATAAAAAATAATTTTTTATCTTTTTGAAAAAATATCAATAAAAATTAATTACAACTTTTTCTTAAAAAAATTATTTTTACCAAATTTACTATAAATATATAATTATATATATAAATTATTTTTTGTATCTAAAATAAATTATTTGGAAATAATTATAATTTTTTTGAAAAAATATTTTAAAAAATTGATAAATATTTAAAATTGTTTTTTGTAAGTTTTTTATCAATTTAAATTTGTTGGAAATATTTAATAATTTTAAATTAATAGAAAATTTTTATAAATAATATTTTTTTATAATTTTTTTAGAAACTATTATTTATAAGAAATAAAAAAATTATTATATTCAGAAATACTAATTTATCTTTTTTTTATAATTCTTTTAATAAAAATCTAATTTTTTTCCCATATTCTTCATACATAATTTTCTTGTAAACCTAGCTAACTACCATCGTTGCCGCTCTCGCTCCAGTGCCACTCCGGTTGTCGCTTCGTTGCCACTCCCACTGTCACTCCTTGCCGCTCTCGCTCTCGTGCCACTCCCTGCCGCTCTCACGCCGCTTATGCTGTTGTCCTGCGTCGCTTCCGCATGCGCTACCGCTCACATTTTTCATGGTAATCTCTTCTTCATTTTGAATGTTACCATGTGATTTGAGTTTTGGGATGTTTGATTTTATTCAATATATGTGTTTAAGTTTCATCCATAGTTAATTGTCTATCGCCTAAAAATGAAATTTGTTATACATAGCTTCAATTCTTTGCTTTATTGAACAAAAATAGGTGATTTAAAATGTTTAATAAGCATATCATTGTACAACAAGGTATGCTCCGGTTCCAATTGTGGACTTGTGAACCATGCGTTGTCACTAGTCATTATCAGTTGCAACTCAAGTCTTACCAATTATTTCTCTTCATAAGATTAAGCTCATGAATCTTCTGTAACTATTAGTTGCAAAAATTTATATAAATTGAGTTTGCATACTTTTTTTGTCAGATTTATGATATAATTAAGAACATGCAAGGAACTCACACTATTCACTAAAACATAGGGACCGCTTGTGGAATTATTATGAACCACTCTGTGAAGTACGACAAAAGAAATGAATACTTTATTTGCATACTTTTGAACCTAATTAATCTATAATTGAGTTTGGGGTTGACTACTTTTTGTTTATCTAATTTAGACAGCTATTGAATCCTACAATGAACATGATCCAACTTCTTGTATAAATGAAATTGACACCTAAACCTTAAAGAGCTGAATGAAATACAATCACCACAAATGGTTTAATCTTTTTCTGCTTACCAAAATCTTATCACACCTCTCACTGAAGAAATCACTACATTAGCTACACAGATATCTAGTTTGCAAGAGCAGATGAAAACACAGTTGCAGGCACAAATTGATATGCAAACATTGATGTAAGCACAAATGAAGACACAAACAGAAATATAAACACTCATGCAACAACAAATGCAAGAAGAAATGCAATCTTTCAAGAAAGATTTATTATCTGCCCTAAAGAAACAATGATAAAAACATACTTTAAACTTTGTTTCTATTTCTAATTGTGTTATACAAAACTTTTAAGTTGAAATATTATTTTTGTTATGTTTTAATTGTTTGAAACATCATTTTAACTATGTTTAAACAATACTTTTATATTGAAAGTTGATAAGTTTTTCTTCTTTTTTAAGAATATGAGTAATAATTTAAATCTTAAATATTTGATATTATAATGTTATGATGATACATTAGCAGAAATATTTATTACGCCAAAAAAATTGTGAGAGATTAGCAAGAGATTAACTACCGATTAGCAAGAGATTAGCTACGGACTAGTGAGAAAAGAATTTTGATAAAAATTGTGAGGGATTAGCTATGAAATAGCGAGAGAAACATTGCGAAGGATTAGCGAGGAAACAATTGCGAGGAATTAACCACATATTAGCTAGAGATAAATTGTCAGGGATTAGTTACAGATTAGCGAGATAAAAATTGCGAAAGATTAGCTACGAATTAGCGAGAGTGAAATTGCAAGGGATTAGCTACGGAGTAGCGAGAGAAAAATTGTGAGAGATTAGCTACGAATTAGCGAGAGTGAAATTGCGAGAGATTAACTATGAATTAGTGAGAGCGAAATTGTGAGGGATTAGTTACGGATTAGCGAGAGAAAAATTGTGAAGGATTAACTACAAGTTTTGAGAGATCAAATTAGCTAGAGATAAACAAAATTTCATCATTTAAATTAGCGAGGGATTTAGTGATAGTTTAGCCACAAAATTTGAGAGAGAATACATCTGTATCTAATTAGCTACTTGGATTTAGCTACAGACTATTCCATAGCTAATCCGTAGCAAAACATACTAGCAAGAGATTAGTTATAAAATAACTACCGAATATGTCATAGCTAATATGTAAAATTCTTGTAGTAAAATAATAAACAAGTTGCTAAACTAATGCAGTATAATTAACTCGTGTCGAATCTCACAAGAACACAATTATAGGAACATACTCATTATCACATATTATTTTCTCTAAAACGAGTAAATAACAATAAATAGGGGGTGAATGAAAGAGTGAAAAAGAAATAAAAATTGATGCAATATAATAAAAATTAAAATCAAATTATTATAAAATATTAACGAAAATTAAAATTAAATGAAAATAAAATTTAGATGGGGTTTATAATTTAATTATAATTATGAATCCTAAAACTAAAAAAAAGACAAATAAGATGTGACACATGCATTATTTTATTTACATTCAATATATGCTTAATCTTTTGACATATAATCCCATTCGTTCATAGTATCTTCAGATCACCAAGTTCCATAGCCAAATTAATCAAAACTATCAATGAACTTTAGTGACAATACCATTATCAATTGGATGACAAAAATTAAAAAGCACGTCTTTATTACAATTTTCACTATTTTTTTGGCAAGTATTTTGACTGTTTGTTTTATGTTATATATATTTTTTATAGTTGGATTTATAATACATATATACCAAATACATGCTTTATTTAAAAAAAAAGGTTGAAAAAAAAAAGAATTCTGTTTCTGATTATGGGATTATACTTATGAAAACGGATTAGCTTTAACAGTTCCATTGTATTAATTGTCCAAACCGTGTTATCTTTCTGATACTTTGGGCCCCAAAATGATTATATGGGCCTACATTTGTAAAGCCCAATTGGCAAGCCCCATCCACTTCATGACTGATGCCAATTTGTCGTTGACTCATAATTCTAAGTTTTCATATTTCATATTTCAAACTCTTCATTATAAGTTTTTGTTCGAAGCTTTTGTTCTTAACATTCAACTAACAGTAACCAAACCGTATAAAAATGTTTAATTTTTTTCTAAAATTACCGATCTGAGTAATTTAAATATATATATATATATAAATACACAAGTTATGTTTAGAAAGACATTTCACAACAAAGAAATTGTTATTTTAAATAGATTTTGTTTTTATTTTTACTTTTAATGTTAAGTCATACTTTATAACATGGTTTTATTTCTTTTAATTAATATGAAAGTGGTGTTAAAGAGCATAAAATTAATAAAAGCTGAAATATTAAACTCTGGCGTAATTTAATTTAGATTAATGTTGTGCGTAATTTATACCAAAGTTGTCCTTTTATAAAAAAATTAAAATCATATTTTAACAATTTCGAAAATAAATATGTTTGGTGCGTAGAAATACAAGGAGTATGATAAGGTGAAAAACCATGACTTCAATTATAGATTGACTCACATTATAAGTCAATTTGAACAAGTTAATCAGATTGAATTAAAATTAATTTACTTTAATTTAAATTATTATTTTCCATTTCATTTTATTTGTTTTACAAACTATTCGGATCACATATATTTTGTCAATTCTATTTTAGGATATGTTAAAAGACACTAAGATATCAAGATGATTAGTTAAGATGTTTTAACCGCTATCACTTAGTTTGAAGATTAAAAAAGAAAAAAAAAACGTAATAATAGAATTTACAATCTATTTTTAATGCTCACGTGGATTATAATTTATAATCTATTTTGTTGTTTCATGTGGAGGAATCTCAACTGTTCCAGTAGTTTGGTAGCTAGTGGAAAATTAGATAGTTACTATCTAAATTATTAAGGTGTGATTAACTGTTAATTGATTTAATTAAGATGAAACTTAACACTTAACATTCATATCTCAATTATTAAGGTAGGGTTTATACGTCTGTGAGACAATTTTAATTTAGATGAAACCTTTACAGTAGCATCACATCTTTTCAGTGACTTGACTTGGATTTCAGACCAAGAGTAACCCTAATTAACACTATCTACTGTATGCTAACGTTGATTGGTTGACTTGCCTCTTCAATCTAACACTTAAAATTTGAATTTATTTATTTATTTTACTTTCAGTTGAATGAGTCTATTGTAATAAAAGAAAAATTTTCATTTCAATATTTAATCTAATTAACTCAATATCTAATATTCAAGGTTTTTAATATTAAAATAAAATAATCTCACATCATTAGAAAATATTTATGGACTTGCTATGTACACACCTAAAAGGAGGGAATTATTTTTCTCTGTTGTTATCTGGGTAGAACACCTTGTTAGAGTAATTAAAATCAGAAATTAGGATCAAAGTTGAGTAGACAAAATAAATGGGCATGCATCCATGAACCATCACTATCTTCAACAGACTATTGAATGTTCTCAACCAATTAACTAACTAACTTGCAGTCAATTTGTCAATTCCCTGCAAGATTTTTGGGGGAGAAATTAATGCAACTCAGTGGACCTACTAAAATAAATAACTACTAACAAAAATTGTTTTAGTGTTAGCATAAATCTATGATATATTTACATGAATAGATAGATTGGTTTTATTTTTGCAAAAGTTAATGAATGAGAAAATGACGAGTTGATGATGATAGTAATTAAAGTGAATGTTTTTAGTAAGCATAAGCATGACCTTGACATGCCTCGAAGAAAGAAATAAACTAAAGAGAGAAATGAAATGTGATCCAAAATGGTGGAGATTCGAAAAGCTTGGATAAAAAGAACCCACATTGGATTCCAAAGGATAGATACAAGAACAAATCTGAAACTGGATATGCATGGTCGCAAAGGTCTAATTCGTGATGGGTCCTATTTCCTACACGCCTAAGGTTGGGTTCATGGAATCAATGGAACCTTATTCATTTTAGTGAACCAAATGGGTAAAATGGCCAATTTATGTCCCATATATAGCTTTAGATTTGGGTTTGGAATAAAGATAGATTGAAAAGAGGGATGTAGTAAAAGAAAAGGGACATTTGCAAATTCCATTTCGTTAGTGGGGGTTTCAATGCTTCACCACTTTCCCTACACACAATAGTACAAATATGAGGGGCGACACGATAAATCCTTCCCAATATAACTTTGCATTAAATTCCTCCAACAAAATGATATTTTTAGGGCAACTGTACCAATGACCTACAAATCAAGCTATCTTCATTACTTGTCAATTATTGTTCATATTTAGACACGTGACAACAACTCAAAAGAAATGTACAATAAGCACTTACGTTTAATGTATGTCATGGACTATGATAATGTCAATCACTTCAGTTGTGGAGTTATCTCTCGCAAATTAAATCACCTTTCACAAGCTTTTCTAGTTTCTCATGCCATTCTTTTTATCCAATACGAAAGCTTGTCAATCTCATATCACTGTGACTCTTGAGCTTGTATGCATGTCTTTTCTATAATCTTTCCCTTCGTCTCAAGGCGCTTTTGGGATTTGGGTGTCTTAATAGTTATTTATTAGGGTAACAAAAGAAAACCCTACTCAAATCAACCTTAATCATAATATTATTCCTACATTTCTTTTCCCTGCACCATTTTAGCATCTTTAACAAGAAAAAGATAAATTTTCATCTCTCCTTTATCCTTAATAAAATGCATAGACAATAGAATGTGAGAAAGTGTTATAAGACAGAACACAAAAGGTAAATTTTTGCATTCTATTTCATTCAATATTATACCTACTTTTCCTTATAACATGAACATGTATTTAAAAAAGGTCATAATTAACTATAAATATTAAATTAGTTGCAATGTTAACAATTCAAATTTTATAATATATTTACGTCCAGAAAGATTTGCCTAGCCACCATTCTGATTTGAGACTTAGTCTTACAACTTTATTCATGGAAATATTATGTCTAAGACAAAAACAATAGTCTTTAAGAAATAAGGAAGAAGAAAAGAATGTATATTATTATTCATAAAAATTAGGAATAAAGGCTGAAATATTGGCAAGTGAATTACATGGGTGAAGATACTTTCCAGTATTTGCGCTGCACAGTGGCACTCTATCATCCATCTCTAACTTTCTCTCTCTACAAATGCCACTACTTGCCTTCTACTCACCCAAGTATTTCCTCATTTTTATTTATATAAAAAATAAAATAAATTATTTTGGATGTGTTTTACATTTTGTCATCTCCCTCCATAGTCTGCCACTGTCATCATCACTTTTTCTTCTCGTCTCTATTATTTACAATATCCAGACACATAATGCAACTTATATCTCTCTCTTCATCTTCTCTCCCCTCTCTTTGTAGCTTGTGAACCCAAATGATCTTTTTTTTTTTTTTTTTTCAAGAAAAGAAGAAAGATGCCGAGTCCTATTTGGGAATTGAGATTGTATTAGGAAATTGAATATATATCTTCTGCTTTCGATTGCATGCTGGATTCTCTTGATCAATTGCACACTCACAAAGAGAGAGAAAAGAGAGGGGTGTCTGAAATAGTTGTGCAGAGTTGCTCAGACAAGCAATCCATGGCTTAGATAGATAGCGACATGGAGAATAACCCACCACCCCCACACCTCCACCACCATCATATATCCCCTCTTCACGAGATTAGTTTACCTTTCTTTTTACCCAAAGAGAATCAATTATATATTCCTTTCTCTTTCTACATGTCTCTGCCACCTCACTAGCATGCTCCCTCCTCGATAAGTTTAACAATTTTTGCACTTGTAGCTGTGCTAGCTTATCATCTTCTTGGTCTGTTCCTAGGTGCAAAAGTGGCTTCTTGTGGAACCAAAATAGCAAATAGCTAGGATTTAGAAAACAAACAAATAAATCAAGACAAGAGAATATAACATCGTATCTCGCTTTTCTTCTTTTTCACTCCCACCCTGTTGGAGTTTTTCTTCAAAGGCAGTATGTTCCCCACGGCTATTTCCAATTCAACTTCTTTGTCCGAGGATGCCAGTGTTTCTTCTGGTACAAAAGTTCAGGACCTGGGAGTATTCAGTCACGGCCTCTCTAAGATTTCTCCTCAACAACAACCTCAAAAGATCAAGAAAAAGCGAAGCCTCCCTGGAAATCCAGGTACACTTAGTTATCAATTCACAATTAATAATCCACTTCTTTGAAATCTATAACATGCATATCTACCAACAAGATTGGTTTATAAGCAAAGACAAAGATTCATTTGATAAGAAGGTGAGTTTGATTTTTTTTTTTTTTTTCAGTGTAAAAAGTCGTTTTGGTAAGTAATCTGTGAATACCTTGTAAATAATTTTTGAGCTGGGAGACCTTGGTGTCAGGACTCAACTCTTTAGAATAAAAAATCTCTTCGGCATATATTATATCCTTCAGTTGATCAGTTTAAATTAATATTAATTGATGATGGTGTGCGTGTTTCAGACCCAGATGCTGAAGTGATAGCCTTATCTCCGAAGACCCTTTTGGCCACTAATAGGTTTGTTTGTGAGATCTGTCACAAGGGTTTCCAGAGAGATCAGAACCTGCAGCTTCATAGGAGGGGCCATAACCTCCCATGGAAGCTGAAGCAAAGGAACAGTAAAGAGGTAAAAAAGAAAGCCTACGTTTGCCCTGAACCGTCATGCGTTCACCACAACCCTTCTAGGGCCCTGGGGGATCTCACAGGAATCAAGAAACATTACTGCAGAAAACATGGAGAGAAGAAGTGGAAATGTGAAAAGTGCTCAAAGATATATGCGGTTCAGTCAGATTGGAAGGCTCACTCAAAAACCTGTGGCACTAGAGAATATAGATGTGACTGTGGAACCCTTTTTTCCAGGTAATTATTAACATGCCCTTAATCACATATACCCAATTAAACGATCATGCCTTCGCCTTCATGTTTTACTTAAATTGAAATCGGTCCAGTCTTCCCCCTTCCTTCATTGACATCTTAAATTTTGATGGGTTTGGTATCCATTTTCAATGACTTCACTTATTAATTAGTGTACATGCAAGGACACTTTTCTTTTCTTTTTAAAAAAAAAAGAGACATGTTCCATAATATATATATCAGAATGCTATCTTTAATATTTTTATTTTACAGTGGATCTTTTAGTTTTACACAAGAATATAAGAATGGCATTCACAGGTAGCACGAAAGTGGGACATCATATTTCTATTTCAACAGAGATTAAACCTTACTTATCTCTAAATCCTAAAACTGCCAAATGAATATGCGGCAATGACCGAAAAAGCACAATTCACGTATCTTTTGTTTTATCTACTGTATAGTCTGTGACTCAATAGCAATTTTGAATCTTTAATTATTTTTCAAAAATAAGAAAAGAAAACATGTGATGCATGCACATACATGAAGGGCATGATAATGATGATATAATACTATTTCTGTATTATTGTCTCCCTGGAAAAGGTTTGTTTTTTAGACTATACAAAATTTTCAGTGTGTCAGATAGTGCTCAATTGTCTTCTAGAATATTTGCAATCCCTCTTTCTCCCTCTCCATGTACATTTGCGCGTGTGCAAGTGGCTGCATACTCAAAAAATGACGATGGAGATTTATTTTTGTCTACTAAAAAAACAATATGAAAGACACAATTGGTGATGATTTCTGACTTTCTCCTTCTCTTATTTTTTGTTTTATTGAGATGATGTGCATTGTTTCTTTCAATTTTCATCATTGTGAAACCTGATAAATCTGCAAAATTATCAGATATGCCAAGTTGCTTTCTTTCTCCTAGCTTCATCGGTGAACGGGATCGACTTCAATATCATATATTTTTGTGTCTTGCATTGCATGACAACTAGTTTCCAAAAGCTCATTAACATTTAACATCCAAACAATATATACATCACCAACAAGTAATATCCATCACCACTATGAGCCAATATATACTTATAAATTACTCTTTGTGTATGTATAGCCATGCTTATTTCTTCATGTTCAAAAAGCATAAGTGTGTGTCCATCTGTATAGAGTCAGTTCTCTCTCCTACTTTAATTTTGACCAAATAACGACATAGTATCTCCTTTGGTCCAAGGCTTTGACACTTCATTCACTGTGGACTCGCCCTCCCATGCATGATATCCCTCACCTTTTTTGCAAACGGGACACAGTACTCCATACTCCAAGACGTAGAAATAGATCTCCTAAAATAAAATGCTCCAAGCATTTATTTACTTGTTAATGTTACTCTTTCAGAAAGCCTTGATAATGTTAACTTAAAATGGACACCACCATTCACACATTCACACTTCTCACTTTCAAGTGCAATCCAAAACAATAATGCAATAGTTCTCCTATTAATTCATGCCTTTCTTGCACTTGTTTCTATATTTTTTAAATGCTTTAGATCTCATGCGGGATAGCTTTACCTCACTCTAAATAAATAATAAATTCTACTAAATTCAATGTTGCCTCAATTAACATATCTTATAAACTTAACTCACTCCAAATTATAACAATATAAATACTCTGTTGCTCTTGTTATTCGGTGGTGAACATAATACACATCTTCATGTTTTATGATGTGAAACCGCAGGAAGGACAGCTTCATAACTCATAGGGCATTCTGTGATGCATTGGCGGAAGAAAGTGCAAGACTATCAGCAAATCAATTAGCCGTTGCAGACACCACCAGCACAAACCCATTCCAATCCCTCTTTCTTTTCCAAAACCAACAACAGAACTTCCAAAACCACCATATTACCAGTTTGAACCAATGGGACTCCTCTAAAGAAAACCCTAACCCTAGCGGCATTGCCACTTCCCTCCGCATCAAACCAGAATCTCAAACTTTCCACAACCCTACCCTCTCTTCACTTCTCCAACAACAAGAGCAGCAACACCCCAACAAGTTCACGATAACCTCACCCTTCGGGAACCTCCACGTGTCCTCACAAGTCTCCAACTATGCCACGTCAGCATACATGTCAGCGACTGCGCTGCTTCAAAAGGCTGCAACCGTTGGAGCCGCTGCCATGACGGGCCCAGGCCCTGCTGCTGTTGGGCCTCAGCGCGCAATGGGTCACGTGACTCAGCTTGGCGCAGGCGAGTTCGGAACAGTGTGTGAACTCGACCCGGTGGTGGTCCCGGATAGCTACATGAGAGGGTTCCCCGTTCGGAGCCTCAAGAGTGACCATCTCACTAGGGACTTCCTCGGACTCACGGCAGAGCCTAACGGCGGAGTTGAAGGCAGCTCGGTTGACGTTAGCACGAACGTGAAGGATATGCTGACGTTCGCAGGGAGTGTAGAGTACCACCAACCTCACCGTCAGCATCACCACCACGCCCTTCTCAAACCCCAGCAAGGCTTCGGTTTCCTTGGGACAACCACTGCCCCCGATACGTGGGGGAATTGTTGACACAAACAATAAAATAATTCCAAGTCACGAGGGTAAAATAGGCAACTCACTTTGCTATGATAGCCCTCTCCCTTGACTCTTCCATCGTCAATCATCAATCTGTTTTGGTTTTAACACCTGTTTTTTTCTTTTTCAACCCCCTTTTAGACTTCGGGACTTTTTTCTTTTTTTTTCTTATTGTGCTCTCTCAATTTAAATCAAGTAACCATGCTTTAGTTAAGTTTTTTTTTTTCCTGAATCTTAATATATTTGGTGCTTTCTTGTCATCATGAACTCCCTCTGTGATGTAAGTTTTGTTGCGGACATAATTAAATATAAAATCTGTTTCTTCAATTTGGAGCTGACACTTGACGAAGTAGAATGAATAAAGTTTTTTTATTTTGGTTAAAAATGTGAATGAGAATTAGGTAGTTTGTTTGCTTAATATTAGTGGTCTAGTAATGGTACGTAGTTGATATATTGGAAAAGTAGAGACAGAGTGTGTGGTTTGTGTGCGTGCATGTATGTGTTGGTTTGATGAAGATCAACGATGGTGGCCTGGACCTTTTTGTCAGTATGCAACAGCCAAAATGTCACATGCAATCAAATTATTATTGATTAGTCTTTAGTTGTTGTTATCACTACCCATGTCCTATCTTTATCTCCACACCTTTTCATCTGAGTTACCTACATACACTACCTTTGCCCTTTGCCTCACACTACTTCCCCCTCTCTCAACATTATTCAAATATTCATTTTCAGCTCCATTAGGTAAGAAGTTGCATTATCGTGGAATATATTCATTTGGAGCAAATATAATTCCATAATCTTAATAACATATAATTAAGAATACCTACCATAATCTTCTTCTTAATATAGGATATCATATAGATACATTTCAGGTTTCTTCGGCTTCACATATATTTTCTTCCTACATCTTTTCATATCATATATTATTATATTTATCATTTTTCTCTCTTTATTATTTTATTCTTTCTTTTCTTTCACTTGTATGCCTTAGAAATGAGGTATATGATCATAACATTTTTCATCAAGTTGTATTCGTCATATAAATAACAATTCAACATTTTTTGCAATAATACTTTTGTTTTTGTCTATTCCTTTCTATCATATCATTAAAAAAATTGTAAGCAATGGGCTTTAAAAGTTGGTCACATAATTAATTATCTCATGTTACATTTTCTTTCTTTTTATTATTATAAATCTTGTTATATAAATAAATAACATTTATTTTCTCTTTTTAGTATTTGTAAATATGTTTCTCTAAACCTTTATTTGGTTAGATAGTAAGAGGAGAGAAGATGAAAATAACTTGTGTTGTTTGAGGTGGAAAAAAGAAAGTGGAACTAATTTTAAAAAAGTGACACCAGAAATTTATTTCCTTCATTTATTTTTATTTCTTCATCTTTTTTCTGTTTTTTTTTTTCAAACTTGCACTATTTATTTCTTTTCTATTTTTACTTGTTTGTTTTGCACCAATCCTATTTATTTCTCTTTCACCAAAGAAACCGTTGAAAATGAAACAGTAATGGTGTAGAGTAGACGAGGCATATATGAGGATGTCACTAATGTCGGGGATAGTACTCTATGTTAGACTTTATGTCATTTTCTCTCCTTTACACTATTTATTATCTATATGTACTCCTATTTCATACTTTGTTATGTGTATATCTTTAAAAAACAAAGAACATTGAATGCATAAAATCAAGAATTTCAGTGACTGAAAGTGATCATGGGATGACCAATACAGAACAGAGATTAGATTCGTTATGGTTATTGGGAGGCAAATTTCTTTGTCGAGCTGCACAAATCAAACAATAGTTAAAATGTATTCTCTGTCATTGACTTTTAAGATTAACAGTGAAGGCACTGCTAGGTAGTCCTTCAAGCTCACGAGTTGGGAATGTGTGTGCATGTATTGCTCTCATTTCTGTACTTTTCCTCTTTCGATATATTATTAAAATAATAATAAGAAAATAACATAGGTAATTAATGTTTAACTTAGTTTTGCTGTTGTCCAGCTTATGTTAAAAAAGTGAAGCTATTTTGGATGCCACATCTTCTGTCTTTTTCGACACCATGAACAACACTTGTCTCCATAAGGGTCATGCTGCCCATTATGATTTGAACTTCACAAAGTCACTTTCGTGAATCATTCGTTATACGGACCAAAACAACTCATCTATGCTATGCTATATATCTGTGCAAAATTCAAATCCTAGCCCGTGAATTATTTAGGCTATAAAGGGATGTAGTCACCACCCAACGTATTAACAGAACTATATTAGTTTAATAAGAGTTCTGAGTCTCTGCACATTTTGTTGCCCAAATCATTAACCAAACTCCAAGAAATTCTTTTCCTCGTCACTTTTTCTTTAGGAAAAAAAATGATAGTTTCCAAGAATTGGAGCCTTTTGTAAAGCGGATCCAAATAAAACCTGCATTGATTTATAAGCGTGAGTGGAAAGGTAAACTACTTAAGGTGATATGTGTATTTGTGCAGAGTGTGCTGGTGGTCCGTGATGCATAGGGGGTACTCATTTAAAAGGAAAAAAAGAAAAAGAAGAGGAAAAAATAAATAAAGGGAAAGATAAATGTCAACGGTTGCTCAATGGAGCTTTGAATTGAAAGTTCTGAATCACAATTCCCAGCCATCTTTCGTCTGTGTCCTTTATCAAATACTGTGCACATTCCCACATCGAAGCCTTTCAATACCAACTATTTGCAAATGCACTTCAACATAATGCAATGCTATCAAAATTTGCTTTTTATAATTTCCCAAGGATCAACATCTTGTCCATGGCACTTAATTGAATGTCTAGCTATACCTAGCTTATCTTCGGAAATCTCCTCAAAATGAAGTTCAATTTTGCACATGAAGAGAAAGTTGGATATAACTAATAAAACTCAAAAGATTCTTCAAAAAAGTTGTTAAAGTAACCGTTCCATGCTGCATGATTTAACCTAGGGTAACAAAAAGAATGGAAAAAGTTTGTAGTGATTAAACCTCAGTATGTTCAGTGGAAGAAGTGTAGGGAAAAAGAGCCTGGGGATTAACTAAAGGAGATGATGGAGTTTGTTTTATGGTATATCTATCTATCTATCCGAGCTTTTAGAAAGGATAGTTATAAGTTGCAGGGTTAAGGTACAATACATCCAATTTGCCTACTAAAATTACTGTCTCTTTTCATACCCCTCTGCACCACAAAGAGACAAACCAAAAGCCTCTTCTTTTTCCTCCCCCTTCTTCTTGCATATGTCAGCTTCCACTACCAAATCTCATTTCAACTGTCCCTTTTCTTTTCTAATCCTAATAATTACCATTTCGAGTGCTTCTTCCTTCCAATGCATATCCCATATACTCCACAGATATGACAGAAACACAAGTTGTCATGAAATGCCACTATAAGGTAATAAGTAGTATCTCCGATGGTGATGTTTTTGTCCTGCAGCTTTAAAAACCAATCTTCAAATAGATCCAAAACTTCATTTCTAATCAATTGACTAAGTAAATTTGTTAAGGTCATATCATATGTATTATTTACAGAAGATAATTGCGATCAAACTTAATACAACTGTTGTAGACAACTTTGCAACCCTTTCCATGTTATTCCTTTTTGAAATCGCCGATCTTGATGGGTCTCACCTCTCATTTAATGGCTCTTTCTCTTGATTTAGATGAAGGACCAACAAAAATTGATGATTTTTAATAAATTTCAGTAAATTATATATAAAAGGAGTTTTAGAAAAACAGTTTCCCACTATTGTGAAAAAGTCTCACATTATTTATTTTATATTATTTGATATAGTTTAGATATATGTTATATTATTTTACCTATTATTTATGTTGGAACTTTAATATAGTATACCAGTCATAGTCGTCTCATATCATAGATTTAGTTTAAATACACCTTAGATTACTGCATATATTACCCTTGATCTTTAACTCTAAGAATCTTTTTGTATTATATGATTTTATTTAAAAAATGGAGTATAACATGAAACATCCCATTACGAAAAGGTACCATAGGTGTAGATTTTACCATAATTAACCTGTTTTGCTACTGCAGCAGCGGATCTTGTCCATTGATCTTAGATGGGCTAAATAATATATTATTAATAAATAATAAATAAATATAAAATGAAGTAAGAAAATGAAAGGGTGAAAGTATAAAATTGTAAATATATATTTAAATATATTAAATGATCATTAAGTTTGAGGGGACAAAATCATAAATTATATGAAAGTTACAAAGCGAGGAGGGGTTGAGAGGATAAAATTGTAAATATATAAGTAAATATATTAAATGTTCATTAAGTTTGGGGGTCAAAATCATAAATTACGTGGGCGTTACTAAAGCTTTGAGGTACGCCCTCAATTCCCAAGAAAATCCGTCACTAACAAGAAAATCCGTCACTAACAGTATTTTGTCCCGCTATCCAAACTAAAGCAGGTCTGTGAGGTCACTGCTCTATTCCTGGCATGAAATCAGACAAACTTTCTTTACCGCATACTTATATTTGTCCCTCATCTTGTTTTTCTTGGTCCACCTCATTTGCGGTTAAACATCAAGAATTTCAACGGAAAAAAATTCATTTGGGTCCCTCAGTTTGGTACAATAAATTAGTTAAGTCCAAACTGACAATTTTGTGTAATGAAAGATGAATCTTGGAACTAAAGAAGGAACTTAGTAAAATTTCAATCTGTTCAAGTTACATTCAATTCAACGCATATTAATCAGATATCGTTTCTACAATTTACTTACTTTGACAAAATTGTCTACATTAGTGATCTTACTGAACTGTTAACACTGACAAACAGAAAAGTACAAGGCAGACAAAGAAAAGCTTCTAATTTCAAATATGCATCAATTTCCTCTTCGGAGATACCTGGTAGGCCAATTCATCCACAAAGTTTCACTTCACTAAGCATCTATATTTTACCTAAACTTTGAGCTTTGCACATTTGCTAACATTCGCAATACAATATTACACTATCTTGGCATACATGACAAAGAAAAAAAGGAATGTTTTCATCTCCAAACACCTCCAAAGTCGTGCATGTAACTCCCCTGGGAATTGAATAGCTATTGTAATAAACTTTTATCGGCTTTTTTCTTTTTCCAATTTGACTAGTTTGGTGTATACATTTTATTATAACTGTGTATTTGGCTGAAAACTAAGAAAATCTTACGATGCAACTGCATATTCTCTCTCATGTACGAAAGAGAAACTAAAGTCTAGATACACATGCAGAGCAACCAATGCAGAGATTCGTGCACTGAAATGATGACATGATAGATAAAACGGGAAAAGGAAATATGCCATGGTCATAGTATACATTGAGGTAATCTGTCCCTCTCAGGAGAAAAAAAAAAGGCAACAATACATTTCAAAATTGTCTAAATCTGCTGATACAAGAAAGCATAAACAGCTTGCTCGGTCAGAAAAAGATAATGAATTTGAATGCAAATTGAAAATGACATATGTATACGGAGAATATCTTATAAACGGTAAGGATATAAATAAACTTTAAATTAATATTAAAAGATAAAAAATATGAAAGTGTGAGAGAATATAAAATATTTTTTTATTTATTGTATTAATGATTTAATTTAATATTTATAA
This sequence comes from Sphenostylis stenocarpa, assembly GCA_963425845.1. Classification (NCBI taxonomy): domain Eukaryota; kingdom Viridiplantae; phylum Streptophyta; class Magnoliopsida; order Fabales; family Fabaceae; genus Sphenostylis; species Sphenostylis stenocarpa. The sequence goes on along the minus strand of OY731398.1, from coordinate 40,116,447 downwards.
AAAATAAAAAATAAGTATATTTAATAATTATTAATTAAGTTAAAAAAATTAATTATTTAATACAAATAATTAAATATTAATTATTTATATTAAATCTTGTCCGATGGAGAAAATTATTTTTTATTACGTACACCATATAATTTAACCTTAAATTTGATATAATTTCAGTAGAAATTATTTTGTGTTGCACTCGAAATACATATTTGACCCTGGTGTTTCTTTTTGACCATTTTCATCCCCGGGTGAACTGATTTTGCGTCCTATAAAAAGGTGATTTTAGAAAAAATACAGTCACGTATCGAAAGTTAAAATATTTTTGCATTAGATTAAAAGATATGCACTAATAACGTTTTTGGATCCATGTTTTATTACGTCATACAATAATACATTCACAAGAAGTAATCTCTTAACTTTGTATCATTTTATGTTAGGAATTGAGGCTTTTTAAATATCATTTTAGAAATTATAACTCTGTGTAGTTTTTTTTATTATTTATAAGTTTGGTTGTAGTTTTGTTTGTTTAATTATGTGTTTGATAATTTTAGTTAACTAAAGATGAGAACATTAGACATTGTCTAACGTGTATGCTGGTTTTTAATTACAATTTATTATGACCAGTAATTGTACAGTAAATTACGTGGTGAAATATTTTAGTTAGAGAAAAAAAAAAATTTCAATTTGCGCTATGCAAATATGCTTCTTTTTATTGTGTTGTTTTCTCAGGTGTGGTATACAACTTGTGTGTATTTTTTGTCTTTGTAGTTTGTATCTTCTTTTTGTTTATGGCATATATCATCTCCTTACCGTAGTTTGAATTCATTCTTTTGTCTCAATGTTAACCTGTTTAAATAAGTTTCTTTTTTCTTTGTGTATTTTACTAGGAAAAAAAAAACTAACACTTGTTAATTTATTTTGTTTAGAAAAATGATAAATTAGCAATTATACTTATAAAAAATAATAATTAGACAACCTAATATAATAATAATAATAATAATAATAATAATAATAATAATAATAATAATAATATTTATTATATTATTATATGAAGTTACCTAGGGAATGTTTTTAATAAATTTGATAGCACAATATAATCATTTTTTTATTTATTCGTTATGAGTCTCCTTCCCAAAACTTTCACAAACACTCAAATACTCTCTTCAAGAAGGGGACAAAAGTGACTTAACCCTTTTTCTTAGGTTAATATTCCAACTTCAACTCCACTTACACTATTAGATCTGTTTTGTTGTTAAATGAATGGATCATAAGTTTATTCTTAAAAAAATAATTAATAGATTAAGAAAATAAAGCATCTATAAACTTTAATTAATCTTAACTCTTAAATTATAAAAACGTGAAATAATTGATTTAAGAGTAAAGTCATATATAAATTATAATTTCAAAATCAAGTATAATTAAAATTAATTTCACTCACATTGAATTTTGCAAATATCCACTCAAGTGCACACGTAGCCCAGCACCAAAATTGCAAATATTGAATAATTTTGTTATGTAACTAATTACGAATGGAAACATCAATATATAAAGTGAATTATCAAAATGAGATCATAAGAGCAAATTAGGGAGGACATGATGGAGGTTTTTCGATGCATATTGTTAGTGAAAAAATCGATCCAAGGATCGAAAAACAGAAGAGAGAAAATCGAAGATCAATGATTGGTTAAAAAGTTGATAAATTAGAAAGATGGTTGCAAGACACCCGGTGACCACGAGATAGTATGAACATATAAATCGAGAATCAGAAAAGAGAGAAACAAATCGATGAAAGTAATGATAAAGTATAGTGTAAAGTCAAGGTTAAGGGAAATCGTACTTGATAACTGGAATCGAGATCGAGGAACGGTTAAAATGCACATGGAACGTGGAAGCAGTTTTCTACACCGTAAGCTAAGGTAAAAATCGAGGAAAGTGCACATAGAACGTGGGGACAGTTTTTTAACTACTCTTGGGAGGTTACATTGAAGGATGCCTATAAATAGAACGAAGCCTGAAGAAGAAAGAGAAATTGGCAGAGACAACAGAAGCACAAGTGAAAAGTCTATCGGAGAACGACGAATCATGAAGTTTCTGGCGATCTGGATTTCCATTCTCATTGACTGTTTTTACCGCTTTCTTTACGTTCCCTGGTAACTTATTTACATTCATCAATTTAAGTTCCTGTACTTTAATTTTTTTGTCATTTACCTTCAACGCAATATAAGATTTTGCCCTTAAATTTTCCTGCATTTACTGTTTTTGCAATTTCGATTTCCTGTTATTTATATTTCTGCAATTTCAACTTCTTGCCATTTACATTTAATGCAATTTGAGGTTTCCGTATTTTTATATTTTTTCTGCAATTTAATATTCTGCATTGTTTCTTCGATTCGATATTTTCTTCTTTATTGTTGTCTTTACTTCGAGTTTCTTAATACAAAATATCAAAAATAATACTTTCAATTGTCAATCAGCACACTAGGTTGCGTTGTTAGCGTTTCTTGATACTATGGGATTTTCGATTCTCATACACGTTTTGATTGAAAATTGTCGCTAGCCTAAGTGAAAAGAATCTACGTGGTCGAAATTTGATCAGAACCTTTAATCGAAATCGATCAAATTTTCACCAGAAACAAATTGGCGCGCCAGGTAGGGGGGTTGTGTCGAAAAACACAAACAATTGGCTAGTTCGAAAGTGTATGAGATTAAGGAGTGGACGAGTAATAAGAATGAGTCAAAATCCACCAAATAATCAGAATAACAGTGAAATTCTAAATAGTTCACATTCACCAAACACTGGGGGGCAAGTTCACAATGGGAATATGCCGTAATATCGACAATTGTGAGTACGTCGATACCTGTGAGTACTGAACAAAACTCAAACCCATTAGCAAACACTCAATTAGGATCTAGTACTATAATGTCAAACAATATGCAAACTACGGAAAACCCCGTAACAACATATGCAGGTCCGCATATGAGTGTAAGGTTGCCTAGTTTTTCGTTTAATAATATGAATGGGGCTGATACTTCTTCAATACAACGAAGTACGAGATTTAACCTAGGAATGCCCCCAAAACATAGGAACATTTCAAACCTTAGGTATGCCTCAAAATTTTGGAGTATCCCCAAATTTAGGGGTGTCTTAAAATTTAGTAACGCCCCAGAATTCAGGAAATGCGCAGAATTTAGGAACACAACAGATGCCTCCAATATCAAACCTAGATCACAGAGAAAACTTGGATCACGGGAGATATACATTCGATAGAGATTATCATCGATCCAATTTTGAGACTATCGAAAATGCTAGTACTAGAATTTCCAGTAATTCATTAGGAGTACTTCGACAACAAATGGATGAAAGCAATTTCGAGATGGTTAACATGTTATCACAACAATTGACTACAGTACTAAACCCACTAGTTCAAAACACTACCACTAATTTTGAGATATTAGCAGACCAAATAACACGTATCAGGGATGCATTGGCAATACCTCGACAAACGAAGGTCGAAAATAATGCCAATCAGAATATTAACCAAAACGCTAATATCAATCCCCTTTATTTATTAAGGAGAATCGAAACAATGATCAACATCAGCATGTGGGGAATGAATATCAGCATGTGAGGAATGAGTAAGATTAAAGAAGAGATCGAAAGACAGGATGGGTAAGATTAAAGAACATAGATTACCTATCATAAAAGACAGGAAGCTAGTAAAACAAGCCACAAGGAGATTTGCACCTGAGGTGATGGGTAAGATTAAAGAAGAGATCGAAATACTTCTGAAAGCAAAGTTCACCAGGACTGCCAGGTATGTCAATTGGATTTCTAATATTGTTCCAGTTATTAAAAAGAATGGTAAAATGAGAGTATGCATTGATTATCGAGATTTAAATTTAGCAACTTCTAAAGATGAATATCCTATGCCAATAGCAGATATGCTAATAGATGCAGTAGCTGGTAATGAAATGTTAAGTCTTTTAGATGGGTATTCAGGATATAATCAAATTTTTGTTTCCCAGAATGATATAGCTAAAACAGCTTTTCGATGCCCGGGGGCATTGGGAACTTATGAATGGATAGTGATGTCATTTGGATTGAAAAACGCTGGGGCAACATATCAAAGAGCAATGAATTTAATTTTTCATGATTTGATCAATGATTTTATGCAAGTTTACATAGATGATATTATTGTTGTATCGAAAGAAAAGCATAAACATTTAGGTAATTTGAGAAAATCTTTTGAAAGAATGAGGAAATATGGATTAAAAATGAATCCCTTGAAATGTGTTTTTGGTGTGTCTGCTGGTGAATTTTTAGGATTCATAGTACACGAAAAAGGGATCGAGATCGATAAGAATAAAGCAAAAGCTATATTAGATACTTCTGCTCCAAAGACTAAAAAATAGTTGCAATCATTTTTGGGAAAAATAAATTATTTAAGACGATTTATTTCTAACTTGGCTGGTAAGACTTATGTTTTTTCGTCTTTGTTAAAGTTGAAAAAGGAAGCAGAGTTCAAATGAAAGGAAGAACATCAGGAAGCCTTTGAGCAGATCAAATTGATGTTGACAAATCCTCCGATTTTGATACCAGTAATGAGGAACAAGCCATTAAAGCTATATGTATCAGCAACAGATCGAACTATAGCCAGTCTACTAGCACAGGAGGATAAGAATGGTGTGGAATGTGTTGTTTATTATCTAAGTAGAATCTTAAATGATGCTGAAACTCGATACAATGATATCGAAAAGTTAGGATTGTGCTTGTTTTTCTCTTGTACGAAACTCAAGTATGTAATGAAGCCTCACGATGTGATGGTTTATTCCAGAAATAATATTTTGAAATTTCTTTTGTCAAAACCTATTATGCATAATCGAATAGGAAAATGGGTGTTAGCTTTGACAGAATTTTCATTATCGTTCGAATCTTTGAAATCAGTAAAAGGCCAAATTATCGTTGATTTCATAGCAGACCATACAGTTGACTCAATTGATAATTTATTTATTGAAATAAGTAAATGAATAATGTATTTCGATGGATCGAGTACATCGGACAAATCAGGAGAGAGAATTCTTATCATTTCTCCAAGTAATATCCCGACTAAGTTATTATTTGAAATTAAGTCCACTTGTTCAAATAATGAAGCTGAGTATGAAGCTTTGATTACAGGTCTCGAAACTTTGATTAAGTTAAAAGCTTGACATGTAATTGTAAGAGGTGATTCACAATTAGTGATCAAACAAGTACGAAAAGAGTATAAATGTATCAACACCAATTTGTTCAAATATCTAGAAAAGGGTAATAACTTTAAGCAGAATGTTCGATGACATAACATTCGAATATGTTCCCCAAGAGTTCAATCGGGAAGCCAATGAGTTGGCACAAATCGCATCTAAGTATAAGATATCTCTGAAAAATTTACAAAAAATGATTCAAATAAAAGAAAAATTACCCAAAAAAAGTGAAATTTTACAGATTGGCGACTTAGATAATCAAGACTGGAGAAAATCGATTATAGACTATTTGCAAAATCCAAATAGGAGAATCGATAAGAAAAGTAAATATCGAGCAGTTAAGTATGTTTTGTTGAATGATGAATTATATAAGAGAGATATCGATGGAGTATTACTTAGATGCTTAGGAAATGACGATGCTTATTTAGCAATGACTGAAGTACATAATAGAATATGTGGTGCCCATATGGTAGGCCAGAAGATGAGATAGATGTTAACTCGACAAGGATACTACTGGCCTTCGATTTTAAAAGATTGTATCGAGTATGCTAAGTCCTGCGAAGAATGTCAGAAGTTTAGTCCTATACAACAAGTTCCCGCTAGTGAACTACATTCGATTATCAAACCATGGTCTTTCAAAGGTTGGGCCATCGATTTAATCAAACAGATCTTTCCACAGTCATCGAAAGGACATAAATATATAATCGTAGCTGTCGATTATTTTTCAAAAACGGTAGAAGCAATTCCGTTAAAAGATGTCGATCAACAAGATGTAATTGACTTTATCGAAGAATACATCGTTTATCGATTTGGGATACCACAGTCTATTACCACTGATAGAGGGATAGTTTTTACTGGTAAAAAGATGGTTAGATATGTCGAATCAAGAAATATTCAGTTATTAGCATCAACCCCATATTATGCTCAGGCTAATGGGCAGGTCGAAGCAATTAATAAAGTAATTATTGGTTTAATCAAGAAACATGTTGGTAATAAACCAAAAACTTGGCACGAAATGTTATTACAAATTCTGTGGGCCTATCGAAATTCGTCGAAAGATTCTTTGCAGAATACTCCATATAAGTTAGTCTATGGGCATGATGTCTTACCCATCAAAATAAATATTGAGTCTACTCGAATACAAAAACAAAATGATTTACCCAGTTGTGATTATTGGAACTTGATGTACGATGAATTAAATGAACTCAATGAGATAAGATTGCAAGCATTGAATTGTATTATTCTACAAAAGAATCAAATCGCTCGAGTCTATAATAAGAGAGTTCGACAAAAAATATTTAGTGAAGGTGACTTAGTTTGGAAAACGATTTTGCCGATGGATAAGAAATGTAAAAGTTATGGTAAATGGTCGCCAAATTGGGAAAGACCTTTTGAAGTTGTTAAAGTATTATCTAGTAATGTTTATTCAATTGTCGATTGGTATAATAAAGAGAAAGTCTTGTCGATAAATGGTAAATATTTGAAAGACTATAAACCTCGAATAAGGGAAATAAGTATTCAACATTAATTCAAATAATATGTTCTACAAAGTTAAATACTGAGATTTAAATTGATCGAAGTCTATTAACAATTGCATCCAAGAAGAGAAAGTTGAATTTTCTTCAACGATCACTTTTCGTTTGCGCTTCATGCTTTGCCCCAAAGAAAGTGTCACTTCTTTTGCAGAGGATTTGATTGAATTTACTTCTGTTGTGAGGAACTCATCTTGTGATCTAAGTTGCTGAAGTCTTTTCTCCAATTCTTCGATCTCACCTCTAACCGAAGATTGTGCCTTCAACGCCTCTTCAAGATTGAGCTTTTGAGTTTTTAGCAAGTTCGATTTTTCAGTTTGGAAGGAAGAAATTCTAGCTAACTCGATCGCTATGGATTATTTTTTCTTCCTTGCAGCATAAGCTCTGTTAAATAAATCGGTGGCCGCTGCGACTTCAGTGTCGAAACTCTTCGAAAGAGCGTCATCAGGGAATGCTTCTATCGAAGTAAGAATTTCTTGGAAAAATTGTTTTTTTCGCGCGATTCCACCAATACTTCAAGAGGCGACGAATAGAAGAAGGACCTAAATCGTTGTATCAGTTGGTGCGCTTCTTCATTCGATGTCGTAGGTGGTTTGGATGAGTGCTTGAAGGAGTGGCATCCTCAGATAATAGAATATCGAGAATTGAGAAATGATCTTCTTCAATAGCAGTTCGATATTCTGGCAAATCCTCTGGGGTAGGATCGCTTATTTCAGGCAGTGTCGATGAAATCAACTCGACAGATGGAACCTCAAAAGGTGGGGAAGCTGGTTGCTCTGCAAAAAATGGCGGAGGGGAATCTTGAACTTGGACTGTGGGGATATTTACAACATTATCTGGAAAGAAAATGAATTCGAGGAAATGAATCGAAAAATCTTAATAGAAATAAATAAAATTGGGCAGCAAAGAAAGAAATTATTACCAGGGGAAGGTGGGTCGAGGTGCGTTGGTGCGGGAGAAGGATTTTGTACAGCCTCGGGTTGTTGTAGATCAAAACATAGGTTAGAGAAGGGAAATATGTGAAACGAGTCGAGAAAAAATAAAATTTTTTAAATTGTACCTCAAAAATGGGTACTGTTGATTGAAGTAAAGAATTGACATTTGTCGATACCGTAGTTGATGGATGGTCCTAAAAATATCGAAATTTGGAATCGTGTTATAGGCCTTGTCGAATTCTAGATATACAAAATATATAGGAAAAGAAGGGAGATTTCTTATGTGACTCGAATAAGTGGTTTGTGTCGTTTGACCTGCTTTGCTGACCGTATTAGAGTCCGTCGATAACGGATTTATGACAGGTCGAGTGGCTCAAGGACTCTTTCTTGATTTTTGTTTCTGAATGAGAAGTGAATCGGCTATAGAAAAGAAGTCGAATAAATAAGATGATAGGGAATCGAAAAGAAACTTTCGATTTTCTCGAAGATGAGGAAATTGTGGCAGAATGTTTTCGTTTTTGAGTGGGGGCAGATGGATCCGATTCATCCGAAGACTCCCAGTCTTTCTCGGAGATGGTGACTTTATAAGGCTTCAAAACTATCGAGAAAGGAAAACAGTTAGATTATAATTTGAAGAAAATTAAAAATATTCCTAAAAGAGGTAGTAAAATCTCACCAAAAGGTGATGGAGTTAAAATCTTGACTCGATCGATATGGACAAGCCAGGGAGGAAGAAGATTTTGAGGAAGGTTTAGGTAAGGGAAGTAGGACAGTTTCGATATCGAAATTTTCTTGTTCTTGGGTTTGGGTGAAATAGTTTCTTTCAAGGATCTCAACTCTCGAACCCATTTAGGATGAGTTAAAGGTTTGGCGATTCCAAAGGAGGTTGTAGGGAAAGTGGGAAGATGGTTGGGACAATACATTTCAAACGGAGTTTTTCCTCGAGGATTGATTATTTTGTGGTTTGATCGGTTGGTGTCTGTTTTATTAACTAGGGAGATAACAACATTGTAAAAGGTCTCTTCTAATTTAAGGGGGTTGTAGCATTCTCGATAAATTTTTTTGAATTGAGATATTTGGAGATAATGAGAGTATGTACCTTTCTTTGCCTTCGATTTATCCTGCAACATCAGAGAAGGATGCGCAGTAAATTTCGATTGGACGATATCAAAATTAGAATGAATGTGTGAAAACCAATCGTTCCACCATTGAGAAAAACCAAGAGTAGACAAATAATTCGATTCAAAAGCATAAGGATACAAATACATCGGGTTTTGTGGTAACAGTTTGGCAAGTTCCCGTCCAATATTCGATTCATTTAATTTGGACCTTGGGGAAGTATCGAGAGCGAAAAAAGGTAAAGCTTGACTTAAACCAAACTGCCGCGAAAAAAGTTGGGGATAATAGATGACAAGATGGATATCCTTCGATTGAAAACCCGATACAAGAACATCCTGGGTCAAGTAATTACTCCACACATCTACTAATTCCGATTGTAACCCTGGAGTAAGAGCGGAGAATTTTGATTTAAACCAGGTTGGCCCTCGAAGTCTATCACTAACTTTCCCATGATATACGGTAAAAGGGGCCAAACTTGACTCAAAATGAAATCGGGTCAACAAAAATTTCAGGTAAGTTCGATAACTAGCCTCATTAGAAGATTTGTGGTGAGGATGACGAAATGATAATCGTGCGCCTTCTAGATTTAAACTTGGGGAAATTTTGGATGTTGGGGGAAGGATGCTTTCAAAGATCGAAGTAAGCCATAATTGAACGAACCAGATGGGACCCGAGAAATTCCCTGAGGGTCTTGGGCTATTCAAAATGTCGACGGTCTCATCGAAAGTAGTATAAACATGGGCCAATAAAAGTTTTGTCAAACAAACTCTGGGTTGGCCAGTATGGAGGAGATAGACAAGATTGTAGAAATGGGACGAGATTTGGATGGATCGAGGGCAAAAAACGTGGGTACAGAGCCAATATACCAGAAAAGTCACATGCTCCTCATCAGAAACAACTATCGATTGATCATCAACAAAATGTTTCTCGATGAAATGTCCATAAGCTTTCGATTCCCAATCGATTTTTGATCTTAGAGAGTCATCTGAGGGGAAAGCACTCTTAAAATATTTCTCCCCTGTGGGCTTTAGTCCGGTGAGTGCAGCAACTTCAAAAAGAGTGGGAGAAAGGGGACAGCAGGGAAGCTCCATTGCATGTAAGTCTTTATTCCACAGATGGACTGCGGATAGAAACATGGACATATCCAAGAACGATAAATCACATCGAGATAGATGTAGAAAATCGAAGATCCCTACATCTCTCCAGTGATTCCCAAATTTGGTCTTTACTCGATAGAACCATCTAATGTACAAAGGCTTTTTGTGGGGAGGTTCTGTTCGATATACTTTAGAAACAACATTTAGGAAATCAATTCGGACCTCAGATTTGTGAATAAGGGTTTTACTTTCTGGGGGAAGGCTGAGGGAAGAAGAAAACGATCTACCATAGTAGCGGATCGGACCACCAAACGCATAATCTATATTATCAACGACGTAAGGGATAAGTACCTGAGTCTCGGCAATCTTCTACGAAGCTTCTTCAATCAAAGGAACTGGAACAAACTTTTTTCCATTTATCTCTATTAGAGTCGAAGTGACCAAGGAAAGTGGTGGGGTGGAGAAGTCGGAAGATTTGGAAGTCGTCATTGCAGTTTGTGGAAAGGTTGAAGACGAAGAAAATGTGCGACGAAGAAAGAGTGGGTTAGGTTCTTGGTAAAAAACAAGGGTAAAAAACTGATAAGAGTATTTTAAGAGGCCGACTAGGGTATTTGAAACGACGAATGTGAAGAGGGTAATTAATACGTGGCGTGCGCATTGTGACAGTAGAGGTGATGTGATTTGATATTTGACATAAAGCAGAAAAAACCCTAAAAACCCTAAAAAACCCCAGAAACCCTAAACCCTAAAAAGTTATTTCAAGCTTCAAGAACGTTTAAGGGCAGGAGTTATTTTTGAAAGAATATAAAATTGATACAAATATTTATATTCTTTCAAGGGGGCATTTTGTTAGTGAAAAAATTGATACAAGGATCGAAAAACAGAAGAGAGAAAATCGAAGATCATATGATTGGTTAAAAAGTTGATAAATCGGAAAGATGGTTGGAAGACACCCGGTGACCACGAGATAGTATGAACATATAAATCGAGAATGGAAATCGAGAATCAGAAAAGAGAGAGACAAATCGATGAAAGTAATGATAAAGTATAGTGTAAAGTCAAGGTTAAGGGAAATCGTACTTGATAACTGGAATCGAGATCGAGGAACGGTTAAAATGCACATGGAACGTGGAAGCGGTTTTTTACACCGTAAGCTAAGGTAAAAATCGAGGAACGTGCACATGGAACATGGGGACAGTTTTTTAACTGCTCTTGGGAGGTTACATTGAAGGATGCCTATAAATAGAACGAAGTTTGAAGAAGAAAGGGAAATTGGCAGAGACAATAGAAGCACAAGTGAAATGTCTACCGGAGAACGACGAATCATGAAGTTTCTGGCGATATGGATTTTCATTCTCATTGACTGTTTTTACCGCTTTCTTTACTTTCCCTGGTAACTTATTTACATTTATCAATTTAAGTTCATGTACTTTAATTTTTTTGTCATTTACCTTCAACGCAATATAAGATTCTGCACTTAAATTTTCCTGCATTTACTGTTTTTGCAATTTCGATTTCTTGTTATTTACATTTCTGCAATTTCAACTTCTTGCCATTTACATTTAATGCAATTTGAGGTTTCTGCATTTTTATATTTTTTCTGCAATTTGATATTCTGCACTATTTCTTCGATTCGATATTTTCTTCTTTATTGTTGTCTTTACTTCGAGTTTCTTAATACAAAATATCAAAAATAGTACTTTCGATTGTCAATCAGCACACTAGGTTGCGTTATTAGCGTTTCTTGATACTATGGGATTTTCGATTCTCATACACGTTTTGATTGAAAATTGTCGCTAGCTTAAGTGAAAAGAATTTACGTGATCAAAATTTGATCAGAACCTTTAATCGAAATCGATTAAATTTTCACCAGGAATACATATTCAAAAGAATTTATCACAAAACATAATTTTCAGACTGGCATTCGGATGAAAACAAAAGGAGCTCTAGAGAGGACAAAAAATAGATAGTAATCAACCACTGCAATTCACTTCTTTTCACCCCAGTAAACATTATATGGCAGAGGAACTTGCCCGACACGCATGTTTAAACCTATTAGATTCCCTGGTTCTTGATCTCGGAAGACAAATAACGAAAATCCATTGCAATCATTTCACTTGCTTAGTATTATACAAGGTAGATAAGTTTAGTAAATATCAATCATTTTTCAAACAAACGAAAAATATTCCACTAATAATACCATCTTGTTTATCATATAATATTTGTTTAATGGTTACGAAAACTGATAGATCTTTCGAGGTCATCGATATTTTTTGTTATACATTGTTCAATTTCCTCGTTCTTGGACTTTAACTTACATTTGTTACATTAGATTTCTCAACAAAAACACCTAAACTACAGTTCAGAGCCAAGAAGTGCATTCAGAAGACAGATTGTAAAACTCGAAGATGAGCATAAACTCAACACCATTGCAAGAAACATATAAATATACATCGAAAGGTTCAGCATCTGGGTCATGTTCCAAGTCAGATGTCATAACTTATCCTCTTTTACCATTCACTCCAAGTTCAAAATCATTTATTGAGAAGCTGATAACAATTGTTGATCATGACTGCCTTTGCTAACACAGTCTTGAACCAAAGAAACTAGTCATGAATCAATTGAGCTGCAGCAGATCTAATCCAAGCAACACCTTCCCATCTCTTTTCTCTTTCAAATCCATCTCTCTCAACATGTGACTATAACTGTCATCACAGTGATCTAGTGAGCAGACTATCAAGAACAGCTAGAGAGGCACTAACCAAAAGATGATAAGTACAGTGCTTTGTAACGAGACAATAAGAGAAAATTGTTCGCATCAAATATACATTACGGACCCTAGTTTTCCCCATCCAAATTTATGCAATTGCAGACATACAGTGATCTTGTCCTAAATTGATAAACCTCTCGCAAACTGAAAACTGGTGGAGTAAAGGACAATCAATACCCATCAGATTCTGCTCTCCCATTTCCTTTCCCAGGTATTTTAGATAATAAGAACTGGAAAACCAACGTGGAAACATTTTCACAGAAGAAAGGGAAAAAAGAAAGTTACAAATCACCACTCACATTACTAAAGGCATTATCCAGAATTCTGGTTAAAACGTAAACTAGTCATAAAAAAAAACATGTAAGAAGGGAAGCATACCTCAAGATGAAGACATATACCTTACCTTGTTTGTGACTGCAAGCTATACCTTACTAACAAATTGATATACAACAAAATTCTGGTGATAAAAACACTAACCATCTTATCGTTCTCATAGTTTACAATTGAAGTTGAATTCTCCCATCATAATCACTGTTTGTCATGAATTCCATGAACGTGAATGGCAACGGTGCATGATTGGGCCCAGAGAGCAATTCAATTGGGCAATTGCTAAAATCGGCTCCTTCTTCCTGCCATAATTTCTTGCTGCATCCATAACCACATAACTCATGTAAAATAATTGAAATACCCTTTTATTAATTTTTATTTGAAACCTAAAAGTTTTTTCTTTTCCACTGCGGCTCCATATCTCTTTTGCACCTCCATTGTTCCTGCAAGTTCATTTTGGTCAGTGTCAATCCGAAAATCATTCAATTATTGAATGTATTTTCGAATTGACTCTTCTAGACATTCATTCCGGATTTGCTATTCTGAAAGGTATGTTCAATTTGATTCTTATAAAAATATATTCTTGAACTAGAATGTATTTCCAGAAGCTTCAATCTATAATTTTTGGATTGACTCTTCTTAAAACATCTGGAATGTATTTTCAGAAAAGCTTAATTCTAAAAATGTAAACATATTTTGATGAAGGGTAAAATAAAATTTATTTTAATTATGGGACGATGAAGAGGTACAGGAAGAAACAGCCTAGCTTTTGAACAAGTGATATGGACCAAAACAAAAAGCCCAAATCATAAAACTTATCAGACGAAAAAGAGTAGCAAATTCTGGGTTTGCACAACGTGATCCACCCAGCAAAGTTGTCCAAGGAAATAGAAAAGGATAGAAGACGAAAACACCGAAAGAAGAAATAAGAGATAATAGATATTGAAAATTTTAAAAAGTTCATAAGAAATTTATCTTAAAATGGAAAAATAACTTATACTAAGTTTTCTTTACAATAATCATTAAGAAATCATAGATCCAATTTTTTTTATCATGATGCAACGGTAATAACAACGTTAAATGATACATTTTTCAACACCATTAGTCGTAGCAACATTATTTTGTGCACTTCTTATAAAAACTATGAAAAACGCTATTTTTAATGTAATTCATCATTACGATGAAGGTGTGTAATTTATTTTCATATGGCGTGAACAAAATATTTATTAAATAAATCCCATTATACATAAAAAAATTTATTTTATCATTGAATTATAGATTATTACGCTGGTAATCTCGTAGTCTCGTAGACCGTTGTAATAATTATTTTGGAAGTTAGATTTAGAGTAATTTCTAATTAAATGATAGTATACTTTTTTTTTAGACATATAATGAACGTAAACAATATTTTTCAGACGTTATTTTTCGATTTTAAAAGTCAAAGTAATTAATAGGCCTACATTAAAAGAAATAACTAATTTTACCGGAGAAGATTAAAACTTCAAAGTAAATTTTATCATTTTTACTAATTAAAAATAACTATGACTGAATTTTAATGAATCAATCACATAAAACTTTTAATTTTCTTATTTTAACTAAAAAATATTAATTACAACTTGTTTCAGTTTCTAAAACAAGCTTTTAATTTGAGCATATACGACTATTTTAGCAATAAAATAAAAATATTGTTGTCCAAATTGATACAGAAGTATATACTCTTATTTACTGAATTTATTCCAGAGATACAGAATAGAATTTACTTCGTCAATAATAGTATCTAGTTTCATATACTGAAGTACACAAAGGGAAAGAAAAAAACAACAACACAATTTTAATTATAAAATATTATTTAATACAAAAAAATAAGTTTATACTATTAAAAGGCATGAATTTGTTGGTTGTTTGATTTTAAGATATTACATTTTTTATTTGTCTATTGTTTATCCTCTCCACACGTTTAACTTTATTTAATATACTTTTATTAAGCTAATAAAATTAAGTATCACAAAAATTTGTATGTGATATATGGTGTTAAGGCATATGGTAACAAGATCAAACTTTATCTTAATTTTAACAAACGTTTATAGTGATTTAAATGAGTGGTTAACCTTACTTTCATAAAGTTCATTTGTTATATAGATATATATAGTTGAGTAAACGCGACTCTCTAGATAGAAGAAATGACTTGTTAAACTACATAACCAAAATTAAAGGCATAAAAAAAACCTACTCGATGCATAATTCATGGCATCTTTCCAAGAGAAATCTGGTTTGTTCTAGGCCAGAAAATCAATTAAGTGAATCAAACTCAAAGAATAGACAAAAATGGGTTGGTTTTCAAAGATTTACACTATTGTTATCTCTTTCGTTGGTTTCATAATTTGTCGAGGCTTTGCTCTCTCGATCAGTTTATATGACGTGGAATGCGTATCTGAACATGTTCTACATGATGGTGACACTGTTTCTGGGAATTTTGTAGTCATTGACTATGATATTTTTTGGAGCTCAGACCATCCAGGAATTGATTTCAGTGTAAAGTAGCCATATGCTTTCCCTTTTCATAGTTTCAATTAGATCATGTCTCTTGAGCACTTTGCAAAAAGTATACGAACAAATTTTGATGGTTTCTCTTAATGTATGACAATATGTAGGTGACATCTCCTGGAGGGAATTTGGTGTACTCTCTGAAGGGAACATCAGGGGACAAATTTCAATTCAAAGCCTCACTACATGGAATATATAAGTTTTGCTTTCAAAACCCTGCTTCAACGCCAGAGATTGTGTCTTTCTACATTCACGTTGGTCACATCCCAAACGAAAATGATTTGGCCAAAGATGGTCAGTACCAACCAGTTTTTCGACTGCAATAAGTTCTGATGTCATGTTGTAACCAGAAACTTTGATTAGGAGTTTTTTTCTAGCACTCTCTAAATTAACTATGATATGTTAATGTTATTGTTAGCATGCATGGATTTATGTATATTGGTGATCAATTTATTCACTCAGTTTCGGTTTTGGGTGCAGAACATTTGGATCCCATTAATGTTAAGATTGCTGAGTTGAGAGAGGCACTTGAGTCAATTATAATAGAACAGAAGTACTTGAAAGCACGTGATACTAGACATCGACACAGTAAGTTAATCTCGCGCGTTAATTGCTATTAATTTTTTCAATCTCAAAACAAAACATGCCATCTACAAGTTGAATCAGCTATGATTTGTTGGTAACTTTTTCATGATGAGAAAATATCCCAATAAAGTTTTCTAATCAAAGTTTCCGACAAGTTTCATGTTGGTGATTGTGAAATAGTCTTTGACGCATGATTTTTGTAATTGCAGCAAATGAAAGCACCAGAAAACGTGTGGTCTTCTACACAATCTTGGAGTATGTTTTGTTCGCTGCAACAAGCATATTACAAGTGGTATATATTCGACGTCTCTTCAGCAAGTCATTTGCTTACAACCGAGTGTAGATTTATACTATATATAATGAATCATAATAGAACTCCTTTGAACCTTTTTTTTCTTTTCTTTTCTTTTTTATATTCTTTTCAATTATCTTTGTAACTCTTCCATAACCTATCATTGATTCTCCATTTAACTAAATTATTCCATACTTTGTGAAATGGAATCATAGTTTAATTTGAAGTATTCCTTACTCAAATTAAGTTAACTCATACCAGTTTATATATATATATAAACTACACTTTATAAAGTTTAATAAATTTGTACGTGATATCCTACTTTTAAGCTTGCACAAAATAATATTGTATATCCGTTCAATTATAATAGATTTCTCTCGATCTCTTAATCAAATACATATATATAAAGAATGTCGTGCATGATTTCTTAAGCAATTAGATAGATGAAGAATGTCAGAGTAATCGAAAAATAAATAATATATTAAATATAATTTCATTAAATTTTAGGAGCATGAGTAAAATTTACCCTTTTTAAAATAAATAAAAAATCAGGATAAATTAAAGAAAATAACATCACATCTATCGCATTCTTATGATAATGTCAATGTATATTATTAAGTTACACTAGAAAGATCATGTTGTCTTGTTATATAACACAATTTTATGATAAGAAATCATATTAAATATAAATTCTACTTTTTCAATTTTTTAATTATTTTATACTACGACGAATAAACTGTATTATGTAATACAATTCTTTTTTCTTTCTTTTTATTACATTAACTAAAGTCAATGTCCTGTAATAAGTACTTCAATTTTCCTTTTAAATAAATAATATTCTTTTAAATATTTTAAATAAATTTAGTCAATATTAATTAAAATTATAATATTAAAATTACATTTTGTTTAACTTGAGTGATTTTTTAACTTGATAAATAAAAAATAATAAATTTAAATGAATTGAATTAATTTTTATGTTAAATTACTAAAATTAGAAAATAATTTAATTTAAGTAAAAGTTGTAAATAAATTATTTATATTTTTAATTATTTATTATTTGATAATTTATATATAACTAAATTTTATCTTAATTAAAAAAACTAAAAATAATAAAATAAATTTAATAAAAATAACAATAATATATTGAAAATGAA
Organism: Sphenostylis stenocarpa; assembly: GCA_963425845.1. Taxonomy (NCBI): domain Eukaryota; kingdom Viridiplantae; phylum Streptophyta; class Magnoliopsida; order Fabales; family Fabaceae; genus Sphenostylis; species Sphenostylis stenocarpa. Next base: position 40,098,857 of record OY731398.1, on the reverse strand, counting down.
ATATATCATATTATCGTTTTTAAAATAGACTATTGCTAGGGTGATAAAATCAACATTTTCGAAATTATAACCATAATGTTTATAATAATAGTAAAATATATTTAGTTTTTAATATATTATTATTATTATTTATTTTAAATTTATATTTATTTTTTAGTCTTCCATTATAAATTAATATAAAATTTAATTTTAATTGAAGTATTAAACATTACTAATTAAAAATAGAACAAATTTTAATTAGATTAAAATATTTTTTATTTTAATATCCCAACTTAAAAAAATAATTCACTACACCCAAGAGCTGATAAATGTATGACCATTTTCAATATATAACTATTATAACAATAAAACAAAAAGGGAGGAATTATGTTCTTAAAACTTTATCAAGATTAACTTACTTGTGTCTTAGACTTTTCAGATATTTGTCTTTTTACAAGTATCTACAAATTTAAATAAGCCCGTAGTCCTAAAGGTTAAACTCTTTTTACTAGATAAAAAAATCTTAAATAGATGGATATACAACAAATAAGTGTTGGTATATATATATGAAATAATATCTTTTTTATAAAAAATATAATAAATAAAGAAAAACATAAAACATATAATATATAATATGTGTTGGATTATTATCAAATCCTTACTAAAACAAACCAAGAAAATCATATTGTTACTATTAAAATAAATAAATAAATATATATATATATATAAAAAGAATATTTATAAAATAATAATATTCATAGCAAAGACATTTACATGAGGAAATAATATTTTAATAAAAAAATCAAATTAAAGTTAGTTTGTGTTTCGATTAAAAAACACAAAAAGTGAATTTGTGAAAAGAAAAGTAAAAATGAGGTTATTTTGATTAAAAAAGTAAAAAATAATATTAAATAAAATTAATTTAATTAAAAATAATCAAATTAAAAGATAAAATAATAAATAAAAATTATCTTTTATATAATTTAATAAAATTAGATATAAATTAAAAGTAGATATAATTTAATATAAAATAATTATTTAATAAAATAGATGGAAAATGAAATAAATTTAAAATTAATTTATATAAATTAAAAATAATTTTTTAATATTTTATAAACTTATTTATATTTTATAAATTATTTTTATAATATTAAATTATAAATTTAATAATTTATAAATTTATTTACATTTTATAAATTATTTTAATAATTTATTAAAAATATTAAATTATAAATATTATTTTAAAAAAATAAAAAATATACATATTTATTAATTTATAGCTAAATTAATAATTAATTATTATTTATGTTTATTTATTATAAAACAATTAATAATTACAAATAATAAAGATATTTATAGTATTTTATTTATTTTTTTATAAATATTTTAGTTTCAAATTTAATTTAAGATCTCTTACACTTTTTCGAATAAATCATGTCTACCTTACGAAATATTTCATTACAAAAATCCTTTGTTTTTTAGGTCTCCTTCCACAATAGAACGGAGTTAATTTGCCCTACTTATTACTTAGACTACCGATGCAGCAACGTGCTTCTGCTGTGTTACTGGAAACGTGCTTGTGGGATTAAAGATGGTTGGAATCTTTCTGTAACGAGGAAAAAAATAAAATAAAAAAAAAAGTTATTGCATAGTTTTATAACCCGTGATGAAATGTAAGATTTTATAAGATAATTTATTGAAGGAGAAAAAATTGGTATTAAAAAGAAAAGAAGTAATAAAAAGGGGAAAATAAATTGGATTGTCGATATGTTACAGGCCTAGGAAGCAGGCTACGCTAACAACTTAGCCTGAATCAGACACTACAGAACCTAGCTGTCACAAAAAATCACTAACCTTTACAACGCATGCAAAGCCTCACTGCAAATCATCAGAGGAATACACCCTAAACCAATTACCGATAAATAAATAATCAATCATCCATATCTTGTTACATCACTTCATCAGTAACAATATACTCTGTAAAAATATTATTTAATTATAACATAATATCACTTTAAATATGTATATATAATTTTACTCTTATCTTCTATAATTTTTTCTGAAAATGTTATATATGCTTCATATTATATAGATATTTTATTAAATAAGTAAAATCAATTTTTGTACAAAGACTAAAATCAAAACTCATGTATTTACTAAAACCAAAAATAGTAAAAAATAACAATTATATTTAGAAAAATAGAAAAAAATACTGTATATGGAAGATGAATGAGAAACAGAATGCACGAGTGAAGAAAGAAATAAGATTTTGAAAAAAAAAAAAAACTAGGGATGATGGATTATATATGCAAAGGGTAGTTGACCCTTTTGATAGATGAAAACGGAGGGGGTAGTGAGAGTGATTTGAATGAATATACTGTGATGATGACGACACAAAAGGAAAAGGATGTGCATTTGTTGTGCTGGTCTTTTTTCTCGATGGCTGGGAACTGGGAAGTAACATTGAATTGACAAGTGAGGATGATGACGCCCACAATGCAATGCAATGAGCACACCACACAGAGAAAGAGAGAGAGAAAGAGAAAGCAAGTCATAAACAAGCCCCCCTTCTTTTCTTTTGCTCCGGAACCCAATAATTGTAGGCCCTGTGACTTTTTGTCCCTCTCACTGCAAGACCAAACCCTAATAACACACACAACAAAATGTATCTCTGATTTTATTCATCCAAATAATAACAGTAAAACTCTTCTCAATCAACGTATATTTCTCTCGTTATGTCTAGTTTTTAACTTGGGAGTGTTCAAAGTTTAAAAGAAATTAATATTTAATTATGTAAAAACAATACTTAAAAAGACCTGTATCTGTACCAACATAAATCTTAAAGATTCAAATTTTAACAAGAAAGAAATACTACTTTTGCAATTAATTTTTCTTGTTTTTGTTTTAAATTATAAAATTAATATAATTTTTTTTATCATCTTTCTTGAATGTGATTTACTATTTTAGGTCTTCATATATAATTTTTCTTGAAAAAAAAAAGATTTATTGATGAATATTATGATAGATAAATTGAAACTGCCCAAATAGAGAAGGGATCCCCTGCCATTTGGCCCTAGGTAGCTACTCTCTCATCTCTGACCCTATATAGCTAGCTAAGACAACTCCTCATCAATCATCATGCGTCTGCTCCTTCTTCCTTTTTAGCCTTCTTAGCTGTGTGCCTTTGAATTTCCTCTTCCTTGACTCTACTGTGCATGTATGAACCTTCCTTTAATTCACTGTTACACAAGGTGGGATATGTCTTTATGATATTTATTAACCCTCTTCCTCTTCTATTTTCTATCTACCTCTCTTCATCTCTCATCTCTTCCTCTATATATTCTACCCTTCTTCTCCTTCCTCTCCCACCTTACTTATTCTTTCCTGGCTCACTTCACTTCAAATATTCTTTTTTTCTTTCTACCTCTACATCTAAGGTTTTTCAACCCTTTTTCCCCATGAGCTTAAGTTAGGTTAATGCGAATACTATCTTGTGCTCTCATTCTCCTAAACAGTTCCATTTTTTGTTGTGTCCACTTGCTTATGAATGTGCAAGTGTGCGATCACTCCTTTTAGGAGGTGGTCTATATATCTTTTTGTGGTTCCATAAGAGTGTTGCCATGTTTCTTTTCTTCTTTTAAGCGTTCCTCATATATGCACCCGCAGAGAGTGGAGTTGAGCCGTTACATACACTGTTGGGATTGGAAGTTCGCAAAGGAAAAAGTGAAGCTGCCAGCATGATCTAGCTTTGGTTAGAGAGCTGAAGAGTGCTAACCCTGACTAGGTCATGCTGTGACAGCCTCACTCCTTCCTGTTTGGGGACCCAGTAGATTCTTCAACATCTGAAAGACACACAAAAGAAAAAGAAGGTAAGTGAGTAGATGGATTGAGTGACCATGAGAAAATCACTGTTAGCATCGTATATTCCTTTTTCTGATGTTTCTGTTCTGGCAGGCGTGCGTTATTAACTTTTCCCTTTTACCTGCTTTGTCTTTTTCTTTTCTCTTGCTACTTCTTTCACCGAACTGGTTCACTGTGTCTTGTGGACCTAACTTTTAATTTCATGGCCGCAGATTGCTCCTTATCTTTACTTAATTAGGGTTCCTAGAACCCAAGGATCAATATTGCTGAAATTATTTTAGTATCCATTTCATTGATTGCCAATTTCCTTAGATTGGCTTGAATTTCAAAACCCTTGCTAAACATTTTGAACTTAAAGTTCGTCTTTATCACTGCTATCTGGTGCTGTGGAGTCGTAGTTTATACACCGTATATATAGGGCATGTTTTTTGTTGTATACCCAATGCTACGTTGGTTTAAGTGGTCTATTCATTTGACGCCAAAAATGCTGAAATATATCCTAAGACGCGGTTGTTGATGTCCAAAAGCAGTGATGAGGAGGTACGATAAACACTCTTATTGCAGGTCTGATTCTGTGCTTACATCTAGCCAATGTTTTACCTTAGCAGCGTATTTGACTAGTTTTAACTATAATGTGTGAAACAGCAGGTTCTGATGGGATGGTTGGTTGCTTTATATGCTCAATTTTGGTTTGAAACGGTGGGATTTGACATTTGGGACCTATATCTGTTACCTATGTCTATGTTAAACTAATGTAGTGTTTGACATCCAGATGAATGCTCGCGTTGAGTCGACGATCCAGGCTCTATAAAAGCAATATCTAGATTGGGCAAGAGAAAAGTAATGAACTAGTGTTTACTTTACTTTTGGCACATTAAAAAGTATGAATTTCTTATTTTTGTGTATCGTTATTTTACCTTACGAAGGTTTTTTTTTTTAGTCTTCTGGGTCGTGTGTAATGGTATCAACACAAGTATCTTAGCTTGTTATTTACTATTTTAGTCATTTTTGTGACAATTTTATTAATGAGAGTAATATATAATGAAGTAAGGTTGTTCTCTTCTGATCTAATTATTAGAAATCTCATTTAAAGTAGACATAATAATTTGGATAATAATCATTCCAGAAATCATACTAGCGCTGAGTTATTATTGCTTCGTCCGTATTTTTCACTAAAGATGCATATATAAGTGGCGTTTGATGAGCATGACCCATGAACGTGTAAAATTACTTATCCAATGGAGAAGTTCTATGTCATAAATACTCGTTAATATTTGAACATGTTAGAAATTTTAATGTTTGATTTTTTTCTATAACCATTCGTTCTTCACCTTATTACTTGTGTAGTTACCAATTTTCTTGTACACGTTGTGATAGTGTGTCAGTATAAACCAATTTTGTAAAACAATCATTAACATGCGTGAAACAACATAAGAACTGCTGCAAATTGCTTAATTGAAAAGGGGTATCGCTTTTTGAGAAAAGGTGCTGGATTTAATCGGATGGGAAAAATATTTCTCAACCATTCTTGGAAAGAATGTGGAAAGAAGAGAGATTAATGGAAAAGAAAAAACTTTGATCTCAGTTTAAGGATGTAACAAACATTGTAGATATTCAAGTAAGAAGAGAATAAAAAGATGGAATGTGTTTTTGCAGATTTAAGGTGAGTAAATTGAGTGATGTAAACAGTTAGTATTTATTAGAGTGGGTGGCCTATTCGTTGTCTTATTTTGTATTCCTTGGCATATTTGGCAAGGCACACCTTGAGCTTTTAGGCAAGATCCTTTCTTCTATTAACATATGTTGTGTTTATCCAAAACCAAACAAAAAATGATTGAAATGTATTGGGTGATTTTGAGGGTTGTACTTAGACCGTGGTTGAATGAGACGATAAGACGAACACAACGACCAGTTTGTGATATGAAGAAAAGCATGGTTCATAGGTTGATGGATATAGGATGTTGAAGATGAAGAACATGATGACTTATATTGCACCCCCTCCATGCAAACTTTCATGATGACCTAAAGTTCCTTGACAAGTCTCACATGAATATAGTAGTTTTTATTTAGCCTCGTGCACAGTCAGCAGCAGCATTGCGGATCCTATGTAAACGGTGTCAATTTTTTCCAATAATATTCACCAAAATAGTGGAACAGTGTGAGAAGAAATTGGATGAAGTTAAGCATACAGATAAATTTTGTTTTGCAACTAGTCATTAATAGTTTAATGATGTGGTTTGGCAAAGTATTCTATACTAATTGTGAATTACAAGAATATAAAATCATATTATTTGAAGATGGAGTTTTGGATTTTATGAATAATAAAAGATGAAATGAAGAAAAAGAGAAAAAGTTGTGTTGTCTGACCTACCAAAGAGACGGAACCAAAAATGAACAATACAGGATGTCGAAATCACAAGAAACTTTATCAAAATCAACACATCTTATAACATGTTTCGTTTCCCATTCAGGTTCATACCTTCTCCCTTCGTTAAAAGTTGTTCCACCCCGTTTGTGTGGGAGATTAGACAGGACTCCCAATACCTATTTTTCAATTTTTAATGCGCAATGGACACCACAAGGACGTGATTACGTGTTTAATATAAATTTCTTTGTGTGAAGGAACAACCTATCCCTTCTCCAATTGTCACCTTGGGCCGTGTTACAATGTCTTTTGAGTTAAAATAAAAGATGGGTCTATGTTTGGTGTTGCATTTGTAGGGAGCCATGAAAATGGTCCCCCATAAACTTAGTGGTTGGCACTTTTACTTTGGTTGATGTAAACTCTAAGAGAAGATCACTTAGAACTACTCAAAACACTTTGATGAATATGGGTGGAACATGATAATATTTCAAATTCTCCTACTTTGGACCACGCCCACATGTCCTACGTATCATAACAACATTCTATTATTTTATTTTCTCCATCCATTTATTTCTAACACCATTGCCTTTTCGGGTTCCTCAACTACCAATATTCATATCCTTACTCTCTTCCAAACTTATTTTCTATACAAATAATCGTCCAAGGTTAATTATTGTTATTTCCTCTCCAAACTCCTTGTTTCGGAAAAGAAATATTTAATACCAAACTTCATTTTTTTTATTTTTAATCAACTTATCGATAATATATATCAACATTTATTATTTTTATTTATATCACATCAAAACTTTTTTTTTATAATACCAAATTAATTATTGGATTGAAATTTCTTATGAATAGATTAAATTTATAAATTTGTATGCAAATAAAAAAATATTTGACAACTTATCAGATTTTTTTTGAAAAATAATGTGTCCATCATTAAATAATAATTAATATGATTTTAGAGGACAGAAGAGGGAGGTAGAAGAAGAATAATTATGATAATCCATGAGTTATTTTTTGTGAAATTATTTTCTTTAATTCGTATATATAGTATCGCTTTGGAACAAGTGTAATATGATATTTGGGAATCATTAAAAGTCAATTCGGCAATTTAAGTTTTTGAACATATGAACTCTTAACAGAAAATTATTGTATATTTGAATAAATAAAAAACTTCTAAGTTGAATAGTATATAAAAATCCTTTCTCATTCAAAATATTCTTATATTTTTGTTGTGAAACAAAGTGAGAAATGTCACATTTTTGTCTCATAGAATTCTCAAAAATATAGGTTTAGGTTACATTAACAAAGCTGCATTATGCGACAGAATTTGTTTATTCTTTAATAAATCAATTCTCTATGTGAAGGTTTGACATGGTTGCAAAATTATTAGTTTGGTTCAGTGGGTTTATGTAGGGACTTTTTGCCTTAAGAGGATATTTTGGAGACGAATAAAGAAGACACGTGAATTACTTTATATACATGTTCATTGTTAAATGTGAAAAATACATTACCTAAAAAATTTGTATTAAGTTGGGTTGGTCCATATTCTAAAAAGATTGTATTTTTTAGGTATGATATCAACAGGTAATTTTGATAATTTTATTAAAAAATAAAAAATTATAATATATTTAAAATAAAAGATACTTTAAAAAAATTTAAATTATATTTATTTCATGTATGAATAAGAGTTTCTGATGTTATGTTTGTTCCGTTAATTTCACTTTAAAGATATTGTTTGTTTTAAAATTCAAACTTCATCCTTGCGATTCATTTTATAAAGAGACACTATTTCTTCTAAAGTTACGATATTATTTTGTCCAGTTCCTAATATTAATAAAATTAATTTTAATTTTAGATATAATTATTTAGTATATAATTATTTAAAAAAATAAATTTTTAATATAATTATTATTTATAAAAATCGATTCATAAATATATGATTTAGTCTCATTTAGATTATAAAATTGATTGAATAAAATATGACTCCATATAATTTAGAATAATTTTGTTACCTAATTTAATCTGTTTTGTAGGTTTTTTCATATATGTTTGCCAAGTGGAGTACATTTTCAAAGTCCTAGTATGAAAAAGAGTTGAAGTTTAATAATGATGCAATCATTCAATTATTCTTTTTATTCAATAATTTGTTCACAAAAAAAAATATAAAATCTAATTGATTACGTCTCATCCTAATTAGGGGAGACTTGACCTACTACAAGGTTATTGTTAATCCTCTGTAGGACTTTAATCATAGTACCTTGTAGGCTTTCCATTGAACTTTTTATAATATTATTAAGTTGCACCATCTTCTGATTAGTTTTCCTATTCAAATAACTGTGCATTGTTTTATTTTATTTCCATTATACTAAGCCACGTGAGGTCCAAGGTGTTCTACATGCAACCTTTGGCTATATATTCTTCAAATTTTTAAGAGACAAATGAGTTTTGTGGTAATTTCCGTCACAATCACCCACCCTCTTCAACGTCATGGCGAGATTGTGAATTTCTGGAATATGAAACTATATTTTATTGCTGCAACAAAGAAAAAACATTGTCATTTGTCATGTTAGTTGGAGGTGTGTATAATACACTGACATATAAGGAGGGTAAAAGAAAGGAACGCAGAAAGAATTTTCTCAACTGCAAATAGGTAATTCCTATGCAAAACTCAAGTTGAGTCCTCAATTCTGTTTTAGTAGATTTAAAAACATTCACTATTTTTTTCACTTTCACAGTTGAATACAAAGTGAATTTTTAACTTATTTTCAACAATCACTTTGTCCTTCCACTCACACCAAAATTCTCATTTTGATTTAGAAAATTATTTTCTTTATGGGTAAGCAATTTCAACTGTAGTTGCCTAATATGAAAATCTTTTAAGGAACTCTGGAGATAATTATTTGCTACAATGATATCTTCAAAGTCTTTAATGTTGAGAGCCAATACAAGTAACTTCAATAGAATTACTCTAAATATGTACGCAATTGCAAAGTTGTTTAACCATTGAAAAACAATTTTCTACTTATAAAAAGTTTTTTTAGTAAGATGCACTACAAAAAATTAACAATTCAAATTTGGTTTGATCATTAAAATTAGCTAATTCTTTTAACTTTCAATAACAATGAGAGACTTGGTTTATATATTAAACACATGTCTGGATTTCACAATATCTTCTACATTTTTCAATTATATGAATTAGACTCCCTTAATTATAAGATTCAAAATAGAATTATTTAGAATTTAAAATCAATTAAGAATAAAAAATTAGGAGTTAAAGAATATAATTAAAAAAAAAAGCGCTACAAACAAAATATAATAAGCTTATGGATGATTGTAAGAAAAATTACAAAATTCTTAATAAGATTAAAAATAAAATAAAAAATCGTAATAGAAAAATATTCTTACTTTGATGTTTATTTTTTTAATTTAATAATCATAAATATAAAAATTTAGAATTTAGAATTTATTTGTGTTTGACTTTGTTTATAATAAAAAAAGCAACTAAAAAATTAAAACTAATTAAATATTAAATTAATAGTCTTCGTTTCAAATTTCAACTCTACCAAACTAAAATTATTTTTATTTTAATTTTTCAAACCATTATATATATATATATATATATATATAACCTACTGTAAAGAAGCCGCTTACTGTTATAAAACTTCTTTAACCTTTTTAATCCTTCCTCAAATTATTGATTCAATTAAATCTTCAATTAAATCTTTATTTTTCTTCTCATGCTCTTAGATTTTTATGTCCAGTCACTTTAACATATAAAGAGACTTAGTTAACAATTCAAATTATCAACACTTGAATCGAATAAGCACTGGGTGGATATATTATAAGTAGTAAAATCTTGCTAAAGATGCTGCAGAGGCAGTATATCCAATCCAAGATTAGATAATAAAGCAACATTTACAAATTTCGGATAGCTTGTTTAGCTACAATATTGGAAGACAGTGTTATGCAGATATAGATGGAAGCATATGAAATTTGATTTAAAGTTAGATCAGGTCTTCAATAGTGCTGATAAGAAATCCGTTTCTTCTTTCTCCCGGGTTCTCCTTGATTCTTTGGTTTGTCTGGACCTTTAGTAAAGCATGAGGCTCAACATACCATAGCAATTTCTATCCTCGGCCATCAACTTAGAAAGTCAATTTAAGCAAGAATCATAATATAACATATCAGTAACAAGCTAAAGTCTTTATTCAGCGGCTTGTGTGATATCGATTATAAGTTCCCATAACCCAAATATTTTATATTCTTTTTTGGTACAAGAAAGAGTGGTGAACTTTAATGTATCATATGTATCCAAATTCCCCACCACCCCAATTCAGCATTTTTCAACTACTACTAATAACAATAATTTCTACACTAAATGAAGGTGGTAGCTAAGATAGCTAAGACTCCATAAATTTCAAGCACTTGCACACTTAAATATGTGATATTTAAGTATAAGACATATGGAAATTCAAGATCTTGTATGTTTTAACATAAAAGGATCTTGGATTTCCATACATCCTATACACGAATATTTCATATTACAGTGTTGAAGATGCTTGGAATTTTTGGTTCCTCGAGGGAGGAACGAGGTAAAATTATAAATAATGCTTAATCTTGAAGACCAGTAATTTTACCCACTTAACGTGGCTGAAGAACGGTTTATCTGTAACAGGTACGAGCTTAGTAATCCAAGCAATTGGCCATGACACAGCTGCAATCCCAACACAAATTCCCCATTGCTCCCATGTTAATCTCTCTGTATCGGCAAACTTCCTCAGGAGTTCCACCATCACAACTTGAAGAACAAGAGTAATCCCGACAATTCCAATAAACAAGGGGTTTCTGTGAAGGCCTTGGAATACATTAAGTTTCTCCATACTTCTGGAGTTGAACTCGTTGAATACTTGGCAGAGAACAAAAGTATTAAAAATTAGAGTATCCTTTACCTTCTCCGTTACATTAAAGATTGACTTTCCATTGAATTGTAAAACCAAGAGGACAGCAATCTGATATAAAGCTTGAGCTAAAAGGTTTCTCCACATAATACTAGTAATAAGAGGCTCAGTTCTACCCACAGGCTTTTTCTCCATTAACTCCTTTGTAGGCCTTTCTGTAGCCAGTGCCAATGCTCCTAGAGTATCCATAATGAGATTTACCCATAATAGTTGAACTGTTGTTAGGGGAACATTTCCCGAAGAAACTGCTGCAATAAAATTGATCACTAGAGCTGCAACATTCACGGTTAGTTGAAACTGGATGAATTTCTGGATGTTGTTGTAAACACATCGCCCCCACCTTAAAACAGTGGCAACAGTACTGAAGTTGTCATCTAAGATAACAATGTCAGAACTCTCCTTGGCAACTTCGGTTCCTTGGATCCCCATAGAAAGTCCAATGTCTGCTTCTTTTAAAGCAGGTGCATCGTTTGTGCCATCTCCTGTGACTGCAACAACATGGCCTTTCTTTTTCAAGCATTGCACCATCAAATGTTTGTCCAAAGGGGATGATCTTGCCATCACGCGAATCTTCTCAACTTTCTCCATTCTCTCTTCCTCAGAATAGTTCCTGAATTCCATACCCTCCACCACTTCTCCCGCATTCACATGGCCATCAATGTCTAATATTCCGCATTCTGTTGCTATTGCTTGTGCAGTGAATATGTTATCACCTGTGATCATCTTGATAGTAACTCCTGCAAGTTTACAAGTTTCCACAGCCCTCTTGACGTCGGGTCGGCAGGGATCCTTGAGGCCCACAATACCGAGCAAGGTCAAGCCAGCTTTTATAAGGATTTGATGTGATTTCTCCTTATCGTTATAATCAATATCTTCTGAAATCTGCACGTAAGCAAAAGCAATACATCTAAGGCTACTAGCAGCCATGCCTTGAATTATATTTTCAAATTTACTCCGTTCTTCATCAAGGGACTTCTCTATGCCGTTATTGTCAATATAATTTGAACACATTGCAAGTATAATCTCAGCAGCACCTTTCCAATGCACGTGAACTGTGTTGTTGGTCTTCTTCCTTATTGCGACACCACTTCGTTTCTTTTCCGAGTTAAATGTTTCAACATGGAGAACTTCATATGTGCGCTTCAGTTCATCCATGTCCATGCGTAAATCTGACACAGCCCACAAGAGTATAGCTTTCTCCGTTGGGCTACCAGAAATTTCAGGTTCAGATGTTGGTGAAGGTTTATAGATACTGCCAGTTGTATTGAGTCCAACTCCTTCGTGGAATAACTCAAGAACTTTAGGGGCCATTGCATTGGAAAAGTTCTCCATAACATTTTGTACGCCAAGCCAAAACTTGGTGACTCTCATTTGATTCAATGTTAAGGTACCAGTTTTATCTGTGCAAATAACTGTAGCTGATCCCATGGTTTCGCAAGCAGAAAGTTTCCTCACCATTGCTTGGTCAGCCATCATTCTTTTCATGGAGTAAGCAAGAGTGAGAGTGACAGCCAATGGCAGACCCTCTGGGATTGCCACCACCACAATAGTCACTGCGGCGGCAACAATCCTCACAACCGCATTGAAAATGTCGTTTACATCACTTTTACTCCCCTGGAACTTCGTGTTCCCTTCAACCTCTGGTGTGTTTCCAGTGAAATAACGAGTTAACAAGACTATGAGGACAAGAAAAGCGACTGTGAGGCCTACCTTTCCAATAGAAGAGGTTAACTTGTCAAGGCGAGCCTGTAATGGTGTCCTTTCCTTGGTGTCTCGCGTAATTGAGCTCATCATTTCACCCCATGCTGTGTTGGATCCCACAGATGTCACGAGCATCTGAGCATAGCCATCCACCACTTTTGCACCAGACAACAAGAAGGGACTTTTTGAAGGCTCAATTTCTACGTGGTCGCTCTCACCTGTCATACTTGATTCATCCACTAGCAAAGAATGGCCACTGATGAACAATCCATCAGCTGGAATCTGGTCACCAATCTTAAGGGATGCAACATCTCCCACAAGAACATCAAAGATGGATATCTGTTGTGGCCTTTCATTTCTCACAACTTCTACTTTGATGTTGTTGCTTATCTTAGACAATTTGTCAAACTGTTTCTCTTGTCTGAAGTTGCTGAGTGCAGTAACAACCACCACCAGAAACACTGCTAAAAATATACTCCCTCCTTCGTACCAGCCTTCCCCCGGGCCATGTTCTTTTATGCCAAAACCAAGGGAAAGAGCGGCGCAAACAAGAAGGATCAGAATAGTAGTATCATTGAGAGCTTCCACCACAAAGCTCAGGAAAACCTTAGGTGGTGGCCTCTGGTAAGTGTTTGAGCCAAACACTTCAATACGTTTGGCAATATCATCATGGCTGCCAGTGATTCCCTTCGCTGGAATGGTTCCGAGAATATATGCAACACCTTCAACGCCTCCAAACTCTGTAAAGGCTAATAAGTTTTTGTCCTTTACCATACTGGCAAGCCTGGCCTTACCAACATCACGAACCAAAGAATAATGATTGGTCCCATGTTGGGGAATCAGGGGCTCAATGATATCAAGTGTACCGCTGCAATTTGAAGATTGGGTTTGGAAGAGTTTAGAGTAAGGATGGGTGTTTGTATTTCTCTTAGATATGACTTCTCTGGCCAAGGCAAGCATGACCCGTCTAGAATAAATTGCTGTATAAGCAAAACGCCACCTTTTTTTGGCTATGTTGATGGTATAATTAACAGTGGAGGTTATGTCAATGAGAAATGAGCCGCCATCATATTTAAGATTTTGGGTACTCATGGTAGATTTTGAGAGAAAACCAGTTCTATAATTACTTACCGCAAAGAGATACTGGGAAAGAACTTCATTCTGAGTATGCAATGCTGGCTATCTCCTATATATAATAAAAAAATGGAAATATTTCGTGCGGGAGGGTTCATTGAGGCAATTTCCGCGTAGCTTCCGAACATACCTATGCGAAGTTGCAAACCAACCACTGTCTTTTTTTTTTTATAGTCCAATTTAGTCAAACTTTTGAAGGACACGCTCCTACACATTCTGCCCGCACAAGTGAAAATGAGTTATGAGAACGTAGTTTCTATTTTGATAATAAGAAATACCAATTCGCATCTAAAGGGTACTCTTTTTGGTGAATATTCATCATAAACTTGAAATATGTAAAATTCGAACCATCTAATTAATCTAATGATGGTGATTTATGATGCAACAATACGATAGAACAATTTTATGTTGTTATGCAACTGTAAAGGTGCAGGATAAGTTTCTTGATTTTTATAATAGTAAACTTAAAAATAATATAAACATTGTTTATGATTAGTTAACGGTGTGAAACTGGTGCATTTGTGTTAAACTCTTTTCGTAATGGAACGAACTCAGAAGTTTCATAAACTGCACGGCTACTATTTTGTGTGTGGCCCCCGCATTTACTAAGATGTTTCTCAAAATCTCCGGGTAGAACCATGCCGTCCAAGCCGGGCATGGATTTTGTGTACCATTTTTACATCCGTACAAGTACACAAGTCCAAAATATTTTTTTGGACGGATATCTCCAATAAAAATATAAAATATAAATCTATTATACTGCAAATGATTGAGCCACTTAATATTGATTTTATTTTAATAAAAACATTTTTTAAAACTCATTCATTTTTCTTATTTACCTTTTTATTTATTTTTATAAAGAACTTATAGGAATTTTTCCAATGACATATTATTAACAAGTCTGAGAGTGATGAAGAAGTTCAAATGAATCAAATAAAATGTATTATTAATATTTTCTCAATAAAGGGAAACTGATTAAGATTTACTAACACCCAAGGCCCAACAACCAGTAAGTACGTCACCATCAGAAATTGCGTCTAATTAAATATGCTTCTAATTTTTATTTTTTTCCAGAGATGTATGTTCTCACAGACAGAAAGTATTGTTGGGGCCTTTTTCTTTATGACTGGGGAAAGCAAGAATTACTATTGTATTCATGAAGACGTCAACAATGGACATCATCAAAATATGCGGCTTCTTTCACACTCACCCAATTCCAATTGAAATGACTCCCTCACAGTTGTGTGAAACCCAGGTGCAGGCCAGCCACATAATATTGAAAATTTAACTCCGACAACTATGACTAAAGTTTTTTTTTTTTTAAATAACCGTGTTAAATTATTTAGCATTATAAATAATTTTATTTCCTTCGATGTTTACATTATGCATTTATAATACTTTATTTTGTGAGTAAAATATATAGGAGCCAAAGCTGCTCAAAATTTTTATTTGCTCAACACAAGAAATATGATCAAATAAAACTTTCAATTAGTAAACACTTCAAAAGTAACTAGAGATAATTATCAATGATCAAACATTGTATAATGAAGTGAATTATTAGTCATTACTACAGTCTACAGTAGATCAACCCCAAGTCTATTAGAGTTAGTGTCTCTCAAAGTCACGGTGAGCCAACTGCCGTCAACCCAATCAGCTCACTTTGAGGGGTTTAATTGTCAACCTTTACTCCTTTTCTGATTGATTGAGAACAATCATCAGATGAATATGCAACTCAAGAACAGTATACCTTCCCTAGAACTCTGTCTATTTTTATTTCCAATAATAATTGTTAAATAATCCTTTCTACAATTAAAAAACGAATTACCCTTTTAAATTAATACCATCTATGTCTTGCTTAATATTCTGAAATACAAAAATGGCTAGTGGCCGTTTCAGCTACCAGTGGAATACTAACCCAGATTTGATAAATTTTGCGACTTTTATCATTATATTAACTTGAGATCCGACACTTACGAAATGATAAAAAAAATATTAATTGCTAAACCAGAACCCATATGACTGCCACCCCAACATATTATTGAAAACAAAGAACTAAAATATAAAAATTAGTATACAAATTTTAAACAGTTAGATAAAATAAATTCAACATATTAATTTTTAGAAAAATAATATATATTATTGATAACCAGTTTCATTAAAGTCATAGATAATTAATATTCATCTAAGATGTTAATATATTAATTGCATTCAAAGCTCTTAAATTAATTTTCAATGTACACCACTAATTTAAGTTTAAAAAACATTTTAACTTAGAATTTTATATTAAATAATGGCGTACTCTATTAACAGTCGCTCAACCACGTAAACACACTCACATCAGTATTTTCATCTATCTAATATTGGATTAAAAACAGATTCACCCTAATACTTAGTAAAACGCATAGGTACTAGTTAGGTAATGCATTATTAACTAATTGCAAGGACCTTCCTGTCCTACTTTCCAAAGGTGACAAATTGCACATGGCGAGTAGGTGTGAAAAAGACTTGACTAATAACTTCCACACTTTAATGCATGCCTAAAAAAACAAGAGTGCGTTTACACAAAGCAAATACTAGTGGAATGTTCACGACGCATTTATTTAACACACAATGTTATTACCTAAAACTTATTAGAGATCTTTAATAATTTGAATACTCTTTAGGGATCACAAATAAACTACTTGCGGAGCCCCGTCCCAAATTTAACCCAAAAAAATCAAATTGATTTATTTTTCCGCTTTAAAAAATTGAAATTGAAATCGAAGACAAGATAGATACTACAACCTTCGTCCCAATTTTATATTTAAATTTAAATTTTAAAATATTAATATTTTAAAAATATTTTCTTTTCTTTTTCATTATATTTCGCTATTTTACTTTTTTTTCTATCAATTTTTTAATTCTTTTATATTTTTTAATCCTTTATATTAATCAGTTTATTTGATTATTTTTTTCTCTTACCTTTCACTTTTTTTTACATGTCTTTAATCTCTCCAACTAATTTATCTTTTTCAATATTTTTTGATAAATACAAAATTAATTTTTCTTTCTCTTTATTTTTCTCTAAATATTTTAAATAAATCTTAACTATAATTAATATCATTTTATTTATAATTTATTTTTATTAAGTTTTATTATATCATTTTTTATCTTTTTATTCTTATATGTCATATATCAAATTTTATTTTAATAAAATAATTATATTTTAAAATATTAAAAAATTAATAATTTAAAATTTTATTAATTTGAACTAATTAAATAAAAATTAACTTATTAAATATTTTCTCATAAACCATATATTTCATATTTTTAAATAACAATTTTAAAAAATTTAACTTATATATATAATCAAATAATTAAATATAGTATAATAATAATACTAATATAAATATGTTACATCTATATAAAGAAAAAATGATTAAATATTTTATATTTTTTTTTAATATAAATATAATAAATTTAAATATATATTTAATTAATAATAATTACAAATTATAAAATTTAAAATTTTTATTTATGTATAAAAAATACATTAAAATATTAAAATTAATTTAGTACAAGTATAATGATTTTTTTAGAAATAATATAAATTAAAAACATACCTCAAATCTAATAAAACACAAATGAAAATTTAATTTCTAATAGGATAAAAATGAATATGGACAAGGGTCGGATTAGAGGAGAAGGACCAGAACTGTTAAAAATATCGGCGCGAATATGGGGAGAGGCAAAACCCATCCCACCCCACCCCACCCCACCCCACTATCATGCCTAATACTCATTTACAAACATCCCAAAAGTTAAAACCACCCATTCAACCTCTCTTATTCTCATTATTTTTATTATAAAACTAATTTATTATTTTTAAATTTAAATCAAAATCATGAAATAATGAGGGTTGGATTGGTGTTTGGAACTTTGAGGGTGTACACCAAATATTTTTCTAAAGAATCAGTCATTGTTGACTAATCGAAAATACCTAGTAACTCTAGGACCGAAAGTTTGACGAGTTTTCCCGTGTATAATAAATCACCCACTGCGGACGGAAACTACCAGGTAATTTCGTGGAAAATGACATTTTGACAAGCTGAAGTGAACAGATACTGGAATTCTGACAAGCAACAAAAAAATCCTTAGTTGCCCATTTATACAACTTCGCATCATCTTCCAACGTCGACCATCCAATAAATAAAGGAATCACGTCATTCTAATTAACCACCCAAGATTGCTAAATAAATATTACTCAAATCATTCCCATCATTGGGTTGCTTCTTTTGGCAAGCAACTTTTTCCATTGGTTGTTGCTATTATCAATTTCTTCTATGAACGGAAATGGCGGCCAAAAAAGTCCACAGTGAGATATCTAATGAGAATAAATGAAACAATTTATTTTCGAACATTTTCATTTTAATATTAAGTCGGTCGTGAAATTCACAATAATCTTTAGAAACGCAAAAGTAAACTAAAATTGTTTCAAGTCATATCAAACTTATATCTACAATCAAATCTTTAGAAACATCTAAACGTTATTTTAATAAAGATTGATAGTCGTCCGAAAAGGTGTTAAGAATGACATTTCAAAATGAGTGCAAGCCACAACGCTTTACATCTATACGACAATATAAGCCATCAGAAAATGCAATTATTTAGTAAGAAATAAAGTTGAAACACGCGTTCACGCTACACACATTCACGACAGCGTGCACGCCTTTTCTCATCTATGCTATAACTTCAAAAAAAATTAAGACATCGTGCTACCCATTCCCGCACAGACAGGTAGCTACCCTGTTTGGAGAAGAAAGTTGGGGAGAGAGATAATGTGGAAAAAGTTAAAACCTAAAGGGCGTAATTTGCATTCCACCCTTGATTGCGGCCAATATATAATCCTCAGGTTTCTTGATGGTTTGCACGGGTCGTAGAATCTTATAACACTTTTTTTTGCCAGGAAATAAAATGGGACAGATAGCTAAGGAACAAACTTTCGAGCATGACCTAATTTAGTCATAAATCATGGACAATTGAATAATTTTTTGCCTATTTTATGAGCTGTTGTTAGCTAACAACAGCGGGTCTACGACTCGAATTTTGAATTGAGGACTAATGGTTGCAGTGTTTTAAGTTCAATCCCTACTTTAAAATTATTACATTTCATATTACGTATGGAATACAACCATATATCACTTTCATATTCCTTGTAAGATAAAATAAAACTAAAATAATAAAATTAGTTATATTTTAAAACGGTAAAATAAAAATTTAAGGTAGAGAATACTACAAAAAATTTAATGAATGATATGAAACAAACATATAATAAGAAAATTACTTGTCTATTAATACAAATATAGATAAAATTGTACTGATATTTTTAACTTGATAAAGAAACTACAATTATTGATTATTTTTAAATGAATATCTTAAACCATGTTAGAACATAATTCAAGCAATCCTCATTATTATTATTAACAATATTATATCTTATACACAAAAATATGATTTATTAAAACAGAAATATTTATTATAGTTAAAATATTCAATAGTTTATCTTTCTTCGACATTCTGTACAAAATTACATATCAATGTCACATATAGGGTGAAAGACTTAATTTAATAATCAACGAAACTGTTCAAACTAAATGTAAAGAATAATAACTAGGGAGACTAAAATTACATTAACATTTGTGTTTGGTTATCGTATTTTGTAATTTCTAGGAAATTCAAATACCCTAGATTTGAATTCCTTTCATTTTAAGCTATTTAATTTTTTAAATGATTTATTTAAATAAGATAATTTAAATTTATTAAACTTTAATCTTCTTCTTTGGATAAAATATATCAATTATTATTAATTATAAAAATTATCATGACATTTATAAATTATGTCTAACTCTTAGTACTTGACCCTTATCCACGTAAGTTAGGTTGAATTGAGATAGATTAAATCAAGTCAAGTTAAATCAAGACAAATTATCCTGATAAGGTCAGATTTGTTCATAACAAATTATACTACATCATGAATGTTGGATCAAGTTGGTTTACATTGGTAGGTTGGATCAAGATGCATTACACCATGTCAAGTTAAGTTAAGTCAAGATAGATTAGATCGAGTCATACCTGAATAGAACATACCAAGATGAGATAGGTTGGATAGGCCACGACAAGATGTGTCAAGTTAAGAAGGATCAAACCAAAATGAATTGAACCAGACTAAATTTGGTCAACGTGAGCCAAACTTATTTTGGGTAGTTGGATCAAACCTGATCAAGAAAGATTGAATTAGATTATGACAAGTAAGGTTGGGATGGATCGAGTTGCAATGGGTAAAGTTAGAGTCAATACATGATGGACTAGATCGACCGTCAAGAGTGGTCGAGTTGAGGTTGTTCAACTATGATCAAAACATGTCAGGTTAGTTCGAACGAGATCAAGACGGGTCAAATTAAGCCATCATGCTTATTTTTCATGTTGAAACGAATTGAAATAAGTCGAAAACATCTTAATTGAGATTGATTCAAAGAGAAGAGACATATATTTGAGAGAGAGAAAAAGATGAAAAATTTTAAATTCTTACTTTTTGGGTGAAATTTGAAAAATATACTATAAATGCAACAATCAAGGCATCATCTCAACTACTACAAATCTTACTTATACTAAGTTACAAGTCTTGGTGGGAGGGAGCATTTAATGCCACAGAAAAATCAGAATGGAATAATGAATAAGCCCTCGGAGAAATTACCAACCAAAACCTATTATGAAGTCCTATTTTTTCAACATGGAAAATCTGCACCAATTTTCTAAAGGAAAACTTTTACACCATTATTTTACTGTAGATTTTATTCTCGATTCTTTATGACTAGTTTGGTGATGAAGATATTATAAGATAGAACACAAAGATAAGATATGAATATAAAAGAATAATAGCAAAATAAACATTAATTATATCCCACATTTGATATGTACCATTAAGGATCAAATAATATTAGGTTACACTGGTAATGATGATGATGATAGTAGTAATAATATCAATTGTGATAACTATGGTGGTAATGATGATAATAATAATGAAATGGTAACAAGTTAACAACAATGATTATTACAATGGTAATGATGATAATAAAAGTAGTGGTAATGATGGCAACAATAGTAATAACAAGATGGTGATAGCGATAGCAATGCTAGTGAGAGTAGCAACAATAATAACGGAAGTGGTAGTAATTGTTACGACAACAATGGTGATGATACCAAAGACGATAAAAATAATGACGCTAATGTGGTGGTAATTGTTTATTGTTAATTGCTACTATGGAAATAACATGGTGATAATAATGATAATAAAAATAATAGTGGCAACATGGTGATAATGATGATAATAAAAATAATAGTGGCAACGGTGGTGAAATTGTGGCAAAATTTTTAGCAACAATGGTGGAATTGGTGGTTGTTGCTATAGCAACCATGGTGTGGTATTGGTTGCTATATTGAAGATGACAATATCTATGGAACCAACAAAGGCAGTGAGAGTAGTGACGACCATAACAAGGATGATGATGACAAGGGTGGTGGTGGTATTTCGTATGAAAGTGAGTGGTGTGAGTGTAGAAAGAAAGTCAATTATCCTATCCAATTGCCTGCTAACCCATCTTTCCCCTCAAAATAAGAAATAAACTAGTACAAAATAGGATAAACAATAGACAAGGAAATCACATCCAACCGATACACCAGACAATTGATTAGAGCATGATAAGATAGTTATCTTATCTTATCCTATTATATCCTAACCACCATACAGACTCTTACTGTTTTTCTACACTTTATTACCTTCGATAGGAAGCAACCTGTCACTGTACCAAAAAGTATTAATGTAAATGAATGTTTAATTTAAATAATGTCAGGGACAAAAAAAAATGTGACATGATCGGATACCATACTAACCAATAACGCCCAGTACCATAGCATACTTTAAAGGGCAGAGTATTAAGGTAGAATAAGAGACATCAAGACATCACCAGCTCTGTACCCATATCAGGAAGCATCATTGGCTTATATTCAAGAATGAACCTATGACTTCTAACCCAACCCCCTTTCTCCCTTATCACTTGAGCTATTCCTGATTGGTTAAAAGGAAGCATGATTTGTTTAACTTCGTTAAAATTACCATACAGATGCAGGGAGGAGGACAAAACACGGATAGTACCGGTGTATCAATAATTAAGAAATATAAAAATATAATCTCACTTCTCATAATATGTTTGAACTCTCAAGCAATGACACCAATAAAGCTAACCAAGGAAGAATATCCACTAAACTTACAATGAAACTAAATTCCAAATTCAATCAGACCCAATTTTTAACCTTTAATCTGCCGAATCAGGTTAGACATCAAAGTGAATAAATTGCAAATATTACCATAAAATCCCCTTCAACACTAACAACCAACCAACCAGGCAACATAAGGCAAAATAAATACAAATGAGAAAAGTAAGCAGTACATAGAGGTCGGGCTTCTGTAGAGTAAGGTAAAAAGTAGGCCACGCAGAAAAAACAATGACATAGCATCATGAAAAATAATTACCTAATGAATATCATTTTCAGTTTCAATTCAACCATACTCCAGCACAACAACTAAACATTTTACCTTATGATATGTTCAAAATACATGGGACTACTGTTATTTCTTTTATGATTATGCCACTACACAAGCCTGACCCCTATGTAACTTACTAATAAACTGACAGAACATAATTAAAAAAACTAGAGTGAAGCAAAACCTGGATACTTGATTCACGAAGCTCTGAGATGACATTCTAATAACTTCTGCACCAATAAAACAAGGAATAAGTTATTGCCATGCCACTGGCTTCTTAAAATGATTTATTGAGACAATGAAAATTTAAAGTTATCCACAATAAACATTGTGTTAACTCTGTGAGGCATCAAAACACTCTAGTCTCCACCAACACAGTTGACATTTTCAAGCAGACATAACATAACAATGCCAAGACTGGTGGATAGCATCATCAGTTAATACAGTTGCTATATCATTTCTATTTTCTAGTAGCCATGCATGACCCAATCAGACATACAAAAAGTTGTCTACGACTATGAAGGACAATACCACCTGAAGCGTGACATCAATTTTATCTATAATCTATAACTATATAAAGGGTAGATGGAGTTTTGTTGTACACATTTTTGTATTTAATTTTACCCCTATAACTTATTCCACAAATCTCTATTTCATCCCCATAACTACATTCTTTACACCACTCATATTTCTAGCTGCATTCTGATTATCCACTTCTATTATTTAACTATAATTCATTTTATATTTTTTAGAAATACCAAAGAGGCACAAAGTTCTCTTTTTTTTTTTTTTCTTGTACAAATAATGATGACCCACACAAAATTTTCACACCAAAGTATAAGATTCAACAACAATTCCTGGATTCATATCCCATGATTGATTTTACAATTAAAATGTGTTCAACATCAACATAGAACACCAAGTATGGAGATCCTAGATTCTTATATTTCCAATTTTCCATGACATTGTGCATGCAAAATTCCATCGGGTATCTCACATACTGGGCTGGAAATAGCTATGCACAACACATCCACCCAGCTCAAACGACAGATTTCTTGATATATAAAGGCCAACATAAACTACTCCGGAAATACTCCAACTATAATTGTACAACAACAATAAAAGAAACCAACGAACTAAATAAATTTTTCTCTTTACTGATTTGTTTTAGAACAAACCAACAAACTTTGCATAGGAACTACTGTATTATACCTGACATACCAGCTGGCTAAGCCAGAACCCAGAAGTATAAACATATGTATTGGGGTTTCGAAATGCTACCACCGGTATCAGGGGACAAAATTAGTTTTCGGTGCCTTGTTTCCGCTCACCCAAAATGCATTGCACATAATTATCAAATGGCAGCAACTCACTAGCCCTGAAACTGGTCACTCCCAAATCACCACCACCAAGCAGACCTATTTGATTCATCAACCACAAGCTCCTCTCACTCTCAGGCATCGATGTCCAACCAATCAACTTTCCAATATCCTTGGATCTCAAAACCCCTTCCTCAACCCTAATCCTCGCATCCTTAAAGGGAACCAAACACTTGTCCCTGGCGAAGCCAACACACTTCTGCTTAGCCGCCGCTAAACAATCCGCCATCTCACGCACTTCGCACTGCTCCCGCTCCTTCAGATCGGAGAGCGTGGGACCCACCAGAGCCTTCCACCACGTAGGCTTACAGTTCCTGGAAGCGCTCACAGCGCAACCGATCCTCGCCCCCTCCTCGCACTGCTCAACGATTTTGCGCTCACAGGCGACGAACGAAGACGCCCACGCGCGCGAGTCCCTAAAGGCCAGCACGTAGTGTCCCGCCGACGGGTCGTCGGATGGACCCGCCGGTAGTGGTCCCCGGAGCAAGGGAACGGGGCGGTCGAATTCGATGACGGTTGAAGAAGGTGAGTAGTCGTCAACATTGTTGGGCGCCGAGGCATCCATTATTGCTAGTTAGGTTTTTTGAGGTTTAGGGTTTATCGACGGGAGAACTCGATAATCGTACGAGTGCTGAGCAGAGAAGCGGAATTGAGAAGTGAAAGTGAATCCAGACGACAATTCAGCGGTCGATCAAAAAGTTCTCTGCGCTGATTCTCTACTGGAACAACGCCGCCCCACAGTGCCTTCCGCCGCCACCCCCACTGCTCTCGATAACTGGTCTGATATTTCTAGATCCTCGTCACCATCGTCGCGTAATAAGGGATAAAAGAACACAACGCCATGCAAAGTGTAAAAAACGAAACATAATGCTTCCAATATTTAAAATATTTTACTGTTTTATACTTTTTGCGCTGTACTCTACAAAACGTAGAGATGTTATGTTTAACTTTGGAATTGGAAAACACTATTTTCACACCGGTATTTTATCAAGCATCCCATGTCAGCAATCTTTAACTTTCATGGGAACGTGTTTTCAGATGACATTTTGGTCTTTACAAATGTAAATTAAGAATTATACAATAATTTTACGTTTTTTATTAAGTCATATAACATATAGAGTTATTTTATTATTAAACTATCGTTTAAAGAAAAATAATATTAAATTGTATGAAGGCGTTTGGCATTAACGAAAAATAAAGGTCAAACTCGGAATATTTTTAAAAAACAAAACAAAACCAATTAAGGATAATTCAAATCAAAACACCTGATGTTCTCGATATTTATCGTCCTCTGAATCTTCCAAATACTAATGTCCCTTATGTAAAGCATCACGCATATTCCATCCCCATAAAAATTCTTATTATTACTTTTATAGCAAGGAAAAGCAATCAATAAATTAATTCTTATTATTAATCACCTATAAACATAAATCCTGCCATGTCTTTTTTTTATTATTAAAATATTTAATTAGTTAGCACGTAATTTTGTTTACATTAAAACTAATATTCAAAGCTCTCCTGAAACTAATCATTTGATAGAAATTTTGATAAAAATCACTTTAAATAAATTATCTTCATAAATTATATTTAGTAGAGTCGTTATATACGTTCTTATCTTTTTATTCAACTGAAACAGAATAAACAGTAACGAATGAAACATTCAAATTAAATAATATTTCATAAAAATTAATTTTAATAATATTATCATAATATACATAAAATCAGATTCTTATTCATAAGTAAAATATAATTAAATCTTTTAAAATATAAAATATTTTTTAATTTTGTACTTGCAAACTAAAACGTCTCGTTAATCAAACACTCCTCTGTTATAAACTTTAAAAACCAATTTTTCATTAAATTTATATAATTGTAACATTTTTTATATACGCAGTGACTAAATCAGAATAACTAAATTATCTTTAGTTTATATTTTTCTCTGATTT
The DNA here is from genome assembly GCA_963425845.1 of Sphenostylis stenocarpa. Classification (NCBI taxonomy): domain Eukaryota; kingdom Viridiplantae; phylum Streptophyta; class Magnoliopsida; order Fabales; family Fabaceae; genus Sphenostylis; species Sphenostylis stenocarpa. Next base: position 40,072,947 of record OY731398.1, on the reverse strand, counting down.
ATTGTTAGTAGAAATGTTAAACTTTTGTTTGAAATTTTACCTTTATATATATATATATATATATATATATATATATATATATATATATATATATATATATATATATTATTTTAGTAAACAGAATCATATAATCTATGTACGCATTATTCTTTTAAATACTTATATTAAACTATAATAAATGGAAATTTATAAAACAAATATTTTTAACGATTTTATTAAAACAAAGAGTATTTTTAAAGTTTCTCTAAACTTTTGCGTCTTTAAATTCATTCTTTTCATTTTTTTTTTAAATTGAATTCGTATGTAAATAATTAAAAGTGACCTGCTGTATAAATTGAATTATATAAATATATCTTGATCATAAATTTAATTATAATGCCTTCTCTGTATAAACTAAAATAATTATTAATATTTATAAATTATTTTCCAACAAAACGTTTTTAAGAATTTTCTTAAGCAGTTGTAAAATGGGATAAATCTATTAACCACTTGTAATATAAAAAGTTATAAACATAATGTTTACAATATTAGCCATTGTAGAAATAAATAAATAAAAAGTATTTACAGATAAAATCATTTGAGCATCATAATCCTTGCAAATTCATCAAAATTAACTAGCCCATCCCCATCCAAATCTGCCTCTCTAATCATTTGCTCTGCCTCTTCATCTGTCAGCCTCTCCCCCAGATTCATCATTACCTGCCTCAGCTGTAAAACATGACAGAGTAAATAAACAAACAAATGATTGAATGAATGAGCTCGAATCAGAATCATGAACAAAAATCACTTTTCTTTACTTTGAAAAGTGCAGAAATGCTGGTTGATCTAAATAGCATGTTAATTTACCTCAGTGGCGGATATGTATCCATCTTGATCTCTATCAAACACTTTGAAGGCTTCTTTCAGCTCTTCAGATAAAGTTTCCTACATATTTATACAACGATGTTAAGATCATTACCCTCAAACACCTAACTTTAATCACTGTTTATTTAATCAATGCTTTGGTGACTAGGTTGTCTATCTTACCGTCATTTTTCGACTCATGATATTCAAGAACTCTTCAAAATCTATACTCCCATTTCCATCAAGATCCACCTCTCTAATCATGTTTTGGATTTCTTCTTTAGTTGGCTTCCCTTCTATTGATGGGGAAATGATTGCCAATTCGTCCACGGTAATGAATCCTACACACCACCAACATTTCCAGCAAGTCAAAATCCAAAATCCCTTTTCTCATCAAAATGAAAAAAAAGTGATGAATTCATCAAGTTGCAAAAAGAACACACCGTCAGAATCCTTGTCAATGAGGCAAAAGGCTTCATGAAATTCAGCAATTTGATCATCCGTCAGTGCACCTGCCATTACTTGTTATGCAGTATCAACTAACTGAAATGGAAGAAGCAAAAAAACAAATTTCTGAATGAACAATGTGCTACTCGGTTATCTTGATTGAATTTAACCTGCTTCATGTTTCTTAGGTATGTATAGATGTGGCCAGGATTTTCAAATAGTCAATGATCAAAGTCAAAATTCCAATTCAAACCAGAAGGCTACTTTTCTATAGTAGGGCATTTTTCAAGTCAGAATTTATGTTTGATCTTTATTATTTATCCAAATATTAAAATCTAATCTAAAATTATGCTTATTCAAATTACTTTAAATTTCTTTTCACATCATCTCGAATTCAAATTTATATTTTAGATTTTAAATTCAATTCAATTAATTGATTTTAAATTTGTCACGAACGGTATACTTTTCAAAAGTTTAAAACTAATGTTGACTTTGTGGATATAATTTTTTATTAAATGTTATTAAAATGTTTTTCACTCAATCTCCTAAAATATCTTTGTTTTGGACTACATTTAGAATAATATTGCTTTAAATGATATTTTGATGAGATTTTAATTGAGACATTTTCACATCCATCTTAATTGATAACAAGTCATTATATAAAAATGGACAAAAAAAAGTAATACAGTAACATACATGAAAAAAATCACATTAAGTTAAAAGTATTAAACACTGGTATCATATGTTGAACCATTATGCTATTAGTTCTATATATTCAGCCTCCCTCCCTCCCAATATGATAATTAAAATTAATTATAAATTTATCATATATGTATATAGTATTTTTTTCATAATAATTTTAGCCAAATTTAACTAATATAATTAAAATAAAAACTAAACTAAATTAAATTCACTACCATCAAATTAATTGGATATGAATTTCAACTAAAATTAAATTAAAACCTACCCGTCTTGTTCACAAAGTCAATGGAAGCGCGACTTAGCGTACAACATAAGAAAAAGTGGTGGAGCGTGGCCACGGAATCGCGCATGCTAACTTTATATTCATTAAAATCAATCGGGCTTTGTCATGGAAATTTACATGACAACTGACGAAACAACAACAATAGCTCAACAAAGACACTAAAGTTTATAGCTTCGTTCACGTGGATACTGTGTATGATTTCAACAAAATACTGTCGTTCTATGAATACGCGTGTTGAACGTTGATCCAATTTATTATCTTTGACTCTGCTCAGTAATTTCCACTATAATAATGCCCAATTTACCTAGTCATTACTTTGGTTTTTGTGGTGTAGTAGTAGAATACTTCAACCTTGCTTAGTCCCTGTTATTTGATATCAAGTCATTATTCCCAATGGTTATTTCTTTTTATAGCACGTTTAACATTTATTTCATGTTAATATTGGTTTTAATTTATATGTCAAGCTATTTCATTTTAATAAATAGTTATAAATCGTGTTTCCAATATGATTTTAATATATATATATATATATATATATATATATATTTAGTTTCTTAATCATTAACTATTCTTTTCAAGAAATTTAAATTTAATATATTTATGATTTTTTTAATGTGTGTTCTGTTAATACTTGTCAATCATTAAAATTATTTACTTTATCTTTTAAGTAAGTTATTGTTAAAATTTATTTGATAAAAGAAAAAAATATTTAATAATGATTTAATATGACCATTCTAATTTATTTGTCAAAGTGAGAAGATGGTGTAATATTTAAACATTTATTATATCAATTATAATTATTTGTATTGTGTTAATTGTAATTATAATTAACATGGTAAATTACTTGTTGTATTAAATGTAATTGGAATTGACCTAGTAATTGTGATGGTAGCAATTTTATAATATTGGATTCTAAATCCTATAACACTTCCCACCTTAGTTCTCACTACAATCAGTATAGTGTTAAAAAATCAAATTTAATTATTCTGTGTGTTTGTCTTTTGGTTCCTCTTCTTATTACCTTCTTACTTCTTTTGCATTGTGTCATTTTTTTATTTTTTTTTTAAATCTCCGTGGGCAAGTTTTAACAAATACCTTAACATTCTGAATATGTTCATTACCAATGCTTTTGGATTCTGGTGAAAATGAAATGTTGAAATATTGTAAACTCACCATTCACAATTTATAGTAATGCTTATGAAATTATGAACTAAAACAACAAATTTAAATTCAATAATTGAACATAAACAAGTAAATAATTGAAATTTAATATCAGAAACATAAATAATTTAAATAATGAAAAATTAATATGCTACTAAAAATAATTTAATAAAAAAATATAATCCACAATAATAGGAATATAAAAGATTAAGGACAAATGTAATATTGAAGTTAAATTTAAATAACAAGAACATAAAAATAAAAACAAAAGAGTATTATCTTATTAAAAGTAAATTAAATAATACAAATATAATAATAAAATAGATTATATTATATTAATTTAAGAAAACTAAAGAATAGAAACACTAAATTAAAATATTGGTAAAAATAAATTAAATAGTAATGACATAATATCAGAATAATAATATATTATGAGAATAAGTTATATAATAAAAACATAATAAATATATTATAATTAATTCATTATAAAAAAATGTTTATAAAGATGGGTATAAAAATGCTTAACTTTATTTATTTCTTTTTGATAGAAAGTTCAATAATAAAGTTTGTAAATAGATAATAAAGTTTGAGAGTTAATAATACATCCAAACTTATATTTATAGTATTATATTAATGAAGTGTATAAAAAAATAATATAAGAAAAATAAAAAATAATTTTTTTTCTTGGAGAGGAGTGCTTAAAAGAGTGGAAAAGGAAGGAGATATTTATAGAGTTTTTTTAATATTGTTCTATTAATTTAATTATTTTTACAATAAGTGATTAGACTTCTCTTCATCTTTGTTAGAAGATAACCTGTTTTTTTTTCTTTTCTAAATGTATTGTTTAATATATTTTTTTATAAAATAATTTTACCAATGATTCTACTAATACTCGTATGGGTCTCTTAGAAAGATTTAAGCTACAAGATTTCATTTAATATAATAGTCTAACATTTATTGGTTATTTTACAACAAAAAATGTGTTAATAAATTTGTTATAAATTATTGTAAGTTATATAGAATATATTTATATGTTAATTTTGTTTTTAAATTTTAAATATTATTTTATTTTAATTTATTATATTTTTTTACCACTTTTCAATTAATATATTATTATTTAAACATTAGTTAGATGGGATATTAAAGTTACGAGGTACAAAGAATTTTATAATTTGAAATTAATTATAAAAATTTAAGTGTAATATTTGATTTTAATATTTATAATTAACATATACATACAAATTATTTTAATTATTTAAATATATAAAGAATATAAATATCTTATCATGTTTTGGATCTGTAAATTTTATAATTTTAATTATATATATATATATATATATATATATATATATATTATTTTAATGTTTTTTTAATACATTTAACATTAATAGTGATAATAAAGTAGAAGAACGATGAAGGAGCAATCTGATTATAATGTTATAATAATAACAGAAATCAATATTATCATTACACAAATAATAATATATATTTTATTAAACAAATTATAAAATTTATAGATAATTTTTATTTATTTGTAATGAATGGAAAATGTTTTTACATTAATTTATTTTTAAAATAATTTAGTAATAATATAATTAAAAACAATAATAATATCCATGATAATAACATATTTTATTAAAATGTTTTTGGGGTGATAATTTTTTTAATAAAATAATAAATTATATTGAAGCCGAAGAATAATTTATTTATAAAATCAAATTTATATATATTTTATAAAAAAAATGTCAAGTTCCTTTCATATCTGATATTATCATAATAACAATAATCAATCACGTTGTTAATAATAATAATTATTATTATGTTACAGTGATATAATAATGATTAAAAAAATTATTATCAAATATAATATTAAGGTTAAAATTGAAAAGTAGAATTCATAAATTTTATTTAAAAAATATAAATATTTTTAAATTTAGTGACAAGTGAAAAAAAGAAGAAGAAGAAAAAACATCCTTAATGATCACCAATTTTATATGTCTTTGAGATTACAGATAACAATAAAAAATAAAAAATGGTTTGATTTGGTGAATAAGAAATGGTAGGGGGAGTGAGAAAACAACCCAGGTCTGGCTAATTGGGCCAGCATGAACAGTCCAGCCATGGCCCAAGAAGAATGCGCTTCCTCTGTCTGAAGATGAGGAAGAACCTTTCTTCGAAGTCTGTGAGACCGAACCGTCGCCTCCATCCATAGCCTTCATGGTGAGTTCAAATCTATCATTTCTATCTGTTCTGTCATCCCGTATTCAAGGACAATTTGAACCACTGTAAAATTGTAACCCTCAAAGTTTGTTAGCCTCTTTCACTCTTGTCATTCCAGTTATAATTCCTCCACTCTCTGATTGGATACTCTATTTCTCCTCTCTAGTTGCAAAATGACATTTCCAACTAATATTTTGATTAGTATTTTTTTTTTTCTAAACTGCACTTCACGGATCTTGAGTCTACCTTGAGTCTATTTAGATGTTGAAATGCATACTTAGGGTTTAGGGTTTTGTTACTTTGCATGTGCATAAACTAATATTTGAAAAGTTCTTAGAATAGAATGTGATGGTTCATAGGGATATGTAGTTAGGACTATAATCAACTGGTTAGTGGGACTATAGTTTTTCACTTGAAATATGTTTTCAACATAGCACCAGTGGACGATATTGGCGATTCAGTGTGTTTAAATGCACAACTTTTTCTCTATGTTTTAAGGGAATGCTGGCCTAGAATGCTCTTCATGATTGGCTCTTGGAACATTGCTACTGATTTTTGATTGTTTTCTACCTCTACTTTACATCTGAAGCATCTTCTGAGCTAGGGTGATGAGTCTGGAAAAGAATCCTCGTGTATTTCTAGATGTTTCAATTGATGGGGACCCTGTGGAAAGAATTGTTATTCAGGTAATAAGAAAATCAAGAGTTTTCTTGTTTAGTTTTCTGTTTGCAAGTACATTTGATGTTAACATCTTAGGTTGGCGTTAATAAACACTTTTGAATTGTGCAGCTTTTTGCCAGTATAGTTCCAAAGACAGCTGAGAATTTTCGGGCACTATGCACAGGTATCTTTAAATTAAAATAATTGTCTTTGTATGTTTTTTCATCATTCTCTTTTTCTTAATGGTTTGGTTGTTGCTTGGGGCACGCATTTTATACATGTATTGGGTATTGTGAGATTGTGGAGCTTCTTGTTGACCAAGAAGAATGTTTGTTCCAGCAGTAATATAGACACTAGTTTAATTGGGGGAAGGAAGTTATATGCATCCTGAACCAATTCCCCTGTGCTGCTCAACTTAAGGACAAAATTATATTTTACCTAGATCCCAGTTCCTTCCCCCACCGGCTGCCCTTGTATAATGGGGCTGGGAGAGGAGACCTGAACTTGAATATTAATGTGAATATGAAATAGATTTGTTGGCTAAATTCTTATCCCCCGATCCTAGCATAAATTTATAGTCATTTTTACTTTTGTATGAATGGTGTATACTGTGTATAAGGTATAAAGGTAAATGTCGTATTAAGAGGAAAAAACTGAAGATAGGCTTGTTTTAGTGCTTTATATGTTTCCTTTGTTCACAGTTGCACATAGATGTTGAACAACATTTTAAGCTTTATCTGTGGAAAACTTGAGGCCAAAGACCAAAGCTATCTCAAAATCTTTATTAATATCTACATAGAACTTTGTCTCGTTACTTGTTCACCAACTTGTCTAGTTGATGTGAAGTTTTATAGTCTGTATGCATGACATGAGATTCTAGTCATTTGTATTTTACCTATGGCAGTACATGTTACTTGCTGTTGATACAAATATATTCAAGCCTACTTATGCTAAATGAAGTTTATTCTATAGATAAGATAGTGCTTAGCATTTCGCTTGAAAAACTAATAGAATATTTAATTTTGATTCTAAAATGATAGTATGTTTTTCATAGTAATTGGTTCTTTAAACTTTGGACTCTACTTTTACCGTAACTTTTCTTTTGTTTGTAGGTGAGAAGGGCATTGGAGAATCAACTGCAAAACCTTTGCATTACAAGGGAACCAGTTTTCATCGTATAATTAGAGGTTTCATGGCTCAAGTAAGTTGTCCTTTCCCTTCATGTTTACTCTACTCATGATTTTCAAAAAGGTTGCCTTACCCCACAAGTGGAGAGGTTGCTTCTAGAATTTGAACTCACAATCTTCAGGTCACAAGGCTGCAGCAACCTTACTGTTACACCAAGACAAGCCCTCTTTATTCATTATTGACATGAGCTAACTGACAAATATATAGAAGCTTTTTTTATGTTGCATGTGATTACTATGTCTAAATGGAAAGTTAGCCAGTTGCACATTTCAAATAATAAATTCTGTCAGTAAAGATTTGCAGAAGTGAGGTGAGGGTACCGACAGAATGTTTTGGAGATTGCCCATGCTTTGTTCCTTATTTATGCCAAATTTGTTGTTGTTTTTAAAGTTCATTTGTTTAAAAACATGATAATTCTCCAACTTTTGTTCTTGTGTCCTGACAGGGTGGTGATTTTTCAAGGGGTAATGGTATGTTTTTGTTTCTGTTGTTTACCTAAAATGATATGTTGTTCCCTTCTGACTTCATAACTTCTACAAAGAGTTAAAAAAAAAAAACCGTTACTTTACAGGAACGGGCGGAGAAAGTATATATGGTGGAAAATTTGCAGGTAAGTTTACCTATTAAGAGTTTTTTTTTTTTCCCCCTCTACATACAAGGATAAAAGAAGCAGAAAAGGCTTACAAATACTTTGTTATCATGATTAATCATTTGACTGTACATGCAAGTACTCCTGCCCTGCAGATGAAAATTTCAAACTAACACATGATGGACCTGGCTTTCTTTCTATGGCGAATAGTGGTCCTAATACAAATGGATCTCAGTTCTTTATTACATTCAAGCGCCAACCTCATCTTGATGGGTATACAACCTTTGAATGTTTTCATTGTATTAGTTTGATGTGCATCAATCATTTTCCATACTCATTCCCAATCAGTTTTTTTTTTTTTTTTTTTTTTTCTCTTTTGTGGCTGCTGCTGTATATGCATTTCTTTTTCTTCCTGATGGCCCTTGTAGTTTTTACTTGTGTTATTTTTCAGTTTGTTTTGATTGCTGTTGCTGTCTAGAGTCTACGTTTTCATTTTCTAAAAATGTTTAAGTTAGTAACCAGTAATCTATGCTTTGTTGAAGTATTGTTGTGGTTTTTTTATTGTGGTCGTTCACATGTTAATGCAGGAAACATGTTGTTTTTGGAAAAGTTGTCAATGGAATTGATGTTCTGAAGAAAATTGAACTGGTGGGAACATCTGATGGGAAACCTACCCAGCCAGTTAAAATTATTGATTGCGGTGAAGTTTCTGAAACAAAAACGCAGCATACTGTTGAGAAGGAGAAAGGTACCTGTGGTAGGGAATAGATTAAAGAATATAGCTTATATAACTTGTTGCTTCAATCTGTTGTTAAATTCAATTGCTTGTAATACCGGAACTGTTTGATGTTTTAGGAAATAGGAGAAAATCAGGGAAACCCCTTACTTCTGATGATAGTTCCGAGTCTTCTGACAAAAATTCAAGGGTTAAAAGAAAAAAATCTTCCAAAGAAACAAGGAAGAAAAGGAGAAGATACTCTACATCTGATAGTGATAGTTATTCCCCGGATTCTGAGTCAGATTCAGCTTCGGATTCTGAGTCGGATTCATCTGATTCGAGTTCCTCTAGTTATGGGAAGCACAGGAAGAGGAGAAATAAGCGCAAGCATGGGAAGAAGAGGAGAATTGGACGAAAGCAGAGAAAGAGAAGCCGGCACAGTCGAAGTAGAAGATCAAAGCACAAGTCTAGGCGGTCTGATTATAGTTTCCTTTAAAATGTCCCCCACTTTTTTCTTTAGTAGTACTCCTCCAGTATGCTTTAAGTGAGAATTACTTAACTTTTTTCCAGCAGTTCTGAGGATTCAAGTGATAGTACTAGTGGAAGTAGTTCTGGCGATGAGAAAACTGATCGTAAAACACATGCTGACAATAAAGCACAAAGAAAGCTAGGTATGTTATTTGTTTAATTCTTAAATTATGTCCTGTGCCCTGGCTTCTCACGGTTTTCTTCAACAAATACTCTATGTTGTGTCTAAGCTAATAGCTCTGATGCTACAGAAACAGAAAAGCAATCCTCTAGCCTTCCTCAACAAGGTCAAATTATTCCAGAGCAAACAACGGATACCAAGGGTAGAAGCACTGTGGACAAGCAATCACATGAAGAAGGTGAATTGTCTCCAGAAAATGGTGCATTTGTGAATAATGGGCATGATACTCAAGCTGAATTTAGTAAACCTGCTAAGCAGCATGCTGATTCAGATGATTCAAATCACAATAGGTTTTGCCTCTTGCATTCTTAGCATCTAAATTATTATTCATCTCATGTAAATTTTGCTTTAATTTAAATGTCAACTCTATCCTGATTTTAATACATCTCCAGATGTGCTAAGTTTGTGTGACATTTTTTTAATCCAGAAGTGCGAGTCCTGGAAGAAGTCCTACCAGGGATTCTGGTGAGCTAAACAAAGGACGTGCCTTGTTGCTGGCTAGTCCTGGCCCAAAAGCATCTGAACCTGCTGCCCCTAAACATGGTCAGGGGTTTTCGAAAAGCCCTTCTCCTAATGGCATGCCTAAGCGTATTAAAAAAGGACGTGGCTTTACTGAGCGTTATGCCTTTGCCCGCAGATATCGCACTCCATCTCCAGTGCGGTCTCCTCGCACATATCGTTATGGTGATAGAAATATAAGAAGGAACTTTGATAGGTATGTAAATTGTCTACACTATTTCGTTAAACTGGATTCTGTAACAAAATGTTGGATATTCTTCTGACTTGTTATATGTTTGCTTAAAGAAACACAAGCTACAGAAGTTATTCCGAGCGCTCTCCACCACGACGTTATCGAAGCCCACCTGGGGGCAGAAATCGTCCAAGGTTCTTTCTATGTCTAGTTTGTATGAATCTGTATTGTAGTTAGACCTTGATGCTTTCCCTGCTCGCACAAGTCAAGCATTTTCTTAATTATATCTAACTACGTATTACTTTTGCTTATTATGCTTTGTCATGATAAATATTTCACATGAAATATAAATGATAAATATTTTGGTAAGGAAAAATACACAAGGAATGCATACATGAGCTTAATATATCCTTATGGTTTTAGGTACCATAGCAGGAGAAGTCGTAGTAGGAGCAATTCTCGCAGTCCAGTGCGTGGCCGTTTTAGAGACCGTGGCCGGAGTCGGAGCCCAAGACGCAGTCTTAGTCCTGAAGACAGGCGGCCTCCCATAAGTGACAGATTAAAATCCCGACTTGGTCCAAGAAGTGCTGAACGATTGGCAGACAGGAGGGGAAGGTCAAAGTCCAATTCTAGGAGCAATGACTCATCTCGCTCCAGATCCCCTGATGCTACACCACCTAAACGATATGATAAAAGGACTTCCGTATCTCGTAGCAGGTCTAGGTCCAGCTCTTCATCCGGTCAGAAGGGTTTAGTTTCTTACGGAGATGCTAGTCCTGATTCTGGGGCTAAGTAAGTATAAGCTCACTCAATACCAACTGTGAGGTCTCAGCAGCAGGAACGTCCTTAAATTACTATACGTCGATTCTATATCGAGTCCCAGGAGGAGTTATGTTGTCGGGCATTTTATGGCTCTTTATTTTTCCTATGTCAGTGAAGTTCTGATGTTGATCCTGAATTCAAGCACGCAGTATTGTGCATTAGCTTTAAGACGAGCATTTATCATGTTAGTTCAACTAAGGTTATTGGTGCCAAAAAACTTTAATGTGCCTTAAATGGATCTGGCGATCTTGTTCATACTGACTTTTTTGCTTAGGGCAATTTTTTTTCTTTGAATTTCATCCTTGTTACCCAAATTAAAGAAGGCCATTTTTCAATATGATTTTTATAACCAAGTAATACTCATAATAAAAAAGTAATATTCATATGAATTAACCGTATATATAATTAAAAATATGCCAAGTAAATAATGATATCAAAATTTATTACATGCCATGGGCGTAGTGTATAGCCTAGCTTTGTACTATTAGCATTATTGACATCGTCCAATTTTCTCGATTTGAAACCACCATTGTCTTTATTAAATTATAGTCAAAATCCCTTCTCAAACCACCGGTAACATAACATCGTAGTCGACCCCTTCAACTTTTGTCAAAAATTGCCTTCGTCAGCACCTTAATGCATAGCAGAGATATGAATCTCGGGGTTTCTTCAATAGGTTGAGACTGGGTTGGGTACTGTGTGGTTAGTGCAAGCTTAGATCAGTTAGATGGCAACTTCCATAATGATTCACACTAGATAATAGAGTGTTATTGCTGTTGATGTACGAATCGACGGTTGCGTCGTCACGGGTTTGGTCATAGACTAGTGGATAGATCTATAGACAATGGTGGTCATGGCAGGTTCTCTCAATGATGGTTTGGTAGTTCATGGAGATTTGGATGAGTGATGGAGTGAATGATGAGGGTAAAAATAATGGGTTTGGTTGGTTTTTGTTTCTCAGGAATAATTGTTGTTGTTGTGTGGTCCACTTGGAGGTGGAGTTGAAAGGACTGGTCATGGCAAAGGTCGGATCTTTTTGGTGATACTCATATGTAAATATTCTGACGCTTGAGAAAATAGCAAAATAAACAAAAGTTTAAGGGTTTGAGTGGATGAAACATACTTCTTTTGTCTAATTTTCTTCCTTTTTTTTAAGAAAAAAAAAAAAAAACACTCTAACCTCCATACTAGCATTCATCCGATGGCTACGTGTTGTATTTTAAACTGCCACATTAAACAATTATTTTTAATTATGACTGTCACTAATCCACCATTATCGAAAAAAAGTCAATAAAAAAAAAAATATTTGATGGTGTTACTTTCGCTTTTATTGACTGCATGGATGAGTCCATGATCGCGAATTTCATGATAAGCATTGGCAAAACCAAATTGGAGGCAATGTTCTATTATTGTTTTATTAGATAGTCTTCTCCTTGCACTGTAAGCAGATACCCCCACTTACTTACCCTTTTGCACACTCCATATCCCACATGTCTAATTTCCGGTACTGGATTCCTCACTGCAGTATACATTACCAATTACATCACTCTGATGCAAGCCATTGCAATCCACTATTCATCACCATGCTGTTACTACTCAATTATATTTTACTTCCTATTTTCACGTCCCCAAAGTTCTCATCTCGAGGTTCATATATTATATTCAAAGTACTATTTATTTTATAATTTTTATTTTTATTTCAATTAAAAAAGTATTTTGTTAAAACAAAAATTGTTCCATTTATATTTACTATAATAATATTGATATATTCTTATATTTGAAATATTGTCTATTTTATAATTTTAATTTATTACGATTTTATCTTTAAAAAATATAAAATGAAGGTATATATAAATTATTCTAAACTCTTAAATGATGTGAGATTAATAAAAATATAAGAAGATAGGTCATTTGTTAAGAGTTAAGATGTAAGAGTAAAATATAACTCTATTTTTTATCTTGCTTTGGAAATGAAAGTATATTGATCTCGTATTTATAATGATAACATTATATTAATTTTTATGTGTGATATATTTAATTTTAAATATAATAAAAAATGTTTTTCTAATATTAGAGAGTAGTTAGGGAAAGCACAAAAAACATTATGATAGAAATAACCCTTAGCCTACTTTTTATATATATTTGAAATGCAGAAGAAAGAAGATTGATTCATGTAAAAATGACGGAAATCCACTTGCAAATGATTGGTTGAAAGTGCGGTGGTGCACTTGGTTGTCTTCTTAATGAGGGAAACTATGGCTGATGAGTCTCAGCTTTGGCAGCACACAATGTCAATGTGGGAGACACTCTTGTTCCATCCATGCTCACCTGAAACCCTACAACAAATCTTCAGTCAAACCACTACTTCCTAAAAATGGAAACTATTTCATATTCCTTTCATCATTTCTGAAATATAGAAAATTCATGAGGTCACACACACATATTCCTAATCCAATCCTCATCAATTAGTCATTACATACTAAAAAAATTTCTAAGGATCACTATCAGGTTGAATAAATTGCTGATGCTGCTAGCAAGTCGTTAATTTGTCTTCAGTTTTCCAAAGTTAGTCCAAATCCAATCTTCTGTTTGGAAGAAGCCAGAGTTGTCACATTAGGTATATTTGTCAATAATCATTCATTTTAATTGAAATCAAAATTTGGCAGTGCACACCAATATATACTAGTTTTCCACAGAAAATTGCTCATAAATAAGAACTTGATTTTCTGCATTATTAGGGTGAAAGTTTACCCTATGAGTTAGAAATCATTATAGCCATGACTTTTTATATTAATTACTAGTAGTCAAATATCACCAGAGATGAAAAAAGGAGCATGTTTATGTAAATTATAGTGGATGTATACAGAATAAAGAGTTCTCATTTAAAATATTATATATATCCTTCATCTATCTTCCATACCCTCTGCATTAACTAAGACAGTTCGTTCCATGATTTTTATAAGCCTTACCTGCATGACATATGAAAATACAATGTTATTAGTTAAATTCCACTTTTTGCAATGTAGTTTTGACTTTTGCCAGTTCTGAAATTTTTTATTTCATCGTGACACTTGGTAGACCAAAATGAATGTGATCAATCTTGCAATGAAATAATTACATAGTTTATAGCATGGTTGCTTCAGTGCTGGATCATCAGTTGATGCTGGAGGGTCCTGTCCAAATATCATCTCACAACTCATGTCATCAAAATCTGCAAATCAGAGATAAACAAAAGAATCACATTGTACTCATCCATTATTGTTAGGAGATGTTAGTGGGATTTATTTAATCATTCAAATACAGGAATTTGCCTTGCCCAATACGAGGTCCTGTACATTTCACCAACTAATACACATAAACAGAAATGGCTATCATTAATTTAATGTTGACTAGGCCATCATGATATATATACAATTTCAATGCTTTTGGTTAACAGATGGTGGGTTCTTGAGAATCAAAATGTTATTATTCATCAAAAATACCACCTTCAATCAACACTATAGTCATGACTTACAGTTATATTATATATAGTTTTAGATTTTATGAAAAACATGTCTTATACATATGCAGTAACAGTGTGCAACAGTTTTACACAACATACTATGATAAATTTATTGATTTTTATAATAATTATTCTAAAAGTTATGTCAAGAATTTCTTGTTGATTCATGTAAAAGTTTTTATAATAATAGTGTATAACAATTAAAATCATCCATATTTAATTTGTGTTTTGGTTTTCTTGGTTTTATTTGCAATTTTACCTGAGTGGTATGTGCATGGGTCCTCCATTGAAATGATGAAACTGAACCCTACACTAGTGGAGGCTTGTAGAGGCCATGATACTTCTCCAAGTATGAAATTTATTTATTTCTTTTGTTCGTAACTTTTTGGTGAGCTTACCAAAAAGATACAATCTTAGACATATTTTCCTCCAGCATTGGCCTGCTCCATTTAGTTTTTTCCCTTTTTTTTTCTTTTTTATTGTAAAAATAAGACATTTTGCTAACATCAGAAACTCACACACATAGTTAATGTCATATACAAATGTGATAAAGCATTTTAAAAATATATATATTAAATGACATGAGGTAGGTGATGTGAGACTTTCAACACACCCCTCCAAGACCAGGCAAAGGGTTCTTTTAACCCAACTACAGGGTAACTTTTGGCCCATGACAATAACTGGTAAGATGTTTGACTAAAATACCATGTTAAGGTTCCAACATAAAATCAATTGGCAATATGTGGAGTAGCCTAACATGTATTTAAACCATATCAAATGACATGAGGTAGACGATTAAGACTTTTTACTCGATTGTGTAAAAATTTACTAGAAGTAAAGTGCAGTGACTCCTAATCATATAATGTTTTTTTTTTTTTAAAAAAAGAATTTTTACAATAGGTCAAATAAAATTAAATAGTAGGTTGAAGGTGGAAGAATTATTGAAATATGCAAGAATATGGTTGATGAGGTACTTACTGGGGACCATGTTGACTGACATTCCCAGAGAGTCCTTTATAAACTTTTGAGATGGCATTTTGCAGAGATTTATACACATCCCTACACAGTTTGTGTCTTCTAAAAACCTGCACAAATTGTTATTAACATCAATTTGAAAGAGGAAGAAGCAAAGAAAAGGAAAATGTTAAGAGGTTGCTTCTCTGAAACAATAAAAATGATAGATATATGATGAGATATTAACTAACAAATGTTCAACAAATACTAGTTTGAGTTTAATTGGAATGCACAATATTTGAAAGGTTATATAGTTCTACCTCTGATCCTGTGAGAAATAAATGACTAATTCATAACACTAGGAAAACAATTCAACCAAAAATACAATGGATGTGTGAATAAGATTAATATTTCTAGAAAAATCTAATTTGATTCTTGAATTAGTAGTATTCTTCTCCATATAAATAATGATGATTTTGGCATTGAAAAAAAAAAAATTGATTGTGATGGTGATAATGATGAGAATGGAGAATAGAATGTTGGGGAAGCTGGATCATAATTAGTATATTGTGCGTCGCCAAAATGTGCCCAAGGTGGGTGAATTGGTGACCATTTTATGTTAAAGATGACCTTCATACGAAATAAATAAATAAATAAATAAATAATATATATATATATATATAAGCATTTATATTAATAAATAAATAAAGCTAACCTGCATTTTGGAACGTAGACTACGTTTTTTTCCCTTCTTCCGTTGACCTCTGATTCTCTGACCTACATGGATCTTTAACTCTTTAAAATCATTTTTAAATCGTAGTCGGAAAGTAAAAGGTGAGGGAGGTTATTATTTATTTATTATTCTTCTTCTTCTTTTTTTATTCCAATTCTATATTAGAGTCAAACCAGATATTGTATATAAAAAACATTTTTCTCTCAAATTTCTCGTAACATTTTTCTCTCAAATTTCTCGTTCATTTATTATGATGTTTGATTATTATATATAATTATGCTCTTTTTAAAAATCATGGGTTTTCTATTTTCTATTTTTTAAAATTTAAAAATATTTTATTTAAAAAAAGAATATTTTGATCTCTTATCTATTATAATAATATAATATTATTAAAGTTAAGTGTATCAAAGAAAACAAAATTTGATTTTTGATTACATACTACAAAATAAATATTCAAAGTAATGTGAATATTTTAAATAAAAAAATTATAATCTCATTAACATAATAATTTAAGTCTAAAAAATGTAAAATAAATGTAAAATATGAAATAATCCATACACCGTATTCAGTCAGCTCTAGACTTTTGTACTATATATATATATATATATATATATATATATATATATATATATATATATATATATATATATATTTACATGTGAACCCTTTTCACTTTAATATTTATATTCCATTGTATTAGTTAGTAGCCCTAACAAGGGAGTGATAATAAAATAAAAATATCTCTAGCAAACCACTTCAAATTTTAGGGTTGACGTATATCATGCATTAAATACTAACACTATAGGGAGCAATAAACAATTAGAATTATGAGATATTTCATTCTCACAATTCAACATTTTTTTTCCTTTTTTTTAATGCATTTATTCATGCAATTAAAAAAGAAAAAAAAAAGTTATTCTTCAATTACCCCAAGTATCACCCTTTTATCTCTGTCCCTTTCATCCTTTATCTAAACTAAATTCCAATAAGAAATGCTATTTAAAAATAATTTTATATCAAAATTTAAATCGTTAAATATAAATCTAAAATATGATTTATATATTTGAGATCATTTTAATTACAATATAAATAATTTATTCAAAAATATTTATTTAGCGTGAATTATATTAATATAAAATTTCTTATATTATATCTATATACTAAAATAATATAAATAAGTAGACTACTTCACCCTAGTTACCCATAGTTCATCACGTGGGTAGATAAATAAACTCATAGGGTGAAAACACTCACTATGCTTACGTGGCTTTGGATTAATTCATATGTCTTATATTTTGAAATTAGTTTAATTATATTTTTAATCATTGAAATTTAGGATAGGCATGATTTTGATTTCCTAATTTAAAAAAAAAAAATCTTGTATATCTTTAAAATCGAACAAAAGAAATTCTAAACACTCAAGGTACTAAAATATGTTAAAGATGTAAATAATTATTTTTGTCAGAAAAACAAACTAAATTTAAAAAATAAAATTAGAAGACCAAAATATAATTTACCTCAAATTTCAATCATTAAAAACATAACTAAACCTTTAATATTTAACTTGAGGTCAAGCTATTTTTTTCTAGTTAAGATCATGCTGAGAGTACTCTAACTAATGTTGAACATAAGATATTGTAAGTTGTATGGGCTATGTTGGACATGTTAAATTAAAAATACCTTAATTAAGTTTTGTTAAAATATTCTATTTAAGATCAACTTGAAAAATACTCAAGTCATATCATGGTTAAGATATTTTAACCGAGCCAAACGTGAAAATATTTTAATTCCGACAAAACCAAAGTTATTCTTATTAGAATTGAATTAAATATATTATGATTGAGATCAAATTGACATTACTTTATGTAAGATATAAGGGAAAATATTATAGTTGAAATTGAATTGAAATTATTTTAACTATGGTAATGTTAAAAATATTTTAGTTGAGGTTGACTTTAAGGTTCTAAAAAAAATAGCTAAAATTATTAAGATCTTACGTTAATTTTTTGGATATTGACTTGAAAATACTTATATTGAACTTGGGTTAAAGATATTAAAGCTGAGACCAAATTAAATTTGCATTACTTTGATCAAAATGGAGTTCCGAATCATTCTCTAATGTTAAGATGAAGGTATTTTGAGTTAAAATTATTATGAAAAATGCTAAATGTTAAATTAAAAAAAAACTCTAATTGAGATCAAACTTAATTGTTTTTACCGCTAAAATCGAATTAAAATATTCTAATTAAATTTTAGTTAAAAGTATATTTCTAGACTGAGTAGAAAACATTTTTAAAATAGTTATAAAGTGTGTCTAATTCTCCTTAAATTTTAAGCCAATCTCCCATTTAATGTGTTAGGAGCTTTTAAACTCCCCTCATTAGAAGGAAAAGAAATTAAATTGATTGTAGCAAGTTGTCCGAATTAGACTTGTTTAAGAGGAAACATGCGACATCTAATTAATGAAACTGAAATAGGACACGATGTGCAAATGACATTATAGTTAATTAGTGGGAAAAAATTAGTGTTTCAAACCAGGGAATAATTTTCAAACGAGGAATCATATTTCATATTCATAAATAATAACGAGTAGATAAAAGGAAAATAAGATAAATAATATGATGAAATAAACATAAAATGCTTTCTCTTTCAAATCACTTTTATGTTATGGGTTAAGAGTTTTTTTTCTGGTCATATTTTCCGACTTGACATTTGAAAAAAAATAATATGTCAATTGTTTGTTTGTTGGTTAGGAAAAAAATAAAAACTACAGTTTGAATTATTTACCTCGGAAGGCCCGACTAACCAGGCAAAGAACAAAGTCGTGAAAACTGCAAAATATTCCCTGGAGAATTTACATGGTGGTAGCACTGTCTTTATCTGCCATGGCTCACATACAACAAACAACATATTCATTGTTGAAAATTACAATGATCAAGAACTAAAGAAAATTAAAAAATTAAAAGGAAAAGTAGAGCAGAATTCTTAAAATATAAGAAGGAAAACATGAAAGCAAACTCAAGAATTCTTAACATTATCTATGTTACCTTTCTCCAAATTTCCATAGTCCAAATTCATGGGGAAAATTTTGATTATATCTTAATTTTTACCTTTATTATCAGATTCCATCCCTAAACATATTGATAGTGATTTAGTTTCATAATTTGAACAGAACACATAACTGAATCATATTTGGTGATTCAAAGATAAAGGTCAAGTTAAAATATAACAACTTTTTTCTCCATTACAAAAAGAATGCAACAGAGTTGTGGTCACAGACACAAGACAAGACAGAAAGCACAAGAAGATCAAATGATTCAAATCAAAATTCCAATACCATGACTAAAGAGTAACTAACGAACTCACGAATGAAAGTATTAGCTTAGGAAAGGCTCTCTCAAGAGCTTGGATGATAACCCCTTGCTGCTGAATTGGGTCAAATTTGTGTTTAGCCACAGTAGCTGCCTCCACCAAGCTTTCATACCCTCTCTTGTTGTTACTAAGTCCTGCAACGGAATAAAAAACTGTAGCGAATTCTCATCTTCAAATAAACTACAACACAGTGACAAAAGGGTATGCACCTGTGGCTTCCTGAACGCTTTTTGAAAGATGGCGTATTGCTAAACGATCAAACAAGTTATCCTTGTAGGCATTAGTTTTTCTTGTTTCTCCTGTAATGCTGTCTGAAGGTCTTCTGAGAACTGCAACCACATAAGGGTGTTCTAGTTTCCGTTTGATAGGGTTGCAATGAGTTGAACATAGTGCTGAACTCTTGTTCAGGATAAAACAATTTGCAACCATTTGTGAACGTTGAGTTTGAAGTGAGAGAAAAACAGGGAATGATGATTGTTGCTTAAGAATGTTAACAGAGGAAGAAGTGACAGAGGCACATATAAGAACAAAGAGTGTGTGAATAGCATTTTCACAAACAGTTCGTGCTATAGATTCCGGTCTTAGCAGTTGCTTAGGATATTAGATGCTTTCTTGTGTCGGTTTCTGGTTTTATACACATCACACACAACACATCTTATATTAATTTTCTTATGACACGAGTCAAACTTATCCAATGTTTATATAAAAAAAAGCTATTGTACAGATATTATATACATTTTGGAACATCAATTCAATTTTATCATAATTTTGTTCTCAAAAGTGGACGTATCAGTAGGTTAAAGAAAGCAAGTAAATTATTCTTAATCTCACTCTGAATACGTAGAACTTTTTGAAAATACCAAAAAAGAACTATATTATTTAAAATAGATATTGGACCATACAAAATTACAAACAAACATTTAGACTCTACCATGCACCACCTTTTCATTTTCTTGTTGAAAAATGAACATGTACGAATAATGTATCTAGAAAGTACACATTAGCATAGCATTATTACACAACCTGAGTACCTACCTCCCAAATGGAAAATCCGTGCAAGGGATGCATCAGAAAAATGTGGATGGTTTGTAAGGATTCAAATGGTCTAAGGTTTTCATCCTTCTATGGTTCAAAGTTCAATTGATACAGAATTAATTCAGAGAAAAGAAGATGCTCACAGATCCTAAAAGCTTGAGAAATATAGACACCATTGAGCCAGAGCATAGGCATATATTGCTCCCTAAAATGATCCAATATTTTAAATTTAGTCTACAAAACTAAAATTTAAGACAGTCTTCAAAATTTAAGACTAACAGTATGTTAGTGTGGGTATAGAGAGGCTTAAAATGCTCAGAAACTCAAAAAAACTGAAAATTGTAAAGGACAGACTTAGTTTTTTATTTTTAGATATTTTCCTTTTGATGTTATTCAGTTTTATTTCAAATTCCGCAAAACTAGATGAGGACTCTTGCACTATTGCTATCCATAGCAATTTAGGTTATAATATTGTACTCTTCATTGACTATCATCATCAATAAAAGATATCTCAAGTCTTTATTTTATTCTCTCTAGTTCTCAAACTTGAATTTTAAGCATTTTCCAATAGCATCACTTTTAGCACTCCAAAAAATGCATGAGACATAAAAATGATTTTGTTTTCACAAAGACATATATATCCTACAATTATATATCTCTTGTGAGATAGAGAAGAAACAATGGGCATGGCATGGCACGGCCCATGTTACCGAACCATCAAACCATCAATGTTCCATTCACCCATCAAATGTAAGACAGGGATATATGCATATGACTTGTATCCTTCAATCTATTGGAGTTCCTGAGACGGGTGTGTTCTGGAAAGTAAACTCATTCCACTTTCCAGATGAACCAAACTGTAAGTCCTAAAGTAGTGTGACAGTCCTTAGGCACATGTTGATCTCTTCTCCTTGGAATAATGTTCTTCACAACACAAACCACTGATGTAAATCTGTATTAAAGAAACCATTGGTTTGGTTTGGCTTCAAGAGGAGTCTCCAAACTGTCTTGGTACATTCAGTCTCTAAGAAGGTGTACATCCATCTCTCAGAATCCACGGCACATCCCGCACGTATCTGTACCAGAGATACCAGTCCGGTGTCTTCTAGCATTCGTCTTAAGACATCCATTCAGAACCATCCACAAGAAGTATCTAACTTTATCAGGTCCCTGCCATGACCATGACCCAATAAGCGTTGATTTAGTCGAAAAAATCCCAAATGGATTGGTCCTTTAAGCTGGGGTCACGGGGGGAATGGTGGCAGCAATTTCGAGCAAAGTTTGTGGGGGGTATGAGATGTTTAAACAAGCCAAACTTCGAAGAACCAAGCCGGCAAACGTTAGAGGCCACATTCAAATTCAATAGTTGGTGGGAGATGTTAGCCAGTTTTCCCTTTCTAGAATCTCACTATAGAGTAGCCTGGCAGCGAGGCGGAGCGGTGGCAGGTTCGGCCTCTCCTATCAACTTCCCTGACTTTTTTAACAATCTCCATTCCTGTTCGGGTTCTCGGTTTCAGGTTACTCACTCCGGCCCCTATATCCGAATTATATTATTTTAAAAGATGTCTTCGAAATATATTATTTTAAAAAATAATTATATTTATAATAAATTAATTTTACTATCTATTTTTTATATATAAATAAATATTTATAATTTATAATTATTATTAATTAAATATATATTTTAATTTATTATATTTATATTAATATATATATATATATATATATAAATATTTAATTATTTTTTATTTATAATATTATTATTATTATAATATTATATTCAAATGTTTAATATCTATAATATTATTATATTATAATAATATTATATTCAAATATTTAATTACATATAAGTTAATTCATTTTTAAATTGTCATTTCAAAATATAAAATATATAATTTATAAAGAAATATTTAATAAGTTAATTCTTATTCAATTAGTTCAAAATAATAAAAGTTTAAATTATCAATTCTTTTAATCCTTTAAAATACAATTATTTTATTAAGATAAAATTTGATATATGATAAATAAGAATAATAAAATATGGTATAATAAAACTTAATAAATATAAATTATAAATAAAATAATACTAGTTATTACTAAGATTTATGTAAAATATTTAGAAAAAGATAATGAATAAAAAAACTAACTTTGTGTTCATCAAATTGGTTAAAAAGATTGAAAAAAACAGATTGATGAGAGAGATTAAGGAAATGTGAAAAAGCTGAAAGGTAAGAGAGAATAATGTAATAAATTAATTGATATAAAAAATTAAAAAAGACAAATAAATTAAAAAGTGGGTAGAAGAAAAAAAATTTGGTGAAATATAAAAAAATGACCTTATATGTAATAGAAAAAGAAAAGGAAATATTTTAAAATTTAAATTTAAATATAAAGTCGGAGCGGGACGAGGTGAATATTGTATTACCCATCCTCGCAGATAATACCAATAATACAGCGTCACTTTCAACCTATAAAATTGGGTTATCAATATTTTTTTTTCTAGAATTTTTTATTCTTATTCAATATAGGACGTAGACTCGTATTTAGATTTTTCAATAATCTTCCTCCTAAATATAAGTCTTTTTACATTAATACATCATCTCGAACTCACTAGTAACTCTTTTATGTATTGTTTCATTATATCATAACATAACACACTTATTTGATTCATTATCAAAATAACTTTCGCTATAAATGACGATAGATGATAGAGTTACTAGTAAGTTCGAGGGGATTTACCAATATGATGAGATTCACTTAACGAGAAAATTGTTGAAAATTCTAAGAATTAGAAAGTTAAACAATATATTATAAAGAAAAACTCATAACTAATTTTCTTAAGGTTTTAAGTGGAAGGTAATCACAATCCTTATATAGATTGGATTCATTTTTCATTGGTGGTGTATCTCCCTATTGAATCCCTTTAAAAGACTCGGCAAACTTTAATTACATTTGTGAACCTTTTCCGAAATCAAACATATGTTCCTTTAGTCCAGAGATGCATATGTGTTTTGAGTTAAAATTGTTAATTTTTTATATGGGTTGAACTTATGTCTTATTGATCTTCTCCCCAATGAATCCCCTTAAAATACCCAATAAGTTCCAATTACATTTTGGTATCTTTTTCCCATATCGAACATTGCTCCTCCCGTCTAGAAACACATTCCTGGATTTATGGGCTTCGGGGTAGGGATGACAAAATGGGTAAGTTCGTCCAGCCTTTTATCAGCCAAAAACAAGGCAGGGCGGGACAGACTAGCCCGTTATAATCATGACGGACTACAAGTCTCAGACCGTTTCATTAAAGGGTGAGTTGCCCTATATATATATATATATATAAATAAATAATATAAATTGATATATTATTTTAAGTAAGAAAAGTGTTTGTGTTTGAGACGAGAAAATGTTTCTCATAATGTGAATTTAAGTAAATTATAAAACTTTATGAATTTTTTTCTATAAGACACTAAGATTTTTTAAATTATCTTTTCATAAATCTTTATATTATATATTACTTTTTTTACTCTTTGTGTTATATCAAAATAATAAAAAAATTATTAGTGAAGTGAATCACAAAATATCCCGCTCCATCCGCAGGTTCGCTAACTCGTCCTGATAGTCATCCCAAAAAATCCCCATTTATATTTAGTTTGGAGCACCATGTCAGAAAGCACATCAGGGTTATCAATTAAGTCCAGCCCAATTTCATGGTTAGAGCTTTATTAATATCACGTAGCTTCAAAAATTTTGGGCAGACTAAAATCTTTCCCATGGGTATGCCAACCTCTGTTTTGATATGCAGTTTTCACAATGTTACGTATGACTCCAGCGACTTCCATATCCGTTTATAGAGGAGCATGATCTGCATGCAGAAAGTTGGAAGCGCTTGAAGAACCATTTTGACCAAGGTTGTTTTCTTGCAGTTTGGTGCAAAATTCAAGCATTTGGTAATGTAAAGTCTCTTAAATTCAAAAGAACCCATCGATCTTTTTCTACACGTGTTCAGCCAAAATTAGTGACGAAACCACACAAGCCCATACTTAGTTACCAAAACATGGCACTGGCACTGAAAATTCTTGTAACTAACCAAACACGTTGGTCATTGGGCACGACTCGGTGCGGAGAAAGTTTCACTTTGATATCCCCAGTCCAATAAATCGCAAATAACTATGATTAATCATATCGCAAAGGTTAATTAAAATCAATCAAGCGCAATTATCAGTGAGTTGAATTGGTAAGAAAAATAAATCGCAAAGATAAAACAAATAACTCTTAAAATCCAACAGCATTACAATTCCAGGAGTAGCACATCGAGCAAATTAAAAGCAGATAGAATGACCATTTACACACTATCACTAACATCTTGTTTTCAAGAAACAGTAAAGAAGGTCTACTACCTAACTAACACACAACCAGATGGTAAATAAAGAGACATAAAAGGAGAAGTAAAAAGGCGATTTTGTTTCATTCTTTGGCAGCTTTGTTGATCAAGGACTTGTGGATGTGAGGGATGACACCACCACCAGCAATGGTCCCTTTGATGAGGGTGTCAAGCTCTTCATCACCCCTGATAGCGAGTTGTAAGTGCCTGGGTGTGATCCTCTTCACCTTCAGATCCTTGCTTGCATTTCCAGCCAATTCCAGAACCTCAGCAGTCAGATATTCCAGAATTGATGCCAAGTACACAGCAGCAGTTGCCCCCACACGTCCATTGGCTTGCACCCTTTGCTTCAACTGTCTGTGGATCCTACCCACTGGAAACTACAGCAACAAAACAAAACCAACTTAATCCGGTCAATGCATCAAACCGTTCCAACAAAACCCAATACAGTTGACCTACTGGTGAGATTTAAGTAATTTATTACAGATCTTGAGTTAAAACTTAATTGTGACCATTTTACGCCAGAGAATTCAAACAATCCATACACATCTTGATTGTCCTTAAACACTTTAATTTTGAATACAGAAAAAAAAAAATCAATCTTTCTTTAGATCCTGATGTAATTGTAGTCGAGTTAGGGATTTGAAGAGAGAAATGTCTGAGATTTGTCAGTTATACTAATATGCCTTTGTAAAAAGAAAAACATAAACAAAACAAAAAACCTTCTTCGATCTTGTAATTTCCCTCGCGAAATTGGCAAAACAAAACACATAAGTATCCCTCTGAAAAAGGAACTTATTTGTCATATGGTTCTAACAATTACTATAACCAATGGAAAATTCAAAATGAAAACAGCAAAAGGATCTTGCTTTATGGTTAAGATTAGAACCCCACGTTGACAAACAAATCGTCTGCAACAGTTACAAGAACACAAACCGGATCCAACATATACCCAACATGCGGGCCATAAAACCTGGACAAAATTCGGTTCAATTCATGATGTTTTCAGTTGAAAACTACGGAAATTCACTGCCAAGAAAAAAATCTGAGCAGAAGAGGGAAACGAGTTACCTGGATCCCAGCACGGGACGAACGAGAGACAGGCCTTTTCTTATCCTTGTCTTTGTCCTTGTTTGCTGCGGTGGTTTTCCCAGCCACGAGCCCCTTCCCTCCTTTTCCCGCCATCGACACAGAGAGGAAAAAATAAACCTAGAAAGCTAAAGCTAACAAGGATGCTGGAATAGTGGCTGTAGTTGAATGAGAATGATATCTTAATAAAAGCTTTAAATTCTCATTTCTCAAACAATGCGCGGGCGCGGTCAATCTTGCGTGGGAATTTGAGTTTCAAATTATTTC
Source organism: Sphenostylis stenocarpa (assembly GCA_963425845.1). Classification (NCBI taxonomy): domain Eukaryota; kingdom Viridiplantae; phylum Streptophyta; class Magnoliopsida; order Fabales; family Fabaceae; genus Sphenostylis; species Sphenostylis stenocarpa. Next base: position 40,046,581 of record OY731398.1, on the reverse strand, counting down.
ACTTTTTTTCCCGGGGTCCACCAAATATTTTGATTCAAGTTGGCCCATTAAGGCCCATCAACCACAGGCCCAGACATAGGATAAGATTCCAATGGCAATACATCAACTACAGATTTGTGCATCGGAAAAAAAATAACCATGGCAGCGAATGGCGGTGGCAGCTTCTTAACTTTGTCGTGTGCGGGTGCTATCCAAAGTCAACATGTATCACATCCTACAACTTTTTTTGGAGCTCCCCACAACCAGCAGCATAGGAAGAGGAAAACACCGCATAGATTAGTTGTCGTGGCCGTGACCCAAGGCTCTACCGAATCAAGCAAGTCGGAAGATAAAATCCCTTCATGGGCCAAACCGGACTCCGATGAACCACCTCCATGGGCTCGGGATGAGCCCAACAACAACACTTCGCAAAAAGGATTTGAAATCCCATTTTACGCTTATCTTCTTGCATCTGCCATCACTGCAATTGCTGCTGTAACTAACCCACATCTTGTTATTACTATTTTTTTTTTCTTCTTCTTACTTGTTTGTTAATAATTTACCTTTTGCAACCACAGATAGGTTCCATTTTCGAATATGTGAATCAAAGACCGGTCTTCGGAGTATTAACCTCTGACAGCGTGTTTTATGCTCCCTTGCTTGGTTTTTTTGTCTTCACTGGTGTTCCCTCTTCGGTAAGAATTACTATCCTCCATGTTTAGATTGACAATTTCAAATTAAAATTAAACCAACTAAGCATTTTCAAATTATTTGTGACCGTAACTTGTTGGTTCATGCCAATTGATGAACTCTTTAGTGTTTCAGGCTTTCCTTTGGTTTAAATCTGTTCAAGCTGCTAACAAGGAAGCGGAGGAACAGGACAAGAGGGATGGGTATTTATAAGTTGAACACAATTTCTTTGTTCTGTAAGTTATGCGAGAAAATTGCACATGAATGAGAGTATATTTAATGTGAATATTGGTGTTGTGTATGAATGTGCACTTTCTGTCAAAAGTGAGAATGGTTTGTGATGACATCAAGTAAATCATCTGAAAATGCTTAACTCCCCCTTTGGCATGACAATACTTTCATATCTGCTTATGAATGTAGATAAATATGCCTGTAAATATTAACATCAAACCAATGTTTGAAACCAATAGTGAAAGAGTAGAGAACGAAAAAAAAAAGAAATACTTGTGTTTTTCCTTCAGCTTCTCAAAACTGGTATAGCGCCAATTAGTGGATTATGATATCGTGTATGCACTTTTTTTTTTTTTAGAGGTAATTGAAATATGTTAAGAGTATAAGAAGTATTTTAATCCTATAGAAGTAACGTTGGCAAAATGGATCGTTTTAGTTTAGCCCGTCCTGGCCTCTAATACTTTAACCAGCCTCAAACCGTTTTTTATATAAATATATATATATATATATATATATATATATATGAAAAATATAATTTTTAATATATAAATATTGTTAAAAATTCATCAATCTATTTCGTCTCACTGAGCAAATTAAAATTATAAACTCATTCTATCAATTGAGTTGATCTATTGAACATGAGTCTTGGAGTATAACCACCACCAACATTTCATCTTCGATAAAATCCAAAAAGTTAATTAAGAAGAATGAATCATTTACATAATATAATTTTATTTTACAACAACAACAAATATTTTGTATGATATAAATGTTTTTAATGATTTTTTTTAATAAGTCTTGGAGGGCTATCCTAATAATTTATGGAGTAAAAACTAATTAGTAAATGTTTTTTTACTGTCTACTAGCATATAATGTATAAAACAAATAAAAGTAAAAAATAGTATGGTATAAAAAAAACAAACTAGTTTTGATCAATAATATGAAAAATGTATTTTCTTTTTTATTTAATTACTTTTATATTAATAATTCATTTTTATCCTCGATTTATCGTAAACTGATGCGTTTATTAGGCCATTAACATGTGGGTCGTTGGACTCCAATAGAGAGAAAAACAAGACAAATACAACATAGACTCAGAATGGGCTTTGTAGTTGGGTTTGTACACAAGTCATTTTTATTCTTTTTGTACCACATCTCCATACCAACACCTTCACCTCCTATTTCCTATACCTCCTATGCTTTCACTCAAATATCATTTTCATCTTAAGATTATAACTTTGTTAGTAATCTATACTTTGAATCGTATATCATATTATGCATACAAATATTCCCTGAAAAAATTGCATACATTTATTTGACTTGTTCTGAATTATTGAATCCATATATATTTTTGAAAAACATAATCCATAGATGATTTTCAAATAGGCTAATCCCAAAATTAGTGATGAATTGTATTTTCTAAAAATATATTCTGAAATTTTTTGAAAATCTTATGGAAAGATCACTCGAAAAAAGTTTTGGGATGAGAAAATCTATATATTAATTAAAAGATAATATTTTTATTTTAGATAAATATGGGATTAAAAAAAAAACATGGAAGTGTAGAAAGAAACCTCCTTTTTCTAAATTTTGTTTTGTGAAATGGTTGCTTTTCTTGACATTAAGTCAATGTCATTTTTGTGCAATATTAACTTGTTTAGTTCATCCCAAGGGAACATCCCATTTTTAATGAACCAAAAACACTGAATTTTGAGTTCCAAATTTTGTACCTGATAAATACTTCACTAATTTTTCAAAATCCTTCCTCTATACTTGGCAATCTCTACATATTGGTACGATCTATCTTTTCTGTATTTAAAAAAAAATTGATAACCTGCAAAAATAATTAACATTTACGTTATATAAAAGATGGTCACATAAAAATATTTAACATTTACGTGACAAAAATCTGAAAAAAAAAAAAAACATAGCAACCATAATAAAACGCATTATTTGATTTGTTGAAATCATAAACCCTATTGTTAGTTGTTGTCTAAGAAAGAAGTAGAAGGAAAAATAAAAATCAACTCCTTAATCATTATGTACCTAATTGATCAATCTAAGCTACATAAATTGTGGAGCAATATCAAATCAAATTGAAAGTGACCCAGAAACCAGTGTAATTAATTTAGAAAAATCTTCTCAAAAGTTAGGCCGATGCTACTATCCACTCACGTCAATTAAGTTTGAAAAACGCATTATCAAAGTATCACTAGAGGACCAAAGAATCATGTAACGGATGATACATTAATGTATGTATTGATGTATGTTAAATTATTTATAAAAAAAATGACTGTTAATTTATCTGCAAACTTCTACCACAAGTTTGATAAAGTAAATGAAAAAGTGAGTTTGATTGATTTGATGGAAAGAAAGCATGAGAGGAATATTAACATTCATACCATGGATTTAGAGACATTAAACCGAAACAAAGGGCAAAGAGGACGCGGTTTTGACTATAGTGATGAGATGCTTTAGGATTGAAAAAACAAAATAAAAATAAAAATGAAAGATTTTGTAGGAACTAGGAATAGAGAATGAGGAATACTCTACGTCTACGTATCTTAGGGATTTTGTTGTCTTCCTAAATGCACTACACCACTAGCTAGCTACCATAATCGGGTATAGAATATGGTGCACTTCACTAACATTTCAAATGGGTCCCACTGTAAACTTGTTGAACATTTCTCAAAGTTCCACTTTGTGTCACAACTCATCACCCAAAAGCAACAAAATCGATGCTCTTTACCATAATACTTTATGCTTTTTCACCACCTATTTTTCCTAAACTTGTTGTTGCCCACTTGTTCCATGTTCAACACTTCCTCTTCTAGTGTAAATCCATTTTACTGCACTACTTCCAAATTGTTCATTCATTACGTGGATGTGAATTTGTGATTAAGGTGTAACCCAACTACCATCTATTATTGCACCTTTTAACTAGCAACTGGTTTGTGTGCAGTCTATACACGTAAACAATGTCAATTAGTCACACAATAGAAAGCTTTTTCATGCCTCAAAATATGTATTGCTTTAAACAAATAGTTTCAGACATTGTTCGGTTTTTAAATGAAAAGTAAGAGAAATTAGTTATTGCACCACTATTTAACATCTATGTAAAGTTTGTTATCTTACGTACGTGGCGGAAGTAAAATATTACTCCACAAACAAAAACATTGTATATATAAACTAGTATGGTATGGCATAATAAAATGCTTATGCTTCTTTTTAAGTAATTAATCAATGAAATATATATATTTAAGTAAATGTTGAAGTGGTATTGTTTTTTAATATTTGTTGTTTCTTTATAGTATATATAGCTTACAGAAGCGAGAATTATATAAACTGTTGCGTTTTTATTATTATTTATAATAGTTAGAATGCAATATGAATTCTAATAAAGTGTTATTATATAAAGGACAAAAACGATGTGTTAAAAAGAGTGGAAATATCTAAACCTATATATATGATAAGTTATTAACAGTGGAAAAATATGTTATTGTATATATGAGTTGTAGAATTAAAATATTATCTTTAAATTATTATATTTGAAAAAAATAAAGATGTTGCAAAATATGTGATTCAATAATGTTAAAAAAATATATAATAACAATTTATAACTATGGTTAAAACTTATAAAACTAACAATAATTTTAATTCATGAGTTATTAATACGATAATAATTATAAATTAAATATTATTTTTGTTAATCGGTTTCACTATTAAACATAACATTAAAGTCAATTAAAATGTTCCACACGTGAATGAGATCTTTGTAGGAGTTGAAGAAAGAGTGAGGATCTTTTAAAATTTTGTAACTTACAGATATATAATGCTCTTCTAAATTCGATCATTAATTTACTTAAGTTTATATTTATAATTTTGCTGTCTTTCACCTTTTCATTTTTTTTCTTTTATTTATTTACTATGTACTAATCATATATTATTTGATCTAAAAATTATCAACAAAGATCTATAATAATAAAACACGAAAGGTTAATCCTCAAAAAACAAAAAAAAAAGATAAGCAAAATAAATAAATAAATGAAACATATTGTCTAAATAAATTATATTAAAAAATAAATTAACTTTTAAAAAATATTATTGTATCTATTTTAATGATATTTATATATAGTATTGTTAAAATATATTATTTTTTATCTATTTCATACTAATATAATAAAAAACAAATATTGTTCGATTAAATAGTTTATTTATATATAAACATTTTAGTCGAATAATATATATATATGATTGAAAGTAGTGAAAAAATCCCCCATCGATATTGGTGTTAGTCCAAATGAAGTTAATTTCTCAAATTGAATAAACATGAGCACATAATATCTTGTGAAGACCAACTTATAATTATGGTTTACGATTCAATCTTTGGCCAACATTAACCATTTTCTGGAAAGTACATGCTCACCATCTCCCATCTATAACAAAACTCAATTAAATAAGCTTCCTTCACTTTATTTTCCTGTTAAACATAGTCACTTAAATATCAAATTTTGAGTTATTATTTTCATTTTATGTTTAGATTTATATGAATGATAAAAAAATATACTAACATATTGCAATTTTTAAATTATAAAAAATAAAAAAAATAAAAAGTAAGTGTAATGAAATTATAATTTTTAAACCAAATGGCTAGTTCCAAAAAAGGCTGATCTGGGTACAAAAACTCAAACTCTTTTTTCGTGTTTGTTCGTATGAGTTAAGGGGAAGTCATTGGTGTGCGAATTTGATAACAAAATCAGTAAATAGAAAGAAAGTTATTGGAATTAGGGAATGGAAAGAATTAAACTTATTAGAGAAACTATTAGAAGTGGTTGAGGGAAGAAGCTAAACGAATTTGTCACAACATGTAATAAGCAATAATGAATGTAAAAAAAAAATAAAAACATGATATTGAATTAAAGTTGCATGATCATTAAAAGGGAAAAATGTAAATCCATTATCTGCTTTTGTCTTTTCTTGACTTTTGGTAGCTAGATGCATTTAGAAGCAACCTCCTACTTTCAGACAAGAATTTGCAAGTGATTTATATATTAAATATAACTTCCATTCCAAATTACTTTTAGTTTAATATATAAAACTTTTAATTAAAAATATGTTTTGGACGAATAATTATCTTTTAAGAAGAAAATTGAAATTTATATTTGATTGGACGAATATATTGTATCAAGCAGGGCATATTTAAATTTAACTTATCAAATTAAATATATTTGTTTTTAACAAATCAATTAATATTTTTCTCTCAAATTTGATATTGTCTCACAAGATATAAACATCATCCAACAAAATTGATTTTTTTTAAAATAATTATAACTCGATTTATAAATCATTTTTAAATACGAAACATTGTACAAAATCCATTATACCCAGATTTAAAAACTGAAAAAAAATAGCCTTTTTCAGATGAAATAATATTTATATTAGCTCGTGTTTTTATGTCCTATACTCAAACAATTTTGTGCTTTAGTATTTTGGATTAGACCTAATTTTAAATAAGGGTAGATTTTCAACTTCATCCACGTTAAACAAAGTACACATACACAAATGTATAGCAACATCATTTACTCTCTGATTTTACAACCAACTACTTTCTTTTTCATTCTAAGTGTTTTGAAATTTCTCCATAAATTTTTAAACCATTATACTCTAGTGTTCAAAATTTAAGTAATACTAATGAAATTATATTGTTACATGAGAATCTACTGATTTAAGATTTTTTACTAAAATTTCACATGTTTCTATTATAAGATAAATTGCATTATAATAGAGAAGCATCATACGAGACATTTAATATATTAATAAATTTGATATCTAATGTATAATTGGATGTAGTGGGTTAACACGAATTGTCCCAACTAATTTGACCTGTTATAATTGATCAGATAAAAAAATTAATAAATTAGTCAAATCTATATTTTTAAACATCACATAAATTTTAATTTAATCTAATTTTAGATTAGGTCATGAATTCAGATCAACTTTATCTTATTTAAAAATAAAAATATAATTAATTTAAAATAATTAAAATAAAAAGTATATATTTTTATTTTAAATTGTATTAATATTTTTTTTTATTTCAAATATAATAAGCTAATATATAAATTATAAAATAATTTATTTATTTATACTTAAAATAAAAAATTATTATTTATTTATCTCAAATAATAATTAATCTTAATCATTAAATATTAAAATAAATTATTATTAAAAATTTAATCTTATATTTATTCTTAAAATAAATACTTTTTTATATAATTAATTTATAATATATATATATATATAATAAAATAATATATTTTTTATTTAAAAATAATTTATTATTATATAAAATAAATCGATTTATAATTTATTGATTAATCTATAATCTAAATACACATAAGTCATCACTTAAACGGATCGTAATTCATTTTATTTCACAGACTTTATCAATTTAAAGACCACATTCTATACAATATTAAATATTATTTTATGTTTTTAAGTATTTACTTATCAATTATCATTCATCAACTAGTTTACAGTATATTTTAAAACTTTTAGGTACGTCTTATTTTTTTGTTTTAAGTAACTTAATTCAAAATTAAAAAATTATATAATTTAATGATGTTTTTTAATTTCGTTTTTAAATAATTAAAACATTAAAAAATATAAATTCTTACACAATACATAAAATAATATTTTAATGTGATTAATATATAAAAGTTCATAAATTTATCCCACCAATTTGTAATTAAATGATATTAAAAACTAACATTTATTTATTCCTTTTTATTATATAATTATTCCACATAAAAATATAAATACTAATGATTTTCAAAATACAGTTTCTATTATGTCATTGTAACTTGTCGCATTCATTTTATATTTTACTAAACCACAATGACAACATATTCAACTTTTATTAATCTCTAGTTGCTGTTTTTTGTATTGCTTTTGGTTGGTCACGTGAATCATTATCCCATTAGACTAAATTCCTAACATATATCATTTCCTGATGAAAATATATTGACTCTATTTTAAAAAAAGCGGAAAAAAAAAACTGGGTCCAAAGTTGATGGTTTAGGGTCAAAGTTTTGCTTTTGTTGCTCTTCGTAGGGAAAGAAAAAGAAACGTTCTATATTTTGCCAAAGGCAAGGTTAAAGCAACAACAATAAAAAAAGAAACACCAACAAACAAAATTAGTACAAAACAAAGTGACTGTCAATTCATGAAAGAAAGGCCCAGATGCGAAGAAGGGACAGATACACAAAGTATGATTGATTTTTTAGGTTTTTTTTATAATTATGTTATCAATAAAAAATAATTTTTATTTTATTAATAAATATTTTTTTTTTTTAAAAAAATTATTCATAAAATTTGAATACAAAGCTTTATTTAGAAAAAGGCAGGCGCATACCAACAACGATGTGTTAGTCTATTCCTGTTTTTAGTATATGATCATATTTGTATCAGAATTAAAATATTACCAACTTTGATACACATCCGTATAAACTGAAAAAAAAATTATATATAATAAATGACAGAGTAAAAAATGTAATTTATGAAAGCGAGTAAAATAAAATTATAAGTCTTTTATATTTTTGATGCATTCATATACAGAAAGTATAACTCTCCCTGATTAATTCATTAACTGATACGAGGGTTTGTTTTCACATTTAAAAGCCAATAAACATTTATATTCTAACTCTATTCATTTTTACATCAAATATATATATTTTTTATGAAGCTGACTTGTAGAAATATATGCTAACATAAATAATTATTATTTAATAATAAGAAAAGTGATAAAAAAATTATTATTCTTCGTTATCGTTATATATTATACTTTTCATTTATATATGAAAAATATTTTTTATAATATTATATATTTCAACAAATGATAGTTGACTTTTATTATTATTATTATTATTATTATATATTGGTTTTTAAGTGTACTTTAGTCAAATATGATAAATGTTGAATAAAATAATTTAATACAATTTATATATTTGTAATGTATTAATTTAAATTAAGATATTAAAAACGTATACTTTTATAATAAAAATATTTTATAATTGTATATAATATTAAAAGAATAACGATATCTTAATTTGAATATATTAATTTAAAATTTTATTTTATACAAAAAATCAATTAATAGTTATATATATATGCAATAATTTAATTATTTTTATATGAATATTGTCATTAAGTTTTTTGTCATTTTTCTAATATATATATATATATATATATATATATATATATATATATATATACTTTTTATCTTTTTGTTTATACCTAATGATTTTTGTAAATGCTTTTGAAAATTATTATTTTTGAGTTTATTTAAATTTAAACTTTTATTAAATTAAAATAAAAAACTGAAGAAAGCCTCAATCGTTTTTATACAATTTTAGAACACACCAACAAATAAATATTTAATTATTTCAAATTCAATTTTACTAAATATTGATAGTTTTAATTTACGCATTGGACACTTTATTTAACCTTTTACTAACATTAGTGCGATCAAATGGAATTAAATATGTAAATATGTAATAAGACTAAAAAAATAAGTAAGTCAATCTTTTTTAAATGCATTACGTACTGGCATTAAATTTCATCATTATTCTACAATTTATGATTCAACCACGCATTTTCTTACATGACTAAAATCAATACATATTTATTTTGCAAGAATTAAAAACACATTTAAGTTATTTTTACTACATTCACATTTTTAAATGAAAGGTCGTGAAGAGAATTTGTAGTGATATTTTTTTTTTAGCTTTTTTAAATTAGTGAATAATACCACCGTTAGAAACCGAAGTTTCATTACAAAAATTGAAATAAGGTAAATTAAAAAAAATGTGCTAGTTGATTTTGAGGTAGACATATATTTATTAATTGTGAAGTTTAGTGAATCCAGTAAAGTTGATAAGAGAATAAGAAAAAAATAAAAAACAAAAGAAAAAGGTAAATAAAGAGACTACGATACGAAAGGGAGAGAAACGTGTAAATGTTTGTTGAAAATAAATTGTTGTAAAACACACACAAACAGTATTTATACAAAAGAGGTTTAATGATGTTCGAATCTTGTACTAAATACTTTCATACTTTAGCATTAAAACTTACCGACAAATGAAATTTAATCGTTTCAAATTTTCTGTTTTTAATTAGTTTTTAACTTCAAACATTTATATTTATTTTTACTTTAGAAATGAAAGAACTAGTAAAGACTTTGTGATGAAAGTTTCGTTATGTAAAACTCTTTTCAAGATGAGAAATGCAACCATTAGGTGTGATATACGCGTTCTAATCATAGGTTTTAAATATAAACTAGTTTTATTTATTTTAGTTCGTTCTACATTACGTTTATAAAAATGAATTAGATAAGACTTACGAATTAATTTTCTTAACTTTGCTTTGCATACTTACGGATTTACAAGACCGTTTGTATAAATGTAAAATAAATAATAAATAAATAATAATTTATACATGTACACTTTAAGATTAAAAAAAAGAGTAGACTTATTTATTTATTTGAATCTTTGTCTTTTTCTATATATTTCCTTTTCAAATATTTTTAAAATTTTTAATATTTTTATTCTTAAATAGTAAATGATGTTATAATCACCTACAAATAAACATATAATTATAATGAAAAAGCATGATAATACCATTAAGTTTCTAAAATTTTGTAACAAATACTTTTAAATATCATTAAAACTCACATATGAACAAACAGTTAAACTCTTTATTTTTATTTTTTATTTCAAACATTTATTTTGTTATTATTATTATTATTATTATTATTATTATTAAAAGTCTTGTATAGATTCTTAAAGTAATCTAATATATATAAATACACAAATAGTGCAGGTTAAATGAATTAAAAAGTCACCTAATAATTATTATATGTTCTATGCAAAATTTTAAAAAATATCTTATCACAACTATTGTACCAACCAACTTGTATTTTTTTTTATTTCATATTAAATAAGAATATTGTGTTTAAATTGTTTCATCATGTAAGTCACCCAGAGACAAGTCACTCTGTATGACATTTTCTGTGTAACTGTCGAAAAATTCATAAACATGAAATTGACATTAAACCAACCAAAGTAGTGACGACATAGGGTTAATTTCGTCAATCCAGAAACTCCAACCACTGGTTCAGACCCAAGGATCAGAGACTTCTTGGAAGAGGATTAATTTAAATATCCTTTCACTTATTTTCCTCCTGGACCTCATTCAATGCAAAATAAACTTATCCCGTAATATTGTAAGGGTATTATCGTCATGTCATATCAGAGTCACGCGCTTCAGACCCACACCCCAAAACGATGAGCATTTTCGTATGCAGTTTCTGTCTCGTCCCATCCCACCGTCGTGATCATGAACCTATCGGAAATGAAGAGGGCATTTTTGGAATTCAGCACCATAATCCGCCACGTGGAAGGCATACACGTGGCATCTTTACCCTTCTCTCGTTGTTTGCTTTTAAATACCCATGCCTTCTGATCCGCTCCTTATCCTGTCCTTGCTCACCGCTCCACTCGCAATCAATCAATACTCTCTCCACTTTCCCTTCGTCGTGGCCGGTGTCACTCTCATCGAAAAAATTCGAACCACTTGCCGGAGATTATGGATGCTCCGGCTGTTGATCTCATTTTCCCAAGGAACACCAATCATCGCTTGATTGAGAATCCCAATCTTCTTATCTGGTAGAAACCCCTAAGCAAAAGCGGTTTTACTTGGCTAGAGTTTAGAAGTTATTCTATAATTATTATCACCTGCATAAATCATTCAACAAAATAGAAAAGAACACTGGTATGCCAGAAAAGCATTTATTATGTATCATTATTGTTGTTGTATCTTTCTCATTTAGCTAAAATCTACAGTTTCTAGTCAACTTACTGCAAAGTTGTTTGTGCACATTGAAATCCAAAAAAGCAGTTCAGCTTCTGCAGAGAGTTTCAGTTTCAGAGATTTAATTAGCTTTTCAAATAGATTGGTCTTTTTTTCTCTGTTCTGACTCCCAATTTAAAATCAAGCTCGTGCTTCGGAAATGAACCAGATGAAGAATTAAAATCTTGAGAGAGGCTTGCTGTGTTCTGGAACCAGATCGTCTATTGTCATCATGCCGTTCACCATGAAGATTCAGCCAATTGATTCGCCCGTTCCTGCGGAGGCGATTAGGCTTGAGCCGGTGAAGACGGTGGTGAAGTCGCGGCTGAAGCGGCTCTTCGAGCGCCAGTTCTCTGGTGTCCTCCGTAATTCCACAGTGGGCCAGGAGCCGCCGCATCCTGGCAAAGACGGCCCCGCTGATATCGAACCGAGCTCGGCCTGTCTGGCAAAGATGGTGCAGAGTTTCATGGAGGAGAATCAGGAGAAGCACTCCGCTTCAGTGAAATTTGCACGTAACCGCTACACCAGCTTTGAGGATAGCTCGGACGCCGAAACACAAGCTTTCGGCAGTTTCGGCGACTCCAATTATTCTTCCTCCGGTGAAACACTCGAAATCCTCAAGGTATTTTAAATTTATTGTTCTGTGATTTATTTCTGCACTGGATAATACCTTTCTTTATTTTTATTTTTTTTCTTTGTTTGAATAGGGTTTGGTGGCATGTGCGAATTTATATGAGAGAAATTTGCTAGCAGACACTACAAAGATCATTGAGAAGAACAAGGCAACTTGCAAACGCAAGGATGATTGTTGCAGAAAGATCGTTACCGAAGGATTGTTAGCTCTCGGATACGACGCTTCCGTATGCAAATCTCGCTGGGAAAAATCAACCTTCTGCCCGGCTGGTACACACTGTCTGTTTGGAAAATTTGGCATAAGAAATTAATTGTTCACAAACAAACACGACATTTTTATTTAGAGTCTTTTTCATAAATTAATTGATTTGCGCAGGGGAATATGAATACATTGACGTGATTATGGAAAAGGAGCGGATGGTTGTTGACGTTGACTTCAGATCAGAATTTGAGATTGCTCGCCCCACCAAAACATACAAAACCATCCTCCAAACACTTCCTTATGTCTTTGTCGGCACGTGCGACCGGTTGCAGAGTATCGTGGCCATAGCTTCGGAGGCTGCGAAACTGAGTCTGAAGAAAAGGTGCATGCATGTTCCGCCGTGGAGGAAAGTGGAATACGTCAGAGCCAAATGGATCTCCCCCTACACGTGCTCGCGTGAAGTCAAGGAGGAGACAGAAGAAAAAAAGCACCTCGTGACAGAATTGGTGTTAACCGCTGCTGGGTGCGAAACTTCCCGTGAAGATGATGAAAAGTCAAAGTCAAAGTTGGTGGTTCAAAAGCCACCGGAGATGAAACCCAAGAATTCGCAGTCCGGTTTGGCAGCTGTCTTCCATGAAAACCCCTGAATTTTTTATTTTTTTTTTCTTCTGCCTTTTTATTTTATATAAAGTTTTGAATTAGAGTGAAGATAAAGGAGGGATGTGTAAGTAGTTTATGTGATAACTCTGTTCCCTTCTGCTTTTTATTGTAAGGGATGGGTTACTGACATGAATAAAAGTAAGTTTAAATAAATATATTGTTATCTATTTGGGAGATTGTAAGAAATTTTTAATTTTAGTGGATTTCTGCTTATGTTTGCTTTGCTTGAATTATCTTCTATTTGTTGGGACAAATAGTTTACTTTACTTGGAGTAAGATAGAATGATAGATAATTTGTAAATTACTCCTTGTTTGAAGCTTGGTTCTAATTCTTTCCTTGAAGAGGAAGCAATAGACCTTGACAAACAAATCTGCTGGTACACTGTAGATGCCTGGGAAGAGTAATTTGTAATACAATCCTTAAGATCATTTGACTGTACACCCAAAAAAATGCAAAGCGGATTTGATATTTGGGAATATACTTTCTCACTCTTACTTCAGAAATTTTTTATGTCTGCTACATTGATTGCTTCTTCATACTTCATCAATTTTTGCTTTTTCCCACTATTCATCATCATGTTCTGCATAATATGTCATGATTTATTTTTCCCATACGCAAATATTTGTAAACAATGATTTGATGATAAACATGGCGTCAAACAGTGGAACAGAAAATGTATTTGATGATAAATATGGCGTCAAACAGTGGAACAGAAAATGTTATTCATTCTCTTTCCGGGAATTGTGCAGTAGTGTGACTTTGTTTTTACAGAAAATGCTGTCGGTTTCTGGAAACTAGTAGCAATAACTCCCTTCAGGCGTGTAATGCCTTTTTCATTTTCTTCTGGTAGAAGGTCCTGGAAACTCATAGTTACTATAACTAGTACAAAGAGAGTGGGACAAACAACATCTTCATTTTTCAATATAATAATTAAAAATATTTGATCACTTAATAATTGATTTTTATTTGACTAAAATAATAATTATTGTTAGAAATAATATATTAGGCAGAGAGTAAAGTAATTACATTTATCTTACAAGAGTATTTCCTGTTGAGAATATATACCCCCATCTGAGTTAGACTCTTTGAGCTGCCTCATATTCATGGTGTAACTCAATGAAAATGAGTGTTTGTAAAAGAAAACTGGAGTAAATAGATGACTGGTGGATTGTCCTACCTACAATGGGTTCAACACATGTGGTTGAATCATTGGTAACCAAAATTATAAATTTATTATGATTTTTTTTCTTAGCTGATCCAAATGAAAAGCAATATTTGTTGGGTTAGTTCGCATCCTGTGGTCCACTTGGACATTTTACTTGCTTCACCTTCCTTCTTTTGTTTATTTTTTTCTTCTTTTAATTTTTTTTTTCTCTTTCATTTTTTTTTTCTCCCACTTTCATGAAGTCAAACAAAGCATTGGACACTTTTACACTTTCAAATCTTCTCAGTTTCTTCATTTTTAAACAAAGTATTGGGTGATGCAAACCTATTTTGTCTGTTTGAGGCACCTTGCTTAACTCTGAAGATCTACAGAGTCCCTTGGAAATTGGACTCTTCTTTTATTATTTTAAAACTGTTCATCATTAATGAATAACATTAATGGATATAAATGTACAAAAGTAGGAGAAAAATGAGAATATTTAAAATACTCTTAGACAATCGATAAGGTTTAAACAGAATATTAATAGTGTAAGTTGACTACATTAAATCTCCTCAATTTAATCCAATTTAAATATATACTTAAAAAAAACCATTAGATTGAATTTATCTAATTGAAATTAAATTAGATAACATATTTATAAATTTTAAATCCAGAAATATCAACTCTTTATCAATGTAAATCTTATAATGAAAATTTAAAAATTGAACACAATTCTTTGTAATAACTTTCTTTTTATGTTAAAATATTTATGTTTATGAAATTTATATTAGAATAATATTTTTATCGATGAAATGTATGATATAATTGCAGATGTTATTGAATTTTAAAAAACTAAGTTTAAAAAACTTATATTGTTTCCCATATTAAAAATAAGCCTCTAACCCTAATTTATAATGTAATTGAATACTTAAATATTTATTTAGTCAAATTTATCATCTTTATATTTGTTAAGTGTACTAAATAAAAAAATTAGTTAAAGTTCTTTAACTAAATTAAAAAATAAAAAATTATTCAACTCATAATCTTTAAATATTCGTAAATTTATACAATATTGCTATTATTAATTTCAATTATAACGAAATGGCAAAACAAGAAAAACAATAGTTCATACGAATAAAAACAATATTAAATAAATTTGCTATGTATTTGATATGGTTGAAATAAAAATATTAATTTAATTAAAAAATTTAAATACATGATAATAATATAATATTAATATTTGTATTCAATTATATAATATTATATTAATGAAAGAATAATCAATATTAACACATATATAGACAATTACTTAAAATATCTAAATAAAATTTATATAATTAGAATTATTCTAAATTTGTATACATGATTAGGTGATATAAATTTCTATTTTGTGTAGCTAACATTTAAAAAGGAAAAGTCAGATTTGCCCTTGAGTACCTTCTATGGATTGATTCATTTAATAAAGTTCTGCTTATTAAAGTACAAATATTACTTTATCTACTCTGTTTCATATAAATACTTAGATAGTTAAAATTATATATATATATATATATATATATATATATATATATATATATAATTACATCTATATTTAATAATTTTATAATTAAAATAATTTTTATTTTATTTAATCATAACTTTTTGAATAATAATATTTTAGAATTTTATTATACGACTAGTCTGTTGATTTTTTTTCCAGGTCTACCATATTATTATTATTATTATTTTCAAAATGATATTTAAAAAATTAAATATTGTATTTTAAATTATTATATTATCTATATTAATTTAATGTTTACTTGTTTGTTAAATTGAAATGTGTATTATATAATCTATATTTTTATATTATTTTTATTAGTATCATATACTGATAATATATTAATTGTTGTAATAAAAAATGATAATAAATTATTTCAGAAATTGATAGAAAAATAAAATCAACTTAATAATAAAGGTAAACTTAAGATAACTTTTTTTGTAAGGAACTTAAACCAAAAGTTTATAAACTGTTATGTATCTAATTAAAAAATATTAGATATTCAAAACAAATACTAATAATTGGTTGAAACTTATTATTTAAAATTATTATACTACAACTCATACAATAAAGTTCAATAACATCGTTCAATGAAAATATTTTAGGATTAAATTAAATAAAAATTAAAGTATTTTAATAATAAAATTAATAAATAATAATATATTTATTTATGTTTATATATGACATATTTAAATTAATCAATTTTTCTTTAATCAATTTTTTATTTATTTAATTTAAATAATTTATTATATTTTCTAATACCAATATAATAAACTATGTTCGTTTCTAAAAAAGAAAGTGTAAGTGAAAAGAAATTAATATAGAAAAAAATATTGTTAAATAACAATAATAACAAAAAGAAAATAAGAAATTTTATTATAATAGAATTTTTTTCTCATATATTAAAAAAATATATATAAGTATTCTTATCTAAATAAATAATTATTTATGTTTGTGTTTATAATTATAATATATATATATATATATAATTATTATTTTAATAAAATATCATTATAAAAATGAAACAAATATTTTATATATTTTTATTTTTAGAATATAATTATTTTATTAATTTAATTTAAAATAATTTAAACAATTATAATTATGTATTGAAATATATATTATTAAAAAATAAGATATAATATTTTTTTTCTTTCTTTATTCACACTTTTTTTTCGAAGGATATTCCTTTTATTATTTATTTTTAAAGTTTTTTTTACTAATCCTCACAAAATTTTAAAAAATTGTTAAAACTTAACAAAATATTTTAATATATATATATATATATATATATATATATATATATATAACTTTTAAAAGTATCCTTCGTTAATATGTCATGAATATTTCGTTTGATTTGCTAAACCACATTCCTGGCACAAATATATTGATTTATGTTTAATTTAAAAAAATCTTAAATGTAAATAAAAGAAAGTATAAAAACAAAAGCTTAATTTTTCTTCCTCAAGTACCAAAATATACAATAATAAAATTAGTATTTTCCTTTCTTCATATAGTAATTATATTTGCTTTCTCTCAATTTTTTTTCACATATATTTTTCCCGTCCTAAAATAACAACTGCTATTAATAATAATAATAATTATTATTATTATATTATATTATTATTTTATCTTTTAAATTAAAATATATTATTTAAAATAAAAATTTAAGAAATTATTTATTATTTTATAACTAAAATATGTTTTGAACTTGAAAAATCAAAACAAAAAAAAATGTAAAATTTATATTTAAAAACTAAAAATTACTTTTAAATTTTAAAACTCAAAATAAATTTAATCTAAATTTTACGAATTGAAAAAATAATTAATCAAAAATTTAAAAAAAATTATTTTTACTTTTTAATAATACTTAAAAGACATCAAAATAGTCTTAGAATGATGGAACAATTCGAAATATATGAGAATTTATCAGGTTTAGTAAAAATATTTATGGTATAAATTGAATCAGATTTATTTTTATTCAAACTTATTTAGGTCATGACCTATATGAGTTTAAATGCTCATATATTTGTGAGCGGATTAATTTTATAAAATAATAAATATTTTTAAATAAAAATAATATTATTTTATTATTATATATATATATATATTATAAACTAATTTCACATATATTCACTTATTTTAATAATAAATATTAAAATAAATATTTAATAATTAAAATGAATTATTATTTAAAATTAATAAATTAGAAAATAGTAATTTTTTATTTTTATTTTGATATTAAATGAATCATTATCTTATAATTTATATATTGAATCATTATATTTTGATAAAACTAATTCCATTAATAAAATTTATATTTTAAAAATAATTTTTGATTTAAATATTTTATTATTAATTAATTTTATATAAATGTATTAATATTTAAAAGAAAAATCAATCGGACCAAATTTAATTCGCTGGTCTAATACAAGATAGATTAGACTACAATTTTTGACAAATTTAAAAATATAAATTAGGTTGAGTTATTAAATTCTTTTATTTGACTTATATAATACATCAATTTCTACCCAATTCTAATAATATGAATCTTTAATAGCATTTTTAATCAGAATTACTTATATAAAATATTATTTATTTGAAGGATTTTTTACGTGGCATGATTAATTATTTAAATTATTTTGATTGTTGTTTATGAAATAATTTAAGAAAATAAGAAAAATCAAAATAAATGTTAAGAGAATGATATTTTTTAAATTTACTTTAAAAAACTTTCAATAAAATCAAATCTGGTTGTTATTTTTTATATATATAATTTAGAAAAATAATTCAGAACATTAAAAATATTGCTATGTTTTTTTTAATGATTTTTTATTTAAAATATCTTAATTTGTAATTTTAATTATATATATGTATTTTAAATTAACAACTATATTTTAAATTCAATACGACTTGACCCTGGAGTTAACAACTACACAGTTGTGGAGTTGAAGGATGATGAAGACATCGAAACAATCTTCAACATACATGATTAAATGTACTTCAATCAGGTATTAAACTATATGTTACATTCGATGCATGTACTTCGTCATTTATCAAAGTCTCACAACCACAACTTTCACCCTCACATTACCCTATCCATGACATGATAAACCCACATATAACAACATATGATTTCAATTGGGAAAATGACACTCAATCGTTCACCCAATTTTTAAGTTATCCTTTGACAAACCAAAATGAATTAGAATCACAACAAAGCCAACAACTATCCATAGAAGAAAATGCTATTGTAGGTCTTCCAACATAAGTTTTTGATCCTTTTAGTGAAGATGAAGACGAAATCCTTAGCCAAATTCCAGATGATGAAGAAGATGTACAAGTGCATCCACCTTCAAATATTCCTCCATCACAACCAAACATACCATACAACCCACCACAACATTTTCTCAACTTCCCAACTCATATACAAATAGATGATTTAGAATTTGGCCATGTCCTAGATCGGGAAACAATAGTTTATCCACCTGAAACACTATTCGTTGGTTAACGTTTCACCATGAAAGAACAAGTGCAATATGCTATCAACTGATTTCATATAGTAAACCATTGTACTCACAAGGTTCAACTATCAAGCCCGGATAAGTTTGTCGTGCAATGTGTTCATACCGATTGTGAATGGAGATGTCGAACAATATTGCGCACCAAAGACCAATATTGGGAAATAATGAAGTTGGAAGGGCAACACACATGTCTTGCACCTCTCATTTCACATGATCATAACAATTTGGAATCACGAATGATTTCCCAAACAATCTGTGACATTGTTGAGACTAATCCTTTAACACCTATCTCCACCATCATAGGACACATGAAATCAACTGTGGGTTATACCATCAGCTACCGAAAGGGATGGTTGGCCAAACAAATTGCCATCGAAAAAATTTATGGCAACTGGGAGGATTCATATCATAAGTTACCGACTCTATTGCAAGCAATGGAATTGTATGTTCCGGGCTTTATTTGGAAGATGAGTACACAACCTGCGTACCAAGGTGAGGTGGTGGACAACAATTATGTTTTCTTTAAGAGGTTATTTTGGTCATTCAAACCATGTATTGATGGTTTTCGTCACTACAAACCTATTATTCAAGTTGATGGAACATTTTTATATGGAAAGTATAAAGGGACCTTATTGGTGGCAGTTGCACAAAACGAACGCAACAACATAATTCCAATTGTCTTTGTGTATTGTAAAAGGTGAAACTAGTGATACATGGTTCTTCTTTTTAAGAAACCTACGGAGGTACGTAACACCACAAGAGGGGTTGTGTCTCATTTCAAATCGTCATGAGTCCATAAGAAGTGCATATTGCAGACATGAAAGTGGTTGGACAGAAAACAATTCTATGCATGTGTATTGCATTAGGCATATTGCACAAAATTTTATGCGACAACTGCTCTCAAGAAGGATGTGATCAATATGAGTAACTCTTTATTTTTCTGAAGTTTTTAATATCATTAATGCTTGATTTTATTATTAATATCTTTTTATATTTTGTTAGTTACTTATATTAATTTCACTTTAAAAAATTTTGTAGCATATGACATGACTGAGCCTAGATTCTTTTACTATTACAACATAGTAAAAGATAATAACTTGGAAGCAACACAATAGTTGGATGAGATAATGCTTACTCTTTATCACTCTAATATAAACTATGACACATCAATATTGTTTAGTCACAATCACCAGCAGAACTTTTTGACAAATTTTCTCATCACTTTAATAAAGACTGTGACACATCAATACTGTTTAGTCACAATCACCAACCTAGCTTTTTCACCACTTTTATCATCACTCTGATACAAACTATAACACATCAATACTGCTTAGTCTTTATTCATGCAAAACTTTTTGAACACTTTTATCATCATTCTGATAAGGACGATGACACATTAACAATGCTTAGGGAAACGAACAATGAATCTCAATTGTTCAATTACATAACCTAAATCTCCACCGTCCACATTTTCTATTCACCTTTCCTATCATTTGTCTATAAATATCATATATTACATCTTTCAACAAATGCACTACAACTACGAAATATTAAAATTCTCATTATCATTCTCATTCTCTAAAAAATCTTCAGATGGAAGAGTTTGGCATCACCAATAGTCAACATTTCACAAATTCTTACATTTCACAAATTCTTACATTTCACAAATTCTTACCTAGTTGCTGTCTTTGCAAATGGTGAAATTGTACACAATGAATAAGGTGTAAGCTTCTATGGTCCATCGCCTAATTTATTTCGAATCCCATACCAATGTACCTTCATGGAGCTGAAACAAAAAATATGTACTGTTCTAACTCTTCCTCATGAGACAACATTCAGAAAGTTGTATTATTGTAAACTAAATCTGAACGGTGAGAATTTACAAACATATGATATCATTCTTATATTAACTAATGTTCATGTAGCGCAGATGCTTGCTTGAAAGTCTCAATTTTCTATAGATACAGTAATTGAACTTAATGCCATATTGGTCAGAACACCTGAACAAATTATCATGCTTCTAAACCCACCTCCCACAACCTCTTCATCAAACGATCAACCCATTAATTCTACAAAAGTCATACTTTATTTCGACGGACCTCTCTAACGTGCTACCATCAAGGATTCTCCATATGGTTTTGGATTACACAAGCTTTTATCCAAGGACAATGGTAGTTGAACACAATTGGTCTTTCAACCAATTTTTTCGAAGAATTAGTGAAATACTGGATTATGGAGATCGTAAACAAATAACAAAGATTAACTATCGATGTCCAATCCAAGTTATCAACAATAAACTATTTCACGACTCCATAGAAATCAAAACTGATTCTGATGTGCAACAAATGATTAGAAGATGGAAAAAGTCTAAAACAATACATAGAACCGTGCAACGTGACCAAATATGGAGAAATATTTAATTATTTATTAAAACTATTGATCTGTGCTATGCAATAACCCTTGAAGAACTTCAAAAAGATGATAGAGACAAGTAGTTACATTGACAACAAAGGAAGAGAAAGATCTATCCGATTAGAAATATTATAATAAATTAATTTCAATATAGCTCTTTTAATTCATTTTCATTTAAGTCATTTCAAATTCTATGTATGTCTTTTATAATTAATCATTTTTCAATTAGAAGGTGTGTTTTATCCTTTATTTCTATTTCAATAAGTTTATTTTTCTTAATATCATGTTCTATAATTTTCATTTTGCTACTAATAACTTATTTTTAATTTTACTTTTAATATTTTATATATTAAATTTATCATTTTTTTCTAAAATTATAACTTAAATAATTCATATAATTAAAAAAATATATAAATTTTAAATTTTCTATTAAAAAATAAATAAATAAATAAATATAATAAAAATTTATTATTTAATATTTTAAATAATTATTTAAATATATTTAGATAATTTAATATATATTTAAATAATATATTATTTTATATATAAATATTAATTAAATTTTAAAATTAAAATTTTATTTTAATATTAATTTTATTAATTTTATATAATTTTATTATTTTTAATTATATATTTTATTAAAAAAAAGTGATAAGTTTAAAGTTGGAATTCAGGAAACCGAATTCCAAGTACAACAGAAAAAGAGGTCCAATTGAGTAAATAATTTCATGAAAGGTATATATATATATTATAATAATATTATTTCAGTAAAAAAGTCGATTTTTAACTATTTATTGGGATGGATAATATTGCTATGTTTTTTTTAATGATTTTTTATTTAAAATATCTTAATTTGTAATTTTAATTATATATATGTATTTTAAATTATTAATATTTAAAATAATATTATATCATAATTTAAATTATTTGAAATAAATATTAATTATGATATTATATATTTATAATTTTTGTTTTCATAAATATTATTCATATAAAATAATATTTATTTAATGTAAAAAAATAATTGAAGTTAAATATATTGTAAGTTAGTTCATCGGTGAAAATAACCAAATAAATAAAAACATGCACAGTCTGTCTAAATTTATAAGAAAATAATTATTTTATAAAAAAAATTATTTATAAGTGATACAACTCTACAAGTAATGTTATCAAATCTCAAACGAATCAACACAATACCTGTATAGAAGATATTTGCGTACTACTTCATGTCTCAAATTTAAATGTTTTTATTTTGTTTTAATTAAAAATAATACTAACATGATATAAAAAAGATAAAAACAAACCGTAATAAAGAGATTAAAAAAAAACAATAATAAAATGAGTTATAAACAAACAAAAGATAAAATACAAAAATAAGATTGTTAAACATTTGGTAGAAAGATTAATAAAATGAGAAAGACAATGATATGTAAATAATTATTTATTTTAATGAATTTCAAATATATTATTAACTTATTAATTTATTAAAATTTTCATCTTTAAAGTAATTTAACCTAAACCAGTTCATTTATATCTTAATTATTTAATAATTATAATCAATTAATATTATAGATATAAATTTTACAAATATTAAAAGGTTTCAATATATTTTTATTATTAATTTTAATTAGGTATTTTCCTAATATTCTAAATTTAGAATCAAATTTTGTTAATATCCATCAAATTTAAATGAAATGAAAATACAAGATGATCAAACTCACACAGATATTAAACATGTGGGAAATAATATAATAGTAAATAAAATTGATAAATAAAGATAGAATGTGTAACATGAATTTAAATATCATTACAACTGATTTAACGAAATGGCAATTTAGCTTCTCGTAATTATTTAAATTTTATTTTTAAATATATTTTTATAATTATGTATACTTGTGGTCCATCAAATATTTTTCTCAACGGACTCTCTAATTTTTATTATTATTATTATTTTATTTAGTCAATGCAAAATCTATATTTTTGTTTAAATCTTTATAATATTCTGTTCATTTGAATTAGTCTATCTGAAAAATATTTGATAAAAAACTAAAAACAAATAATCTGCATAGAATTTTTGATAGAAGGACAAATAAAATAATAAGAATCAAAATAAAAGATTACGAAAGACAAAAATTTTAGGAACTAAAAACAAAGCAAATTTTAGAGAAGAAAAACATATTAAAATTTAAAATGCATTTTTCCTGTAATAAAACCAAAATATATCCATTCATCCAAAATTAAAAAATAATTAAAAAATCACACAAACACACACACACACACATATATATATATAAAATCTACCCCCTTCGTCGCACTCAATACAAAATCCACGTTGAGCGGACAAATTACAAACGTTGGCACTGTAGAGCAAACAAAGTCGATCGATCCCTTCGAACAAACTCCAATTTTCGGATTCCGAGCGAAAGGACAAACCCTAACATGGAGTCGCACGGCGGAGGGCCACTTCGTTCCCGCAGTTCCCAGTCCCCTTCTCCTTCCCACTCCGCCTCAGCCTCCGCCACCTCTTCCATCCACAAGCGCAAGCGCGCGTCTGAAGACCACGCGCCTCCCTTCCCGCCCTCTTCCTTCTCCGCGGACACCCGCGACGGCGCCCTCACCTCCAATGACGACCTGGAGAGCATCTCCGCTCGCGGCGCCGACTCCGATTCCGACGACGATTCCGAGGACGCCGTCGTCGACGATGATGAGGACGACTACGATAATGACTCCTCCATGCGCACATTCACCGCCTCCAGGCTCAGTAACCCTCCCTCTGCTCCCCGAAATACCAAGCTCAAGACTGAAAACTCCGCCGTCAAAATTGAGAACTCCGACAGCGCAAAAGACGCTGGAAGCGCTGGAGCGGGTGCCGCCGAGGCCGTTGGATCCGTCCCTGGCATTGTGGTTAAGGAGGACCCTACTAAGATTTTTACTGATAATTTGCAAACGAGTGGGGCTTACACAGCTAGGGAAGAGAGTCTCAAGAAGGAGGTATACCCCTTTGTCTCTTCGTTCATTCATTCACGAATAAAATTAGCCTTAAATCCACTTTTGGTTCGTAGGTTTGAGAATGTGAAATTTCGATCCATATCAAAATTTAACTCTACATTTGATTATATTTTTTCAAAATTTAAGGAATTCTAGTCCTACTATATCCATTTTCTAACGAAAAAAAAAAATTATTGCCGTGTCAGTTTGTGACAACAGTTTTACTTATTTATTCATGTAGCGGATTAATATTACTAAGCTTAAACCTATTTTGTCACTTAGAACACTTTAACATTTTTTAGCAATTAGAAGATATAATAATGTTGAAGAACAAATTGCTTTATTTTGGAAAAGTAGAGAACCAAATGTGTTATCAGATTTTTCTAGGGACCAAAATTGTATATTGATGAAACTATGAGGAGCTATAAGTGGATTTAAGCAAAAAAAATATTAAAATTTGTTAGGTTTAATTACTTATTTGGTCCCTATATCTGCTGATTATGAATATTAACTCGCTTGTCAATGGTTATAAATATTTGGTTCAATATAATGTGATGGTTTTTTACATTTTTGGGCATTTTCATTATTTGTACATTTAGTTGAATCGTTTGGGGCGTTGCATTTGTTTACTTTTACATGAATAATTTGGGGTATTTTCATTTTTTTACATTTAGATGAATAATTTGGGGCAATTTCATTTGTTTACATTAGATGAATAATTTAGGGAAATTTCATGGGTTTGTTTACATCTTGATGAATAAATTGTTGAAAAAACTGTTTGACGTGATAGGTGTTCATGGTTGTGACTATGTTTGTTGAAAATTTGTCAGGAGGAAGCAGGAAGGCTTAAATTCGTATGCCATTCAAACGATGGTGTTGATGAGCATATGGTTTGGTATGTATTTTTCTTTTCCCTTGTACATTGTGCTACCCTGCTGTGTCACTGATATCTATAATAGCGTACATTATACACTTGTACTATTATAATATCTAATATGTCATTTTATTTAATAAAAATATAATTAATAAAATAATATTTTGATTTTAGAGATGACAAATAATTTAAAATAAAATTAAAGTAATTTCAGCAAAGTTATACATACACACGGACATACATACATATATGAATTGAAAGATCATTTCAGCATACATTACTCCATTGAAGGATCGATTCAACAGAAATTCAAGGACTAAATTGACATTCTTCATTGACATTGAGGGGCTATTTGATGCCTAATTAATAGCTAGAAGACATATGTGATGCGATGCATACATCTTAGAGTGTGTTTGGGTTACAGTTCAGTTGATTGTAACCAGCATTTTCCACCAGTGTTGTTCCTTTTTCCGTTGTGTGCTTGGGAAAGTATAAACTGATGTTTGGAGCCTCTAAACGAAACACCCACACTTAAGAATAACAAATGAAAATGAATGTTTGCTCTAAAAGTTAAGATATATTAAAATAAACTTTGGTATCATGTAAACATATCATATATTTTGTCAAAGTTGGCAAAATAGACTTGGGTATATTTCTTTCAATAAAATTTATGTGTTTATGAGTTCCATTCTTGCTTTTGTTATTTGTTCCTTAGGTTGATTGGATTGAAGAATATATTTGCTAGACAACTTCCCAATATGCCAAAGGAGTACATTGTCCGGCTTGTAATGGATAGGTAATGTTAGCAATCTGTTGTTTGATATGTATTGAGATATTTCTTATACAAATTGTCTAATTCTAATTTTCGGGCATGTTCAGTTTTTTTGAACTGGTTTTCCTTCCTCTTTCCTTATAATCATAAATCCTTTCTTACGATAAACTTGTAGGAGCCATAAGTCTGTGATGGTTATACGGCGGAACCACGTTGTTGGGGGCATTACATATCGCCCATATGCTAGGTAACAATTTATCTCCATTACTATTTTCTCAGATTCTGTAAGTCAATTTTTTTTTCCCTAAAATATATATATCATGACATTATTTTGTTATTGTTCCTGTTTTAATGTCTGTCGTTTTAAATGGTTACTAGCAAAGATTAGCTTGCAAAAAGAGTGAACTATTGTCTGTTTACTATGAAATTTATATATTATGATATTATTTTATTATTGTCTATTTTCATTGTTTCATTGTGTAATGCAAATTGCTGCTTTGGTTGCATATGATAAAAATGCTTTTCAAAGTCCATACAAGTGAATAATATGGGATTAGTCCAACTCATAGTTTTATAGAATATATCATAGATATGAATATATATTTTATTTCCTTGTTTCACCTTGTTAATTTTTGCTCTCTTTCCTACTTGTATTTAAAATCTTTACATGCCTGGCTAATATATGGTGTTATTTGTTAATACTGTTGTGCATTATGATTGACAGCCAGAAGTTTGGTGAGATAGCCTTTTGTGCAATTACAGCTGATGAGCAAGTAAAGGGTTATGGTACCAGATTGATGAATCACTTAAAACAGTATGCACGTGATGTGGATGGGCTGACACATTTTCTCACATATGCTGACAACAATGCAGTTGGCTATTTTATCAAACAGGTTTGATTATTTATTGTACTTTCTGAAAACAAATTTCTTGGGTTTGAAAACATGTTTTTACTATTTTTTGTTAATTGCAAACTTATTACAAAAATAATACACTTCTCAAAAATAATTTCCCTAATCATGACTCTTTGCCACATGGATTGTGCCAGTTTATGATGCAGGAAGAAATGAAGTACTATATGTATTTCTAATGTGTATGTGCAATGTGGATTGTGCCACTTTGGTACTGAATCCCACTTGGATTGTGCCAATAGGGATGGTGCAGCCATGTGTAATACAGAAAAAGTGTGTCATTGCTAAAGGAGCATATTTTGGGAAATGTATTATTTTGGTATTGGTAATAACTAAAATGTGTCTAATTTGGGTTAAAAAACTGTTTTTTTTTTTTACTATCTTACAAGGGAGATTTTATAGATATTCCTTGTTGGCTTTGGTTAGGGAAGAAAGACATACACCTTTTGTCTGAAACATCACCAGCTGGGCATTATACAGTATGTTACAAGTTCCTTAATGTGAAACCAACCTCATTTACTATACAACTGGGACTACAAACCCATTTTAAAGTCTTGTTTCCCAAGAAATGTTTTAAAACCTGGCTCAGACTAGTGATGGTGTCATTAAACTGGTAAAAATTAGATGGAACTGGTATAGTCCAGTTTGAGCAAACTGAGATTCTTTAATTTCAAACCTTTTCAAATTTTTGCCTTCATACTAAGCAATTTTTCAAGTTTCACACATTAGAGTGTTCATTTTGTAATCAAAGGATCATTTTTTGTGTGCGCATTCACCACTGTATCTATCTCGATTCATGCAGGTCAACCAGTGACCCGCTAATTGAACCACCAACCTACAAACTATTAAGGTTCCAACATAAAACTAATTGGCAATATGAGAAGTAACCTAACATGTATTTAAACCATACTAAATGACATTAGGCAAGTGATGTGGGACTTCCAACACGCCCCCTCTAACGAAGCCTGCCTGACCAGACAAAAGGTATTTTGACCCACAACGAAATGACAACTCTTGACCCAAGACAATAACCGGAAAGATGTTAGACTTTGACTCTGATACCATGTTAAGGTTCCAACATAAAATCAATTGGCAATATGTGAAGTAGCCTAACATGTATTTAAACCATACCAAATGACATGAGACAGGTGATGTGGGACTTCCAACACAAATCTTAAAGGGCAAAGTTTTAAGATATTGCTCCCAAGTGTAAGAAATAATTGTTGAGCCAGTCTGTGTGAACTGACTCTTGTTTTTCTCATAGGAGGTCATCAAGTTCAGTTTTTCTTCAACAAGCTTTCACAAAGATGTGTATTTCCTTGTTAAGTTTGTCTTGAATCTGATAGACATAGAGGAATATTCCCAGATGCAGAAGTAGCACTGATAGGAGTCTGTATCTTGTTCTTTTGGTTTCATCTTTTGATACTCTTAAGGTTTTCTTTCTACATTTGGAAGAGGTGGGGGAGGGGGAGGGGAGTTTGTGAAATGACTGTGTTGAATTAACTGGATTCTCTTTTGGACATTATGATGATGTTTGATTCTGTTTTCAGGGATTTACAAAAGAGATTCACTTGGAGAAAGATAGATGGCAAGGGTATGATTGTATTTGATATTCTTTTGTGGAATGGGACATTCATTTTATGATTTTATTTCAAGGATTTTTTATTTACATTGTATTTTTAATACCCCATTAGATAATAATTTCATCATTATTTATTTTTGTATGTTGTATACTATGGATATGATGATTCAATTTATGTAATCGTCATTTCAGTTATATAAAGGATTATGATGGAGGAATTCTCATGGAATGCAAGATAGATCCAAAGCTCCCTTACACTGATTTGTCTACTATGATCCGGCGTCAAAGGCAGGTCAGTAAATTTCTATTTGCTACTCTTTTAATTTTTCTTTGCACTATTTGAGATACTCAAGATTAGCACGTTATATGATATACTATTGGAAGTTCTTGTTAAAACTTCTGATATATTTCTACCAGTTAAAGTATAAGTTTTCACCTGTATCGCTTAAATTTTTTTTTTTCTTTATTGTAAAATAGACCTCTGTTTTTAACCTTTTGCTATAAGCTTTTCTCTCAACCACATTTCCGCACCCACTGCTGAAGGGTGTGCGGGGGGTTCTCAAAAACTTAGCAGTTGAGAACTTTTATAGAATGGAACCTCATTTGTTATCCATGCATCGTTATTTTTATCTCATGTAGTGACTGTCTGCCTATTTTTTTGTCATTCAGTTTTAACATATATCAATTCTGACGTGCTAAGTCATTATTGGTTATAATTGTAGGCTATTGATGAAAAAATCAGAGAGCTGTCAAACTGTCACATAGTCTATGCTGGAATTGATTTTCAAAAGGTACAAACATATTTTGACATTTTTGTTAGAGCGGATATTCCATTTTTGGTTGAAGTTACATTTTGCTTCTCTTTTCATATACTAGTAAATTGTGTGATGAATATTAACTATTGCCCCACCTGGTTTATTAAATGTGCAGAAAGAAGCTGGCATTCCTAAAAAAATTATTGATGATATCCCTGGTTTGAGTAAGTACTTAATTCCCAATCTGAGTTCCAGAAATTATTTGTGCTTGGTAGCTGTGTAAACTTATGCATTACTGTCTTTAAAGATAGCATGCTTTGTGTCTCCTTTCATACTTTTTTTAGGTTTTGCTAACTAATTAACGAGATGTCCACCGTCTGTGGAAAACCTTATGCATGGTTCTAACCTTTTTGCTGCTTTCCCCTTCCTTACCTCCCATTCAAACCTGGCTTAATAGATTAGTTTATCAAGTGGGATGTTGTGAAAAAAATGGCCCATAATGTAATGTTTCACTGAATGCAATGACAGGAGAGGCTGGATGGACTCCTGATCAGTGGGGTCATTCAAGATTCAGAAGTCTAAATGTTTCTACTGACAATGCTACTAATCAAAAACATTTGTCTGGTTTTATGCGATCACTTCTAAAGGCAAGTTTCTTAGATGTTCTTTACATTTACTTTAATTTCCATTCATTTAAGTTGTTATAATTTAATTTCCATTAGAAACTCTGCAAATTCCCGCAGAGCATTGATGAATAGATCCTTATTCTTGGCAAATGAAAACATGCATGCGATCAGAAGAATTATATGATTAGAAATTAATTCTTATGATTGGATTTATCTTTTTGAGCAGTCAATGCACGATCACGCCGATGCTTGGCCATTCAAGGATCCAGTTGATGCACGGGATGTTCCTGATTATTATGACATCATCAAAGATCCAATGGGTGAGAAGGATACATATATTTCATAATAACTACCTTTGGCTTATATTAATCACATTCATTCTTATGATTTCCTCGCGTCATCTATCTATTTTTGATCTGGAGCTAGCTTTATCTTTTTCACACTTGTGCGTTCACCACGACTGTGTGTGAGTATGTATATATATATATATATATATATATATATATATATATATATATATATATATATATATATATATATATATATATATATATATATATATATATATATATATATATATAGAACTGCTTGAAATTGTTTTTGACTGATTGAACTCATCAAAATGTTTGAGTTATTATCAGTAAAGATCTTATTTTTAAACATTTTTTAATCTCATGATACAGTTCAGTTCAATTTAAGCAATTCAGTTTAGGACAATTTAGTTTGTAAGTATGAAATGAAACTAAAGGAATAGTTTGGTTTAGTTTTTTCAATACAGTTTACTTCAGAACTAGTTTGGATTAATAAAAAATATGAGAACACATAACAACCACGAAAAGTCTATTGTCTAATGTCCACAATATATTCGTTCTTTGAGTTCAGATTTGAAGACAATGTCTAAGAGGGTGGAGTCAGAGCTATATTATGTAACATTTGAGATGTTTGTTGCGGATGTCAGAAGAATGTTTGCGAATGCGCGCACCTATAATTCTCCAGAAACCATTTATTACAAATGTGCTACAAGGCATGTTCCAACTCCTGGTTCACCCTTTCCCCTCCCTGTCATGTTTCTTACATTTATGATTGTGAATGCAGGTTAGAATCCCACTTTCAAAGCAAAGTGCAAGCGGGTCTCCAGTCTGGTTCCAAAATTCAGTAGGGGCACTTCAATGGGACACTTCAAAAGACCCCATACCAAGTTTTTATCTATGTCTATGGTTAATTTTTTTCTCTAGTCCCAAACAATTTTGTTGTTTCATAGTTATTCTAGCCAATGCTATCCACCGTAGCTGCATGGATTGCGTTATCACTCTTAGAAAAATAATTCTGGTCCCTGATCCGAATGGTCTGATGTAATTATTGATAGAATGTATGTGTAAAATGTTAATTTAATTCATCACAATATGTTTTGTATTATTAGAATGCATGAACAGTTACATGATGCATGTTTGTTTTTCTAATTATATGTGATAGGTTTTGATCATTCATTTCAGTGTGAAATAATATATTAATAATAATAATAAATAAATATAGGAAGTAATATATTATTTGAGTTAAATAATATACTATTAATAATTAATATATAAATATAAAAAGATAAAAAAAAAGGATAAAAGAATAAAATTATAAATATATAAATAAATATATTAAATAATTATTAAATTTTAGAAATTAAAATCATGAGAGTTATTAAAATTGGGATTAGGATTTTTCTCTAATTCTTAAAAAATCCGTTATACTTATTGGTTGTTTAAAATAGATTTGACAAGGGAGAAGAAATAAAGAAAAATCAAATTGATAGATAAAGAAAAAGAAAAATAAGTGATAAATGTGAAAATATGAATTTTTTTGGTATAAGAGAATTAAAATGAAATATTAAAGAAAAAAACTGACATAATTTTAATAATTAAAATTAATTATACTGTATGTTTTAAACTGAGCATAATAGATTATATTTTAACAAAAATAATTTAAAATTTTGTGGTGATTAACTGCCACTATTAAATTTTGTGCTCAGTAGTTGACAATTTGCAAAGATTATAAATCACTAGAAAATGAACAATAAAAAATGTTGATTACACATTTTCTCGTATCACAAGTGCATTTCGGTGGGTTCCATCTATAATTGAGTGCACTTCTTGATCAGTCCGTGAAATTACTTCATTCAAACACGCGGCAAATAGTAAAATATATGTTTAGCTTAAAAAAAGGACCATCCGGTGAATTTATCAATTAAATTTTTAAAAGATTTTTAGTCTGCTGATATTTAATGAAGATTATTATGATTTTTTGGACGAGTAACAACATTTGAAGGTTTACAAATTATAGTGTTTTTTACCAATATAATATATTTATATATTCATGAGTAAATTTTAAGATAGATTTTAATTTAAAAAAAAATATATAAATGCTCTCTTATTCAATAATTTGAGTCAAACTCCTGAGACTTTAATAATTTTCATTCTTAGTTTTTTCTCTTTTTCATCTTAAAGAAGTTATTTTCTCTTGAACGAAGGTGATAAGAGTGCTTGTACAATAATTAATTATTTCTTCTAATTTACATATCTAATTTGAGTGTATTTTCTATTATCTGTCTAGCCAACCATACTCCATATCTAACTTCTCACCCATCTCATCTTTTCCCTCCTTTTCTCCAACAAATCACCTCTGGTAAATGTAAAAGGTGAAATATACTTTCATGTGTGACCATGCAAAATAAAAGAACTTCCGGGACATTTATTCAATTAAGATTTTAATTTTTTTTCAAGTAGTTTAACAACAAAATCACTGTTCATTGCTAAACCAAAACCATTTGTGTTTAAAACAATCTAACCTTGTGATTGCCTTATTACAATAAATCCCCCCTGATTCAAATCGTTCAGTCAATCAGTCTTAAATGATAGTTTGAATCGATACTGGAAGAGAGGGGGTGTCTCAGACGAAATGATTAAGCTACCCAGTTGGCACAGCACAATAGAGAAGAGAGGAGATGAAATTCAAATGGGCATTTATATAACTAAGAAATCCCATCATAATAGAAAAGGAACAAAATTTGTTGATACTACCAAATCATGATAAGAAAAAAAAATAAAAAATGAACCACATTCTTATTCAAATCCAATATCTATGATGACGATAACTACTAGAAGTTTGAGCCATTGAAGCTCATTTTTAAGGAAGTGCCTCCTTTAAGGAGCGGGTGAAAACTTCCAGTTCTTTCAATCCCTCTTGAGGAGATTTGGCTTCACCAAGCACCTTCACCATAGCACTGCCAACAATCACACCATCAGCTCCCCATCCTGCTACCTGTATCAAAGTATATACTTACTAACCGAATTGACTTGAGGTAGAAGCATACAAAAATATGGACTGAAAACTAACCTGTTTAACATGCTCGGGCTTTGATATTCCAAAACCAACAGCCACAGGTTTAGTTGTTGCCTGAATTGCAATTGAAAAAATTAAGTACTAAACAACCAGTATGAATATTGAGATTAATCAAGTTCATTGTTAGACTATTGTATTTATCATAATTGATCAGATACCAGCTCCCGCAAGCAAAGAGAAGTGGAAGGACCGGAGGAGGGACTAAATAAGGAGGGAAAGAGAATTGAACTTTAATGAAGTGATCAGAAGGCATCCACACCATACAAGATACAAATAGAGTTGAGACCAAAGATTAAACAGACAAACCTCTTTAATTTGCTGCAGAAGAGACTGAACATTACCACTAACTGATGCTCGGGCTCCTGTGACCCCCACCGAGCTCACCTATAAATTAAATAAACAAATGGTTAATAACATTTGCCAGCAGATGAGGTAGTTATGCAGGATATTTTCTGTTTTCACTATCTTACTATATCTGTATCCAATTTCTAAAAGCGTTGGGATTATGGTGACTTGTCATCACTGTCAACCTCTAAACCCAATTTAACGTGTGAACTGAATAAATTGTTTGAAAAACTATTTCTTTACCAAGTTCTAGTCACAAAATATATTAAAATCAAATGTTTGGAAACGTCAACATGCAGTAATATGACAGCTAAACTTGAATAACTTAGAAATTAATTATAAAAAACAAGCCTGAATATAAGAAAAAAACCTAATTTTCGTTTTATAAGGTAAACATAACCGCTGTCAACTTCTATGACTGGCTACTGCAAAAGAAATGTCCCAATCCAGCCTAGTAAAGTAAATACTTCAAAAAGCTACCTCATTTTTCAAGAAAAGTGACAAAAACATCCTAAAAATTACGCTGGGTTTCATCTTCTGACCTTTACTTTTGGTATTCATATATAGATTTGAAGAAATGTAATATTCAACCACAATAATAGAACAGAGATAAATATTGTCACAGGCAACTGTATCAACAACGAACAATAGTTTCGTCTCCTTGTAGAGCAAAGAGAAAATAAAAGGGGAGTTAATAAACAGAGGAATAACTAAAGCCATTGGCATTTTGCATGCGATACTGGTATCTTTAAAGAGATGAGGTAACAATGATGAGTTCGAGAGTTCTTGGAACATGCCAAATGAATGACAACAACATAAAAAGAAAAGTTAAAATTTATTCTGATTTCTTCATCAACTTAAACCAGGTTCAAATATGCTTTCTAATATCAAGGATGGCAGCCAGATGGCAAATGGCTAACATCTTATCCACACAGTACACGAATAAAATGTTCGGAAATAAATATGGAACACAAATAAGCAGATAATGAAGTTATACAAAAATTAGAGAATACTCTAAATCAAGACCTGATCAAAGTAAATAGAGTTATATGAAAATAAGAAGTGGAGCCCAAAAACAGAAGTTAATTAGGTTGAAGGAAGCTCTTACAAGATACACAAATCCTTCTGCTGCATCAACAATGGCTTTCATTCGATCTCTTGGAGTGGTAGGTGTTGTGAGGAGTACCTTAATGATACCAAATACCAAAATCAACTAGAGATATCAACGTACAAAGATTAATTTACCAAAACAAAATTAAACATATTATAAAATGTTAACCAATATATACTAACATATAGATATAATATTGCAAAATGATAAATGCAATAGAATGGAATGACGTTAATCACAATAAAACTTCATATCTCTACAATCATCACCGCGTCTCATTTGTTGTGCTTAACTAGTGGATTCATATTTATAATTCATTTTATAGAGGAAAAAGATCTACCACTAGTTTTCTATTATTAGGATTGCTCTTTTGAAAACTTGAAAACTACATTAGACCAGTTGATTCAACAGGACCGGTCCGTTACTTTCAAATAATTGGATTTTAATTGAATCAATATAAAACTACAAGACTGATACAAAATCGGTCATTTTGGATTGAATTGATCTTGATAAAAAATGATTTTAAAGATAATATTTATATTTATATATATATATAATATTTGCCAGTTTTTTTTCTTTATCTCACACTAATCACCTTGATTTTAAATAATAATTATTTTATTGTATTTTCATCTTATTTTAACAATTATCTATGTTTCACTCTTTGATGTATGTTATATTTGTAAGTCATTATAACTTATAGCAACCATAATAACATCCTTCATTCTTTTTCTTTTTTGTAAAATTTTTTGTTACTAATAAACTTATTATATTATAAAAATATTATTTTATAAAATACGGTTGGACTCCAATTAAATTCTGGTTAAACTTTTAAACCTTCACTCCATGTTTTCATTGGGTTAATGACCGGTATGATTTTAAAACATTGATTAGGATCAATGGTATAAGAAAATTAATTTCATATCCAAGACAAATGCAAGAGTTCGTTTTAATGGTAAGCAAACCAGTTCAATTCCTTTTTTCTTAGCTTCTTCTCTTAAAGTCTCTGTCTCCTCCAGAGGGACATCCGGGACTACAAGCCCTGTATACATATGGCAAAGAATATCATTCTCATTTCCGCACTACAGGAACAAAGGGACAAAATACAAACAAGATCTTATTTCATAATTTTCCATTTGAACGAAGAAGCTAATATAGAAGCTGTAACCAGGACTAGAGTGAAGAGACATTTTCTTCTATGATGATAAATATTTAAATTAGCAAAACCCAAGAACTTTAAATATAGTAAATGGTGTATATTACTTGTGCTGAGTCTTACCATGTACGCCAGTTTCTCTTATGATGGACATAAATCTCTCAGTACCACGCTTCAGTATAGGATTGTAATAAGTAAACAGTGCAATTGGACATGACAATTGTGGAACAACCTGCCAAATCATTCATTGCAAAGGATCATCAGCTAACGGAGCTAAGAGAATATACATATGACAAAGCAACACGAAAAGGTTTCTGAATTAACCGTCCTTATAAGTAGAAATAATTGTTTTAACAAGGTAACAATGGACAGAGAAGATCTCTCTCCGAAGTTTCAAATTTTGGGAAGTTTAGTGTATCATAGGAAATTCGATATCTGTATCATATCTCCTAGATTTAGGAATAATCCTTCCCGATTTCCTACCAATATCTAATATTGATACTAGAGCATTTCTTAAGTGCATAGAATCAGTACAAGTCATTCAAGTTTATTCTTCTGTTCTGGTTTTCAGTAAGAAGACGGTACAGGATGGATAGGCCTCACACGTTCAAATTTCATAACAATCTAGCAACATTGTATGTTTGCACAGCTAACTTTTCAAATGAAGAAATGAAAATTAATTGCTAAATCATTAGATGTTGACAGTGATAATTAATAAATGGCAAGGATTTGCACAATTACCTCCTTCAACATCGATATGATTGCATTTAAATTGGTTCCCTTTGCAAGAGATCTTGTAGCAGCAGCCTGAAGAGAAAGATGCTTCAGTTTGAGAGTCAAGTGGTATAAGTATCACAAGAAAAAAAGAAAGCATCAAACCTGGATAACAGGACCATCTGCCAAAGGATCAGAATACGGAACACCTAGCTCAATTATGTCAGATCCGCATGAATCAAGAACTTTTAGTGCTTCTGCTGTGGTTGAAAGGTCAGGATCACCAGCTGTGATATATGGTATAAAAGCCACCTTGACACAAATATACCTCTTAGAAAACATTCATTCGGCAGTCAAGAAGAGAACTACGACTCATATCTCTTTGCAATAAACTTAAAACGGTACTAAAAATAACCAACCAACATACAACAATAATTACCAATACCAATACCAACCCATTATATAATCAGGAAGATAAAAGTCATTGATTTGAAAAGGCATAGAATATGGAATCAGAAAATTAAATTAATCAAAACTAAAAACGCAACTAGCAACACATTGCCATTCAAGCTGAAATGTGATCCGTTGGAAAACATCGCAAGCATGGAACCCAGACAACTGGAAAAATAAGTACTTACTTTTCCTTCTTGTTTCAGTCTGGTGAATGTTTCAGAGAGTCCCGGAGCTCTCATGGTCCTCATAGCAGCCACTGTAGTGTATCTCTTGACAGAGATTAAAGCTTTCTTGGAGGAAAAACAAACATGGAAACCGACCTCAGGTTTCTTCAATTGCAAGAAGCAACTTGACTTCAGAGCAAGAGCCATAAAAATGATATTTACTGAAATTTCACATGAAATTACGCATAAGGGTTCCCAACAGAAGAAAAACTCATGACCACCATTCAGAAAACGAAAAAATGAGTCTTAACCGAAAACAAAGAATGCATCCCAACCCAACCCAACCCGTCAACATCCACAAAATTTACAGCATTACATTGGTTTGACCCATGGAACATTCTAAAACCCATTGAATAAATGCTAAAGCAATAAAGCAAATAATATTAACACATGCATTTTCACAATTCATCCCAACCAAAACACAGTGTTTTGTGAAAAAAAGAGGGAGATTTCAATTCAGCGCATGTACAAGAAGAATTTCGTACCCTAAAAATCGAAACAAGAGAAGATGAATGCAGAAAAAGAAGCAGAATCGGAGAATGACCTGATTATTATAGTGGGTTTCTTCTCTCCTTTGCCAATGTGAATCCTTTTCTGCGTCTTTCAACCTTTTCTTAATATATAGGATTCAGTTTCATTATCACCCTTTTCTGCCATGTGGACAATAACAAATATTCAAGTAATTGGTATTTAGAGAGGTATGTGCATTGAATGGGTATGTAAAAATTCAATTATTGAAATTTTTCTGTCCTTTGATCTCATTTTCTCTATTTGTTTCAAATTCAACAGTGAAATGAATTTGTGAAGAATGAGATAAAGTTTATCTATGAACAGGAAACAGCTCAGAAAAATATTATAACTTTTTTTTTTCTTGAGGTAATTTTATTCAATGAATGCTTGGTTGGACATTAAAATTCAATCACAATTCATAAGAATACTATCCATTAATTTTAAGAGCTATATCATTAATTAAGTAATTAAAATTAATATAGATGTAACTTTCAGCATTCAAAACTTAATAATTTTATCATATGTGTTAATTTATTATTATATTATGACAAAAAAATGTATATTATTAATAATTTTAATTAATTTTTAAACATTTTTATAATATTTGTTAACTAAAACTCAACTTTTAGATTCACGGATATACTTCATTGTTTTTTATAAAACAAAAAGAATACAATAATTTTTTTCATCAGTTATTAATGCAAAAACTTTTAAATTAGAAATCCCATTAAACATTTTTTATGCAACATTACTAATTACTTTTTTTAGAAAATTTTATAAAATATTCTTTTAAAATTAAGAAAGTAAAACGAAAGGGTTTAATAGAGTAATTTTAATATCAACATTAAAAGAATTTCTGAAAAAACAAAATATTAAAAGCTTTTATGAAAAAAATATGAAAAGCCTAAATCAATAAAGTTTTTAAAAAATTACATTTATTATTTTTAACTTTAATTAACTAATAAAAATAATAATTCTGTTTTTAGTCTCATGACTTTCCCGAGAGAGAAGTTTTCTTCGTTGCTTTGGTTTCAGTTACTCAAATTAAATTAATAAAATTCATATCAGTCCAATGCTTAATTTTTAGTCAAATTCCTAACGCTGTGTTTGTTTGAACTGATTTACTGTTCACGCGGAGAGAAGTGCGAGGATGACACACGTTTGGTTGAACTGATTTGCGACGAAATGCAACGAAATGAAAGCGAAGAAAAGCGGGAGAAAGGAGAAAGGGGTTCTTTGCTGATGCACGAAGAAATGAGATGAAAGCTGACTGGACAAATTGAAATGTCCAACTTACCCTCACTCTGCTAGATAGGGTGCATGACTATCTCATTAGATAGCGGTTAAAAAGAAAACCGCTATCTCAAATACGTCTTAGATAGCGGTTAAAAAGACAAACGCTATCTCAAATACATCTTAGATAGCGGTTAAATACACAACCGCTATCTAATACTAATTTCGA
This sequence comes from Sphenostylis stenocarpa, assembly GCA_963425845.1. Classification (NCBI taxonomy): domain Eukaryota; kingdom Viridiplantae; phylum Streptophyta; class Magnoliopsida; order Fabales; family Fabaceae; genus Sphenostylis; species Sphenostylis stenocarpa. The sequence continues at coordinate 40,006,793 of OY731398.1, read as the reverse complement.
ATATAATACTTTAGATAGCGGTTCCACGTTAACCGCTATCAGATGTTCACTTTTAAGAGCGGTTAACATCTTAACTGCTCTTAAATGTGAACATATGATAGCGGTTAACCTGGAACCGCTATCATAGATGAACATATGATAGCGGTTCCAGGTTAACCGCTATCTAAAAGTCTCGAGTATATAAAAATCTGATCGATCATTTTGGCAAAGTAATCGATTAGATTTTCAAATACTCGAGACTTTAGATAGCGGTTAACCCAGAACGCTATCATATGTTCACCTCGATAAGCGGTTCCAGGTTAACCGCTATCTAAAGTCTCGAGTATTTAACATTCTAATCGATCATTTTGGCAAAGTAATCGATCAGAATTTCAAATACTCGACTTTAGATAGCGGTTAACCTGGAACCGCTATCGAGGTGAACATATGATAGCGGTTCCAGGTTAACCGCTATCTAAAGTCGATCATTTGAAAATTTATATCTTCTAAAATATAATTTACTTTCATTTCATAATTATTTGTTATTATCGATCGATATTAATTATTATTTTATATTTTATATAATTATTTAATTATTAGTCAAATAATTTAATTAATATGTCAAAATTATTTGAATATGGATATGCAATGTACATAATTTTGTAATTGTTTATTTATATAATTTTTAATAACTATTTAAAAAAAAGTTAATTTTTTAAATTTGTTTCCAATTACAAATACTTGTAAATTTGTTTTTTCTTTTAAATATATAATCAATGTTAAAATATAGATAATTAATTAAAAAATTATATTTATAATCATTTGAACCTTATTTTATACAAAGGGTAAAATGGTAATTTTCTTAAATAATCAACATAAAATTATAATTTTTATATCTCATATCCATCAAATCATTCACAATTTCCCATAAACTTTCCTCACACTTTCCATTCATCCAAACAACTTTAACTTTACCTTCATTTCTCTTCAAATCCCTCCTTTTCCACTCTCTCATTTCCACTCTCTCAAATCACTCCAACCAAACAAGGGGTAAGGGTTGATACCACGTTGATGATAATATAATGATCCCATCTAGGAGTGTAGGAATCTATGGAAGAATTAAAAATAAATAAATTATAATTTAGTCCAATCTATAATTTTAGAATTAAGGGTCATTAAAAGTATTCATAAATTTTAATTTAGTTTAATCCTAAATCAACAAGTTAATTTTGTTTTGATTAAAATTTTAAAAATAATTGATATATTTATATTAAATCAATTAATTAATAAAAAATAAATAAATAATATATTTTTATATTTTAAATTATATTAATAAAATTAATTTTTATTTTAAATATAATATTTTATTATATTTAATTCTAAAATAAGAATTAAAATTTATTTTTTATCATCATCTTTTAATATTTTAAGTAGTTTATTTATTTACATTAATAATTTATTTTAATCATTAAATCGTAAAATAATTATAAATTATAAATTTTTTATATTTATTTTTAAAACAAGTAAAAAATTTTTAAATTTATTTATAATATATATATATATATATTAATAATATAATATCTTTTATTTTAAAAATAATTATTATTCTATAAAAGATATTAATTCATAATTCTATAAATAATTTATTTAATTAATTTATATATATATATATATATATATATATTAATAAAATAATATATATATATATATATATATATATATTTTAAATAATTATTATTCTATAAAATATATTAATTCATAATCCTATAAATAATTTATCTAGGCCAAAATAAATCATAACTCAAACTTGACCGATCCATTATACTAAAATTATTTTTACACCTCTAATTAAACTGCCGATATATTTAAATTGTTTAATAAATTATGAAAAATATAATATCTACATATAAATAAATAAAAAATACACTTAATTTATTATTACTAAACTGGTTATATAATATTAAAAAGGGAATAACTAATATTTTTTAATTCTACGTTGTTTGGTTTGCCTTAAATATTATAATATTTTTAATTCTACATTATTATATTTTTGTTTTTAAATTATGATGTCTTAATATTTTTTTTATACTTTAGTACCTATAAAACGAGATACTCAAATTGATATCTTATTTTCTTAACCAAAAAGATCAATTAAAAATTATTATATATGTGTTTTTTTAAATAACTATTACTAAATTAATAATTTTATTACATGTTCTATCAAATTTTGAATTAGATAATAATACACAAATCTTTGTATGGCTTAATATACGAGTATGAGTTGATAGTGGTTGGACGAGGTTAATTCGTTGTGATTATTTGTATAAAAAGGTTCTGCGTATGATTTTTATTATATGTGAAAACTTCTTGAACCAACAAAAGTGACAACTATAAATGAAATTAATTTTCGATCCAGTAAAGTTAAAAAAAAAATGTCTAATAGGATAAAAAAACATATTTGTATTGTTTTGTGAGAAAATTTGTTTTTATAATGTTAAAGATTTCAATGAAAGTATTGTTTTAATTTTTGTAGAATAAATAATACATGTACTGTAAATATTAAATCCCTTATACTTTCATTCAACTATAAATGGTGCATCTGTGGTAGATTTGTTTGACTTTTATAATACTAAAATAAAAAATATACACATGATTATTTTTAATTAGTTAATAGTGCAAACTTATTTTGAATACATTTAATTATATGTCAAACTTATTAAATAAGCATTTTTTTTCAACATTTTGATCCTATAATGAAAATGTTTATAATATCAACATTAAAAGTTCATATGAAAATATTAGAAAATAAGGTCAAGTAGCAAGGAGTAAAAACCTGACAATCTTAAATTTCATTAAATAATAAAATGTCTTAATTTCTTTTCATATAGTTTATAAAATGATTAATATTATCTCTTTGTGATTTCAATTGCCAAAATCAAAGTACTGTTTTTTTTTAGCTTTAATGAAATTCGATTGAACTCTTCCATCTTCATATTTTGTTTCTCGTATATTTATGTTTTATATAATATGTCTTTTAGACATATATTAACTTAAGTAAATATAGTTTAAATCTTAAAGTCAATTTTTATTTAAACTCTTATGATGGGAAGTTAAGTGTTAGACTAAATTTCATTAATTTTAAAAATTATATAGAAATATTATATAAACATATTTATTAATTATTTCAACAAATGATTTCATTAAATTTTGACATTTAATACATCTTGATGCATACACATATAATGAAAATGAAAAAAGTGAAATGAATCACAAATCTAATTTGTTCGAAGTATAAAATAATATATGTAGGACACATTTTGACCTAAGTTTATGCACTCTTAAAACTCTGAAATTCTTATCATAAGTAGGTGTCAGAATTATAAAGTCTAATTTTATGTAGACTCAGTGATACATTTTGGTCCTAATTAGAAAAAAATGAATTTGGCATATCAATGTACAAGTAACATTTCCAGGCCCTCTATAAATAACCATTATGAAATTTCTTAAAATCACATTTTATTATTCTAAATAATTTTCTAAGCTTGAAAACATGTTTTCACACTATTTTAGATACTATTTTTTAAGAGTGGTGATATTTTGACAACCAAAAACCATTCAACCCTTCAAACAACTCATTTTTATTAATATAATAATTTATAGAATGATTTAATAAAAATAAAGTAAAACTAGAGTTGTTTATAAGAGTTGTATGAATTTGAGTTGTCAAAGTATCATTGCTGTTGATAACATTGTTTTTAAGAATTAAAATATAATAAAAAAATGAACTTCTTTATAAATTAAATATAAGTTAAAAAACTATAATATCTAAGAGATAAAACCCATAAATATTTAAGGACTATTGACCCATATTTTATTATATATATATATATATATATATTTTTTTTTTTATATGATATTATTAATAAAAGGTGATAGACCTTACAATACTAACAAGATTTCCCAAGAAGTTAAGAAGAATAATAATATATTTGTATTCGATAATTATTTTTATTTGATAATTTGAAAGAATATAATTAAATATGAGATCACTTTTTTAAATTAAAAAAATAAATTATTAAAATAAATAATGTTAACTTAGACCACTTAATACATATAACAGGAATGCACACAATCTATATGATGAAATGTCTAAAAAGAATTGAATTATCATGCACTATTTTGTACAAAAACAGAGGACTCTATTTATAGAGTCTGATACATGAAACTGAAAGTAACAAACTATAACAGAATAATATTTTTGAATTAGCTACAACATTTTCCCTTAATTCAAACTCACAGTTTTATCACACCAAGATTGCTTCTCAGATATTCAAACCTCTCATTCTTCAAAAGTTTGGTAAAAATATCTGTTAGTTGTTGAAAAGTAGGACAATATACCAATTTAAGCTTCCCAAAATTAACTTGTTCTCTTAGGAAATGAAATTTAGCCTCTATATGTTTGCTCCTGCCATGTAACACTGGATTGTTGGCAAGATTAATTGCTGACTTGTTATCAACTAGTAACTGGATGGGTTCTTCAATCTGAATCCGCACTTCTGTCAATACTGAATGTAACCAAACAGCTTGACATGCTGCATAAACTCCTGCAATATATTCTACTTCACAAGATGATAGTGCTACTATCGGTTGCTTCTTAGAGCACCAAGAAATTGGTGCTCCCATTAGCTGAAACAGAAATTCACTTGTGTTTCTCCTATCATTTTTATCCGCACACCAATTATCAGAATCTGTATAGTCCAACAGTTATGACTGCTTGTATTTGTTCTTTTTTGAAAACAGAATGTAATAATTAGTTGTGTCCTTAACATATCTGAACACTCTTTTTGCAGCAAGTAAATGAACCTTCTTTGGCTAGTACATTCGTCTACTGATTATTCCCACTGAATAGCAAATGTCAGGTCTGCTATTACAAAGATACCACAGGGAACCTACCATTTGTTTAAACACAGTACTGCACACTTCTTCCTCTCCATCTTCTGTTTCATTAATTTTCACCTCTGCTAGAGTTTCTACAGCATTGTAGTTTTTCATACCAAATTTTTTTAATACTTCCAACGCATACTTGTACTGCTGTAAAACAACTCCTTCATCTGTTTCAACAAATTCAATTCCTAAAAAATATTTCAACTTTCCTAAATTAATCATCTCAAATTGCAACACCAATGTTTCCTTGAACTTCTCAATTTCTGTGAGGTTACTCCCTGTTATCAGTAGATCATCCACATAAATGCACATTAGTAACAGATCCACACCATTCTGCACCTTCACATACACTCCATGCCCTACTAGACACTTTCGAAATTCATGTTTAATCATCAATGCATCAATCAACTTGTTCCAAACTCTAGGAGTTTGCTTCAAGCCATATAAAGCTTTCCTCAACCTATACACCTTGTTTTCACTCCCTTTTACTTCAAATCCAGGAGGTTAGGTCACATAGACCTCCTCTTCAAGTGGTCCATTAAAAAAATGCTAATTTTACATCTAGCTGAAACATAAGCCACCCTTTACTACTTGCCAAAACCACCACCAACCTTATGGTTTCAATTCTTGCTACCGGAGCAAAAGCTTCAAAATAGTCCAGTCCTTACTTCTGGAAAAATCCTCTAGCAACCAGTCTTGCCTTCCTTTTTGAAATGGTTCCATTTGGGTTGAGTTTTAACTTGAAGACCCATTTAACATCAATAGGTTTCTTGTTAAAAGGCAACTCAGTTAGAAATCATGTCTAGTTCTTCTCAATAGCCTATAACTCTTCAATCATAGTTTTTTTCCACAATTCCTAATTCAATGCCTCTTCATGATTAATTGGCTCAGCTTCTGCTAGCAGTGCAAAATGCACTAGATCACCTTCATCTGTCACTGCATTATCTGGAAAAATCTCAAAATCTACCATTGAACTTGGTAATCTTCTTTGCCTAGTCTCTCTTTGTGTTTGCCATTGTAACTCAGGTGTTGAAACTGTGTTACTGATAGCATCTTCTTCACTTTCTCCAATCAACATAGCACTTCCTTTTGTATTAGAACTGTTGTTGTTTTTGGTATTTTGGTCTGTCAAACTCTAGGAACCTTCTTCATTTACAACTACATCTCTGTTAATGCAGATTTCATTTGTGACAGGGTTGTATAATCCATATGCTCTTGTTGGATGGTATCCAACTAACACCATAACTCTGCTTTTATCTTCTAATTTTCTCCTTCTAGCATCTAGAACATGCTTGTAACACACAGACCCAAATACCCTTAAGTGATTCACTACTGGTTTTCTGTCAAACCAGATTTCTTCAGGAACTCTATTACCAAGTTGTTTTGTAAGACACTTATTCGGCACATAAACTGCAGTTGACATTGCCTCTCCCCGGAACATATGTGGAATCTTCTTCTCATTTAGCATGCTTCTAGCTATATCAAGAATGGTCTTATTTCTTCTTTCAACAAGACCATTATGTTGTGGTGTATATAAGGCTGTCACCTCATACTGGATACCACTTTCTCTACAATACTTCTCAAATTCCAGAAATGTATACTCACCCCTTCCATCTGTTCGAAGAATTTTTAGCACCTTTTCACTCTGTTTTTCAGCAAAGATTTTGTACCTTTTGAAAACTGAGAATACATCACTTTTGGCCTTGATTAGATACAACCATATCATCCTACTATACTCGTTTATAAATGAAACAAAATAACAATTTTGTCCCAATGACAACCTCAAATGGCCCGCAAACATATGAGTATACAACATGCAACAAGTCTTTTGCCGTTATGTGCATGTGTGAATTGAAATAAGTTCTGGACTGTTTCTCAATCAAACATCCCTCACACACCTTCTCTGGAATTGAGATAACTGGCAGTCCAGTAACCATTTCTTCAGTAGCTAACTTCTTCAAACTCTAAAAATTTAGGTGACCAAACCTCGCATATCATAGCCACGTTGTTTTGTATAGCAGTCAGACATTGATTCTCAATCTGATCAAACCTTGTCTGAAACATTCTGTTTTTGGACAAAAGGGCTTTTAGTATCAACTTCTCTTTGGAGTCATACACCTTCAAGAGTTCATCTTTCATATTTATAGAAAATCGCTTTTCCACTAACTGCCCCACACTAAGCAAATTACATTTCATGTCTGGAACATACAATATATTCTCAATAAAAACCACAATTTTACCTTCTTTCTTGATCCTTATTTTTGCAATGCCAACTGCTTCAATTGTATTATCATTTGCTACTCTCACTTTGCTCTTCTTGCTAGTGTTAAGACTTGTTACCCAACTTTTGTGTCCAATCATATGATTACTGCAACCAGTATCAAGAGACTAGCTTGCTGACCCAAACTCCTCATTTTGAGTAGTCACCATTAACAATATTGGTTTTTCCTCAGATTCTTCATGAGCTATATGTGCTTCCTGCTTAGCTTCTTTTTTTTGTTTTCCCTTTCCATGCCAGCAATCTGCAGCAAAGTGTCTTCACTTCTCACAATTATAAAATTGAATCTTCCTCAGATCTTGCACTTTCTTGCTACCTCTTCCTCTGCCATTAAAGCCTCATCTGATTTTCTGTGCAGTTTCTAATTTTTCGTCATTGTTATACTGATCTTGACTGATATTGATCTTAAAGTTCGTCAATTGTGATCTTATCAATATCTTTGGCATCTTCTATTGCTACCTCTAGATTGTCAAATTTATTGGACAATGTTCGCAGTGATCCGTAACATTCTCACCACACGCCCTCATCACATTCACCATCAATTGCAACCTGTTGTAGTACTTAGTCACCGTTTCTTGCTCCGTCATTAACAACAACTCATATTGCCTTCTAAGAGACTGAAGCTTAACTTTTTTGGTCTTTTTTGCACCTCTATAAGTTTCCGCAGAATGTACCAGGTCTCTTTTGTTGCATTGACTTTAGAAATTTTCTCAAAATTGAGCACGTTCACACATTGGTGAAGAAGACATCGAACTTTATAATCTTTCTTTGTTGTTGTGTCGTCCTTCTCACGAGCACCATTTCTGACCAACTTTAAGATTTCTTGGTAATCAAGAATGACCCCATCCGTATCACCCAATGATCATAGTTCTTGCCATCAAGAATTGGTAAGTTGGCCAGGAAAAATCCTCCTCCGCTTGCCATGACAACACTTCTCTTCTCAACACAGGTCCTGAACCTTACTGCTTTTGATATCACTGTTAGCTTAGACCACTTAATACATATAACAGGAATGCACACAACCTATATGATGAAATGTCTCAAAGAAATTAAATTATCACTCGCTATTTTGTATAGAAACAGAGGATTCTATTTATAGAGTCTGATACATGAAACTAGAAGTAACAAACTATAACAGAATACTACTTTTGAATTAGCTACATCAAATAACATAATTTAATATTGATATTCTTCTAATGTAATTTATTTAAAAATCATTTAATATCATTACAAAATATCCTTATCTTTATTATACTTTAATTTATATTTTAAAATTAGATATAATAAAGAAAGAATTAAATTAATCTTTTGAATTTATGTTTATTTTTCTACTTTAAAAATATTAAAGAAAGATTTAAGAAACTCTAACATTTTATTTTAATTTTTAATTTTTTGTACTATTTTGTATAAATTTATCAATTTTAATAAAATATAATATTTATATATATTTCCCTAGATTTTATATAAAAAGTATATAAATAATTTACTAAAATTATTTATAATAATGATTTTTTTATTAATATAAATATTGATATAAATAAATAAGAAAATTACACTTACATTATTATCTTTTAATATATATATATATATATATATATATATATATATATAACTTAATTTGTCTATAGATAGGCTTCATATATTATTAATATACCTACTTAATATTTTATTAAAAATTTACTTTTGAAATGAAATATTTTAGTAAAAATAATTTAGTGAATGAGGGTCCAATGGAAGAGTTAATGTTACAAAGGCAATTGGGGGGGGGGGAGGTCGATACTTTGTCTCCATTCTTGTTTTTGTTCACCATGGTGTGTGAAGGACTCTCAGACTTTATGCAGGTGGATCTAAATAAAGGCTTGTTCAAATCTTACTTCATGGGGACAAATTGGACGAAGTGTTTGATAAACTCGATGTTATCATCTATTCCCCCGTTTTATATGTTTTTTTTAAGGCACCAAAGGAGATTCTGCACAAATTGACTTGGAATTTCCTATGGGAAGGAAGTGAAAAGATAAGGATGGTAGCTTGGGTAATGTCTAAGGTCACAAGGAGGGTTAGGGGTGAAAGACAGAGATGTTTAATGTTGATTTGTTGGTAATATGGAGGTGAAACTTTTATTCATAAAAAGGAACCATACGGGAAAATGTATTAGAATCAAAGTAGGGTGGTTGGAGGGTTTTATTCAGTGTCCAAACAATGAAAAAGGAATGAGTGTGGTGGAGGAGATGATAGCTTAGCAAATGAATATCCTTGGCTACTTTTAAACTCTAGTCAAAAGGGGGGAGTATGTGAGGAATATGGGTGAATGGGTGGGTAATGTGTGAAGTTGGAAGTTTGATTGACCTAGAGAGTGATTTTTGTGTGGGAAGAGAATGTGCTACAAAACTTTACTTTAAAGATGGAGGAAACTATATTGAGGAATGATGTCCTAGACAAGTGGAAGTGGAAAGAAGATAATGGTATTGGGGAGGACTGCAAGACTAAAGAGAGTTGGAGCATTGTATGGAGTGTCATCACATGGACATTGGATTGAATGAATAGAGAAATCACTGTGTGCTAAGGAGTGAAGTGTGACTAGAAGAGAGTGTTGCAAGACGCTTTATTCCTTCCATGGTCGTCGTTGTCAAATTTTAACCTTCTTTTATTCATGGTTAGTTAATCCCATGACATGTTTGTGGACTCTGGTTTACATGTTGGAATCTTGGCATTTCCTTGCTGGTTTTCTCCAAAGTTCTTTGGGGCAATATATTTATGAGTGGGGTATATACTTGTGATTGGTTGACATGTCAAGGGTACTTGGATTTTGTAAACAGGGTCGTCAAGTTGATTGGTTACATTGCATTTATTGCAATTGATGAATAAATGCCATTCACTTGATAAGAAAGAACATCAAATCTAAGTTTTAATTGATTGTAGTAGAACATGCATTAGAAGACGGTGTCTTTCTTTGAATAAATCGTTGCAATCTTACTGTATGAATTTACCTGGATGGCATGAAATTGTTACAAAATAACATGCAAACAAAACGAAGGGGAAATTAAAAGAATACATTGGCAAACATAATAATTGTTGGATCTTGGATGATAGCATTAGGACAATAGGATGCAGCGAACGTAATATTTAAAGGTGTGTAAAGATAAGTTTGTTGAAAACATTTTTATATAATTTTTATTCATAAGTGAGTCATAATCTAAATATTAATTAGGGTTGGAACTGGGATGAAGAATTAACATTGTAGTTTGAAAGGAGAAGGTAATGATAATTTATAGAGACTTTTGAAGTCAAATCAATAATAATAGTAAGGACCAATGAAAAAACAAATAGTATCTAAAAAATATTGTAAATTTGTTCTCTTATTTATTATTTTAAAATTTATATAATATTTTTAAATATTTAAGTTAAAATATGCTATAAGAATGCAATAAATACCTACGAGAAGTTCTTTCCAGCACGCAATTACTATTAGATAGTTATGAATTGTGTTAATAAGAAACAAACTGTGGAAACATGGACAAAAAAAAGATAAGTGTGTAGTGGATGAAGTTCTATCATGAATTAATAGGAACACAAATACATGGGAAAGGGAAGAAAGAAAAGAGGAGTGGACCTGGCTGTAAATACCAAAAATAGAGCCCTTTTAACAAAAAAAGAAGCTTTTTGTAAGCAGGATAAAGCCACCAGCACTCTGCAAAGTGGGAAGCTAACAACCCAGTAGAAAAGAAAAAAAAAAAAAAAGGCACAGTTAAGTTTGTGCAAAGTGAAGAAACAAAACCAAACCAAACCAACCCTCAGACTCGCGAATTTCACTTTCCGCTTCATGTAGATTCTGCGTTCCCAACTCGTTTTCCCGATTCTACCTTCACTCGTCCGAGTTCAGCTCAAACTCCTGCTCATGGCGAATAACCCTTCAGACACTCCCGCCGACGATTTCCTTGAACAAATTCTCGGCCTCCAGACCTTCGCTTCCGGCGACTCAGGCCTCTCTGCCGCCGATGTTGGCCTCGCCGGTACTGCTTCTCCGGCTCCGATGATGCTGCAGCTCAACTCTGCCGACGCCAACGCTCACCTCACCGGCGCTGCCTTCCACGCGCCTGTGTATCAGTTAGGTCTTAGCTTGGACCAAGGCAAAGGAGGGTTCATGAAGCCCGAGGAAGCCTCCGCTAGCGGAAAGCGTTTTCGCGACGACGTCGTTGACGGTAGAGCTAAGAATGTAAACCTCCAGCTTTTTTTATTCTCCTCTTTTTGGATACGATTTTCAATAGTTTTGTGCTTTGCTTCAATTAATTGTTTCGGTCTAATATGAGAGTTTTTTTATATATGCTTAGAATTACTTCACTTTAATTGCCAAGTTCAATTACCACCATTGCATTTACATAAAGCAAAGCGAAACAGTTTAAAGGTTAATGAAAATAGTACCTAGCAGTGTAATGGTGATTTCCTTTCAAATTAAAGTATATAAAAGATGAGATCATTCGAGTTTCATGTTGACGGATTTGTTAGGTGGGTGGTTGTTGACGCTAGCCAACTTGGTATACAGACATCAATAACATGTCTCGTTGTAATTGCCCACGCTGTTGGGTCATATTGATAGATTTGTTAGGTTATCTATGCCTTTGCCTAGGCACTTATGGCGACCTTCTGTGATCTCTGAACCTCTTACATAATGTAGAATATTTATGCTTGACTTTGAGTAATCCTTGAATAATTGTTTTCTTGTGAGAATCTTGTCTTTCTTTTTCCTGTTCTTATTCTTACTGGACCAAGTAGCATTTGTTGTCGGTTGATAATTCATAGCCCTCTGGCAGGTTTTTCATGGGCAGCCCATGCCTACTACTATGCCGGCTGCTCCACATCCTCCAGTAATACGTCCTAGGGTGCGGGCCAGAAGAGGACAGGCTACAGATCCTCACAGCATAGCTGAACGGGTGAGCTTAAAGATAGTTGCTTGAATACTGACTGTTTGCTGGTTATGATGCTTAACCTATAAACTGTGGTTTAAGTTTGTAGCTCATTTTGTCTTCCATGTTACCTTTTGATTACAGTTACGCAGAGAAAGAATAGCAGAAAGAATCAGGGCATTGCAAGAACTTGTTCCTAGTGTCAATAAGGTACGTGGTTTCTCTTGCGTGTCCTCTTATTACTAAATTTGGTCTTGCTTTTGTCTTTAGCAAGGGGATTATTCTTTGGTGAAATAAAGGATTTTTGCATGAACCGATAAAATGATAAAGAGTATCAAGTTAAAATTTACATAATATGTGTATTTATTATTATCCCCTTTAAGACTTGATAGTAACAAACAGTTTATGATCAATTTCAATCTGTGTTTAACTAGATTCACCTCTTGCGAAAAAAATGATGTTACTCCAAAAGTATTGAAAAAAGAAAAGACAGTGCTAAAAGTGGACCCTTTCAAGCTTGCTTGTGACTCGTCTGTCTTCTTTCTTTGGGGATATTGTTCATCACTTACTTGTTTCGTACTTCACCATCTCCACTTACACTGTTGACTTTCATATATTCTGTCTTCCTTTTACAATACACCCCAAAAAAGATGTCATTACTTTTATAACTTTATTGTGAACATTTAACTTTTACAAAATATGTTGGTTTTTGATGTAAAAATTGCTTCAATTCATAGAATTTTAACACTTCTGTGTTTTCAAGAGCTATTCTTTTTGTTGTTTACACAAGGCCTAGTTAAAGTAGTAAGTTTGTTGAAGCTGAAGATTTCTGTACAGTGTGCCGAACTTGCCTGAATTCAATGTGTTAAGAGTAAACTTCTCGATCTCCCTTTCCTGCAATTTTGTGATCCTTTCATCTTAGAAATTTTAAAGTTGGCATTATTGTTGATTGGGAGGAATTTAATTGAGGATAACCTGCTTCTGGTGAAGGGGTTAAAAAAGTGGAATAACATATGCATACATCCTGATGTGGCGTGCTTGAAAATTGAAAAGAATACTTTAAGTATCAAATAACTGTGCTGGATTTCAAGGGGGTGCTATGATTTTGTATGATACGTGTGATAGCTCTGTTTTGCTGCTTGACCGTGTAGAAAAAAGATAAAAATGCTTCATTATTTGATTTTTTCTAATATTTTGGTGCATTTCTGCTATGTTCAGACAGATAGAGCTGCCATGTTAGATGAAATTGTTGATTATGTCAAGTTCCTAAGGCTTCAAGTGAAGGTAAAAGCTAGCGGGCTCCTTCGCGATCCTGCTTTTATTTTCCTAGTTAGGTCTCAATTTGTAATAAATGACAGTTTATATGACTAATCATAATTTGGGTATTGCGTGTTAAATCTGTTAACTTCACATTTTTGTCCCTATCGCACTGAGGTCAATTAGTTAGGATTCAACTTGTGATCATGAACCCACAAAACGGTGGCTGCCAATTGCCACTTTAGATGAGTACTTGTTGGCCGATTAAGACTGGGGAATATCTAAAAGCAGTCAAAGGGTAGCATTTTCAGGCTGCTTAATGCACTGTAGTTATTTTAAACCGTCGAATAATTTGTAACGGTTTTAGGTTGGAAATACAGATTACTGTCTGAACCATGATATCAATATAAAAGCAGAAGGCTTTTCTATCTAGCCAAATTTAGATTTGTATCAGTATTAAATTGAGACTGCAAACGACTTTCAATGACTTGATTAATCTACCTTTCAGGTCTTGAGCATGAGTAGATTGGGTGGAGCCGGTGCAGTGGCACCACTGGTAACTGACATACCATTATCATCAGTTGAGGTGATTATTGTGAAGAAATAGTTGTTGAAAGAATTTTATTTTAATATCTTAAAGTGATGTAACAAATTCGGTGATCATCAGGAGGAAGGTGGTGAAGGTGCAAGAAACCGACCTGCTTGGGACAAGTGGTCAAATGATGGCACAGAAAGGCAGGTAGCTAAGCTTATGGAAGAAAACGTTGGGGCTGCCATGCAGTTTCTTCAATCAAAGGCACTCTGCATCATGCCCATCTCACTAGCATCTGCGATTTACCAGTCACAACCACCCGACACTTCTAGTGTAGTCAAGCCTGAAACTAATCCTCCTTCATAGACCTGAGGCACATGTTGCACAATCTATTATTGGTCCCTTCACGGGCTCACCTAATACTGCTGGGACCCACGCCTAACGCGTTATTTGTCTGTTCCAAACCCCCATGAATAAGTCATTGGAAAGCATCAAGTTGCAATCAAAGTCAGATGCCATAATTCTTCCTTTACTGCCTTTCTTTCAGCTTTTGTCAATACAGGGTTCGATGTCAATGCCTTGGAAAATACAAGCAAACCCCTATCTTGTCTTACCTAATTTCAAGTAGAGAGGAAGAAATTGTCAAAAGTTCAATTGATATGCCCTTTTTTTTTTGTGTCAAATGGTGGGGGTAGTGGAACATGATGTAAGCGCTTTGTAGTGGGACTTAGTTTTTGTAGTGGGCTGTGGGACCTTCTGAAAGGTTAGAGTGGTGTGTATACTTTTAATAGTGAAACTGAAATGGACAATAGTTAGTTGCTTTAACAATGCTGGGGGTTGCCCAGTCCTGCAAAAAATGATGGTGCGTGCTTTTTGTTTGTTTAGGGCGTGCGTGAGTTGTTTACTCTAAAGTAATTGGACGACTTTTCTCTATTCTTCTGAATCATCATTATATTTTGATTCATCAGATGGAATTGGAAGGACAACTTTGGGTGCTCCTTTCACCCAATCCTTGTCAATCAATATTTTTTTTTATTTTACATAAAAAATTTAATGTTAATTTTAATAGATATTATAAAATTATAATGATTAGTATTTCATGTAAAATTATGAGAATCAAAATGTGTTAGGAATAATTTGTTTATTGCTGCAAATATTTCATTTTAGTAAACAATTAATTTTCTAAAAGAATTATATTATAATATCAAACTAATATATATATATATATATATATATATATATATATATATATATATATTTTGATATATAGATAGAAAGATAGATAGATATGAGGGGAGAGAGTGAGGAATAAAAAATTTAATTAAAATTTAGTAGAAAAATTATAAAAACAAGTAAGAAAAAGTTTTTATAGGAATTTTTCTTTTATTTATATAAAAATTATAATGGACGGATAGTCATTGAATGAAAAATAATAGAATAGGAATGTTCAATTTTAAATATCCTATCTCATATTTATTATAAAAAATATAAAAATAAAACAACTAGCAATAGTAATTGAAAAGAATAAAAAACGAGAAAGTATTAAAAAGAAATGACATTAAAAAATAATAAGGAGAAGAAATATTAAATAAAAAATCACCTGTCCGAGGTAACTATTTATAAGTCTGATTACTTTTAATGATTATATATATATATATATATATATATATATATATATATATATATATATATATATATATCCTGTATTTAGTTTTTTATTTTATTTTGAAGGGAAAACTTAATTGAGAAAAGTTTAATTAAAGCAGAAAAATCTCAATCCATAAATCTCATCGGGGGAATGATATTTATAAGCATGGTAAAAAGTGAAACAAATTTATAAAAATTCAAACATAATTCGATGAGATTTGTATGATTTTAAATATAAGATTATTTTTTTAGTATTTTAAAATCTCAATCGAATATTATTAGAATTTATTGACCTCTACAAAATAATCATGATTAAATATATTTTTTATATAAATGGTAAAAAATCTTAATTAAATACCATAAATTTTTTATAAATTTTTAAAATCTTTTAAAATTCCAATTGAATAGGTTTATTTTATAAAATTTAACTCTATACCAAACATTTCACTTTCTTTGGAGGAGGGAATCTCTAAAATACCTAATTTCCTTTCGTGTTTCATGTCATGATTTAGCCAATTGGTGACAAAATATGTCCCGTTTTCGTCTCTCTCTACTCTGGATCGACAAAAATTAAGTGGAACCAATTGGTCCCGAAGGAAGACTTATACACTCTAGTTTATCTCTAATTCCAATTGGGTTGTCTCATTTTTTTTATATAAAAATCTTTTAAAAGTCCAGTTGATGATTAATTTTGTAGAAGTTGAGTTGAATCTTAAAGTAGGAGTCTTAACAAACATTAATTATTAAACCCATAGTTATTGAAGAGATAAAAATTAGGTGTCCCTCCTATTTAGCATTTTATTTACTGTGAAATATGAAAATTATAGAGAAACAATTATTGGTGTAATTGTAAAGATGATTTTAAGTTTTAAAAACAAATAAATATCAAGTTAAAAAGTTTAGTATTAGAGCATGATAAACGAATTTCAGTTGAACAATAATATCTTTTATTAGTTTTTTTTTTCAGAGAATAATAAGATTAACAAAATTGAGTCTAAACATTAAGACATTTTATTTAATTATATATAATTTTTACAGGATTTTAATTTAAAATTAATTATCATTAGATCTAACATCTTTTCGAGTAAGACAAGATAATTGAAACATACCATGAATAACTCTTTCCAACATCTTCTTGGATTAAGAAGATATCTATTACAACATACAAAACCAAACTATATCATATTTCATCTTAGAACCGATAAAATTATTAATATTGAGTTTGATTAATTAAATGAAGCTAGTTCAAACTTTACAAAATCGATATTAACAACTCGTGTCATATAAATTGATAAAAAATATTTTACTAACCTTTATTGTTTATATATTTATTATCCAAAAATCTGTAGATTTTGTTCAGAATAAAGTTTGTTTTACACCTTTTTTTTACTAGTCATTACTTGCGAAAAAATATTTTCTTAATCGAAATGTAATAACTTATAATATTTCAATTCCACATGCCATTGATTACATATTTATTGTTTGTATTAAAACGTTAATTACATATCAAATTGATAATTTTGTAAAATATATATGTTTAAACTTTCGTTTATTAAAATAAAATTTATTCAGTAATAAATTACTTAAATGAACTAAACTCAACATTTATTTTTTGACATAATTGAATTCAAGCTTTAGATTAGGGATATTTAAATGAATAAATTAAGTTTGAGAAGTAGGTGACAGTTATCCAACAAATATTTATAAGATAATTTTTAGTATTTAGGTTTTAATTTTATGCAAACCATTAAATTGAAAAAAGAGAAAAAATTAGGAAGAATATAGAGAAAATAAAAATAATGTATATATTAAGAGGAATATTAATTAGGAATACATTCCCTAATACACTATATATCGCTTATTGATTGAAGAATGTTATAAAATGAAGAGAAATGTTCATTAAATATTAGCCTATATAAATTTTGATTTCAAGCCAGAAAATTCTTTGTAAAATTTTCGTATTTTGCGTGAGAATGTATTTTCTATACATTATGTAAATATATATTATGGTATATCATGTCGACATTTTGGGTACTTCTACTAAGGCTCCAGGCCCAACATACAATGTGGATTTCTTGTTCCTAAGATTTGACCTAAACCCAAATGATACGTGTGAGGAACAATGTGTTTTGAAAGAAAAGTTTACAATTTAAAAATAAAATGTATCAAATTAAATTTTTTTGTCTATAGTTCACAAGTCCTATGTATATTAAGTGTGGACGTCAAATATAGTTTGTATATATTTTTCTTAACTCACTGGTAAGAATAAAACGGTGATTAACAAAAATTTATTAATAATATTTTTTATTAATTGGACACAGTTTTTTATTAATTAAAATTTATTAAGATTATTTATAACTAAGATCAACCATAAAAAAACTAGTCTATTTTTGACGATAACTTCGAAATTATTCCAAATCTGAAACAACCAATCAGTTCCCATGATCTGCGGGGAGCTTTTTTCCTACTTTGTCCCATAAAAGAGAAGTTTAAGATAGAGTGGGTGTTGAAAAGAAAACTAAAAAACTAAAAAAAAAAAGAGAGTATGATATGAGGATATCACTTCTCGAATTAATGAATTATGGATTTTTTTTGTTAAGTTTATTTGTTTTTAAAAAATTCATAGATGTGAGGTGAGGATGAAAATATGTGAAAATATCATTGTTGAATAAGTAAAATTTGACACATTCTTTTTTTAATCTTAAAAGTTATTTGAAAGTTAAAAATGAAAGTTTATTTTTCAGAAATTCCTATCAAGACGGGAATAAAAGTACTTAAAGATAGGATTCTTAAAATTAAGTTTTTCTTTTCTTTCTTTTTCGATGATTTTAGTTGATGATGTTTGACAATTTATTCTTTTAATATTTTTATTCGTAAAAGCTGAGCACAACTATTAATAGTTCATAACAACATCTATGTTAAGTCACTTCTGACACATTATTGATCTCAAGGAAAAAAATGAATTGAGAATTCAAATTTTACAAGTTACCGTAGATTGCAAAAATCTGAATCGAAAGGGATATTTGTATGTAATTATATAGTTATTGATTCTTTTTATGTGAATTGAAAATTTGTTATATATCGTTTAAAGATTAATTAAGATTATAGATCAGCTGTGGAACAAATCTGAATATATATGCATCTTGCCTTTCAGTTCATAATTCATCAAAATATGCATGAAACCAGCAAGTTTCTGAAAATTTCATTCAATGAAAATCCTAGATGGTACCAGAAGTTTAGTTGATCTTGAATTTTGCCTGTATTTAGCTTAGTGTGGTTAAGGAAGATTATAAAAAAGTATGCCGTTAACTAATTAACATATATTGGCACAAACAATTATCATCGTTTGACTCCATACATGTTAGTGCTCATCCACTAACAATGGTGCTGGAATTCTCAATATTCTTATGGAATATTTGACTCCTGTTTAAAGAGTACCTTTTTCCTTTTTTTTAGTGCCATCCCTTAATTGTTCCCAAATCGACTAGTAAACATCAAATTTTGGAAACATGAACAAATCAATTTTTCCTTAATTTACGACCTCAAATCAAACGGAAAGATTCATCTCTATCAAAATGAGATTACTATTTTATATTCTCCATCTGTACAATTGAAACAGAATTAGCTTTTCTTATATTTTCTTTCTCTTTCTATCTTTTCCATTTCCCGTTGGATTTTTTAGAAGACTACATATATAAGGAAGCAGACCTCAAAGCCACCTCTGTTGAAATCAATAAAAGAAAAATAATGTATACATATATAATATCAGTCTATTTTTCTGATGAACTATGTATGAGTTTTCTTCCCTTAAACACCATGCACTTGCTTGCACAACAAGGGTGTATTCTCTTTGAAGACGTAATCACTATCCTTTTTTGCTTTTGTAAATTTTGTCGGTCATAAGCAACCCAACCCCTTTGCTTCTGATCCTTTGATTATTCTCAGCCTCTTGCAGGAGGATACAAACATGCTGCAATTAATATAACCAAAAGCGCTCTATGAGATGGAGAATCTACAACAAAAAACATGCAGAGAGCTATAATAGAAACTATTATATATGTTGGAACAAAAGACTTACTTCCATGGAACATCTCCAACCAGCATCCAGTCACCATCCTTGTCTTCATAAGTAGGAGCGTATTCAGATCCGTTGTATCCTTCCCTTTCCGAATATTCACCTGGATCAAAATTAACCACGGACCTTTATTCATTTGTTCGATCTTCCATATATCTCATCAAGTTCTATTTTTCTTTTTGCTACATAAATTGGGAAACTAAAAAAAGTTGTTATCTGTTGCTTGCTCTTACCAAATGTGCACTTGAACAAATTTTGCAAGGCCATGAGGAGTTCTGGGTAGCTCTTGTAAACCTTGAGATCTATCTTCCTCAAGTAAGGTGCACCGGCCATGCTGACTTTCACGTACATTCCATTTCCATCAACCTGCTCCACCTTCTTCTGTTGTAGACTGTTCTTCCTAAAAGATCTAATTGGTGGCCACCCCACTACTTGTACCCTGTCATCCATTCATTTTATTCATCATTAGATTTCGTTCGTTATATTTATATATATATATATATATATATATGGATAAAAAAATATAAATATATAAGTGGCTTACTTTGCAGGTTGGACAGTGTCTTGGTCATGATCACTTGTGGTTGTGATATCAGAAACATCAGAGTTAACGTTGGTTTTGCACCTGGACTCTTCCACACTGGATTCTGGTGAAGATCTCTTGTTGCTGCTTCTAACAACAGAGCCACTGCATGAACGTTTCTCCTGAGGTTCATCACTACCGGGCAAACCCAACCTCAACTCAGTGGCCTTAAGCTCAGTTTCATAGCTCCCCATTGAATTCGATCTCAATTATTTGCTGAGTCCAAATCAAGCCGCTGCTAAATTCTGATTTCTGAGAAGGAGAGCTATATATCTATATAAATACGGGTATGAAGAGATTGATTGAAGAATGGATAGCGATGTGACGAATGAGATAGTAAGTGGTGGATCGTCAATTTTATAGGAACGTCTTAGTGAGGGACGATAAATGTAGCTCACATATTCTCATGGTGCATGAATTGCGCGTAGCGAGGGTAACCAAACCGACCATGCCCCGTCTGTGACACACTATTCTCACCCACCAATCACACGTTAACAAGGCATCATTGGGGGAAGTTGGACCCACTCCACACGGTGGAAGCGCGACGACAGATGTGACTGTCTGTCACATGAAGGACAGAAAAAAGCAGGTTGTCGAAAAGGGAGGGGACAGCGGAGCAACAAACACAGCCAATGACAGTGACAAACGTGGACCAGCAACGGACGGTTCAGATGGTGTGGGCTTTTGGGAGTGGATCCGGGAGCGTTAGATCTGTATGGAAACAAATCCATGTGACATCGCGTGGGACCCACTTGGGTGTCCTTGATTGGATGGGCATGACCATGTGGATGTTGGCCAGTAAGTACGTGACATGTGGGATTTGCATGTGCTATGCTCAACTCCTCTTTCCTTCTTCCTCCCAATCTAACCTATCTCTACATTCTCCAACTACCATTTCTTTTTTAACATTAACTATAAAATATGCTTAATCTCTATACAATATATTCATTGAAATTCCTATGGTTTAGGTCAATTCTCAACAATACATCTTCATCATATAAATGCTGCTAACTAATCCTAATCAAAATCAAATATGCAACGTATCCAACACGTACTCATCGTAGCTAAAACGTAGTTCTATTTGAAAATAAAGGAAGAACATATTTTTTTTTATAAAAACAGTATGATTCAGTATTGTCCGTCTATATTAGATGTGTGCTTGAAATTTATTACATAAAACTTTATTCCCGTGTCCAAAAGCAAATATATATATTATGTCATTTATCCTATTTTGACATAAATTTTGCTTAAGACGCATCTCTAAGATGAGATACCAAACACACTAAGTGAATGAGATAAATTATAAAGTCCAGAAAATATGATAAGGACGTTAAATGTATCGGATTGAGAAAGATTTACAGATGTATTATCATAAAGATTTTTTAAATTTCTCTTTTGATAATAACACAACATTTATTAGGGTTGAATCAGAGTGCTTCATTAGAAGAAATAGAAATGCATGAAAAATGTTTCTAGTTCAATGATAGATCACAAACAGTGAGGATATTCGGGTTCATCATCAATTCCCCTTTCTTCACATTAATTTGTGCACCTTCGAATACACCAAAAAGCACGCACAACACACACAAGCCAGTTATTGTTTGGACCACGTACGCAACAAAATAAAGCATAATCGAACTTCTCCAAAACCTACTCACACGCATGCATGATAGATGTTAGGCTTAGCAAAAAGGTGCAAGCATTAGCCAACGGGGATGGCAAAAGTCTCACGTTACATGCAGAACCATTTTTTATAATAAAACCAAGCGGCACCCTTTTCATGACCTAACTCACGCACTTAGCTACATGTCTACTTCTCCAGTCAAGCTAAGTAGGTTAATTGGTTTCATTGTTTGTCACCTATCACCACCAATGTCTGATATATGTGTTAGATTTAACACTTGCAAAACTAACATGGCTTGGAAAATGGTATCGGTTCCTCACATGTTTCCTTTTGATGAGTTAATTTAATTCTAAACCAAATTTAGAAAAATGAGTTTCGTTTTGTTCACTACCCTAGCTACTGGGGTGGAAAAGAAAAATATCTAGGCACGTACTAGGGAAAAGAGAAGGAGGGACGGTGATTAAAGTAACGTAATGTGTAATTTGGAAGCATTGTAGTGGCATCTAGCGTGGCGATGTGGCGTTTTATGCAGACACGCACGAGCGATGTATTTAAGTTTGATGGTGATATAATGTGGACCTTCAGCCACACGTGGGTGATAAGATTGGAGTTTTTTTTTTTCTTCTTATGTTGGAGGAGGTAGTGAATGAAGGCCCAAATTAAATAAAAATTTTGAAATAAAAAAAAAAAGAAAAAAATTGTTGGCTAAAGAGAGAGTCCCCACTGGCACACCCTTGTTGGTTCGTTGTTCCCCAGGATGCGAAAGCATTGAATGCGATGGATTGTTAGGGCCACACATAGGGCATGAAATGCTATCAATGCAGCTTCTTTTGGATATCTCATCAACAGCTAGCAGAGACAATTAAGCAAGGATGTCATACAACTCTACCCTTTCATTGGACCTCTACTATTAAACTTAACGTGCTGTTTCCACTCTCTAATTTTGAACCATTCACAAATCATAATTAATTAGTAAATGTTTCACCAATTATATGGATAACTTTTCATGCAGTACACCTTTTCATAGATGCTTCGTTAACTTTGTCTTTAATTTTTCGCATTTTCATTACAGCTTTTGTTTCAAATTTCGTTACTAGTTGTTATTTATAGCTTTAACTCCATTATTTGATTCCTATTTTATTTGGATATTATTTATGTGTTATTAGTATTTACGATTGATTACATTAGGGTTTCGTTAATATTGTTTAGGATGAAGTTATATATATTTGTTTTGTTTTTATTTCCATGGTTTATTAGTGTTATACTTGTACACGTACAAATAATACTATAAAAAATTAACATATAAATAAATTAATTTATAAAAAAAATATTAATGTATTTAATAATTGATTTTTACTTAATTCCTAAGCTAAATTTTACTTATTAAAGAGTTGTTTTTATTCAAACGTACAGTAACAATTCTTCGAGAGTCTTCTCATAGAAATCCGATTCAAAAAGTATGAAGACTCATTGTGGTAAGTTTTCCTTCTTCTAGCTTATGATCGCAAAATTCTTATAGATTAGAGTGCTGAAAATTCTGGCATCCTCTACTTTGGGAGGACAATTTGCTTGAAAATATAACCTGTGAAAAGATCATTCAAAAGTGTATGTTTTTGGCTAACCAACATTGTAGGAGAACTTGAACTCAACCTTACTCGACACTTGTTCAAATTACAATATCTTTTGCTATAACTGAACTTGTCTTCTTAACTATCAAATTTTTAATATAACAACTAGCATACTCATTCAGGGGTATTTTAATAAAAAAAAATATTGATTACATTTTTTCTATCCATAAAAATCAAACCCAAAATCTGACTTAAATTTTGTCAGTCAAATTCTACTAAAAAGTAAGATAAACTTAAAATAATTTTTTATTTGAATATTATTATAAATGAATAGGTGTGTGATTTAGTTATATGAAATCGGCTTTTTCAATATTGGTTTCTTTGAGCTGACTTTTTTATGCGTCTTAGCTTTCTTTTTACTTTATACTTAGAAGATGATCAGTGAGCTTACTATTCTACATAATCTTCACCGCCAAAGCATTGATATTGTTAAAGTAAATGATAGTGAGATATATTTTTTTCATTAGTAAATATTACTGTTTGAGTAAGATGATTAACATTGTATTGTCTTTTCAACCAAAATTTAACATCATGGACCCTGTTTAAGTAAGATGATTAATATTATAATATCTTTTCAACCATAATTTAATATTATAGGCGCACGTGTCATACTTATTTTCATCTAACTTGTAAATGGATAGAGACAAGTACACATAACTTAGGGTTGAACTTAAAGAAAAATAATAATAATAAGAGAAAACAAGAATTCAATAAAAGGGTAATGATTATATAATAACAATGGATAATGACATTAATTAACAACAAAGCAACACTACAACAAAAGAAGAAAATAAAAATTAAAATAAAACAAAATTGTTGAAAAAGATTTTGACATTAATGGTCATCGATCCCTAAGAAACCACAAATTTAATGTTTAAATTCTAAATACCATATTAAAGTAAATAATAGAGAAAGAGATATATTTTTTTCTTCAAATTTAGTTAAGATCATAGAGAGATTAAGATTAAGAGGCCAACCATACATACATACATACATACATATATATATATATATATATATATATATATATATATATATATATATTATTAATAAAAATTATTTTATAAATAAAATTAATTTTTTTAACTTTTTATTTATAATAAATATCATATTTATTTTCTTACATAATTTTCAAATTTCTTTTTTTTCTTTCTTTCTTCTATATTTATATTTGTATCTTTTTTTTATCTTATCTATTTATTTTTTTACTTCAACTTTTTTAATCTCTTCTCTTTACACTCATTCATTTTCATTTTCATGCTCTTTTCTTGCATGGTTTCACCTAATAATATAAAATTTTGTAAGTCTTTTTCTTTAATTTTCAATTTTTTTCTTTTTTATAGTTTCATCTTAATAGTGTAAAAATTGCAAATTTTTTGTTCATTTTTTTTCAGACGTAATACAAAAAGGTTAAAGAATAAAGAAAATATCCCAAAATAATTATCTTGAAATAACAAATTAGTAAATAAATTTATCTTCTTTATTTTTTTTATTTATTATTATAACAACTACATAGTATACAAATATAAAATATTGATATAAATTTTTTATTTGTTATTAATTAGTTAATTATTTTGATATTTTGTAACATTTTATTTTGATATTAAAATATGAAAAAAAATTAATTTTAAAGATGTCTAAAAAAAATTATAAACTCATTTTTTTTAAATAATAAAGAGTGGATTACAAAATAAACTATAATCTTCAAAATTTAAATTCAATTAATAATATTGTATACAATATATTAATTTTTATGTGATAATTAATTTTTATACATTAATGTTCCTCGTCTAAAATTTATGATTTCATCATTAACTAAGATTATATATATATATATATATATATATATATATATATATATATATATATTAAGAATATGTTTTAGATTTTATTAGGATTTATTTATGTTTGTTTGAGAGTTAATATTATTTATACATTTAACTAAAGTTTGATTTAATTTGATATGTATTATTTGTTATTTAAGTTTATTTGGTGTGTGTTTTTTCGTAGTTTCATAACGTTAAACATTAAAAATGTGTACATAACGAATTAAATAGAAACGAATAAAGAAGAGCATATTATGCTGTTACTGAATACAGATTTCTTCAAAACCCTCCGGCTAGAATCCTCGCTTTTTATATTATTTAAGAAATCCAGTAAAAACGGTATTTTGTAATTTCTTCTTCTTAATTAGTCGTAACATCAAGACCACAAAACATCATTAATTGGTGGGAAGTGTCCAACTAATGATTTCTTAAGAAGCATAATCATAGAGTCATAGAGTTTCACTCATAACATCTTAAGATATTTTTTATAAAGAGTTTTAACAAATATGTACTGTTAGTCTAAAAATCTCTACGGTACCCATAGAAATTATCTTTAATGTGTTATTCAAGATACACTATTATTATGATAGTTTAATATTAGATAACTTAGTTTTTAAAATTACAATTTTAAAACTCATACTTTATTTTTCTTTTGTAAAACATTTGTTTTGAATATTATACCAAGGTTCATGGTTGCAAGACTTGATTAGTTCGCAATATATTTAAAATTTTCATATCAATAAAAAGTTTTATCTTTACTTGTGTGGTATGCTATTTGATATTTAAATCATTAGGATTGCAACCATTACAATTTAAATTAAATTTTAAAATATTTAAGATAAATATATAAATTTTAGCCCTATCCTTTCTATATATAAAAATAAGCATTTGAATGATAACTTTCTGTGAGCAATTATTTAATGAAAGTATATTTAGGCTTATTATGAAATTTAATTATACTGTAATTTATATATTTGAATTGTTTTTTATTATGAATTATAGATACACAAATGAACATTTATATTGTGTTTTCACTCGTTAAAAACTAAAATATTAATAATTCAGATATTTGCACCAGTTAAAAACTAAAATATTAATAAAATTATAAGAAAACCCTTTTAAGAAAAAAAATCAAATGGATAGCAAGTAGTTGAATTAAAAAAAAATAACACTTAAAAAATATTAGAAGTTTTTATGTTAATTAACACTAAAATTATGCATTTTAAAAGAATGATAAGAGATATTTTTATTTTAAGGAGTGGAGATTTTATTTTAATATTTTATTATATAAGAGCGAAAAGTTAATAAAACTCAAGTACAATATAAATCAAAAAGAAAAAATAACAACATTACGATGTAGTTAAAAAAATTACAATTTCACTAATTAAATCGAAAATTAATCTAAATAATTTGAAATGGATCACGAATTTTTTTTAATTTATTATATTTTAAAATAATACAATTTAAATTTCAAATTATAAATAAAAAAAATAATTAACTTATTATATTTAAACATTAATAATATACATTTAAAGTTAACGAGTAAATAAATATTATAAAATAGTTATTGCAAAACATAAAACATGTTCTACTAATTAGTGATCCACCAATCTATAATGTGTTTCACTAACCTAGAATGTGTTCCACTAAACGAGAAGTGCTCCATTATTCTACCTTTTTAGTCCATAACCATCCATGATGTTGAATGCAGAAATGAGTTTGTTATTCATACTACACCTATAAATAGATTACTCCACAAAGATACATCACTCATCTTCTATTTCTATTTTTCTTCCTATTCTATTCCTATCATGGTTAATTTACTCTTTTAATAATTTTTTGCTAGTTTATGAGTTTTTCAGAAAATCTAAAAATTTTTTTGTTGTACATTGATTATTGCACAGAACACCACAGATAAGTCCTTAAGGTAGTTTTTACAACAATAAATGTTACGTGTCTCAAATTAGTTTATAATTGGATGATAGTATTTTATTTACAATGTAGTTATACTTATTAAAATATAATAATAATTTTTTATTATATTTTTTAATCATAAATTTTTATAAATATACAAAATTATAACTATAAATAATTATTTAATTAATCATTTATTAAAAAATTGACAATACTTACTTTGAAATAAAATAATAAATATCCATGGATAATTCACTACAAGAAAATAACATTTTAGTGACCGAAAAAATCGATCGCTAATGCCCAATAATCGGTCGCTAATCGAGTTAGCGACCGAAATGCGTAGTCGCAAAAAGCCTAGTCGCTAATGTGTTAGCGATCGATTTTCATTTCGGTCGCAAAATAGCGACCGATTAAATCTGATCGCTAAATCAATAACAAATTTAATTATTTTTATTTATTTACATTTTTATTATATTTATTATTTATTTTCCCTACCTCTTAATTATATTATATTTTTGCTTATTTAAGTTTTTATTTATATTTATTTCTCCTATCTCTTAATTATATTATATTTTTAGAAGTTTATAACTTATTATTAGGTGATTTATCATTGTCCCGTTGTCGGATTCGAACCCGAGCACCTTAGAGTTGGAGGCTTAAACTCCAACCACCGAGCTACTAGGATCTTTTAATAATAACTTACAAATAAATTATATTTATATACAAATAAATGTATATCCGTATAAATATATAAATATAAAATCTATAAATAAAAATATATTTATATATTTTAATATATATTTAAATATTGATATATTTATATCTTTATATCTTTATATCTTTATATTTTTACATATATTTATATTTTTATATATTTATATCTTCATATTTTTACATATATTTATATCTTTTCATATTTATATATAAAGATATTAGTTTTCTATATAAATAATATTATAATATAGTATATTATACTATTAGTATAGTATACAAATAATATATTAGTATAGTATAGTATACAAATTATTAATTTTGTAATTTATATACAATGAAAATAATATAATGGTATATTAGTATAGTATAGTATATTTGTATTCTAATTTTTAATTAAATTAAAATTATGCTAATAATGTATATTAATATATGAGGGGATAATATTGATATATTGATATATTTGTATATATATATATTTATATATTTATATATTTATATATTTATATATATATATATTTATATATTTATATATTTATATATTGTATATATTTATATATTTATATATTTATATATTAATATTTTGATATATTTATATATTGATATATTTATATATTTATTTATATCCTTATACATTTATATCTTTATATATTTATATATTTGAAAAAAAATATTAAATTTTAAAAATAATATTATATTTTTAAAAATAAATATTAGAAAAAGATTTAAAAATATATATAAATTATATTTACATGTACAAAATATTAAAGATATATGTTTATATCTTTACATATTTATATATATTTATATGTTTATATTTTTACATATATTTATATCTTTCCATATTTATATATTTATATATAAAGATATTAGTTTTGTATACAAATAATATTATAATATAGTATATTATACTATTAGTATAGTATACAAATAATATGTTAGTATAGTATAGTATACAAATTATTAATTTTGTAATTTATATACAATGAAAATAATATAATGGTATATTAGTATAGTATATTTGTATTCTAATTTTAAATTAAACTAAAATTACGCTAAATGTATAATAATATATGAGAGGATAATAAATTTAATCCAATTACTTTTATAAATATATAAATATAAAATCTATAAAATATTAAAAATGATATTATATTTTTAAAAACAAATATTAGAAAAAGGTTTAAAAACATGTATAAATTATATTTATATGTCCAAAATATTAAAGATATCCACATTTAAAACAATATTAAAAAATATTAATAATAAATTTAATTCTTTAAATTTAGTATTTAGAAACTAAAATTATAGTTTCTTTGTTTTTAAAAAATTAAAATAAATATTTAAAAATAAAAATAAAAACTAGTATTATCTTAAATTTATTAAAAGTATGATTAAATCTCTATTTTCTTAATTAAAAATATTTCAAACTTCTCAATTCTACATTTTTGTAAATTCTATCATTATATTATCATCCTCATCTCCTCCCATGTTCTACTTTATCTTTACAATAGTTAATATTCTTAAATAATCTATATTTTTAATTATAAATTTTTAATATATATTTCAGAAATTAATCAATTCTAATCTATTATTTGAAAAACTAATCAATTCTAATCAATAATTTAGAAAACTAATCGATTATAATTAATTATTTGAAAAAATTATCAAATATGATCGATCATTTTGAAAATATAATCGATCGAGAGTCAGATAATCGCTCGAGCGAGACTAGAGTCGCTCAAGCGAAATACAACCCGAGAATGCACAATTTTGTGAAGTGGGCGCTTATACGCTCAAGTGATGTTATTTTCAGCTATGATCGAATAACACTTCTAATAGCGGTGTAACGCTTAACCGCTATCTAAAATATAATTTTAGATAGCGGTTAACCCTAACCGCTATTATATCCTCTCAATTATGATCGATCATTTCAAGTTATGATCGATCAGAATCGCTATATTCGCTTCGAGTGAGAGTAAGTGTCGCTCAAGCTGTAAATACTAACCTCGAGAATTCACAATCTTAAAATATTTTTTTGAATATTATGTTTTTAAATTTGCTATTAGAGAAAACCTTTCAGAATTCAAAATGTTAAATAGTTTTAAATATTAAAATTAACTTTATCAAAAATTAGGAAAAAAAATTTATCCAAAAGAGTTCAAAAATGTATAAGAGTATTCTCAATTTTGAGTTTAATTATATTGTTCATTCTCAAAGTAGAAAATTATATTGTAATTATTTTAATTTACATTTTGTGATCTTCTTAAAATTAGCATCAATAACATTAGACTTTACATTTGATTCATACCTAACTAATTATAGATTAAAAGGAAAGTGGTATAACCATTCATTTTACTTTTCTATTTACCTTATTCTTTTAATTATTTTATATAATAATAATCAAAATATTCACATTCATATGGGCATTTTCGAAAATAATATTATTGTATTATTGTTAAAATTAGCATCAATAACATTAGACTTGATCTTCTTAATTATATTGTTCATTCTCAAAGTAGAAAATTATATTGTAATTATTTTAATTTAATAAAATATAATTTAAATTTTTAATACTAAAATTAAAAGATTAAATAATAATGACTTTAATTCTTTAAATTGAGTATTTAGAAACTAAAATTATAGTTTCTCTGTTTTAAATAATTAAAATCAAAATCAATATCAAAACTAGTATTATCTTCAATTTATTAAAAGTGTAATTAAATCTCTATTTTCATAATTTTTTTTGTTTCAAACTTCTCAATTCTACATTTTTGTAACTTCTATCATTATATTATCATCCTCATCTCCTCCCATGTTCTACTTTATCTTTACAATAGTTAATATTCTTAAATAATCTATATTTTTAATTATAAATTTTTAATATATATTTGAAATTAATCAATTCTAATCTATTATTTGAAAAACTAATCAATTCTAAACAATAATTTAGAAAACTAATCGATTATAATTAATTATTTGAAAAAATTATCAAATATGATCGATCATTTTGAAAATATAATCGATCAGAATCGGATTTCGCTTGAGCGAGAGTAGTCTCGCTAAATCAACTCGAGACTTAACAATCTTAAAATATGGTCGTACATGATACGCTCTAGGAACTTAATACGTATAAACCTTAACCGCTATCTAATATACACTTCGGATAGCGGTTATAAGGGAACCGCTATTATATCCTCTCAATTATGATCGATCATTTCAAGTTATGATCGATCAGAATTGTATTTCGCTCAAGCGAGAATAGTTTCGCTCAAGCGAAATACAACCCGAGAATGCCAATTTTGTGCAGGGGGCGTTTCGCTCGAGCGAGACCGTTGTCGCTCAAGCGAAATACATTTTACATAGCGGTTCCACAAGAACCGCTCTTAAAAGTGCACTTCTAATAGCGGTTAACCATTAACCGCTATGATATCTTCTCAATTATGTTATTCTTTTCATCCATCATAATGAAAACTTACATTAACTATTTTTTTGAATATTATGTTTTTAAATTTGCTATTAGAGAAAACCTTTCAGAATTCAAAATGTTAAATACTTTTAAATATTAAAATTAACTTTATCAAAAATTAGGAAAAAAAATTAATCCAAAAGAGTTCAAAAATGTATTATAATATTGTCAATTTTGAGTTTAATTATATTGTTCATTCTCAAAGTAGAAAAATATATTGTAATTAGTTTAATTTAATAAAATATAATTTAAATTTTTAATACTAAAATTAAAAGATTTATGTTGCATGAGGTTTCTTCACTTAAAAGATTTTGCAAAATGCCTCTACAAATGTTTTTAACAATTAAAAACAAAGTATTTTGACAAAAGCTTTCTCAAACAAGTTTTTAACTGATACAACTTTGATAGAACCGATGAAAATTACTTAAAATGTCAAGTGAAATGTTTTTACAATATTTTAATCGATACAACTTGATTTTAATCGATTAAAACCACTTAAGGGTTCAGGATGATCGATCATAATGCAATTATGACCGATCAGAATCAGCTTTAATCGATTAAATCTCGTTTCAATCGATTAAAACAACTTAAAAATTTCTACACAAGCGTTTTAATCGATTAAAACTTATTTTTATCAGCTTAAAATAACTTGAAAAGTTATACAAGAAAGTTTTGCAAGTATTTAAATCGATTGAATCGTGAAACAATCGATTAAATCAACTTAGAGGATTTTTTGTAAAGTGTTTTAATTGATATAAACGTTGTCGTATCAATTAAAACAAATCGTTAAAGAATCAAGAACGTATTAATGGATTAAAAGAAGTTTTAACAGATTAAAACTGCACTTTTAACAGATTAAAAGAATCTTTTAACAGATTAATTAAACCAGCAGTTTTGAAAATCTTCTATTAAAACAAGTTTGGCTTGAACTTTTTTAACATACATTGAATATCATCTTTTACACATCCTTGAGCAATCAATCAAGCAAACTTCAACACTCTTTTCAAGAAAGATTCGCATCAGCTTTTGAGAAGTTCTTTGAAAATCTTTCTTGAGGCAACTTGATTTCTTTTGAAGAAGAAACACTTACAGTAGAATTGCATAAACTGGTTTGAGCATTCTAGTTTCTTCTTTTTCATTTCTTTACATTCTTTTTGTATTGTTTGGTGCCTGGAATTTGGGCATCGGTTTCTCTAGACTGGAATTTGGTTGTAGAGGTTATTAAGAGCTGGAATTTGGTAATACAGAAAACATTTCGAAAGCAAAATGTTAAATACTTTTAAATATTAAAATTGACTTTATAAAAAATTAGGAAAAAAATTAATCAAAAAGAGTTCAAAAATGTATTATAATATTTTCAGTTTTAGTTTAATTATATTTTTCATTCTCAAAGTAGAAAAATATATTGTAATATTATTTTAATTTAATAAAATATAATTTAAATTTTTAATACTAAAATTAAAAGATTAAATAATAATAAATTTAATTCTTTAAATTTAGTATTTAGAAACTAAAATTATAGTTTCTCTGTTTTAAAAAATTAAAATAAATATTTAAAAATAAAAATCAAAACTATTATTATGTTAAATTTATTAAAAGTATAATTAAATCTCTATTTTCTTCAATTTTTTAATATAAATTTTTAAAATATAAATTAATTTCAATTGAAATTTTCAATTGAAAAATAAATTCAAGAATATTTGTTATTAAACTTTTCTTAAACAATGTATTGAATAGTTAACATCACTCTAGTCTTAATTTATTACAATTTAAATTTTTAATAAATTTGATTTATTACAATTCATTTTGTTAATATTGAGACCAAAGTTTATTTTTAAAGTATATTTTAAAAATTAAATTATTTTTAAAAACTAAATTACTTTTAAAAAATAAATTGTAAAAAATATACTAAAACAATTAAAGTATATTTATAAAAAAAAATTTAAATATAATAAAAAAATAATATTCATTAGCGATCGATTTCAATTCAGTCGCTATTTTCTCATTAGCGACCGATTTTAATTCGGTCACTATTTCAATTTGTAATTCTCGCTAAATCGTCACTAAATGATTTTTTTATTTCAGTATGAAATAACCATCGATTTAGCGACCGAAATTTTGCTACGCAAAAATATTGGTCGCTATTTCGGTCGCTAAATAAAAAAGTGCAAAATAAATCATATTTTGGTCGCTAAATCGGTCGCTAATTGCAACCGAATTAAAGTGGTTGCTGAATCGGTCAGCTAATTGCGACCGAATTAAATTGGTCGCTAAATCGGTCGCTAATTGCAACCAAAATTAAATCGGTCGCTAAAACGGTCAGCTAATTGCGACCGGAAAATTCGGTCGCTAATTTCGGTGGCTAAATATGTTTTTTCTTGTAGTGATTATTTAATGACAATACTTACATATGAGGATAATTAATGATGAATTGGGTAATATTTATCCACATATTTATCAATGAAAAATATGAATAAATTTATTTATGAAAATGTAACCACATCTTAATCGACAGAAACAAATTTTGTTGTCCCAACTAATATTTGTTATTTTTGTAATTAACGTGGATGCTTGATTTAAATTATTTAAATGTTGTTTCATATAAACCAAGAATATTAAAATATAAGTAAAAGCAAATAAAATATTATATCTTATAAAGTTGAACTAGTCACAAATTTAAGCATATTCATTAAAATTTAGAACATTGTATAGTATCAGATTTTATCAAATAAAGTTACATATGAATTAATACTTTAAATAATCATATCACAATGTTGATGGTGGTGGTCTTTTTGATAATTGTGTTGTTATTAGAATACATTGCATGCATTAGATTATAAGATTAGACGACAACACAAAAGAATCATTAACTTAATTAATTTATTTGATTGCTAACAAAAAGTCATTACCTCCATAGACCAATCTATTCTACATGATAGTCCTAATCTAATATTGATATTACAAGTTTAGAAATATACTCCAAGAATAAATAATAATAATAATAGAATATAAGTGAAACCTAAATTTAATAAAACTTGTATTGAAGATATTATTGTTTTTGAAATAATATTTTATTTATTTGATGATTTATATTAGAATTGATGATGAATATAAAATAATGTTATGGACTGAAAAATTATGGCTATTTTCAATTTTAAAGATGAGGAAATAATCAATATTCCATTTACGTAAAAAAGAAGAAGGAGAAGAAATATTATTATTTTAGTTTTTATATTGATAAGTATAATTTATTTAATATATTTTCGAACGTAATAAGCCTTTCATTATTCAACATAATATTTCATTGATAAACGTTTAATTGTTTTCTGTTCTATCAATTTTAGTAGAATTATGATACCTAATTATTTTAAATTTTTACTGTGGTTTCCGTTCAACAAATAAGTTGTAAAACATTTAATGCAATAATCGATTGATATTATCTTAAATTATATCTTTTTTATTATTTTAGGATAATTAAACTACTTAACTATTTAAAATATTAACTTAGTTTACATTCATGAAAATATATTTTAAAATATTAGAGTGGGTAAATTATCTAATTTACATTTTGAAGATTATATATTACATTTTGATGTTCTTATTTATTTTTTTAGACGATAGAGAAAGAAATAGAGTTTTAATTAAAAAAACAAACGAATACTAACATTTTTTTATCTACATAAGCTGGGATTGGAAATCATTTTTTCTGTGATAAAAGAAAAATGATTGTATTTTTAAAATAATGAATAACCATTAGATAAATTATAACAATCTCATACTAGTTAAAGATTGAAAATCTGAAAATCAAAACAAAATCGTAATGCGTAAGTAGCAAGTGATTTTGCATTAACTTGTAACATGGGTTAACGTAATGTTCTCGCTGAATGTTGCGTTTGACCCCCTCTCCAAGTTTTAGGGATTTACCGACAACGAAAATGTGGCAGTTTGAGATCCATGCAGAAGCAGCGTATCGAAGTTGACCATAAAAATGAAAAAGAATCAGTTTCAGTGACAGAGAAATTAAAAATGTTCATTTTTCATGACAGTTTTTGCACGTAGGTCCCCCAGTTTCGCAGGCATGGTGAAGGGCCATGGCATGGGTACGTCACTCGCTCTGCGTCCATCATTCAAACCTTAGGATGCTTCCTGCTTCACCTCTCCCTCACAGTTTTACTTCTTTTACTTAATTCTTAAACTTCTTCTCTGGTAAATCAAAATCAAAACTACTATATTTTCACGTGAAGACCACAACTTTAGTACCATTTTCAAATATTTTTAGAATCTCTGTAATTATTATTGATTTGTTGTCGTCATGTTCGTTCTATTTATTTATTTTATAAAAACATTTTTCATTTTTAATATGGTCAATAATATAGAAATAGTTGAATGAAGTTTATAAATACGATTGTTTTTTTAATTTTAAAATAAAATTTAGAATTTGAGTTTATAAATTAAAACATGAAAAAAAATTGATAAATACTTTTTATCAAATTGAAACGAAGATATGCATTATATAATTCTTCAATCTCGGTATCTGAGGTTAAATTATACTTTTAATTATATATTATAAATTAGTTATATTTTTTTAATGGACATGAAATTTCAATAAATCATTTTATATATAATTGAAGAACAAATCTTATTTTATAAATATTTTTTAATGCTTGAATTATATTCCTTTTTATTTATAATATAATATTAGCATCAATTCTAACTACATTGTTAAAATATATTACTCATTATCAGATTGTTATTAAATTATTCATAAGGGAGTATATAGAAATTTCGTATCAAATAAAATTATCATTAACTTATAATATATGATTAAAGAAATGTAAATTTAAACTTAAAAATTAATTTAATAGAATTAAATTAATAATCTATTTTTTAAATAATATAAAAACATGGTTTAGTTGAATGATAATAAAATTTATTTTTTATCTTTATTTGTTCATGCATTCTTATTTATTATTTTATCTTTCTTTTTACTTTTAATTTTTTGAATAAATTACATTAACTATCTCTAGTTTAATGAAATTGCACAATCCTCCACTTTTTTTTTCTTTTTACTTTTACAACATATACTGTAATATTTTTCAAACAATTAAGTATTAGCGTAAGATAGATTTTTTTATTTATTAAGCAGTATATATGAATTTACTTGAATTAGAATGATCTATTTCTAGTTGGGGCTAAACATGACAGATGAAATAATTGAAATGTCTATATTGTGAATCTACTGAAAGCAATGGGGAATTTCTTGAACTGTGCAGAGGCTTCAAACTTACAAGAAAGTCAATTTTCAAAAGCAATTTGTATTACTGAATCAAATCGTTGTCCCTGACTTCTACCCTTCACCTTGTCTCGCCATTTAAAATATTGTATAGTTAAAAGATAACGCACACTTTTCTTCGTCTTATTTTATTTTATCTGTTAAAGTACTAGAAAAAAATATTAATTACATAAATGTTACAACAGATAATTTTTTAAAATTTGCTCATTGAAAATTATAATAAGTGTAAATTTTTACTAGTAGTGAAAGAGAGCTTAATTAAGGTTATGACGTAGGGTAGCATGGTGCATGCCCCTGTGAAATATTGGGTCTACCTAAACTAGTGAACAATAGCTCACATCACAGCTAATTCACCCAACATATTAAAGTCGACCGTAGCTACCTAAGCCTACACCATTGTCATGTGCAGAACTGACACAATCTGAATGTGAAACATTCACAAAACAAAAGTCTCAGATTCTTAGTACCAAGGGGGTTGCCATGTTTGAAATGGTATAATGAAGAGAGTGAACTTTTAAGCTCAGTAGTTTCCATGCATGCAGTGTTCGCCAAAATGGAAACGAATTTGCTGAGAAAAGATAA
Source organism: Sphenostylis stenocarpa (assembly GCA_963425845.1). Lineage (NCBI taxonomy): Eukaryota > Viridiplantae > Streptophyta > Magnoliopsida > Fabales > Fabaceae > Sphenostylis > Sphenostylis stenocarpa. The sequence continues at coordinate 39,969,547 of OY731398.1, read as the reverse complement.
AATTTTTCTTTTTTTTTTATCTGAATTGGTGTGATTTAAAAAAAACATTTCATAAGTGATTACTTTTATTTGTCATCTATTATAAATATTCGTAATTAATTAGAAGTATTTTTTATTTCTTGTTTTATATAATAATAATAATAATAATAATTATAAAATAATAATCATTATAATAGATAATTTTTTCTACTCCATAATGTACGCTTTTGGTAAACATGGAATCGAATTTGCAGTTGGTGATGGAGCTCGAGAAAGCACAACATTGGATCTGAGATCACGCAAGATCCAAGAAAAGGAACAACTTTTTACGCATTGAAAAGGAGGTTAATTATGTATCACCAAAACGATGATGACTTAGGATCTCTCTGTGCACCACCAAATGCCAATAATTTTTAATGCAATGTCTTGATTGTAATCTCTTTTTGATTTTTTTCTGTTCCTAGGTAGCCCCTGACCCCCTGAAATCAGGCCCTATCTGGGTCTAATCTCTGTTTTTCTTCTTTTTAAAAACATAAAAAATTAAAATTGGGTATCATGCATGTTATATAAATGTTAACCACCGCCGAGTGTATTATTAAACTAGCAATATCTCTCATATAATCATTGCAAAATTATTTGAACAGAACAAAAGCAAAATAAATCATTGGTCTACAATGACCACTGATGGTACGATGTAATAACTCTTCCCCGCCACTAATGAATTTAGTTAAAAATAGTTTGATAAATTTGTTGATCGCCGAATATAAAAGATAAATGACAATAGTATACAGAAATATGAATTCTGTATATATATAATATATGTAAACTGTACTAACATTTTTCTCCCAGAAGGGGTAATGGTGACCAACATCATATGGTTCTCTTATTCGTTGGTTTGGGGATTGGAAAAACTTCAATGCCTGAATTCAATGGGGATGGTTTTGAGAATGAAAAGTTATAGTGTGAGGGAATGTTTCAGAATATAGTGGAACTGTTTTCTCCATTTACACGAAGCATTACTCTTGTTCCGTGTCTTATATTTGTGAATGGTAAAAAATGAGAAAATGTAGATAAGAATAATAGAAGGGTTAAAAGGTAAGGGAGGGAGAGAGAGAGAGAGAGAGGGTGAGTGGGGTGCCCTTGAGCTACGCACATGGGATAGGGTTTGACACCTAGGACAACATAAGGCCAACAAACCCACATGGCCTAACAATTCTTCCTAATGAATCTTACCACATGACTCTTGGTCCCACTTCCTATACCCAATTAGGACCAAGTGGGAAAAGGGCAAATTCAACTGAAATCACCTCCTACACCATTTTTGGTATTCATATTCTATTGCTTCCTAATTCATATTCTCCCATTTTGATGAAACTTCACATGTTTGACCCATGAGCTGCCATTTTCCTATATACCTACACTCTACAATTGTGGATGTGCCGTTTTAAGGACTTGCCCATTAACTTTTTTTAGTACTCATGCTGAGCTTTTACAATTTCTTTACTAGTTGAATCCTTTTACATAGCACTTTCTGAAATATCTAAAATAATTTTTTTATAGCTTGATTAAAAAAAATATAAATTTTTAGTTTTAAATGCAAATGCAAATCTCTTTGGATAGTAATTAAGTTTCTATACACATACCAATATCTCAAAGATTAATTTAAGCCCTTTAAAAAAGGATGAGGTTCTTCCGCTCAAACCTAAACATGCATGTTGATGTTTTAAATTTTAAATTTGTACCCGTATCATGATAAGATAAATTTCAGGACTCAATTAAAACATCTTTTAATAGTTTTTAGAGACTCAATGATGATTTCCCAATATACAAAACATTCGAACTTTTAAAAGAAAGATACGAAAAGTCGCAATGCAACGGGAAAAAAGAGAGAGAAAAACCTGAAAAAAGTTCAACCTTTTGTTTCATTCAAATATTAATTGTTCAGTTATGATGTCCCCAACAACATACATGTAGTACACTAGGCCTATATAGGTGTGGTGCAGAGACAGATTCAAAATAACATTTTAAAACTAATATATTATAGTAACATGTTAGGTTGCACCTAATAAAGAAAATTTTTTGTAAGAAGAAATAAATTTGAAATTATAATTATGAACCTAAATATATTGGTTCTACTTGATAAGTTGGCAGACTACCAAAATGGATTTCCTTTGAGATGATGTCCCTCAACTTGCGTGAATGAGGATCACAGTCATCCCACAAATTAAAGGCCATTGCCAAATACAAGATTTGGGTGTCTCAAACTTAACCTGACTCAAATATCAACCACGATCAGAAGGTCTCTAACATAATCTTGGACACAATCTTTTCAGTTTCTTTTCTCACTGTCAAGTTTGACAAATCCCAGATGTTGAAGGGAGAGGACAATGGGGGCAACATGGACATGGCCACCATGTGTGCGTGCAATTCTCAAGTAACACCTCACGGATCAAGCCACAAATCTTTACGTATGTACACAGTAACAACAACACAGTTAAGTTTTCCTGTCAAATAATTGCACACCTTGATTTACATATGCTTTTTTTCACCACAACTTTCATTAAGGGCACATCCCAACAAAAATTTAGTCTGTCTATAAAGTGCACTGATCAAGTACCTTTATTTGTAGTAATAATTCTGAACATTAAATGACGTATTATTAAGTGAGTATTACCTATTATAATTAAAAAGATAACTACAAGCTTCTCTACACGCGGTTTGTGTAAAATAGGTTTAGCAAGTTAATAATTGATGTAAAAGCATTTAACCACATATGTCTTTCATTTTTCATTAATTGACTTTATGTTTCATTTGTTTCTGTACCACAGAACAACTATGATTATCTTAATAGGCAACATGCCTATTTCACAGAGAACCAAATTACGTTTGACATTACCGATAGAGAGATTGGCAGACAATGAAAGGATTCAGCTTATATAGTCATGTATACACGCATGTTGAGCAAAACGTTAGAAACAAAAAATCTTATTGTCACCAGAGATAAAGTATCGTCTCTTTCAGCAATGTATGCTGATTTAACAGGTACGATATGTGCTAATTATGTGTGGCTACTCTGATTGACAACTCTAGCCAAATAGTGAAAAACTTTCTGGTAATGGTGAAACAATTTTTTTAACTTTTGATTACACTTTATGAATTAACTGCATAAAAACAATTGATGGAGAAAACCAGGGAGTTTAATTTTTTTCTCAAGCATGCATCCACGTAAGAGTCCACTTGGGAAGTGAGTAATCCTTGAGTTTAGAATCTTTTTTATCGATCCTAGGTGGATTATCGATCTAAGACCAATAATAATGGTGGCTAAACCCCAAGACGAATAGTGGTGTTCACCTCTAACGATGATCTTTGCATAATAAAGGGCATCACAGTTCAATGAACGCACTTGAATTAATATACATCTATCATTACATAAAAGTTGCAATAAAGTAGACTTTTTTTTGTTTCCTTTGGAACATAACATCAACAGTTACTAGGCTATGGAATAATCCATCTTGCGTGTGCATGCAAAGAAGTGTATTATAAAAGTTATAGTTATATGTGACAATAGACATGAGTTGAGAAGGGGAACAGGAATAAAAGCAGAAGAATAATGTAGAATGAAAAAGGCATGAAGGCAGTGAGTCACTTAGCCTTGTGTGTGAAATGACGAAACCCTAGGATGAATAAAGAAATGAAGTGGTGTAAGCAAGCAACATGGGGTGTCCACTTCCGCTTCTTCCACTCAACAATCATAGGAAGATAACATCACCTTGTCGTCACCAAGGCCAGCATGCACAGAAAAGTCCAGCTCACACATTCCTCCACGTGTCACAAACCCATTCCCTCTGAAAATTTTCAATTAAAAAGACAGGACGCACCATGCGTCCTTGTATTAATGCCCACCACGCCCAAACGCTACCCTCCTTAAACGTCCCCTTGTCCTTCCCCTGCCCCTATACCATAGTACATTAGTACCCCCACCCCCTATCTTTCACTATTATTGCCACATACCAAACAAATAACTGAATGCTTAGAGAGAGAAAGAGTGATAAAGTAATAGAGCATATAAGAGAGTGAAAACTCATGGAGGTTGGCCTGAAGAAGAAGAACATGGGGTTTGAGGAAACTGAGCTAAGGCTTGGACTGCCTGGAAACGGTGCCTCAGGCACTGAAGAGGTGCTGCGGAAGAGAGGATTCTCCGAGACTCAAACTCAGGATGACACTGCCTCAGTGGATTTGATGCTTAATCTTTCATCTAAGGAACCAACCACTGGAGCAGATCCAACTGATAAGCACAACACCTTGCCTAAGGAAAAAACCCTTCTGCCAGCAGATCCTGCTAAGCCTCCAGCCAAGTATGTTTTTCATCATACCACTAACCAGTTACAAATTCTCAAACATTTTCATGCTTTTATTTAATATAACAAAGACCGGATTTAATTTCTTCTCTATTTTCTAGCTAGTTGTAACTTTCATGATAATATATATATATATATATATATATATATATATATATATATATATATATATATATATATATATATATGCACACAGAGAGAGAGAGAGAGAGAGAGAGAGTTAATAAGCGTGTCAACATGTTTAGTATCGTATACTAATTCATGGTATGGTCTAGGGCTAATAAGCAAGTAATTTTATTTTATTTTATATATGAAGCTTGCTGTGGAAAAGATAGAAACATAGACTTGTGATAGAGAAGGTCTGAGAGAGATTAAAAAAAAAAAAACTTTTCCGAGTTTTGTCCAAAAGAAATATTTTTATTTCCTGAATAATATGCAATGAGAAAAAAATAAATAAAGACTCTCAAGTCTCGTACACCATAAATATGGAATCACGTACGGGTTCATGCTAAAACCGTGCTCTACCTGCCTAGCCAGTTAGGGAGAAAAGTGCAATAATTTACAATTATGTCTGAAAGTTTTGATGATATGTAGTACACCAGAAAAAAGTTACACCTTTCTTGTCCTGATCAGCCATAGCATAATTCTTCTTCTGCCGATTCATGTACGCAGTGATGTAAACCGCGGTATGGGTTAATAAAAGTAAAACTACACCAGTAATATAAATAGCCAAGTCATATTTAAAGAATATATAGAAAAGGAGAGTTGAATTAGTATAGTAAAACAGAAACATAATTTTTTACATGCTTAATTAAACTTCTTTTTTTTTAATGCAAAGTTATATAGCTCTCAGCCTCTGTCATCACCAACTATATTTTTCTAATATTCTTGAATTAATTAATTAACTCTTGAAAGAAACCTGAAACGTTTCTCTAAAGAATTGATTTATTTAACAAGTTGGTTATATAATTAACCATATATGTGTTGATGATGCCTTGTATTGTATTGATGATAAAAAAGTGATGGATTGAAATGAAATGGAATGTGTAGGGCACAGGTGGTGGGTTGGCCACCTGTGCGGTCCTTCCGGAAGAACATGTTGGCTGTGCAGAAGAGCGTTGGAGAAGAGGGCGAGAAGAATAGCAGCCCTAATGCAAGCTTTGTGAAAGTTAGCATGGATGGAGCACCTTATCTCCGCAAAGTGGACTTGAAGATGTATAAGAGTTACCGCGAGCTCTCTGATTCTTTAGGCAAAATGTTCAGCTCCTTCACCATTGGTAAATAAACACAATCTTTTCTTCTTCTTCTTCTTCTTCTTCTTCTTCTTCTTCTTTTGTAAGCAACCCTGTGTTTTTGAATAATGTTTATAAATATATGTTTGATCAAGTTGTCGAAAAGGGAGATCAAGTCTTTTGCATGCATGGATTGGATTTTAATGATAATCAATTAATGCTGCATGTGTTGTTGGTGTATGCAATGGTAGGGAATTGTGAATCCCAAGGAATGAAGGATTTCATGAATGAGAGCAAGCTGATGGATCTTTTGAACAGTTCTGATTATGTCCCAACCTATGAGGACAAGGATGGTGACTGGATGCTTGTCGGTGATGTTCCATGGGAGTAAGTCTTTCACCTCTACTCCATATCACTCAAAATGAATTTGGCCACCATAATTCAACTATGTATGATAACTTCAAAGAACACTCCATTTAGCAAACTGATTTACGTAGAAATTTATATGATTTGTCCACATGCATCAGAAGAAATGCCTCCTTACACCATGTTATGTCAATTTATGTTATTATTATTATTATCAGATCATCATCATTGATGCACCAAAATATTTGGAATATTGAATGTGTATTTTGATGATAATGAAGTCATTTCGTCATGAAATCTTAGACAATTTAGTGAATATAAACCGTATGAATATTAACCATGGTCGAACCAGCTTAATTATAGTCATATATATAGCACAGGCTTATAGTATAACATGGATTTTGTTCATGTCTACCAGGATGTTTGTTGAATCATGCAAGCGTCTACGCATCATGAAAGGAAAGGAGGCTATTGGTCTTGGTCTTGGTAAGTATCAAGTCTTTATAAACCTTCTAGTGGCTCGTGTAATATGCATGTGAATTCTAGTGATCTTATTTTAGATACAGATTCTAAAAAAATCTTGCTGTAATATTATCGTTGCAGCACCAAGAGCCATGGCGAAAAGCAAGAACAGGAGCTAGACTAGTGGGACATTGATGAGCAGGTCCATCCAGTTGGGTTAGTAACTAAAGTAAGGATAAGCAGAAGCAGAAGCAGAAGCAGAAGCAGCAGCAGCAGACACGGATGGACATTGCAGGGTGTTGAATTATAGTTAATTTGTGTATGATTATGGTTTGTTATATGATATTTCAAACAAAACATGAGATGCATGTCTAATTAAGTACTAATCATGAACAGAAACATAATGACTCTCAATTATGTTGTTGTTAGACTTGGCTTTCTTATATATCTTTGCTTGTGTTGTGTGAGTGCTTGCTTAATAATAATTTAAAGATGTGTTTGTCTGTTGTAGTTGTAGCGACATATTATCATGCTTTACATTTAAAATTGTCTTGTAAAGTTTTCCCTTATCATTATGAGATTCCTTGCTATTAATCATTTCTCATATAATAACAAAACTGTATTTATTGCATTTACGTTAGTTTTTGTTTTGATCACCAAGACCCGAATAGATAGTACCGGAAATGTTCCCTGAACATGGTGGATGGGAAACAACAACATGTGCGTGTGCATGGAGCATTTATGCATGCCCATTTCAAATACCTTCTTTAATTTATTATTATATTCTTTCAAGATATTGCTGTCTAATTTTCCATTTATAAATATACAGAGAGAGAGAGAGAGAGAGAAAAAGGGGTGTGTTGGTCAAACTTAATTTTATAGATCATCAATGCGCGTAAACGATCCCTCCTTGTAACTTTTGGTTCCATTTACTAAAGGAAATTAATTTGAATTCTAAAATTATCATTGATTTCTGTATTAATAATACATTCGTAAATTTACGGCAAATTCAACGTTTCAAGCAAGAAAATTTAGACAAATCTTTTTAATCAAAATTGGCAGAAAATTATAAAACTTTTATGATTTATTCTTGACACGTCTAAAATATGAGATTAATTCCTACAAAAGGTGCTGAAAAATTTCTATCCATGCACGTATACTTTTTAATGGCTTAAACCTTTAGTTAATACATGAAGCTCAAATTTATTTAACACCCAGCATATAATAGCACTCCATGATTGACATGAGAAAATTATTCTTGAAGGCGTATATTTTTTCCCTAAAGTGTCATCTCACATTACAAGATGTATGTATTGAGTCAATGTCAGAAAATAAGAAGGTGCCTCTTTAATATTTCAAGTTGTTGCCTTCAGTTTCTGTGAAATAATGAAATCCAATTTCTTTAAAAATATTCGATGTGTGCATGTGGTTGGATCGGAATTTGGAAGTACAGTGGAGCTTCCTCATCCTTGGGATCTTGATTAATAGTTCAATTCCCTCACAAGTTGGCAATGTTGTTGATGGTTTCGGTATTTTGATTTATTTTTGTGGTGATTGATGAAAGTAACATGCAAATGCAAGAAACCGATGATGACTACTAAGTCCTGTCACATATAGTTGGGAAACTAACATTGTCGAGTGGTCTCCACCGGAACACTTGAGAAATAGAGTTGCAGATCGAAGCCAAGTTGGTTTCGTCACTTCAATCACTGCGATTAGATTTGTCCCTGAATTGGGGAAATACGCATAAAGGAAGTGTACATACAGATAAGGTTACCAACAACACTGCGGTGAAGGACTCAATACTTTCATTTCCTATCCTCAAGTTTTCAGATAATGTCGTTTCTATAGAATAAAGGAGGAGAGGTTAGATTTTTTTTTTTGTTTTTTTAATTATATATACAAACTTTAATTTTGATATATATCTATATGCTTGAGATAAATATTTTTTCGTATATAGTTATTAATGCTTTTATATGCAAAATTCAATGTTCATTATATATATGTGTGTATGGGGACAGACATCTTTATGAGAAAATAAAATAAAATGAAATAAGTTTCTTATGATTTAAAATTAATAAAATAAGTTATTATAGTTTTTTTAATTTACGTGTAAATTAGTTGTAACTTATAAGAAATTATTTTATTTTTATTTTTGTCTTTTTAAAGTACTTACGAAAAAAATTGTGCAAACATATATATTCATTAATCTACTCTCACGATGAAGCAATATTCTAGACATCCAAAGATAAAAGAATAAAATAAATAAGGTATAGCAAAATAAAAAGCTTTTAATCAATAATGAGTCGCTTTTGACTTGAAATTACTATAATTAAGGATTGCGATCGTGATTTGACGTTTGAAAATTAAAGGTTGGAAATTTTTCTAATTCAAACTTATTTCTGATTTTGTTGAATTTTGTTTTCTATTCTGTTTTCCAAAACTTTTGTATTCTAACTAAATCAATCAATTGAATATTTTTGTCTTCATAACTCAGATTAATATCTATTTTTACATAAATGAGACGACTCTAGTCATTTTTGGTAGCATCTTTTACATAATTAGAATTTTATAATATATTATTTTTAAACATATAGATTATATTATAATTTAAAAAGTTAAATATATTTCTAATCCTTATATTTTTCATGAAATTGTTTTTGTTCCTGTACTTTAGAAGTTGATTAATTAGTTCTTAAAATTAAAAAATAATAATAGTCTTTTTATTAACTTTGTGATGATAAAAATAGTTAATAAATGTTTAGATATAAATTAAGACTAAAATCATATATTTTGTAAATTTAGTCACTTTATGAACTTTGTTATGGTAACCATCACTAAATGTTAAATTCAAGTATAAAAATTAATAAAATATAAAGACTAAAAATAAATTTATATATATATATATATAAGAACAAAAATATGCTTTTTCCTATTTAAAATTTAGAAATTATAAATACTTTTTAATATATGAAAACTATATAATAGAATTATAATAAACAGATTATATTATGATATAATTAAGACAATATTTAATTATTGATACTTTTTAAAAATATTCAAATTTAATCTAGCGTTTCGTCTTGTGAATTAATTTTAATTTAGAAACAAAGGTAATATATTAAAACAATAGGACATACAAATAAATAAAGTAGCTGGTTGTGAGGGTAATATAAAATTAACCTAAAAAAACAAAAAACAAAGAAAATATCGAAAAAATCTTATATTAAGGATGGAGAAACTACGCATTTTGTTATGTTTAAATAAGCATTTATAAAAATAATTTTAAATATATTAATTTTCCAAAGTGAATCATAATTGGCATTGATCTTTTAAAGTGACAAACTCTCGTTAAATATGCTCTTAGCATGTCAAAACTTGTGAAAAAGTAATTTAAATCCCTCAAAAGCATATCAGTGAGACTTTTGTCCGTGAAAGTGCTTTTGTTGAAGGATAATTTTGTGTCATGTAGGTGTATGTTTACAGCAAGGGTAGTTTTAAATTTTATATACTATTGTTTAAGAAATAAAAGAAAGTTTATGTAATGAGTAAAAAATTATAATAAAGATATTTTTATTAATTTTACATAAAAACAAAGGTGAAGCAACCACCATTACATATATCATAATGCACCATTAGCCATGACCATTAATTAGATTTATCGGAGATGTAAACTTTTACTGTATATCTTCTCTATCATGCTTTTTTCCTTGTTTATTTTATTCTTTCATCTTTATTCGACAATCCCTCCACCGCTGCTCCCACGATGGTGAAGCAAAGTGGAGAAGGCTTCCAAGTCCAATCCAATAAGATGGATAATTACGTTAAAATTTCTCCTTGTTAAAAATACCAAGCGTACCACATTAACCCTTCTGCTATAAAATTTAAGTTGTATCTTTGTTGAGAGATTATATTTTTAGTTGAAAGGACAGAAAACGTTGAGATCCCCCGACACACCCAAAAACAGAGCTAGCAGTGGCTTTCATGTCTGGTATGAACTTGGATCCACTGCCAAAATATGTCCCTCATGCTGTGGATAACTTTTAGGATTTGAACAGTTAACAAGATAAATTTTAGTGAGGCTGAGGAAAAATAATTAAAAATGCACCAAAGTCTGTTGTATAATAGTAAGTAACAAAATCAATTATTTGACTCTGAAAGATCACAAAAATTATTATTTTATTAAAGTCATCCTTCTAAGGTTACAATACTTTCCTTGGGCTTGACTTGGCGGCAACAGATTTCTCAGAAATCAACTGACTTGATAACTATATCAGCATTTTTCTTGGACTTCATTATAAGTTCTGCGTTGAGCCTGTCGTTGTTCTCTATCTGCAATGCAAGTGTGTCACTCAATACCAACAAAATAGATCAAATATATTGGGCAGATAATCAGAAAAACAAACATCACAAGTTAGAAGATGAGTAATTTACCCGTTGTTTAGCAATGTCTGGAGGTTTGCCTTTATATGGAGAAGGAAACGAAAATCACAAGTAAATTCAATGTCTTACATAAGGAGGAAAATTATACAATATATTGGGGAAAAGTACATAGTAAATACCAGTTGAAATGTGCCTCTTTAAAACTCGCTGCATTGCTTTGTCAATGTCAATATCAATAAACCTAAAAAATAATAGGAACAAACAAATTAGAAAGAACGGTATGCCTAAGAATTATCTGAAGTTGCTAAAGCAGAAGTTGCCATCAAATTAGGTTGTTGCATCTTTCTTGATTGATATAAAGCCATTTTATACAGATCTCGAAATTACGCAACTGTCATTCTACAACATAAACCAACAGCCCCAGTTTTATAGGTTATGCAGATCTGAAGCAAAATGCAGAAAAATGACCATAAACCAGTGACAGGGACTTGAATTCGCTACTTAAGAGATTTTAATGAACTCTTTAGACAAATGGTGCAACGTGAAAGGCAAATTGTCATGCCAAAACAATTATTCTGAGCTATGTCAGAATGCATTAGATCCCAAACAAAGCTGTACATTTTTGCTTTCAGTACAGGGGCATGTACATACTATATTGGAAATGATAAAAAGGCAAACAAAACAACAAAAGAGAATAATAATTAGTTTTCTTTTAGATGAATACACTCTCGTGACTAAATATAGAATTTATAGAAAAAATAATTGATATATGAGCTTCGAAATGAATCTGCTGCCTTTCTTTCTATCCCATGGCATGACTATCTTTGTGGGCTTCGGAAACCAAATATATAGCTAGTAACAATAATGACTAGCACGAAACAAGCACAGCTAATGATCAGCTGAATATGTGGTTCAGTAAACATACAATTGCCTTCCATAAGAACAATTTTCACAGAAGAATTTTCAAGCAGTATCCCAGGGTCAATTGAATTTTCATACAGCGTTCACCACTAAACATACAAGTTTCAAAACTATTAAAGATCAACAGGAAAGTACATGAAGACATATGTACCTTGGTAGTGTCAATACTTACCATTTCTCGTCAAACAAAGATGATATTTCCTTCCATACCCCATCTTCCAAGAGCAAATAGTTACCTTCTACAATAACAACCTTGTGCCTAAACAAAGGAAGAATATAAGGAATCTGTTCATGTAGTATATAACAACATATTCAAAATAACACATTGTAGCAAGTAGTGTCAAATAGCAACAACTTTAAAATCAATTACCCTGATTTGTAAAAAGACAAATCTAATTGGATAAGCAAAGAAATAAGAATACAAGTCTTACAGAAAAACATCACAACATAAGATATTATTGCCTTTAGCATTAAGTTTACAATTTATCAATAATATAATAAACAACAAAATCATAGAAACTAATTACTGTCTGGGGCTTAATCTACCAGAATTGTTATACATGTATTAAACTACCATAAAGTTGAATAATATTTGGTACATTTACTCAACAAAAAGTTCTTGACATGTAGATTTTCATCGTGAACCTGGCTTTTCAGCTTACCCAGTATTACTATATCTTGGTCAGAGTTTTAGAGACAATGGATTGCGTAACAAATTCAAATATAGACACAATTATGTCATACGGAGGAGAATCTGGTTATACCTTGTTAAACTTTATCTTCCAACCCCATTCACGACAACAATTCTCTAAGTTTAGCTTTTAAGTATTTATATTTCATCATTTGCTTTTGTTTAATATATAATTATAATTAGTATCAGAAATTAATAAAATGACCACATTTAGTTGTTAAAATACTTACTGGAGGTTCACAAAGATGTCATCTTCCACTGGGTCCCCAACACCATGGTCAAATGATGGTACATAAACTGATCCCTAAGATTTTGTTTCACCAAAATGCAAAAGAACAAAACACATAAGAACTCCATCATGTCAATGCACTGATGCTAACTGTTCTTTCTGTGTATCCCAGTTTGACAACAGAATTAGCCCATGAAGATAATACGCATAATTTGAGAGAGAAAAAGGTAATGGCCATAAACCAATTCAAAAGTTTCCAAGCCTGTTGAAAATAATACCACTAAATCTTAAAAAAAGTCTTACATTAATTCTTAGATTCTTGAGACATGTAAGTAGTCGCAGTGGATTGAATGTCCAGGGAGCTGATATACCAATTGAAAGATCAATAATGTTTTTCTGATGAATACAATGTCTGGAATTAATGAATAATAAAAAAAGTACCTTACCTCCCCTTCTGGCATGTGCTTCCTCAGGATTCTATTTCCAAAAAAAAACATTCAGAATATCAGAAATACGATTCCTCATGCTATCAACAATAAATAAGGATCTCAGTTCACAGGTATTCATACAGTGTACTGCATGTAATTAACTCTAGAATTTTTTTTCTTTTTATGGTTTTGGGAAGGTGACATAAATTGAAAATGAGAACAGATCACCCACTTATTGCACTTTCAAGTATAACTGATTTTATAGCATGCTCTAACTTGTCAACTCTAGATCATCACTAAGAATAATGAAATGAATCTGGTATAAAATTTCATACGAATAACACTAGAAAATGTTGACCAGCAGGACCCTAACCTCCATTGCATCTAGTTCAGAACGATAAAGATGAAAACCATCCATGGGAACCACAATCGCAACATCTGGAGGTTGCATCTTAGAGTCAAAGGAAGGAGCTTTCTCTGGCCAAAGTTGGTTTATGCGTCTGGCTACTTCATATGCTAGAGTGCTTTTTCCAGCACCTGGAGGACCAGCCAGGCCAACTAAAAGCCTACAAGTATCACAAAAATCATGATTAATAAAGAGTAGGACACAAAAGTACAGTTAATAATTTGATGCTTGACTATATCTTCTACTTCAAGAACCTCACCACTCCCACCACAATAAAAGAGTATATGAGGGAGCTGTAACCACTTTACTAGTTTATATAATAAATAAATTGTCAGATATAGGATAGTAGGAGACACGTTTAATTGAAGATTACATCTAGTGCAGAATGGCAAGCAGATAATTAAAATAGCAGTTCGCACAAGCTTTCACAATGATAGAATTTCGTGATTCACTGGTTAAAGGTTAAGATATAAATGAATCATGATGGTATAGTTATGACAATCAAATAATACTTCAAAATCTTGCAGTGGATAGTACTGACAGTACACTACAACCATTAAGGTATTTAGTACAAAGAACACAAATTGGTGTAGTGTACACATTTAATGGCCCTATACAGCATGGTGAAGGATATCCATCGTTCTGCAAAGGCAAATTCCACTATGTATAATTGCAGCATTACTCAGAACAACCTTTATTTGTTTTTGTAATTCCACAAACAATAACTTACTTGTGATTAGAATTTGATGACAGTAACACCGAAGGCAGAAGACGTGCAACCAATGCATCATATAACTCACCAACACGACTGCAAAGTGCAAGAACCAGAAATAAAAAAATCAATTCAGTTTAGATAATCTAGTCATAGCTTTTTCTACCAAAAAAAAGAAGAAAACTATAGAGCCAAATTTCAATGTTATATCCATCTTTGTGTACTTCTTTTTCCAGGTTTACCTAAGCTTTTTCTCCTGAGAAACCAGCTATATTGGAATCCAAGCTTAACATGATTGATAAATAAACAAGAGAATTTGATAGAGAGAAAGAAGAAGCATGAAACAACTAGCATTATTGACCAAGAATTTGGCACTCTTGTTGTACAACACAAGAAAACACCTTTGAATTTGTGGCAACGGATCCATCATGAGAATATTGATTCAACATGACTATATTGATCATTAAGTCTGCATAGAAACTGCATAACTTGATCTTGCATTTTTCTTTCCAAAACAAGTTAAAGAACATTCCATGAAAATTGGAGCGAGCAAACAAGTTGTATTTGACCAAAAAATTTTCAATTTCATCCCAGATTATATACGACTTTGTGATGAAATCAGTTACAGAAATATCACCTTGCTTGGTGGAGGATGCTTCGTGCTACATATCTGATATGCGTAACAAATCTCCCTATGAATAACTTGATTTTAAATCTTTCCAAATGTCAATCGAATTATTCATCCATAACATGCTTTGCCTAATCGAAGCTAAAACTGAATGTATGATCCATGAAACCATCTTATAATTACATCTTTTCCATGCAATGTAGAGTGAATCAGCTTGCAAGGATTCTGTGATTGTTCCATCCACGAGCTGTAAATTTGATGGATCAAGAACAGGTGAAACAAGAGCAATGGCAGGCCTATCACTCGGATGTAAATAATAAGGGCTATGCAAATTCTGTGTTTGATCAGAATCTTCACTCAATTTTGAGAGACAAAAACAAAATTGAGAAAGAAAGGAAGGTCAGAGATATAGCCATAGCTAAGATTCTGTTTTACTATCGACTATTGAAAACTAACAATAGATAAGACTGTAAGTTTCAGTGACAGCAGCTAAAACTGCTTCCAAATAACTATGGTTCTTTCTGAACAAGAAAATAAAGACACAGAATCAGTGTCTATGATTCAATTATACTTTACTAGCAATATCACGTAAGCAAAGCTGCATGCTATGCTCCCAGTTCCGACATTTCCCTTGAAACGATATCAAAATTAGGTCTTGAATCCAATTATTCATGCACCATACTCCACAAACGAACTTGACAGTTATATCATAAATTCATGTTACATTTGCAAGTGGATGAAAGAAAAAAGAAGTACATACGAAGATTAAAAACACACCAAAGTATCTAATACTAAAGACGTTATACCTTCCCACTACAACGTTAACTTGTTCCCTTTCAGCAGATAAAACCTGGCAGAGCAAATAACGGTATCAAACATGTTAACAAGAGATGCAGCGCCAACACTGTAATGAAAACTTGGTGTGCGTTTGAAATCTCCCACAAGCAAACATATTACGTTAAAATGACATGAAAATTCGATTTAATAAATCAAATATCATTCGTAAATCGTTTTGGTGATGTATTTGAGGTTTTCTATTATAAAACTGAATTCTGAACCTTAAAGAGAGAACTCTTCCTCGTTCGAAGTGATAGTTGCACAAACTTGCAAGAGCGCAAGATGGAGAGTGAACACGGATTCCGATCGCGATTCTCCACTCCTCTCAGGAACAAAGGTTCTGCGTGATGCGAAATGAGAAGGAAGATTGAAGTAGTGCGCAATTAGAGTAAAACGAGAAGGGACTGTGATACGAAATTTCCGTTGCAAATAGGAATATCAGGATTACATAGAAGCATACCTGCCGAATTACAAGCATGGTTCCAGTACCCTACTGCAGTCGTTGAAGAGAAAGTTGTTTCCATTTACCCGGATTTCGAACGCCTTTCATCATGGCAATCATACATACTACTTTCGTTCGGGTTGTGATACACTCATCATTCATAATTACATAATAGTTATGCTTAGTTTGAATCACTTAACATCAAGTCGTTGTAGTATAGTGGTGAGTATTTCCGCCTGTCACGCGGACGACCCGGGTTCGATCCCCGGCAACGGCGACCTTTTTTTTTTCATTGTCTGGGACAACAAGGATTTAATTTTATTTCAATTCTTATAAAAAAATAATTTGTTCTTATT
This sequence comes from Sphenostylis stenocarpa, assembly GCA_963425845.1. Classification (NCBI taxonomy): domain Eukaryota; kingdom Viridiplantae; phylum Streptophyta; class Magnoliopsida; order Fabales; family Fabaceae; genus Sphenostylis; species Sphenostylis stenocarpa. The sequence goes on along the minus strand of OY731398.1, from coordinate 39,953,117 downwards.
TTTTTATTTAAGTTATTGTAAAATATTTTAGGGGATTAAAAATATATAGAAAATAAAATTATAAAATACTTTTTTTTTCATTGTCTTGGGATAACAAGGATTTAATTTTATTTCAATTCTTATAAAAATATAATTTGTTCTTATTTTTTAATTTAAGTTATTGTAAAATATTGTAGGGGATTAAAAATATATAGAAAATAAAATTACAAAAAATAAACTTTGCTATAAATTTAAACTTAAATTACTTACATTTACCAAAGTTTTAGGTGTAAGTTATTGTAAAATATTTCTACGTGATTACAAAATGTATGGAAAAAAAAATTAAAATTAAACTTTTTCATATTTAAATCTACTCCATGGTATTATATTTATCAAATTTTTAGATATAAATAAATTAAAAATAATAAAACAGATAATATATTTTATTTCAACTGCTTCATATTTAGTCTTTTGTAAACAAGATAAATCTATCATAATCGAACGAATTACAAACCTCAGTTTATCTCACTAAAAAAAATAAAATGAATCAACACTTCAATCCACTAATATTTTTTCATATGTACTTTTTAAAAGATATACATTTAATTATATAAATAATTTTTAAATTTTTATTTATTAATTAATATTTTTAATAGATAAACTAAAAAATTATTATATTTATGTATTCAAATAACTAATTATAATTAATATTTTAAATTTAATAGATTAATTTTTATAATTTATTATAATATTATAATATATTTATATATTTTAATAATATAATACACAAAATATAATATTTTTAATTTAATTTTAATATGTAATTATTTTTTAAAGCAAATAAATAGATCAGTTTATCCCACCCATCTTTGACCCGTGAAATTAACAAGTTAAGTAAAACCGATTAACGTCTCATTAATTTTAAGACATGGGAGCGAGCTAACACACCAGACCTAATCCATTTTCCGTCCTAGATCTAATTTGGAAAGAAAAAAAAAATTTAAAACTTGGAAGGATATTTCAGTATAACACACTGAACACAGTTATATTCTCCACGATTATGTTCCCAAATGGTATTGTTATAGCCATGTTGCTCTAAAACAACAAGTATATTATATCTGCGTATTGAATTCCAGCCTGGTTGATTATGTTAAGGAAATCAAAATATACATGACCGATTAACGGGGCTATATTGGCAGCAGCTCAAGATAAATAATTGAGGGTAAATTTATTTCAAAAAATTCACAGAACACAATGACAGACCTCTGAGGCGACTATGACTATAATGCCAAGTGATAACAGCTTCTGAAAAAGATACGGTTCTGGCCTTTTATGCTGACATAGGCACAAATTTAAGAACCCAACTTGAACTGTTTCGTGCCTAGATGAATTTAAATACCAAAGTCGTTACATGCATATGTAATTATGTACACTCTAAATTAATTCTCTAATGGAGTCATTAGTCCAATAAACAATCCTTTACCCTAATCTCTCTCCAACAGTTATCTGTGACTACTCATTTTTTTTCATATATACCTGTCATCTCAATCCAGGAGGACGTTACAAAGTCGTCTCTTTTTCCTACTTCGCTTCGTTTCATCATCGGCCGACTGCGCATTTAAAAAAAAATTTAGTAAACTATGGTAGAAAAATAAACTATATAAGCTGAGGTGTTCTTCAAGTCCAAAATCATCCTATGCAACAGTACAACGCATGGCACAAGTTAAAGAATCTTTTCAAGTTCTGAATCCCATTTCTATTATGTGGGATGACCAGGAAATCCATTCACTTTGCGGAACGTGATCCTATATAGCATTGTTGCACAAAATTATACTGTGAATGAAATTATTTATTAAGATGCCAAAAAAGTAAATTGCTAAATGCCGTGAGGAGATAGCTTCCTAGTTACTACTAACATGCTTACAGTTCGTCTATTTAGCAGAATAACAAATTACACCAAATTATTTCTTAAAGCTTTACCTCTGTATTCACTAGATGAGGGACCCGAACCCTTTTGGAGCCATCAGGTAAACGTTTACAATGTGAAAGGTTTTCCAAATCAGTAAAAGCGTCGCAAACCTGCGAACAAATCACAAAGACGTATGCAAAGGTACATTTGAGTTAGAACATGAAGAATTTCAGAAACCCGGTAAACATGTTTTCTTAGTTAGCTAAGGAAATTTTTCTCCTTATTTACTGACAACTGAAGCTTCCATTTTAAAAGGAATATGGAATCATAAAATTAGGAAAAAATATCCGAGCTGTTTTCGATACCTGACTTTGGATAGATCCAATCAACATGTCCTGGCAACCAGATGCATGCACATTTTCTAAGCTTGGGCATTGAAGCAACAGTCTCTCTGTACACAAAGTCGTAAAAGAAAAGGCTGAAACAATTCTTCAACGAAATCCTTATTGTTGTGTATCAATTCTTTAGCTGATAATGACAATAGAACGGGTAAGAAAAGACTACCTGGATGCAAATTTCTACAAGAATTTAGATTCAGATCATTGAGTTGAGCACAGTTTAAATATAAGGCCTGTATATTAGTTCAAAATAAGAAATTCCAAATATTAGAAGCGTGAGAAACAACATGCTCAATAAACTTGCTTAGTCAAATAAAACTTACATCCAAGCCTGAGCATCCCCATAAACTAAGTTTCTTTAAACAACTATGTTTGATGATTAGCTTTTGGTTTGTAAGGTGTAGATTAGTAATAGATGTCTTCTGCAGTTTGCAGTTATTTTCATCAGTAATTGGATTGTGAGAATCGGGTTCACATATTGTCATGCCACAGTCCATAATTTCAAGATGTGGCAATTGAGCCGTAGCAAATTGAATGCCACCTGAAACGTAAGAGAAAGCAGTTAAGGTATAACTAAACTAAATTAAAGTTCGTAAAGCAATTGAGCGCATAAAACAATGATTACTTGAAGTCACATTAGGGCAAAGAGCGAGAAGGAGTCTTGACAATGTTTCAGAGAACACATTGCAAATCATGCTAATGCCACTGTCACTGACGCTGGATCTGTTATGAGTTAAACCGTTAAAACATACATATTGAACAAGCAACACAGTCACACACTCAATATGGACCCTCTCCAATCAACTTTCTCTGGCCGCTCACCAACCAAATTTCAGTCGTTCATTTGCATTTAATGTCTAACAGCTATTGATCAATTGATTTGAATTTGGCCAATTGACCACTACAAAAGCTTTATAAATGTTTTTGAAACTAGTTAATTGACGTAAAACTGGTCAATGTTTATCAAATTCTAAAACACATTGACCAATTTATATCTTAACATAAATAATTTTTAATTAACAATAACCAATCTAACAACTACTTGTTGTAGACTTTTAGATATAAAACCATTTTGATTTGACTAAAGACGCATTTGGCTGGAGAGGATCCATTTTGGTCACTCATCCAGTTTTGAACTATGCGATACTGTTCTGGGTTTTCCACTTCTTTAACATACGTACTGTGTGGAGTTGCAACACAACTGAATTTTTCCATTTTCTAAGGCATATACATTTTCAAGACATTGAAGGAAACTAGAACGGAAGCACACATACCCACTGAGATCAAGCAATTCCAGATTTGGATAGCTTGATGCAATTGCAGCAACAGATGCATCAGTAACTTCAGATCCAAGAACAAGTGAAAGCATTCGCAGGCCCCTAATTAACAGGACCAACTAAACTTCATCAAGTTATCATTAAGGAGAATATTGCAGCTGCTAAAATTCATAACTTTTTTAAAGGGTGCAAGATACTTTACAACTATGTATCAGTGAAGCATTAAAAAAATATTAGTATCTCAGATACACATTGAATACATATATGTAAAACAAATAAAAGTGTCAGTGATTCATAGAATATAATAAAAAAAAGCCAAACGAGGATGACAAGTCCTCAAATAAATGAACATACTAGCTGTCGCTTATTAAAGAAACTGTTGCGAAAACAAAAAGAAATATTCATAAAAAAAATAATATTAATTATATTTATGTTTATAATGCAAAAATCATGTCAAGAACTACAAATGAAATAAATATGTGCTCATTCTCTGAATGTCTAGCACAAACTAGAGGAGACATTAACATTGGCCGGTACTTATGGATTATGGAAAAGGTTATATTTCATTAGCACAATTGAGAAGGAGGCCAGTACGCCTGGATTTAAACAAACCTTAACTGAGCAGCAGTAAGAGCGAGCACAGTAGTATGAGAAAGTTGCATTGAATATATATGTATGTTTTGCAGCCTCTGGCAACTTCTTCCCAAACCTTCAACCATAGTTGCAAGATCAGTACTGTCATTTTCTTGCTGAGCAAACTTCAATGAAATCTCTCGCAACTGAGGACAATTAAAAACCTACCATTTCAGACCATCTGTTAGTAACCAGAGCTCACTCTGAGACTAAGATCAAAGGGATATATCAAAATCAGAAATTGAACACATCGCAGGGGATTAAAAGAAATTAGAAAAGTAATATTTACCATCTTAGAAAGAGAGTACAGATGCGACAGCCAAAGGGTAGAAAGACTAGAAGAACAAAGAACAAACCCTCCAAGGTTAGAACAACCTTCCATCTTAAGGCTTTTGAGGCTCTTTTTATCAGCAACAAATCGACCTAACTCACTCCTGCATTATCAAAGTTGCAGGATAGGCGAGGTTAATCAGTAAAAAGTAGCATCCTCTGGTTTAAGTTTGCAAATCCATACTAGTACAAATTGCTTATAGCCTCTTTCTTTACCACTCAAAAATGTTGTTCTCAGATGTATGTGAAGCTCGGTTTTTTATATTATTTCTTTCAATGTCACTCCTCTCGATCAACCAAAATCTAATATGATTTGCACACACAAACTGATATATTCAATCCACTACTAATACCAAATTAGCAATTATTAAGTGTAATTGTTAACTTAAATAAAACACTTAAAATCTGACATTGCAAACCCTAATTTCGATTTATATATAATTATGTCTAGTTGAACCAAACGAAAATCACTTGTTCACGACTTATGAATTTCGCCTTACACAAGTTGCAAACTCGATTTTTCAAAACAAAAAACATATAAATAAACAAAGGGTTAGAACGTGATCAATACCCGGTGATTCGATTGACTGCAGAATCAGAAACCGATATCTCCAAGAATGCTAAGTTGGGGCACGAAAATGCAATGCAAGCCAGCATTGTCGAATCCATGTCACTGCAACATCAAGGAACACAGCTGATAATTACAATCACAACTCTAATACAAATTATTTAATCCTGTGGTTAATTTAAAGCATGATGCTCTTTTCATTATATCATTGTTCAAATGATAGCATGGCGTGCATCAAAATTGACCTTTTCGTCCCATTAATCAAATCATATCTTATGGATTCCAAAAGATCTTGCAACTCGGTGCAGTAATAAAGAAATCAATGTTTCAAATTGCAATGTTCGACTTCACTAATTCGGATAAGTTAAAGAAATAAATAGAACCCACCTTTCCATTACAAGAGAGAGTTTCACAATTCCCGGACACTTATGCAACATCGATGCCACGAAACCCACCTGAACAGTCACCGGGACCCTAAGTCTTAACTCCTCCGCCGCCTTCCACAAACTCCTCGTCATATCCCTCCAGCCTCTGGACACCTTCGCCGCCGTTAGGAGTCCCGAAGGCGGGAGCCTCGTTAGCACATCCCAAAGAACATTCCCGGGCAACCCAGTCGAATTCAGGTCGTTTCCCTGGAACCACGCGGCCGCGGACTCCGACGGATCGAGTCTGTCTGTTTCTTCGTCGAAGGAGAGAGCACGGCGGGGGTGGAGCGGAGGGAGTCGATCGACGGAGACGGAGGAAGGAGCGGATGCGGCGGAGTGAGAGGAGTGTGAAGGGGTGGTGGAGGTCTTGATGGTGCAGATATGGCCCTTCTTTGGGAGGCCACAGCGGCCGCAGTTGTAACTGCCGCGTTTCTTACCGAACTTTGAGTCGGAAGAGGCGGAGGAGGCCGCGAGTTGTGGGTGCCCCATGTTGTGATTGTGTGAGATTTTGGCGCAGACAGGCACCAACACGTCTTGAGAAGTTAAATGAAACAAAGGCTTAGCGCGGTAGAGTTCGCGCCTTCTTTGTTTCCCTCTTCTCCGTTTAACTTTTAACTATTTCTACAAATATTTTTTCTACATGTAATATGTAATTTGTATGTATCTATAATCTATAATCTTTCTTTTTTATATATTTACTCTTTCCTGGACTATAATTGAATCATTAAAATTTATAGCATGTAATAAATTGTATTTAAGGAGTTGAGTGTTATTAGCATTCCTGTCTTTATACACTTTTTTCATTTCTCTTATATGTCTTTTAACGTTTATTAATATAAATTAATAAATATAATGAAAAATACATTTTATTAAATATAATTATAACATTTCATATTTTTATTATTATTGTTTGTATTTTTTTAATTGAAAAATCCTTTAAAATATAAAAATATGATTATAAATTTTTTTATAACTTTTTATATTTGGTAAGATTCTTGAACTTTTCATGAGATTTATAAAATTAATAGAAAAGTTTGTAAAAAATGTGTTTCATAAAAAATTTTAGAAAAAAAGAATGACAATGAAAATTTCAGATTAACTCATACTTAAAAGAGTTTTGAAAGTATTCGTGGGTCAAAATCCAATTTTTTTATGATAATAGTTGAATTTAGTCAAATCTAATTGACTTAATGATATTTTATAAACATTTAAAAATTTATATTAATTATATTTACTGCATAAATACTATTATATCACTTTATATCATTAATTTAATATTTTTATTTATAAGAGGATTAATTATAAAATTTATTAAATATAACATATTTATTAGATTTAATAATTAAAATATAATATTTAAAATAAAATATGTTATTGTTAAATAAAAATTAACTATTTTGAAACTTGATACATATACATACATATATTAATATTAACATTAAATATTGTATTGATATATATATATATATATATATATATATATATATATATATATACTAAACAAATTGACATTAACCAACAAATTTAATTAATCATTTGATTTCCTAATATTCTATAAAATATGTAAAGATCATTTTAAAAAAAATCAAAAGATTTATGTAAAAACCCAAATTTTCTATTTTGTAAGAATATTTATCCCGGTTTTAGAAATAATATAGTTTGTGTTTAAAAAAGTTAAAGTTAATTTTTTGAACAATTTTGACAAGTATTTGATTTTTAGAAAGCTTAATGTTATGTATGGGCGATAATGTTTGTTTGTTTAGTTTTTTTTTTAATATATGTAAATGGATTGATATTGTGGTTCTCTAAAAAATATAATTACTATTAAAAAAATTATTTACAATATTTTTTTAAATGATAATCCTTTAAAAGAATGCATACATGGGATTTCAAAAACTAATAGTAGTAATGGTTATTTTAAATAAATAATAGTCAAATTTTAATATTCTTAATGTTTCATTTCTTAAAATCATTTATGCATTCTTTCTTTACTGACGGACAAATTTCCTTTAAATTTAAAATACATCTAAAAAAAAGTTTGAATAAAATTCTTTAAAAAAAATAACAGTATTTTTTTAATAGAGATCAAGAAATTTACATTAATATATATTATTTTTCAATAACAATATCTTCGTAAATGAAACATTTGTTATTATTTATAATTTTTGTTTTAAAATATCATACTGTCATCAATGAAACCTTTGATTTTTGTTGAAAAAATGGTTTTTTTTGCTTTCATTATAATTTCCACTTCGACATTATAAACGGTTACTTTATTTTGGTAACGGTGGGATAAATTTAGTTTATTTGATTTAGTTTTATATTTAATTTTCTCAATTAAAATAGTTGTTAAACATCAGTACACTTACATAACTTAAAAAAGATGCTAATAACTAAACAATGATCCTACAAATTGTATAATTTAAATTTGGAAATAAAACAAAAACAAAATAATAATATAAATATTATTTTTAATATTGCAAAAGAATCCCATAAAATTCTTAAATAATTTGTATTATAGTAACACATTGATACACTCTGCTACTGGAATGCTCAAAGGTTTTAACACTCTTCGAGAGAGTGTTCACTCCTCAGAAAATTAAGGGAAAAAGAATAATAGAATTTGAGGGAAAAAGGATCTTGAAAACTTTTATTCTGTTCTGTTTTGATTACATCATAGCTATTAAAAGGAATTGGGTGCTAACAATCAAGCAAAAATTAGGGAAATAAAACAGGAATTAAACTAATAATTTGCGACAGAAATTTCGGGAATTAATTTGAGCATATCAGGATCTTCTAATTTTATCCTGAGACATAATTTGAGCATATCGGGATCTTCTAATTTTGTCACGAGACATAATCGAGTCATCCACGCGGCTTCTTTCTTACTCGTTTCCTTACTATTAGGTCATCCTTCCTTATTGGGTCTGGGTCCACTGGTTGGTTTGTATCATTTTCCCCTTCTGCAGAACTCACCTTGTCCTCAAGTTGAAAATCAGGATAACAAGTGCGGAAATTTTCCAAGTCTTCCCAGGAAGCTTCATCAACTGGACAACCCTCCCAATGCACCAAGAGTTGTTCCTGTGGTTGCCCGTGAACTAATTGAGTTCGCCAATCTAAAATTGTCCTTGGTTGATTAATAGGTTGGTTATCAAAGCTTTCCAAGGGTAAGTCACATGCAGACATCTTATCAGTACCACAAAAAGGTTTAAGAACCGACACATGAAAAATCGGGTGAATGCGACTACCAGGAGGAAGTTGGAGTTTGTATGCCACTATCCCAATGCGCTCGATGATGCTATAAGGACCATAGAACCTCTTCGAGAGCTTGTGGTGTTTCAATTGACGGACTGATGTTTGGCGATACGGTCTGAGGCGTACGAGAACCAAATCACCAACAGCGAGAGTAATGTCTCAACGATGTGCATTGGCCTTCTGACGCATTCTATGTTGAGCAGCAGTTAAATTTGTCTTCAAAGTGCGGAGTAATTCGTCACGAGAAGTTAGGGTCTCATCCAATACTTGTATAGAAGTGGATCCCCTAGTATATGCCGAAATGGTAGGTGGTCTTCGACCATAAAGAGCCTCGAAAGGGGACATTTGCAAGGCACTATGGTAGCTGGTGTTATAATGAAATTCGGCCCACGGGAGGAATGCAACCCATGAAGACGGTTTATGTTGAGTGAAGGCACGAAGATATTGTTCCAACCCACGGTTAACTACCTCAGTTTGACCGTCAGTTTGAGGGTGATAGGCACTGCTCATAGCAAGTTTGGTGCTACTAAGTTCAAACAGTTTGCGCCAAAAAACGCTAATGAAGACCGGATCACGATCAGACACAATGGAACGAGGGTACCCATGGTGACGCACAACCAAAGATACAAACAACTCTGCTACTTTGGAAGCGGTAAATGACGTGGGAAGAGCACCAAAGTGAGTTGTTTTCGATAATCGATCCACAACAACAAGGATAACTGTGGATCCTTAAGATGGAGGGAGACCCGTAATAAAATCCATTGTCACATCTTCCCACATCTTCCCAAACCGTCTCTGGAATCGGGAGAGGTTGAAGGAGTCCCGCTGGAACCTGCGTTGAGTATTTAATTTGTTGGCAAGTAAGACATGAGCCGACATACTCTTCCACTGCTTTACGCATACCGGACCAATAAAAATTGGCAGCAACACGAACTAGGGTACGTTTCACACCAGCATGACCACCACTTGGTGTATCGTGAAATTCGCTAATGATTGTATGACATAGAGGAGATGTTGGGTTGATCACATAACGACCGGTATGGAGGAGGACCCCATTCATGATAGTATAAGGGTACCGGAGCAATCCCTGCATGTGTTGTTCACGAAAAGTCTGATAGAAAAAATCTGAAGCATTATCTTTTTGGAGCTAAGTAATAATACCATATGTAGGTGATGACACTAATGCTCTGAGTGCGGGTGTGTGGTCACTGTCTGGCCAGTCAGCCGGCACACGTGAAAGTGCGTCAGCCACTTTATTGGAAGCCCCAGGTTTGTACTCGATGCGAAATTGGAACCCCAAGAGTTTGCGCATGTAACCCCCTTACAGATTACATTTATTAATTCTAATTTATTATCTAAGTTATTAATATTTTCAATATTCATAGAAGGTTAATAGAAAATATACTAAGTGGACAATTAATTTAGGTAAGGTTTTATATTAAATTAAGCAACAAGTTCTAGTACAAAGTTTTCAAAATATTACAAGTCATGAAGTTATACTTATATGTTATACAATTCCCAGCCTAAGCTCTGGATTTTTGCATCTGACATCTATCTCTTGGACTATGTATTCCTGCATCATACGTCACCAACATCTGGGATTGAAATATTTATGGGGTTAGACATTTAATTTTATCCACAACAAATAAAGCAAACATTCATACGATAAAATCAACTAATGAAACATTCCTTCTAATAAGTTCCTAACTGCATATAAATATACAACCATATGTAATTTAATTTAAAAATTAATTGTGAGAAATAATTCATTCATGGAATCATAATAGAGAATATCATACAAATCATGAATAATCTACAATTTCATCATCCAACATGTTTATGATATGCAAATGTGACTCAAAACGCAAAACTTTAAAATCATGCTTTTGACTCAAAATTTAAAAATTTATTTTTGACTCAGTGCTCCATGGAGACTCATTGAGTGTCTAGTGGAACCACGAGCTTATCATCACCCTGTCCAGGTGATTCGGCAATGTCCCACTAAACGCGAACAAGTAGGCAGTAGTCGAGTGTCGGTGCACCAGCAGGCTACCACGGCACGAGAATCAAATAAAGACTGGTCACTTATGGAATTGCCCATGCCCAAACACTCCCTAGACCAGAGGTCCATCCCCATAGACCAGAGGTCCTGTCTTACCTATTCTACTCCCCATTTACTATCGGAGATTCCGGTAGCTCAATTTTTAATAACTCATTCTCTCGTCTCATTTTGGCCAGCCATTTTCATAGTCATATTTCATTACCGGATACTCTTGATAGCAAATTGACTCACGAAAAATTTTAAAATTCTGTTTTGCACATCATTATTCCTACCAACCGTCCTTGGTAGCAACTTAAGAGAAATTTCCAAATACTTTTCCGTAAAAACTTTTCTCGTGACTTCCAGAAAACATTTCATGCACTATGTTTATGTCTCGTATGAAACAAAACAATCTATCATCAATTAAATACTTAAAAACATCTCCTTCATATATTCAAAATTTTAATTACAATTCATAGTTGTTTTAAGCAAGACAATTTTTTATTAATAATTTATTTCATAGGGTTCAGTGTTTTGTCCATATCTTGAGTTCTAGACCTCATTTTAAGATGATTCCAATTGTGTTGTAAAGATAAGATAATAATCTATAACTTTGATGAAGGCACTATCCTCAAATTCTAACGTTTATTGAGTCATTTTTCTAGTAAACAAAGAGGGGGTAATATACTGTTTGACTTTATCTCGATTATACCCTTGATCTTTTGCAAAAATTCCCACCTAGTCCTTTCTTCTTCCTTCGCTCGCTCAAGCGAGTACACCGGTCGCTTGAGCGAGATGGAACCCGAGAGTCCCCTTTTGTTTGAAGACTTCGTCGCTCAAGCGAGTACATCCGTCGCTTGAGCGATGCGTGACCCGAGAATTCCCTTTGTTTGAAGCTTTCGTCGCTCAAGCGAGTACACCGGTCGCTTGAGCGAGGCATGACCGAGAGTCCCTTTGTTTGAAGCATTCGTCGCTCAAGCGAGTACACCGGTCGCTTGAGCGAGACATGACCCTTAGTCGCTCAAGCGATGTAATTTTCGCTTGAGCGATAAAGAACCCGAGAATCCCAAAATTTCCAGGTGTCCTCGCTCAAGCGACATATTTTTCGCTTGAGCGAGTTTTGCAGATTTTCATCAGCTCGTCATTTTCGAAATCCAAGTTTCAAATTTCTCAGTTTCAATCACTTAAATTTGTTCCAAATCACAATTAAACCATAAATATGTTCAATTTAAGTTAAAAACAACAATTTTATTATATAATTCATTCTTAATTGAAAGAATTTCAACAATATTTCAATCTTTGCAATTGATGAATAGTAATCTCCAATTACAGACATTGAATGAATAAAACTAAACGTCTAACCCATACCTGATTCCTCAATATCTTATTACTCTCCTAATCTTGTATGCTCCTCCTTTCCTCCTTTCTCTCGAATTCTTCTTCCAAGAATTCTGGTGTCTCTCGGTTTATTCTTCAAGTTGGTCGTGAATTGTGTTGGTGTATGTTTCCAGTTTCCTCCTATTTATAAACTTACTCACCGACTTAATTCTTTCTAGGATTTTCTTTGCTCTCTTTATTCTCCACCGCCTTAATTTAATTCTGTTTCTTCACCGACTTAATTCAAATGTATTTAGGCCACCACCGACCTTCTGTTTCTCTCTTCTTCTTTTTTTTTTTCTAAATATTTATTTACTCATTTATTTAATTTTTATTATTAAGATTTATTATTAAATTATTATTTGACACAATATAAACCTTGGATTTTATTTTATAATTTTCTTAAGACAAAATTACTATAAAAATCATGTTTTATTTTTATAATAACTCTACATAATATTCGGTACATATTTAAAACTTACAAAATTTATTTATATAATTGATTACAAAATTTAGGATATTACAGACGCACATACGATCTGTTGTTCTGGAGTTTGTATTACTTGCTGAAGTAATTCCTTGATGCTCTTATGATCAGTTCGGATGACAAAAAAATGACCTAACAAGTATTGTATCTATTTAAGAACAGATTCTGTAATGGCATGTAGTTCCTTGATGTATACAGATGCAGCTTGTAACTTCGGGCCCAATTTCTTACTAAAGAAGCCAAGGGGGTGGCCCTCTTGCATTAAAACAACTCCAATACCGACGTTGGATGCGTCAGTCTCTATTACAAATTTTTTAGAAAAGTCAGGTAAACTAAGGACCGGCGCAGAAAGCATAGCTTTCTTGAGGGCAAGGAAGACCCGTTGAGCATTTTCATTCCAAGAGAATGCATCATGCTTCAAAAGATCAGTTAAAGGAGAAGTTATACTTGCATAATGGGCAATGAATTTTCTATAGTATCCGGTAAGGCCTAAGAACCCCCTAAGTTGTTTGACAGTTACTGGTATGGGCCATTTTTCCATGGCTTCAAGCTTGGCCGGATCCGCCTGTACACCCTGAGAAGAAACTATAAGGCCTAAGTAGTCAATGGACTCTTGACAGAATAGACATTTGGACAGTTTCACAAAAAAATAATGAGTTTTTAAGGAAGTGAAAACCAATGTTAAATGTTGCAAGTGATCTTCAATAGAGGCATTATATATCAGTATGTCATAAAAAAAACAATCACAAACCTTCGTAAGTATTGAGAAAACAATTGGTTCATTGCGGCTTAGAATGTTGACGGTGCATTAGTAAGTCCAAACGACATTACAAGAAATTCAAAATGGCCCTCATGTGTGCGGAACGCCGTTTTATAAGTGTCACTCGGATGAACCCGAATTTGATGGTACCCTGCACGCAAGTCCAATTTTGTAAATATTCTTGCGCCACCCAACTCATTCAAAAGTTCATCAATGGTTGGAATTGGAAATTTATCCTTAACTGTAACAGAATTTAACGATCTATAATCCACAAAAAATCGCCATGTATCATCTTTCTTCTTTACCAATAAGACGGGTGAAGAAAATGGATTGTGGCTAGGGACGATGATGCCTTGATCAAGCATTTCTCGGATCAACTTCTCCATTTCAGATTTTTGAAATTGAGGATATCGATAGGGTCTCACATTGACTGGCTTGGATCCTTTAACAAGATGGATGTGATGGTCAACCGTTCTGTGAGGAGGCAATTCTGTGGGTGTAGAAAAAATGGACTTAAAACGTTGTAATAGATCAGTAACTGGGCTGGGTAGGTTGGATGGAAAATTGTTAGATGGTTCTGGGAGAGAATCAACGTCTTGAAGGGATGTCGTGATGGTAAAAACACTGACCACATTATTGATGTGAACCAATGCTTGAAGCTGATGCAGTGACACTGATTGTGAGGTTAGAGAGGCATCACCTACTAAAGTAACTTGGGTCCCTTGCCACATGAACTCCATAGTGAGAGCCGAATAATCATGAGCAACTTTGCCCAAAGATTGCAACCAAGGAAAGCCCAACACAACATCGGGACCTTCAATGTTCAGGATAAACAAATCCACCTCAAATTTAATGTCCTGTAAGATAAGAGGGACATTATGGCAGCAAAATTGACAAACCAAGAAGGTTCCACAACCAGTTGCGACCTTGAAACGAGGGCATGGTTTGATAGGTAACTCCAATCGTTCCACTAACGCAGGCTTGATAAAGTTGTGAGTGCTCCCGCTACCAATGAGGATGGTGAATTTTGTTTGGTTATAAAGGCCGGAAACACGCAAGGATCGACTTTGGAGCTGGCTGGACAAGGAGTGAAGGTTGGATATGTCACCCGAGACATCATCTATTGAGTTATCCTCGGATTCCGGTGGGGGTTCCTCTTCATCCGCTCCCATGAGGATAAACACGCGGTTTTGGCATCGGTGAGATGGGTTCCATTTCTCATCACATTTAAAACAGAGACCTTTTGAACGACGATCTCGGAGTTCGGCAGAGGGCATGTTCCGCACGGCAGGGTTTGAGTGTGGTGTGGGTAAGAGTGGTGGTAACGATGTTGTAGTATTGTTTGATGGGTTATTTGGATTTGAATTGGATCGGTTTGTTTGATTGTGGTTAGGTTGGGTATGTGAGCCTGTGGAGTGTTGTGGGCCGCGAGACCACAATTTGCCTATGGTTGGTGTGTCATCAAAACGGGCCTCATATGCTCTGGCCATGGCGAAGGTTTCCATTAACGTAGCAGGTCGGTGAAATTGCAATTCCCATCTCAAATGCTTTTTCAGTCCTGTAATGAAAAAACTGATCAGTAGTGATTCGGAGATACCGTTAACCTTGTTCATCAATTCTTCAAACTGGGCTTGAAAATCAGCTACAGAGCCGGTTTGAGTTAATTTGGAGAGTTCACCTTCAATGTCTTCGTACTAAATTGGACCGAAGTGGTGGCGAATAGCGGTGAGAAAAATTGGTCACGATGGTAACAAATTGTTACGTGTTGCCCATTGGAACCAGCCAGCAGCGCGTCCGTCAAGATGAAAGGCTACGATCTGAAGTCGGGACTCTTCCGGAGTTTCATGGAAGTTGAAGAAAGCTTCAATCTGGAAAATCCAATCCAAGAGATTGGAACCATCAAAACGTGGTACATTTAATTTCAGCGCACGTGACGTTTGCCCGACAAATGCATTCTGTGGTTGTTTTTTTGCCTTCGACGTGTAAGTTTGCGACCTTCGAATCAACTTCTACCAGGTGTTGGTGGAGTGTGGAATGAACTGACTCAGTATGGAACTCGAATAATTCGCGAAACTTTACCATCTGTGCATCGATATTGGATTGAATGGCGCTCATAAGCTCAGTTGTGTCCATGATGAAAGCACCAATGATACACTGCTACATAATGCTCAAAGGTTTTAACACTCTTCGAGTGAGTGTCCACTCCTCAGAAAATTAAGGGAAAGAGAATAATAGAATTTGGGGGAAAAAGGATCTTGAAAACTTTTATTCTGTTATGGTTTGATTACATCATAGCTATTAAAAGGAATTGCATGCTAACAATCAAGCAAAAATTAGGGAAATAAAACAGGAATTAAACTAATAATTTGCAGCAGAAATTTTAGGATTTAATTTGAGCATATCAGGATCTTTTAATTTTGTCCGTAGACATAATTTGAGCATATCAGGATCTTCTAATTTTGCCGCAGACATAATCAGTCATCCACGCTGGCTTCTTTCTTGCTCGTTTCCTTACTATTGGGTCATCCTTCCTTATTGGGTCTGAGTCCACTGGTTGGTTTGTATCACACACATCTATATAAAAGATGTTACGGTACACTAAAAAATGAAAAAGATCACATTTACATGCATTGTAATTGTTAGATATTATTTATATATTATTTGATATTGTTAAGATATTGTTAGATATTGGTAACCACAATATCAAACAATATCTTCTGTTTATTCTGTTACTTTCAGTTACTCTTTTAGTTGTATTTCTCTACTATAAATAGACCACCCTATGTGTGATTTATACACAAGGGAAATTAATTCCAAACTATATTTTCTTTATATTCAACATGGTATCAGAGCCAAAACCTAACATCTTTCCGGTTATTGTCATGGGCCAAAAAGTTGCCCTTTAGTTGGGTCAAAAGTACCCTTTGCCTGGTCCGGCGGGCTTCGTTGGAGGGTGTGTGTTGAAAGTCCCACATCGCCTACCTCATATAATTTGGTATGGTTTAAATACATGTTAGGCTACTCCACATATTGCCAATTGGTTTTATGTTGGAACCTTAACATGGTATCAGAGCCAAAGCCTAACATCTTTCCGGTTATTGTCATGGGCCAAAAGTTGCCCTTTAGTTGGGTCAAAAGTACCCTTTGCCTGGTCCGGCGGGCTTCGTTGGAGGGGGTGTGTTGAAAGTCCCACATCGCCTACCTCATATCATTTGGTATGGTTTAAATACATGTTAGACTACTCCACATATTGCCAATTGGTTTTATGTTGGAACCTTAACATGGTATCAGAGCCAAAACCTAACATCTTTCCGGTTATTGTCATGGGCCAAAAAGTTGCCCTTTAGTTGGGTCAAAAGTACCCTTTGCCTGGTCCGGCGGGCTTCGTTGGAGGGGGTGTGTTGAAAGTCCCACATCGCCTACCTCATATAATTTGGTATGGTTTAAATACATGTTAGGCTACTCCACATATTGCCAATTGGTTTTATGTTGGAACCTTAACAGTAATGTTTTATTCTAATTTATCTATGTTTCTGTTATTTAAGAAAAATAAGTCAATTAACTCAATGATTTAATTTTTGCTAATGCATAAAAATGTACATTTCAGTTCTTCTTTCATATTTTAGAATTTCTATACACCTAGTTTTTATAACTGATATCAGAATTCTGCAAGGAACCTAATAATCCAGATAGTGAAAGGAAAATTTTATTTTTGTGAGTAACTCAGAATAATAATCCCTAAAATTGTAAAGTCTTTCATTCCCAAGTTTGATAACCATTACAATTTTTTATCCATGATAGAACAAAAAACTATGGAGTTTGGTAGAGGATGGTATACCTATACCTGTACTTAGTACAAGCCCCCGTGGTGAGATTCAGAAGAAATTTATTGAGGAGGCTAAACTTAAAGATTTGAAAGTCAATAATTTTCTCTTTCAATCTATTGATAGAGAAATCCTAGAGAATATACTTGACAAAGGCATATCCAAAACAATTTGAATCTCTATGAAATAAAAATATCAGGGTTCTACAAGGGTCAAACACACGCAACTCCAAACATTATGAAGAGAAGATTTGAATTACTCATCATGAAAGATGGAGAGAAGATAAATAACTTTTTTTTGTCACACTATGATTGTGGTGAGTAAAATGAGATCGAGAGGAGAGGTGATGGAGTAAAGCACCGTGATGAGTAAAATCTACCCTCGCTAACCCAAAAATTCATTTATGTAATTTTTGCTATAGAAGAAAAAAATATTATCAACATCTTGTCTATTAATGAGTTGCATGGGAGTCTTCTTGTACATGAGTAACAAATGCAATGACTACAAGAGGAGAAACAGGTGTTGAACGCAACACATGAGAAAGTTTATAATAGAAATAGTCATGATGACCGCCCTCAATGAGGTAGAGGTCGTGGTGCATTTAGAGGTGGTCGCATTAAAGGGAGATGTAGACAATCATTCAATAAAGTCACTATTAAATGTTGGGTCACAAATTGAGACACTTCCAGTATGAGTGTTCAAATTGGGACAAGAAGGCAAATTATGCAGAAATAAACGATAAAGAGGAGATTTTATTAATGGCTCATGAGGACTCACAACCATTGCATGTGGAAGAGAGATGGTATTTTTATTCTGGTTGCAACAATCACATGACTACAATAATTTGTGATTTTTGAGTTTGGAGGAAGAGCCCAATAGAGCAGTGAAGCTTGGAAATTATATGAACAAGAGAGTGGTAGCTAAAGAAAATATCAGAATGAAAATTAATGGCATTTCTCAGGTTTTAACTTATGTATGTTATATTCCTGATCTTAAGAATAATTTACTGAACATAGGACAATTGCAAGAAAAAGGTTTGACCATTTTGATTTCAAATGGTACATTCAAAGTATTTCACTCAACAAGAGGATTAATTATGCAAACTAACATGAATGGAAACAGGATGTTTCATGTGACAATCTCCTCTGTACCAAAACAATCAGTGTGCTTGCAGACAAAAACAGTTTAAAAAAAAAATCGTACTCATGGCATTACAGGTTTGAACATCTCAATTACAAGACACTGAATATGTTGCCCTATAAGGAGATGGTGGTTGGACTACCAAAATTGGAGTTTATAATGAAAACATGTCATACATGTTTAACCAGAAAACAAATCATAAATTCTTTTTCCAGCAGCAAAAGCACATGGAGAGCATCTAGACAACTTCAATTGGTTCATTCAGACATCTGTGGACCTATCCAACTAGCCTCACATAGTGGTAAGAGATACTTTTTGAGTTTCATTTATGATTATATTTATAAGAGGTACATGAAAAAAAATACTTGATATGTTTAAAGCTCACAGAATTTTTGTCAAAGGAATTTGAGGAGTTCAATCACTCATAAGAAATACACAAACAATTGACTACCTGATACACTCCACAAAAAATGGTGTAACTGAAAGGAAAAACAAGACTATTATGAATGTTGTCTGAGCTATATTGCATGGAAAATAGGTTCCCAATATATTTTGGTCAGATGTTGTGAAATGATGTGTGCACATTCAGAATCAAAGTCTAACTACAACAGTAGAAAGCAAGACTCTAGAGGAGATCTGCAGCGGTGAGAAACCTGTGGTGGAGTACTTTAAAATATACGTGATCCGATTTCCAAATTGGTCATTGTTAGTATATATGTGGTGTTTAGAAGAAAGTTAGAATTGAAGTTAATTGGAATCAAAGACACAACAACAGGAACTACACTATGGAGATGAAGGTGATTCGACTAGAAAAATTGTCGAAATAACACCTGACAAAAATGAAGAGGAGGATAACACAAAGGCCAGTGCGGAGGACATTTCATCTTATATTTATCTAGGGAAGGGTGCACGAGCAAGAAAACCACCAAGATGATTAAAAGACTATGAGACTAAAGAAGATTATTTAAATGTAATGCTAATGATGATTGATGGTCCTCAGATAAATCATCAGCTCTGATACCATTGTTGAGTCTTTCCAAGGGGGCTAACAATAGGGAGATTCTCACAAATGGAACCCAAGTCAATCATATAAGAGAACATGACATCACTCTCAACCTAAAACCTTAAGGTATTAGGTCATGAGTCTTTCTCACTTATAAGTTATTCAACTTTCTCATTTTTACCCAATATGGGACTTCAAAATCACACTTGAATTCTCAACATTGATTATATTGAGGTTTTTGCACTAGTGGCTTGGCTTGGCAAGCTAAAATGATATATTCTCTTTTTGTTGCAGTCAATACTTGAACCTTAAGTGCAACTCCTTCAAATTTGTGCCTTATTTGAAGTCTAGTGTGTTGAGACCTAATGTGTTATGACTTAGATGGTCCTTCATCACATTGGCTTGCTGCAAAAAGAATTTTGTGGTGTGTGAAAGACACGATAAATTTTGAGATTTGATACAAGAAAGGTATTGATAATCTGAAACCACTAGCCTTTATAAACAATGATTATGCTAGTGATTTAGATGATCGAAGAAGCACGTTTGGTTTTGTATTTATGTTGGAAAAAGAAAAAGTGTCTTGGGCTTCTAAGAAACAATCTATGATTGCATTGTCTATAACTAAGATTGAATACATGATAACAACTCTCTGTGCTTGTCAAATTATTTAACTTGGAATAATACTTGAGCATATTAGAGTTGAAGTTAAAGGTAAAACTGAAGTTGGAATTATGTGT
Source organism: Sphenostylis stenocarpa (assembly GCA_963425845.1). Classification (NCBI taxonomy): domain Eukaryota; kingdom Viridiplantae; phylum Streptophyta; class Magnoliopsida; order Fabales; family Fabaceae; genus Sphenostylis; species Sphenostylis stenocarpa. The sequence continues at coordinate 39,932,974 of OY731398.1, read as the reverse complement.
GATAACAATTATGCTATATAATTGTCAAAACATAAATCAATTGGTTTAATGATTTTAGGATCACACTTAAGTAAGTAAATGTGATTTTTTCATTTCCTGTAACAACTTTATATAATTATGTATTTTTGGCTGAGCTATATTGCATGGAAAACAGGTTCCCAAAATATTTTGGTCAGATGTTGTGAAGTGGTATGTGCACATTCAAAATCAAAGTCCAACTACAACAGTAGAAAACAAGACTCCAGAGGAGACCTGTAACGGTGAGAAACCTGTGGTGGAGTACTTTAAAAATTTTGGATGCCTAGCACATGTGCATGTACCAGATCAAAAGAGGACTATGTTTAAATGCAATGCTAATGGTCATTCAGTCACCTTCAATACTAGAGAGAGATAATATCAAGTGATATAGAAGCAATAGAAAGGAATCACACATGGAACCCGAGCCAAACATATAAGAGAATATGACACCACTTTTAACTCAAAACCTTAAGGCAATAGGTCATAGGTATTTCTCACTTATAAGTTACTTAACTTTCTCATTTCTACCCAATGTGGGATTTCAAACTCACACTTGAATTCTCGACATCTCCCCCTCAAGTGTGATTTCCTTTCACATTGGTATACCTCCCCCTTAAGCTTCTTAACCATGAGTATTTAGTAATGATCTTACTTGTATCATCGTTCAACTTAACGGAACTCACTTGCCTAAAATTCTTGTTAGAAAGACTTTCGACACAAGGACATTTCACCTATTATAATCATACTAACTGAGCAGGTCACTGAATAAGTCATCAGCTCTAATAACACCTATGGGTCTTTTCAAGGGGGTTAACAATAGGGAGATTCTCACAAATGGAACCCAAGCCAACCATATAAGAAAATATGACACCACTCTCAACCCAAAACCTCAAGACATTAGGTCATATGAGTCTTTCTCACTTATAAGTTACTCAACTTTCTCAATATGGGACTTCAAAATCACACTTGAATTCTCAACTTTGATTATACTGATGTTTTTACACCAGTGGCTCGGCTTGTCACGATTCGAGTAATATTGGCCACAACTGCTCAATACAGTTAGGAAGTGTTTTAAGTGGATGTGAAAAGTATCTTCCTACATGGGGAGCTAAAAGAAGTTGTATATGTCTAGCAACCAGAAGGTTTCATGAAAAAGGGAGAAGCGGAGAAGATTTATCCGTTAAATAAGGCGTTATGTGACCTTAAATAGGCACCATAGGCCTGGTATAACAAGATTGAAACCTAATTTGCACAAGAACAATTTGAAAAGTGTTATAATGAACACACATTATTCACCAAGTCACAGGGCACTAAAATCCTAATAATCAATCTTTATGTGGATGACTTAATATTCACTAGCAATGAAAGAATCATGTGTGACATTTTTAAACATTCTATGATGTTGCAGTTTGTTATGACTGGTTTGGGCAGGATGAGTTATTTTCTCTGCATTGAAGTTTAACAGAGCTCCAATGACATATTTATCTGCCAAAGAAGATATGCACGGAAGGTACTATCTTGATTTGGAATGTTAGACAGTAATGCAGTGAAAAATCCAATGGTTCTAGGGAAAAAATTGTTGACAGGAACAAAAGGGATGAGAGTTGAAGAAACACTATATAAGTAGGTAGTTGGCAACTTGATGCATTTAACTGTTACAAGGTCTGATTTGATGTATACAATGAGTTTGATAAGCAGGTTCATGACCGGTCTCACCAAAATACCTTGGCTTGCTACAAAAGAATTTTAAGATATGTGAAAGACACGATACATTTTGGGATTTGGTACAAGAAAGGTATTGATAATCTAAAACTACTAGCCTTTACCGACAATGATTATGCTAGTGCTTTAGATGATCGAAGAAGCATGTGTTGATTTTGTATTTATGTTGGAAAAAGGAAAAGTATCTTGGTCTTCGAATAAACAATCCATGATTACATTATCTACAATTGAGACTAAATACATGATAACAACTCTTTGTGCTTGCTAAAGTATTTAACTTGGAATAATACTTAAGTATATTGGAGTTGGAATTAAAGGTGAAATTGAAGTTGAAATTATGTGTGATAACAATTTTGCTATACAACTGTCCAAGTATTCAGAGTTTCACGAAAAAAACACATTGATGTGAGATTTCACTTTCTTCGAGATTTAGTTAATAATAAAGAAATCTAACTCAATTTTCGTAACTCTTATGATCACTTATCATGACAAAATCACTAAATTTGGAGAAGTACTAGAAGTTGTAAAATTTGACTACTATAAAAATATTAATTTAAGGGAGAGAATGTTTGATTTGCATTGTTTTATTCCTATTTATTTTTATTAGGGTGAATAAATCAATTAGTTTCATGATTTTAGAATCACACCTAGATATGTAAATGTGATTTTTTTTTCATTGTCTAATATACCGTAACGACTTTATATAATTATGTATTTTTTTAATGAAAAAATAACATTTAAATTTGTTTTTCACATTTTAGAATTTCTATACACCTAATTCGTAGGTTTGGACATGTTACCAAGAATCAAATGAAACATATTTTTTTGCGCTAAAAATCTCCCAATCCTTTTATTTTAATCAATAAATTTTGAATAAAACAGAAAGAAAAAAAAAGAGAGTTTACTAATCATTAAAGTGTCTTTCTTTAACGAAATTATTAACGCAATGATAATAATTTATGGAAATTTACCATTCTGAAATTTTCTTTTAAGAACTATTTATGCATTTCGAAAGAGCAACATAAATACTCTTTATTTAAATATTAAATATTTTACAAAAGAAAAGTTTCAATAAAAATTATGAATAAAATGATGGAGTAGTGTGATAAAATAGAAAAATACAAAATTTGTTGTAAGATATTTTTACGAGTATAACTTTTTGGGTAACCCATTGACACGGTACTTAAAAATGAAATGCACACACACGTACTTCATTCCATAACTTAACTGTTTTATTTCATATAATAAAATATTTTTTTATTGTGCATGTATCTCATTAAATAGGTCTGAGATAATACGAGAGACACGTTAGTTGCGATAACGCTATCTTGACCCGGATAACGTCACGCCTTATGGACGCATAAACTTAAAAGAATATAAATTATCATTTTTTATATTATTGTTTACTTTTTTAATTCATAATGGTTTTTCATAAATTTTTTTTATAATAAGGTATCTTTTATTTTGATTTTCAATAAGACGACTATTTTATTTTATTTATTTTATAATATTGTTAAAAACTAATTTTAAATGATTTTAAATTTAAGACTTCTTTCATTAGAACACAGATTCAGGTATTCTCAGTAATATTTATAATTAATACATTTAGAAAAAATAAATAAAAATGTATGTAATACAGTATATATTTCGGTAATTATAAAAAATTCAAATTCATAAAGACGTTGACGAATATATTTTTACTAATTTAAATAAAACTAATCTTGTGTTTAATCTTATCGATATTTAAATACGTCTTTAATCTAATTGAAATTATTGTGGTAGTTAAATATTAAAGAAAATAATTTTATCCTTTCAATATTTATTTAAAATCAAACACAGTAAATTTTTATTACTTGTTACTGTTTTATTCTTTTATTTTTTACACTTATTATTATCATTATTTTAATTTTAATATAAAAAAATAAATATTAAATAAACTAAGTGTTAAAAAGGTCAATTTGCTTTTTTATTTCTTATTTTTACATAACTAATTCAATTTTGTTTCTTATGATAATTATTTTCTTCGGTTTTGAACATAGCATCAAGTAATCTCTTCCCTAATAATATAGAGACAAAATTAAATAAACTATAGAAGGCATAAATCAAATTGATTATTTGTTATAAATACAGAGATAAAAAAATACTTAGCCAAAGTTATATATTTAATTATTTATTAATATGTCTGCATTGCCCTAACATGTGTGATGGAGATAATATTTCAAGAAGAGTTAGGTTAATACAGTGAAATTTGATGAAGTGTTGGTGTATGCTAACTTTATGTTATAGATTTTATTATTATAAATTACCCACGTGAAGCATGCATACATTATAATATAAATATAATGATATAAGTTCCAGAGGCTTCATGCCAATCTCGTTATCTAGTTTTCTCTTCCGACATTTCAGTATCTTTTAGTTTAGAAATTTTCGTACAAATTAATTTTGGGTTGAAAACAAAATAACAGCTGAAGTGTGAATGTTTGATTTGTGAAATTGTTGTTTTAAACGTGGAATCAATTTTTGGGTGTGTAGATGATGATGTGTTGTCACTTCCAACCTAACTTTTTAAGGTTACTTAACTTCTTTAACTTTATTTAATTTGGAAGATAATAGCATTCCCTTAGCTAAGTGTTAAAAGTGCCTCCGTCCAATATATTACACTTTTCTTTCTTACAGCTTCAATGGTATATAATGTGTATTTTATGAAGATAAAATTGTTTAAATAATTAATGTGTATTTTATGAAAATAAAATTGTTTAAATAATTTCAAATCACGTTAGTAAGTGCTGCGAATTATTAGGAGGTTAATGAATAGAAAATTCTCATAATCCAATTATAGAATATAATAGAAATTTTAACTAAAAATCATAAAATATTATGTTATAGATTTTTTTAATTTTAAATTTATCTAATTTTTTAATTATGTTTAAAAAATTTGACAGTGGTAAAAAGCAGTGGTGATGTATTCTTATAAAATATTTGTTATGTTTTTGTAAATTCAATAAAATAGTCTTGTATAAATATTTTATTTTATAGTTTATTTTGTAAAATTAAAATATATTTTTTTATCCAACTTTATGACAATATTAACAGAATGAATATTTGTGGACAAAAATTATATTTGGGATTTTGTGTAAAATATAATTAGTAAACTTTAGTTATATATGTATATAGTCTCATCCTTTCGTTTTTAAGTCATAATGAAAACATATATAAATCACTATAAAAAATAGTCATTTCTTATATCTTTTATTAATATAATTGTTTTAGGAAACATAGCTTCCTATCTGTTACATGTTATTCTCATGTATTATTTATTGAGTGGTGATATTTTGACAACCAAAAACCATACAATCCTTTAAACAACTCACTTTTATTAATATAATAATCTATAAAATGATTGAATAAAAATAAAAATAAAGCAAAATTATTATTATAATATTAAAAGAGAGATGTTTATAGGAGTGATATGGATTTGGGTTGAGAAATTATCATTTTCCTTATATTTATTTTGACATTCACGGTTTTCCTTTCTAAAAGACCAGTTATATATGTATTATGTATATAGTCTCATGTATTGTTGTTTATGAAGTAAAACCAAACACTGTGGTTTAACAGATGAAATTATTGACGATAGATATGGCTCCATATCATCACGTTCTGTGTTTATGAAACAGAGTCTCAAGTTCACACGGAAGGTGACATTTCCCTTTTGTCCTAAACTGCATAAAAGAACTATAAATATACACCTACAGTCTCAATCTTCAAGCACCACCCTTTCCATCTCCAGCTTAACTAAGACATGGCTTCATCCATCGCAACCATTCTCTTCAGTTTGCCCCAAAAGAACCAAACCCGCACCTTCTTATGCAATCCATCCAAAGCATCCTTATCACAAAACATTCTAACCACAACCAAACTCAAACACAGGGAAAGTTTCAAAAATTACACAACCAATATTACATGCAATGCTACGCTGTCATCTACTGTAGACGCCACTCAGAAACAAGAAGAACAAGAGAAGACACAAAAGCCCGTGGCGGAGGTCTGGCGCAAGATCCACGGGGAGGACAACTGGGCCGGGCTTCTTGAGCCCATGGACCCTGTAATGAGGGCCGAGCTTACCCGCTACGGTGAGATGGCCCAGGCCTGCTACGACGCCTTCGACTTCGACCCCTACTCCAAATACTGCGGCAGCTGCAGGTTCCCCTTACCTGAATTCTTCGAATCCCTGGACATGGCGCAGGTGGGATACACCATGACTCGTTACCTCTACGCGACGGCGAACATCAACCTCCCAAACTTCTTCCGCAAGTCGAGGTGGCCCCACCGGATGTGGAGCAAGCATGCGAACTGGGCTGGCTTCATCGCGGTGTCGGACGATGAGACAAGCAGGCGTCTGGGGCGGAGGGACATCACGATCTCGTGGCGAGGGACCGTGACGCACGTGGAGTGGGTGACCGACCTCATGAATTTCCTGAAACCGATCTCCCCGGACATACCCTGTTCCGACAAGGGCGTAAAGGTGGAAGCTGGTTTCTTAGATCTGTACACGGACAAGGAAACGGAGTGTGGGTATTGTAAGTACTCGGCGAGGGAACAGGTTCTCGGGGAGGTGAAGCGGTTGATGGAGGTTTATTCGGATGAAGAGGTGAGTATTACGATAACGGGACATAGTCTAGGGAGTGCAATGGCGATACTGAGTGCTTTTGATATTGTGGAAAGTGGGGTGAGCGTGGGAAAGGGTGGGAGAAAAGCGCATGTGTCTGTGTTTTCGTTTTCGGGGCCGAGGGTGGGGAATGTAAGGTTCAAGAAGAGGTTGGAGGGGGAGTTGGGGATAAAGGTGCTGAGGGTGCATAATAAGCATGACATGGTCCCGCAGTCGCCGGGGTTCTTCTTCAACGAGGGGTCGCCGCCATGGGTGGTGAAGCTGGTGGAGTGGTTGCCCTGGTGTTATTTGCACGTTGGGGTGGAGTTGGAGTTGGATCATAAGAAATCGCCTTTCTTGAACCCTAATGGGGATGCTTCCTGCGCGCATAACTTGGAGGCTCACCTGCACTTGCTCGATGGGTGAGTTCTTTTGTTACTTCCATTATCTTCTTCATTCTTCATTCTTCATTTCAACAACCTTTTTTTGAAAACTTACTTCAACCAATGGATAGAAAACATGTTTTTACTGAGAAATATAGCAGTTAGGTTGAATAAATCATGACAGCTAGGAAATAAAAGCACTGTTGCATGTCGCCATTGATGTTTTATGCTTAATATGTTAACACGTATGATATTTGAGTTACGGATATGCTTCTTCATTACTTCAAAAGACAAAATAAATTATAATAAGAGTAATTTATTAAAATATATATTTATTTGTCTCCATCATCCTACTATTTTATTTAGCATAAAAACTATATTTTCTTTATACTATTTTACAAAAATCAAACTTATAAAATTAAATTAATTCATATTTTTTTAATATGGCAATTCGTGTATTTATTTATTTCTCCCTTATCCTTCCACCATTCCAATCCCTCAGTGGATGGCGGGTTAGACTTTTCCGTTATGGCATCATGGTTATCGAGAATCACGTTTCCAAAGATCATAATTCTATGGAATTACTATTATAAATATTTTTTTTATATGTAAAAATATAATTTTAAATATATTATTATTTATATATCGAGAAATAGCATTGAGCTAGAGTCTTATACGATGAAGAAGATGGTAAGAATTATGATGAGTGGAATGTTAACCAGAGATAAACATAAAGACGCATGCGAAATTAGAAAGTTTGATTATGCGCAGATACCATGGAAAGAATGGAGGATTTGAGAGAACGAGTGAGAGGGACCTGGCTTTGGTGAACAAGGACTGTGACTTCTTGAAAGATGAGCATTCGGTGCCACCGCGGTGGAGGCAAGACCTGAACAAGGGCATGATCAAGACTGAAGATGGAGTGTGGGTGCTGCCTGAGCGTCCCTTATCTCAAGATCCCCATCAAGACATCGATCCCCATCTCCAGGAACTAGCTCTCCCTTCTTCCAACAAATCAATCAATCCATCAAAGACAAGTACGTGAGAATATGAATTTGGCTTCGTTGCTCCAAACACACCGTTAGTTCAAAAGTAGTTGATTAGCCTTTTATTTTTCATAAACTTTTCTTCATTTTTATTTAATCTCTTTCATCATTATTATATTAATAAATTATATTAATAAAGTGAGTTGAATTTTGAGTTGTTTGTTGTTAAGGGTGTAAAAATATCATGAACCGACAAGAAAATATCTAGTGTTTGGTATCCTAAGGCCACGTGGTTATCTTAGATAATATTATATAATTTTTTATGGTTTCCATTTTCATGTCCTTCCCAAAATTCTAGTAATGTGAAAAGTTGTTCCAATGATAGAAGAGATTAAGAAACTCATTTTTTATTTCCAGTTAATTAAGTGTTTTTATTTTTTTATTTCAAACAATTTTTTTATTTATAGGAATCAAAATTTGAATGGTAACTTATTTTAATGTTTATGTTAAAAACAATTACAAATACGTAATATATAATGAAAAAAAAACGATAATATATAACATTGAAAAAATAAATTCTCAAGGATTGAAAATGCATAACATTAGCATGTGTAATTCGCTTCATGTTTTTTTTTCATTAGACAAATAAATTTGTACTCCTTGTGGCATTGAGATAACATAATGTCATTGAACCTATTAGATATTTTTAGGGTTTATTTTTTCAAAACTGAAAAACACGAATTGATAAAAAGTTTTTTTAATTCATGAATAAATATTAAATATTTTACTTATAGTTACATTAAAATCATTTTATAGTTATTTCATTATAAAATCATAAAAAAAATTGTATTTATGTTTCATGATAGACATTCTTTTCCGTCTAAAATATTTTTTTAAAATAAAATTATCAAATATATATTTTTTAATTTATTTTCAAAAAAAGTTTTCTAAACTTATCTTTGAAATTATTTTTAATAATAAACAAAATTAAACCATACATACTCTTAAACTCCCTATACAAAATTGGAATTTTTCATATTTAAATGTAGTTTCTTTTCTGTTTTAAAATTGTTATTAAGTTTACTTAGATAACTTCATTATCTTATGTTATTCAATCAAAATATTATAAGCAAAAAATTAAATAGGAGGAGACAAAAGTGAGTTATTTAAGTAAATTTAATAACAGAGGACAAAGATAAGTCAAGCAATTATATAAATCTTAGATTAATAATTGATTTCGGCCTTTAAGGGGTGTTAGTTGGCAGAATGAAAAGGCGTGTTAGTAGAAATTTCTGAGTACAAAGAAACACCCCTTATGACATCGACGCACTCATCATCCTCTAGCCCAATATTGGACACTGAAAATCTTCTACATTACCTTTGATCCACCTCCATGAAGTGATTTTCAGAACAATTAAATCTAGAAAAATGGTGAATGACAAGCAAATGACTGGAGGTGAACTTTCAATGTAAATTCTAATTGAGCTGAATACTAAATTCTATGTCCAGACACATTTAGCGTCACACTTTCATTTTATTTATACACTTAATATAACAATACTTTCATTCATTGTCAGGATTAATTAGATGTTTACATGATTCGCTAAATACATATATATAAATGATCCATGTAGTCATCTAAGAATGATAATAGACAAAGCACTGAATCTTTCATATGTAGTCACCACAGGCAACCTTAAAAAACAAAAGGCATGTGTAGAATAAGCTAAGTGAAAACAATAACATGGAAGATTGAGGTTGGATACACAAGTAGGTTTTTAATAAAACAGAACAGAGTAGGAGATAAGTGTTTGGAATTTATACAATGCATATAATGAACAGGGGTTTAGAGGGACAATCCAGACTCTTCATCCTCTTCAAGAGTGGAAGTGTAGACAAAGAAGAGTGCCCATATAAGACCAAAGACACCGAAGATGATCCATCCAAGAAGGTTATTGCTAAGCCCAAAGGGAAGCCCAGTCCCTTCAGTGCTCAGTCTCTCATCCACCAAAGCCATGGCCGGGCTTGACATGGTTGCGGCGCATGCAGCTGCTAACAAGGATGCTCCCATTCCCACATTTGAATTGCTTTCCTGCACGGACGGTTTTTCCTCCATGGAGCATCTCACTTTCCCTACCCTACCCATTGCTGGCAATCCTATACAATTATGTTTCCCATGTATGAATGATGCTAAGTTAGTTATTGTAAGAAAAGGTTGTTGGTCATTAATCAGCATAATCTAAACGTAATTATCGGTTTAAAGGTTAAATATGAGAACTCTGAAATTGTTGTGTTCCCAACGTTGTTATTACAAGGAAATGAGGATTAGAAACAGAATAATTAATTGTACTTTTATTCTGAAAGGAATCCTATATATTATCATCTTCCTAAAGGGAAAGACTTGAATATGATTATCATGGAAAGAACTTACCATGAACGGTAGAGGACGAGATCCCAGAAGGTCGCTTCAGTACGAGACCTGCGCGAGAGATCGATGTTGTTGGGATGCCGGCGATGATAGTTGCCATTTTTCTTGAGTGATGAATCAGAGTATGGCTACGCAACTTTTGTCACAGTTGCAGTTTATTTCATTTGCATTAGAAAATATTTCAAAATTGTTATTGGTGGTGCAGTGTCGGTCCATACACCACACACCATGGATAGGATGAAATCCCGACGTTTGATATCCATATCTGCAAAATCCCAATAATTTTTCTCCACGTGTCACATAATCTGTTCGGAGTCCCCTTGTTTTATACTCAATGGAAGATTCAGTGGGAATTGCTTTTACGCCCGTCTCTAACCCGTAACAAAAACGTACTAATTAAAATATCTTGTTCGAACATTTGAGTTTATCTTATGGCACTCGTTTATGCAAGTATTTAAAAAAAAAACTGAAAACATTTATAAGTTATTTTCAGCTTATTTTAAAAAGATGCATGATTTAAACAAAAAAATTAGAATGCCACAAAAAAAATTAACTATGTAGGGAAAAACTTACACTTCAATACTTACATGGTAAATGTTTTAGGACCCCATATCACATCCTCATGGATAATAAGGATAAAGATATTATTATAACATTCGAGGCAGGGATGTCAGAAGACGTGAACATTACACGCATAAAACTTGAATCATGGCTTCTAGCTTCATAACAGAAAAAATGAGCACATGACAAAGTAACACGTTACAATTCAAATTAGTTCCTGAACGTAAAATTTAACTTGAACTTGCAGTCCACGCGTAATTGACGTAAATCGACAGTAAACTGCGGCAGCAAGATCTAACGGAACATGGGAACGAATTATGTACAGAAACACCAGATAACATATCAAAGAAGCTAAAATGCCTACGCGAATCTTATTCATCTCAATGTCCCTACAAATTAGCTAAGCTTTTAAAAAAATATATGTCGTGAATTCTATGCAGCTATGAAGGCCTTTACAAGAAGAATCACCAAGAACAATAAAGAATCGATTGAAACTGGCAATTAATGTGCAAGCAAATTACTCAAATAAAGCCTGCCAGGTATGAAAGGTAATATTTAAATTTTGGGCTACGCCTGGAGATTGCATCGTTGCAAAATAGGTTTGTCAAAGTTAATAAATTTGGTCCAGTAACTTTTATATCTTCCCAATGCAATGTCTAACCACGGTTTCCTTATTCCATCAAAGTGTATAACCGCAGCCCGCTCAATCTGGTTTTTATCAACATCTGAGTCATAACCAAGGCCAAGAATCTGCCACCGTCTGTCCAAAATCATAGTCTTGTTATAGAAGGTCAGCCAGCCTAAAGGCAGACTTCCGGTGTTCAACAATGGCCTCTTGGAACCCTATAATTAACAACATAGAAAACACATCAAATTATCCTTGCATCAGAATTTAATAGAAAAAAAAAATTGTCTTCCATCTAACTGCAGATTAAGCAAGAACTTTGACACATTTCCTCATTAGATTCAACCATTGAAATTAGAAAAGTGAAAATGTTGTTCTTGAATAAAAAATATAAATTCTATACTATGAATGCAAATCCAATTTCAAGGGAGCTCGTATATCATATCAATGCTAGCAGCCAAACTCACAATTTGAAGAAATTTAAATGTAGAACAATTTTCTGTGGAAGAGGAGAATAACTTGCAGACTCTCTGAACAGAGAGAAAAAAGAAGTGTACAACAAAATCAAGACATCTCTTTAAACATACCATTTGCAAATATCTGTGATAGAGAGCAGTTAAATTTTGTCTCCTCCACTGTTGTAAATCAAACAAGTTCATCCCAAATGCCCACGTGCAAGCATTGACATCAAACCTATTTGCTATGAATGGATCTGAGAAGTTTATGAACATATCCATCCGATGAAATGAAGTTCCACCCTCCTGACAAGTGCCAACTGCTGCAATTACTTTCCCTTTCATATTGACATTCCATAGTCTACTGAGATCTTGTTGCACCACCACGTCATGATCAAAGAGCAGAACCTTATTTAAGGTAGGGAAGATATCTGGGAGGTAGAAACGCAGGTAGTTCAACTCTGAAGTATATCTTGGATCACTGGAATTATGATTTTTGAATGCATTGTACTTAGGTAACCATTTGAAGTTCTCTATGCTTTGTATGTGGAGTGTGGCCTTGCCAGGAGGGTTTAATAAGAACCACATCCAGATTGCAGGAAAGTTGAGTGAATTGGTCACTACGTGAAAAACAAGTTTTTCCTGTTTCTGCATTTTAAAAGTCATCGTTACACTTTCTTGTCACTAAATAAACAGACTTAACCATTAGCTTCAAATTCAATAACAAGAACTTTTGAAACAAACTCACAATAAACCAATATAACATTACAATCAAGCCTTGTATTATTAGGTGAAATCTACTACATGGATCAATTTATGTCCTTATCATTATGTTGTTAATAAATAGAGAGGAATAAACACTTGTTTTAACACACTTTCTACTATTGATTAAAGTATTTGGAAACTACAAAATCAGCAGTGAGGTTCCCTAAACAATGTGTGACATCCACTTGATTTGATTTTGTGATTTCTAATAAATTTCAGTCAATAGTAAAGTGATAGTATATTGCTAGTACTTCTCAAATAGAAAGAATTCAGCCCTCAACTCGACATAAAGTGTCAGGGTTTGATGTGGGTACACAAGACTGTATTCTCATGCGAATGAGTAACTTTCCAAAGGATCTCATATATCTTTCTTCTCACACTGCATCTCTCGTGTTAGTTACAAGTTAAACAGTTCAATAAAGTGTTCACAAACTAATAAGTATAAATAACTCCTCACTAGAAAATCAAAGTTCCTTCTGGGAAGGATAAGAATGATATCAAATTGGTGCCGGAATGAAGCATTCATACTGTCTGTCCTATGGCCACCCCACCCTCAATGGCTTTTACCATATAATAGTCGAAGAAAAACCTCGAGTATAAAACAATTATGGCGTAGTTCACAGGTGCTGCAATTTCCCATAGACAGGAAATTTCGGCTGATAAGGAGGAGAAATGAGGGGTATCAACTGTTCACAAAGTATCCACTAAGGGACTGCTAAATTGAATATAAATTATAGCTATGCTTGTTAATATTGAATTTGCTAGTATCAGTGTTTTTTTCTCAGCAGTTACATCAGAGTTCAACATTATCCAAAAGCGAAACACCCAAATAAAAGGCAAAAAATAAAAAGTTAATCTATTTAAAAAAAAAAAATGCACTTACCTTGGCATTAGAGACTGTGGAGTTCACAACTACTTCACATGCCAGAACATTGTCAGAGAAGACAACATAATGATGAAGTTTTGGATCATTAATCTTGTTCTCATTTGGAAGCTTCCGGTCCTCAGGTCTCAGGGCAAAGTAATCAGATGTCAGCTGCATAGAAAGACAGTGAAGACCTCTTGGGGTAGTCCTTGCAGCAAGATGAACAAGATATGTTGCTTCACGTTGCTGAGAACGAATATTCTCTTCAGCATTATGATTCATTGCACGGAGCTTAGCTGCCATAGCAGCACAGTCTGGGAAAGCACGATGGGCTTTAGACAGTGAAGCCTCCATGTGTCGCATTTTCTGCAAAGCACTGTGAACTTCACTTGTTTTCAGATTAAAAAACATTCATTTTCTTTTAACAGAGTCATATCACATCAAAATGATACAATAAATGTTCTCCATCATTTTTATATTGGTAAACAAGCAGTTGGATGATTTTCAAAGATTGAGTTTGGTCTTGTAACAAAAAATATTATGTTTTGGTCTTTAAAAAACATGCTTCTTAATGTAATCCCTCCACTTATATTTTTTTCTGATGAAATATTTTAGATTTAATTTGCTTCAATCAAAGCAGATTGAAAGGGCCAAATATTAGCAAATTGAAACATACAGGGAATCAATTGATGAAATTAGTTGTGCAAAGAAATGAGAAAATGGTATCTTTCAAGAACCTAAGCACTAGTTTTCTCTTGAAAGTTGTACATTTTAGTAAGTGCAGGTAATAAATAGCTGTCAAATTAAATTCAAATTGTAGGGTCACAAGAAAATTGTACCTCCTTGACAGATCAGAATCCTTAGTAGCTTCTCCAACTGCACGTTCCATCTCTTTAATTCTCAGCTTCAACTCCTTCACCAGGTGCGAGCTTCTGCCTGGTGAAGCAAACCCCAAGTATGCTCTGGCTCTAATAATTTGATCCTTAATTTCCCAAACCTTCTGATTTGACACTTTCTGAGGCTGACGATGTGAAATCTGACGCTTTTGGGTTGCTCTTTGAATATATTGCGTATCTGTCACTTCAACATTATTATCTGTCATTCTTTGAGAATGAGTGTGCATGTTCAGATTATGTGTGACTGTTGTATTAGATATATTCTGCAAAAAAAAAAAAAAAATTCAAAAATTAAAATAACTCTGTAAAAATAATTTCTCTACAGTCCAGTTTGCATTTATACATTAATCAAACACAAATAGGTATATAAAAATGTAAAGTTTGCCGTTGCCACCATAAATGAAGATATAAAACATAATAAAGAAACTCAAATTTTGTGTTCGATATGGAATAGGTCAATAACCTGTGTAACAAACAAGACCTTGGATAATTCAATACAAGATTAAAGGGCTTCAATTGTAAAACTAACCCCTTCAGAAAACTAGCCAGAAAACCCCCAATCCTTTGAATAAATCATAAAATTCAAGGTAGGTACACAACAAAACCTCATGAGTATTTAATTTGTAAAAGTGGTTCAAACTTTCCCACCTGCTAGGCATTAAAGAATGATGGAATCAGTCTCTAGGAAAAGAATTGACATTTGATAATGTTAAAAAAAGCTGGTTAGCATTCGGAGGTATTAAGTTAACTATCCAACTACAATCTCAGATTGGAACCAAAACTGAGGCTATGCGATAACCTTTTAACCAGATTATAAGGTCAGCAACAGTATTCTCATCTAGAATAGGAAAAAAAAAAAAAAAGCATAATAAGTGCACTATGAACAAGCAAAAATCCAACTTCTTATCATTAACACCTTTTACATTATGGTCAGAGAAGTTGCAACCTGGAAATAAAACCACAAGCACACAAGTGATATAACAGATAATTTTTTTTTATTTTTTTTACATCAATTTGGTTCATTTCCCTGCCATACTAATGCATTTGAATCAAATTTTAAATAAAAAATCAAATCACGCATTCATCACAAATCTATAGTGCTGTATTTGAAATGGTAAGATGACTATTAAGAAACGTAGATCTTAACAGAAATATAGATTATGAAAAGAATCTTAGTATCTTCTGAAATTTGAGAGAACTACAACTCCCAGGAAGACAGAAGGAAAGAATCTTCAAGCATCTTTTTATGAAAAATAAAAAAAAAAACTTTACAACAAAAGCATCAGTCATGCCGCCTTCTTGTAGTAATTCAAAGGAATTAGCACAACCTTATTCCCAATCATGGAGAATGGTCCTTTCTGCTGAGCTTTCTGACCCTGTCTTTTGTCCTTGTTGAATTCTGAAACTTGAAAACAGCAAAATTTTCAGATTTGGGGGGCATTACGTAAACAGCAAAAATTCAAAAGTGTACCAACATACACCAACCATTTCTTTCCAAAATGTTATTTCTGTACCCTTCGCTTTTAGATTTCTCATAATCATTAATCTTTTGTTGAATGTAACTATCTGTTGAACTAAAATCTTTTTCTTTATAAACAACTTCCT
This sequence comes from Sphenostylis stenocarpa, assembly GCA_963425845.1. Classification (NCBI taxonomy): domain Eukaryota; kingdom Viridiplantae; phylum Streptophyta; class Magnoliopsida; order Fabales; family Fabaceae; genus Sphenostylis; species Sphenostylis stenocarpa. Next base: position 39,917,017 of record OY731398.1, on the reverse strand, counting down.
TTGGCTCTTCTAATTCTTCAGCACCTTCCTGTATTGCACAAAAAAGGCCCAAAATAACAAGGAAAAGTCAATTCTCCAATTCATGGAGGAAACCAGAAGGAGAGAAACTTAAAATACGATGGCGAAAATTCTAATAAAACCTTCCATTACCTGTTCAATAGCATTTAGCTGTAAAGGATCTGTCCTGTATGTCTGCAAGAAACAAAAAAATAATAATCAACCCCCATTCCACAACAGAGCATCAGAAGCTGTAGAATTTCAATTGGAGTCGATGATGAAGCATTAAAAAATTAAATAAAACACTTCCAGTTAAAATTATTAACTAATAAAAATTAGTTTAAACATAATTAAAATTATTGAAAGCACAAGAAGGTCCAGTTAAATATCGGTCCGCAAACTTTTCAACTCACCCATAAATAAAAATTCGCTGAGAACAAAAAACAGAAGGAAATAAATGTTTCACTAAATTCCATCTAACTGGTATTCTCTCTACGCAACCTAACAGGTTTAAGGTATAAAAGCAATTCAAGTAAATTAACAAATCAATAAAATAAAATGACCAAGCTTGAGAAGCAATATGCTTACAACACTGGATATATCTTCTAGAAACTCTCGTCGCGCTGCAATAGAAACGCAAAAGGTCAACTAAAACTAAAAAAGAGTACGCGGAACATAGAAATCCACTTGAGAGAGGAATAAGTTTTGTTTTACCGTAGGGAGTGAGATGGACGCGGTGATACACGAAGACAAGCGGCGCAACGACAGAGATAGAGAGAAGAGCGAGGATCAGAGTCCTCTGCCACCAACGCGATGACTTCATTGATGACGGCGGTCACCGGTGAACGACGACAGAACCGTTACTCGCTCTGCGATTCCGAAAGAGGCACATTGATTTCACAGATTCAGATCGCAGAGAATCGAATTCGATGCGTGGAACAGAAGTAATAATACTAAACACGCACACACAAAAACAGAGGCTAGGGTTTCATGAGAGAGAGAAACTAGAAGCAGCTCCATGATCCATGTTCACCCCTTCCGTGCTGAATTGGCTCGTTTAACATCTCTATCTTTTTTAAAATATTTTCGGGCTTTCTTTTTTTCTTTTTACCTCGGGTTATATAGTTGGGGCTTGCATCGGGAATTGTACCACCAGGTTGACGAGGGAAGAATACGACAAATAATGCAAATAATGAAAATGGTACTTGAGAAATGAAGATGCACATTGCATACATGATGATGCGGATGACAGATATGCGATGATGTGATGGCCCGTGAGTCATAAATAATTCATATTCACACTCTCGTACAATACATACCTACCATTCATGAAAAGGAATTATGCTCTTTTAAATAAGAATACGTGTAAAGTGAGAGTTATTTAATGCTACTATTTTTGTTTGATTGAACGGTAGACGACTAGTTTATTACTTTATTTGGTAAATTGTAAATTAGATAAAGAATACTTAGTTTAAATAAATACTTACAACATATAAATTATATTATAGTTAAAATATGTAATAATAAAATATTTTTAGTACAGATATCATATAAGAATAGAGGGATTAATATGCCAATGAAGTCCATTTGGTACTCGTGATGCGCCAATCTTACCTACTCAAGAAAAAAGTTAACAAGATCGTGAGAAAGTGAAACCTTTGCCATGCTTGTTTCGGTTGTGAAATAAAAACAAACCTAATTCAAATTTATGGTTGTTCTTAGTAAATGCTGAAATTCCAACAATAGTAATAAATGTTACCACCTTCATCAGAGGAAAAAAGTTATGAAATCTTTCTAGTTCATTTTTGTTCTGAAAGAAAATAGAATTATTTTATTTAAAATTCAAAATAACATCAACAATAAAAATCCTTAAATGTGTTTAGTTAAAAAATCAACTTACTGCCATTTATATCAACTAATGTTTTTAAATTTAATATATAAATTTACATAATTGTATTGCATTTACATGTTTTATAATTCTAATATTATATTATTAATCAAACTAATGCAAAAAATATATATTAACTTGCTCACATCAATATTATTAAAATATTTATAAAAATTATATTTCTATTACATGAATAAAAATAAAATAAATTCTACTACTACACAAATAGAACTTTTAATATTGTTATAAATTTACTCTTAATATTATCATAATTTTAGTAAAATATAATATGATTTAAAATTTTTAATATATCTTATGTAGTTTGAATTGTTTTTTTTTTACTTGGATCTGTAATCTCAGCACGACAGACTTTTTAATCTTTGTTTAAATGCATAATAATACATTAGAATTAAATATAAGGAAAATAAATTATCAATTGTTTTAACTAATTTTTTTTTCTTTTAAAAATACTTAGCGTGTAGAAGGGAATGAAATTTATAAAAAAGAAAATGACATTTTTTTTAACATGACAGGACATGTCAACAACCCAAGTTTTAGATTTAAGAAAAAAAAAGAGAACAGTAATCTGAATGCAATTTAATATACAATATTAGGCAGTGATATTCATTGCATACAAGCAAATGTACACATGACATGATGGATTTTAATCACTTAACCAATGATCTTTAAAAAATATAAAAACAAATACACTACAGTAACAGTGATTCATTTGAGAAAACATAGGAGAATGAAAAAGAAAATCTATAAGATAAAAGAGTGAAAACTAGGAGGTAAAGAAAAACACTAGCCTTTAAATCATTTTCAACGTGGGTGTTTTTACATTGGTTCTTTAATAAGTGACGTAGAAAATGAATTTAAGACTTTCAACATCGATGTAGAAAGTCTTTCTCGACAATATTCGAACCCAGGACCTTAGAGTCGAATACTAATACTCCAATCACTCGAGCTACTAGAATTTTCTAATAATAACTTATAAATATATTATATTTATATACAAATAAAAATGTATATCCATGTAAATATATATATATATATATATATATATATATATATATATATAAATATAAAATATATAAATACAAATATATTTATATATTTATATATTGGATGTGAGAGCGCGCTCGAGAATGAAAATGTGTGTCAAGTGGGTTTTCAAAATTTGATGTCAAATTTGTGAGCAAGTCTCTTTATATGAATTTGTAATTTAATAATATAATATAATCTTTAAAATTTAGTTATAATAATATAGAATAAATAAAATAAATAAAAATATATAAATAAATAAAAATATTAAACTTTCTACATCTGGTTGTTAAAAACCCCTGGAACCGATGTTAAAAGTCTATTTTGTACTAGTGAAAGTATCGGAGAAATATTTATAGAAGATTAGAGAAATTCACCAAAATAAAAATATAGAAATTATTATTATATCAAATATTATTATAAATAAGATAAATTTATTTTATTTATTTTTAGACATAAAATTATTTATTAATTACATCAAATCTTGTTATTTTAAGTATTTATGACTTTAGTTTTTTATATTTTATAATGATGATATTTTTATTTTATAAATTACTCTATTTATTTTTAAATATATAATATTTAAAGAATTATACAATTTAAAATAAATATTAATTTATATTATTTTTAATAAATTTATTAAACATTTTCATTGATATTCTTATATTTTGATATTTTCTCAATCTATAATTATTTTAAATAATTTATTATCTTTAGATATAACTAATAAAATAATAATTAATATAATATTAAATTTCATAAAATAAAAAACAACTTTTTTAAAGAAGAATATAATATTTTAAAAATATTTTTGAATGTTTGGGTCTGGGACTTTAGATTGCATTGGAGTCACAATATGGTGTTGTTGGATTTTCCTCTGACGCATTAATTACAATTACAATATGGAAGAGGGTACTCCAATCCAATTCATCATTGCTTATTTTTTTTATTCCCATTTTATCATTTTTCCTTCTAAGTTATCCACTCATTTTATAACTTTATTTATTTTTTCAGTTTTTTTTTAATCACATAAATTATAGGCATGAAAAAAAGTCGATAATTTTATATATTTTAGTATATTTTTTTAAAATAAAGAAAAATATTCTATTCTTATATATATATATATATATATATATATATATATTAAATTAGACATAATCAATTATATAATACTTATTACATAATTAAATATATCTAAAAAACAAATAATATTTTGTAATTTTGTAATATTATAATAATAAATAAATAATATATAAATACAAATAAAATTATTATATAATAATTAAATTTATTTTTTTTACTATTTTATTTATTTAATTATTATTTTTTTCAATTCTTCAAATTCACTCCTTCGAATAAAGCATAACTGTTAAACCCTAATTTTGACCCTAAATTAAATTCTAACCACAGAAATGGATTCCTTACATAAAAAGTGCAACAGTACGAAAGAGATCAGAGGAAAGAAAGAATGATATATTATTTGGAGGAAAAAATGAGAGTTAAAGAAATAAAAAAAATGTCATGAAAAGTTTGTTGAAGAGAAACCATAATTTCACATAATTTACAGACTCTGATTGAAAATCAAACAAATATATGTATGATCTTAATTTTCTCCTACAGTCTATTTTCTCGTCTCGAAATATAAAATAGAAATACTAAGGATAAATAATAATAGTAATATTTTTTTATTTTTCTGTAAAAAATTATTTTTTCAATAATCAATATCGTAAATAATATTTATTAAATAAAATAAATTAATTTTTTTAACCTTAATTCTGGATGAAAATAACAACAATATAAACAATTATATTTTTTATTTTAATTATAAACTAATAATGATATAATAATAATAATAATACTGTAATATATAATAATATATAATATTTGTTTAAATATTTATAAGTTTTTATAACACTAATTTAATTTTACTTTTCACCTTATAATGGTTTTTAAAGAAATTAGTTCTATATAAAAAATTCTTTATAAAAAGAAATATATAATGAACCTCATTATACTGTTTCATTTATTTATTATTACTTATTTATCTATTTATTTTATTATTTTTTATAAAATTAACTAAATTATACCACTTTCAAAATAGTTTTCTCCCTTTTTCACTTATTTTTACTTATCAATAAACTATTTGTTTATTCTCTTTAATTATTTTCTCAAAAAATTATGTTGCTGTAAAAATAGTACTATTACATTTATATTTGCATGAAACTATATCATATTTATTATATCAAACCCAATTAATTCAACTACAAAACAGTAGTACAACATAACAACCCAAATTATTTTTTAGTCCAATGCATTAACCAAATCAAATTCTTAAATGGACCCTATTCATAAAAGTTTTTTGGGACCAAAAACCGGATTTTTGTTCCTTATTACAGTTTCTATGGTCGTATATGACAAAAATGAGACACTCTAAGATTGTGTTGTGTTAGGTTATGAACGGTGAACTATTCCAATGGAGCTTCACTTACTCTTATTCTCTTCATAGCCAATGGGACCCTGAAACCTGGCTTAAGAAGGACAAAACTTTAACAAAATGCATTTAATTTCCCATGTGATGTTATGTGATTATTACCACTGTCATGTCATGTCATGCACATGTGTCATCAACTAAATGACAACTTAATAATAGCAATAATAACTGCCATTTTAAGAGAGATTAAGAAATTAATATATTTAGAAATTTATATTCTAATTTTTTCGAGATTTAAGTTCGAGTTTCATAAAACAAGATAAAGATAATGTTTTATTATTTTTAATAAATTTATTATTTTTTATTAATATTTTTAATATCTTCATATTTTTATTTAAATCACTTTTAATAAATTTTTATCTTCTTATAATAAATATAATTAAAAATATAGATATAATAAATAAAAAATTAATATAATCTTAAATTTTATAAATGATTCATCTAAACACAGAAACTATATGATTGAACTAACTTGACACACACCATTATGAATCAGGCAAACATGAACCAGTGCATAATAGTATTGGTTAAGAAATTTAAAATGGAATATTTTTATAAAAATTTATGTAATTTTTGCTACATGTGAATTCTAATAAAAATCGTTTATCTTTTATTTCTTAACCAATGTTGTAAGGGTATTGGTTAACAAGAGCTTTTTAATAAATAAAATAGACACGACTTATTTTTTTTAAGTAGTTTCACGTATAGTCTTTAATTATGCGAAATAATAAAATAAATAATTGAATATTATATTTAATTAATTAACAATAAAAAAACACCAAACTGTAATTATATTATATAATTAAAATTAAAAAACAACTCTTTGTACGTTCCAAAAAAATTCAAAATTATTAAATTGACACATTAGTGAGAAAACTAGTTCTATAGGGTTAAATCCAATCAAAGTCTGAGATTTTATTTATTTTTTAATTTTTGTCAATAGCCCGGCCCGTTACGTGTGAGCTGTATCGTATGACGGCCCGTTGTAATGAAAAAAAAATAATAATAATTTTTGTACGAAATCTTATACACTAATAATACATAATTAATTATTAAATAAACTTTTACTTTATTTTATTCTATGAACATTATAATATTTCAAATCCGTGAAAAGCTGGAGCCCAGAAAACGGAACAAATTTTCAGCGTAGAGTGAATAATATTTTTATATATTAAGTGGTAGATTTGACAATTTTTTTTCTTGTCTCTTGCAAGCTGTGATATTCATCTATGATACAGTGAGGGAGAGATAATGAATATTTCATTTTAGTTTTGTAAATTATAAAAATTTCAAACCAATAAAAATTATAATAAAAGTAGAGACAAATATATTTTAGACAAAGGGTTATTTCCAAAGTTGTGGTGATGAGACATAAGGTTCTATTCTCAAGTTAATGTCGCATTCGTTTCTATTCACCTGACCCAAGGTTGATTCCTCACACTAATTTCGCTGATGTCGTAATGAACGAGCTTGTTCTTGCTTTGAAGTAAGGATTTAGGAAAAGAAGAATTCTTGGCTATGGAGTTAAAATGTTTCATTAATGAAAATATAATGTTAGTGAATTAGATAAAAATATTGGAGTCGGGAACTTTTTTACACCACCATGAGAAGAAAAGTAAAATATTAAATTTGTACCTCCAAGGTTGTCTCTTGTTCCTTGATTCCTCCGAAGTTTAAACCAACAGTGTTTAAGCATAATTGTGCGTTTTTTTTTTAACCTCCACGCTTCTGCCACTCACAAACAACCCCACTACCTGTCACCAAATCACTCATGCAACTTATCTTTCATTGCTCCCTAGCTCTTCCAAATGCCATCACTCTCTCATCCTCTTCTTTCCTTTCCACATCCTCTCTTCTTCACTTCCACCAAATGGCTCTTTCTGCCTCTATGCTGGACCTTCAACCTTCTTCACTGAAGAAGAAAACTGCTGTTTCCAGAAGTTGGATTCTGCTGGACCAACATGGCAAAGCTACTGTTCTGGATGCGGATAAGCATGCTATCATGCGCCTGGTTAAAATTCACGCCAGAGATCTTCGGATTCTCGACCCTCTCTTATCGTATCCCTCCACCATTTTGGGTAGAGAGAAAGTCATTGTTCTCAATTTAGAGGCAACCACTTTTTTTCCATCACTTGTTTTGTTCTGCTTTCTAATTTTGTCTCAGTAACTCATTCATTTTTTTTTTTCTGCAGCACATAAAAGCTATTATCACTGCAGATGAGGTATGTTTGATTCTGATAAAGTGCAGTAAAATTATAATTATGAACAAATAATCCATATGAAATATTTAAAAAATCCATCACTGATGTTTACTCACTCTGGGTTGGTTGTCTACGTCGAACACGTAGACCAATTGGTATGAAATGCTATAGTATAATCAGTAGATTCTAATTCAAGTTATAGTATTAGGGGGAGAACCAACCATAGTTGTCTTATCAACCTCTGGCGAAAGAAACCCATGTTCTATAAAAAAATAGTTATTGGAAGTAAAACAATTTTTAATCACTAAAGTTTTGTGGCTATTCATTGATTTTTCATTTATAATGATGTGTCTGGTGTTCAATGTCTTTGTTCTTTGTGAGCTTATAAGTGGATGCACTGGAAATAGAATCAGTTTTGTCAGGTTGTGTTGTTTGTTCTTGGTGATGCAGGTGTTGCTAAGAGACCCAACGGATGATGACGTTGTGCCAATTATTGAAGAGCTTCGTCGAAGGTTACCCAAAGTAAGTGCTTCTGGGCAAGGCCAAGGAGAAGAAGAGGCGTTTGCTCAAGATGGTGAAGGTGGAGACGAAAATGGTGTGCTTTGTGAAACATTTCATTTCATTTCATTTATTACTATTATCAAACAGTGTTAGTGTTGTTCTGTTTCGGGCTCTTTAATTTTCCTTCTGTTGCAAATTGACTATGGCTCGTAGAATTTCCATTTGAGATACGGACTTTGGAAGTTTTATTTGAGGCAATTTGTAGTTTCCTTGATGCACGAACGAGAGAGTTAGAGACTGCTGCTTACCCTGCTTTGGACGAACTTACCTCGAAGGTAAGCAACATTTGCATAGGAACGTTATATGTTTTTCTGTTTTTCATAGATTTTCCATGTTGGTTCAAGAACATAGCTTAAATATATCTTGGCACCAGTCCATTTTCAGCAAAATATGTCAACTTAAAAGCTAGGCCATGAAACAATTATGTTCAAACTTTGTGATATCAAATTCTTTTTTTAAATTATTTTCCCCCTTTTTAAGCTAGCAAAGAGGTTCTGGAGTGAGAATGAGATACACTGCTATCATCAGAAAGAAAGCACAGGAGCCTTAAGGACTAAAACCTAATTCTATTGCTAATTTCTGATCTAAATTCCCTAAATATCCATATCCAAATCTGTTACATAAAAAATGGAGTTTGTTATTTAAAGTTTGATTTTATTCATTATCAGTTGTCACAAATTTTTGACTCTTTCCCCCCTTTTCCCTTCCACACCACTCTGGTTGAATGACGCTTGTGTCCAGATTAGCAGTCGTAATTTGGATAGAGTGCGAAAATTGAAATGTGCAATGACGAGATTGACAAGTCGTGTTCAAAAGGTATGTTGAAATAGCAAATAGATATTTTAACACAATTTTATTCCTTTCCCTCCCACAAGTGAATTCCCCTTTTCCTTTTCTTTACGAATTCTTTATTACACAATTTTGCTCCTAAAACAAGAACGTGGTATTGTTGTCTTCATTACTAAAGTAGTAGTTAACTATGAAGCCTACGTACTCCAAAATTGGAAAAGTGTTGTGTCCCTATGTTGGATATTATAAGATACGAATCTGAAAAGTACTCCATCTTTGTTATTTAATTTTTCAATTTTTGCCTAAGATACTTCCACTATATTTCTTGGATACTTCTGGATTCAAAAAGAGTTAAGCTTTTTTCTCCTTTAGTTTTTAGATTTTTTTCTATGACTTGGATACACATATGAAAAACTTGCTTTGAAGTTTTTTGCGTACTATATTCTTTATTTATTCTTTGAACAGAAATAAAATAACCCTAAACAGATATGAAAGGTATAATTGGTGTAGTTGTCTCTCGACGAATGAAACTTATCAGCTATACTCTTTTGGATGATGGTAATAAAAGAGAGAAGTGTGATATATAATTAACATTAGACAATAGTTCAGTAATGATGTTGCTGAATTGTAAGCTATTGTATAACGTAAATAATTATTTTAATTTTACCTCAACATGTTTTTACTGATACAGTTAGACAAACCTAGTTGAGAAATAGAAAAAAAAAAAAACTTTTTTTTTTGTTATGATCATAAATATCTCTTTTGGTAATTACAACCAATGTTTTTTTCTGTTTGCATTTACTTTACTAGCTTTCTTGTAGATTAGGGATGAACTGGAAAACCTACTTGATGATGACGACGACATGGCTGATCTTTACTTATCAAGAAAGTCTACTGTTTCAGCCTCTCCAACAAGTAGCTCTGACGCTCCCTATTGGCTTTATGGTTCTCCAAATACAGGTTCAAAAATACACAAATCAAGCAGAGCAAGTGGAACAATAGTTCAAAGGGACAATGATATTGAGGAGCTCGAAATGTTACTTGAGGTTACAACCTCTTCATCTTTAATGTTGTCACACATACTATGGGGTTAGCAAAATGACTTACATTGAACTGACTAATGTTGTGTTTTACCTCTGCAGGCCTACTTCATGCAAATTGACGGCACATTAAATAAATTGGCCACAGTATGAACTACATTTTCTTGTAATCATTTCTACTTGATTTCTGATCCTTACCACTTAACTGATAAACTTCTCCATTTTGATACTTTCTCTCATTTCAGTTGCGAGAATATATCGACGACACAGAAGATTACATCAACATACAGGTAAATTTTAGTCACAAGTGCTTGGTGGATTGTAACTCTTACTAGAGGGGGTAAAAGTTTAGAATTTTTTAACAGAATTTCAACGCACCATTTATAGCATAACGACTCTTTGTCACGCATGCATGCAGCTTGATAATCACCGAAATCAGCTGATTCAGGTATAAGCTTTTGAAGACCATTGTTTTCTCCTTATGAGGTTATGCATGTATTGCCTATTCCCTCAAATTACCAATGACATGATTGATGTCTTTAATTGCTATGTTCTTTTCTATCTTTGTTGGGGACAGCTAGAGCTCTTCATTAGTGCCGGTACTGTGTGTATGTCCTTATATTCATTGGTGGCTGCAATATTTGGTATGAACATACCATACACATGGAAAGCAACTGGTCACGAACATGTGTTTAAATGGGTATGTATGTGCACTTGCAACTATAAGAGAATAGTTTTCAAATCTTGTACCCATTTATGTGTATGGATTATGATTTCAGGAGAATAGAAATAATTGTGGTATTATTTTTTTATAGGTTTAATCATTTACAATATTTTAGATAATTTTAAAATTATTAAGACTCTCAAAGTTTTTGTTTTTATATTTTTCTTTTCTAATATCTAGAGATTGGTATCAACATTTATTCCTATAGGTAGTGTGTGTGAGACAGAGCATATATACATAGCTTTTTCTGATTTTGTTTTTCCAATTTAATTTTTACAATTTTAGGTGGTGATATTTGCGGGAATGGTTTGTGCATCATTGTTTTTGTCCATAGTATCTTATGCCAGACGCAAAGGTCTTGTTGGGTCTTGAAAAATGAAACCATAAAGATGCATGTTTGGAGACACCAGGTTAAGTGAAAAGTTGCCTAGAAATAATACTATATTTCTTCTTTAATTTTATTTTATGCTCTCAATAGTTTGTTTTATCTTGTAAATAATTAACTACAGCATTCAGAGAAAATGGTTGTTACAAGATGGAATGCATTCACTATTATATTCATAATAATATGCTGTAAAATCCATTGATAGTTTTATATCTTTTTGTTCTTGTTATATATCCGTGTTTAAAAAGTGAACAAATTAAGATTATGTTTTTATTTTTCTTTAAAGCAAGTTTCCTCTTTTGAAAAGTCAAAGTTCATTATGTTGAACTAGGTTATCTTTCTGATTTAATATAATCAATTCGGTCAAATCAGTTCTGCTCGGAGTCCATCTTCTTACTGCACCAATTGATGATGCGCATGCAACTATCAATTACTACAATCATATAATTATTATCCATTTATCATTGTTTCTGGACAGTTTTTTGAATTTTGGGCTATGTCCACCACTTTGAATCCAATGATTATACACGGGTTTATGATGTCTACAATAGATGTTAGTATTAAAAATGGGTGAAAACATTGAAGATAGATAGATACAAGCATTGGTAGCATTTCTCCCCGGTAATCATGTTATATTAACCATCAATTAAACATGGACACGGTGTGAAAGTGAGGTGTGAACTTTAAGAAATTAAGATTAACATAAAATAAGAGAAATCAGTGTTTCAAATTCCAAAAACTTTAACTTCTGACATGGATTAACCTCGAGATGCATGGTTTTTTCAAAATGCACAGGTCTCAATTACTGAATGCGCATGGGTCAGGGTTTCTGAGGTCTGAACCCGACATTCAGATGTGAAACGGAGTATCCAGGAAAAAGGTTGATTGGTGAGGACCTTTTTGCAAATAAGATAAACACAAAGATCACATGTTCCTTTGTTACACTTCCATTCCTCGACAAAGCTTATTGAAGTAACTTTTTTTTTTTTGTTGGGTTTGATGAATGTGAATTGCCTAACTGACCCACCTAATTTTATTTATTCTTTAATTATAGAGATGGGACAACGTATCCCTAACAAACTAACCTTCAACACGAAGCAAATGACACATTACAAAAAAACATAATTTTGAAAAATATTTAATGGGCTAAGTTATAAAATAAGTACTCTTGTATAATTAATTTTTTATATTATTAAATAGGTAAATGTCACAAAATAATGTATAATTAATGTCTGATATGTTTATTGTAAAATATATTTTTCACTTAAATATCATCATTGTTGATGTGAAAAATCTGATAATTTTAATAAACTCAAATATTAATTTGAATTTATTTAAATAAATAATATTAAATTGTTCATCATTAAATTTGTTTAGTTAATAATATTATTATGATGAATTTTTATATTTAAAATATTGTATATTATTATGATTAATTTTTATATTTAAGGTATTGTTATTGTTGAATTTCTAATTTATTATAGTTTTGTTTTAAAAATCTGTTCTGTGGATTAGAAAATAATAATATATATAAATTATTATTGATATTAATACAAATGAGATAAGATTTATGATTCTACATAATATAAGTTTTCGATCAAAGACTAAAATATATAAATAAAATAAGATTTTATTTTTGGTGGAACAGTAAATATAAATGTTTCAAATTTAAAAATTAAAATAATTATGAAAGGATGATTATAATCTGGGGTAATTTTTTTAAATAAATAACATTTTTACAATGACGGGTAGTTTCTTCGGCTATGTGTGTTGTGGCAACAATGTTTTTGGGTTTTGTTTGGTAGAAATAGTTGACTAGTTGCTTGAAAAATACAAATAATTTTTAAGTGAAAAGTTTTAGTTGAAAGTTGGTAATCTATATTAAATCTTAGGTATTCAATGCAAGTGGTTGTTAAACATACATGTTTATATAATTATTTTAATTATATAAAGTCTTAGAAAAAATAACATTCATGTAATTGTATTTTTAAGGTTTTAGTTAATTTAAATTTTTTATTCGTTTTGTTTAAATGCCAAATAGTATTGAAAACATAAAATAAATATTATAAACATGATATTGCAAATGAGGTAGTTGCCTGGTTGTTTTGGTAGGACCAAAATAAAATTGGAATTTTAGAAAGTTAACATTTTTTAAATTGGTCACATGTATAAGTTTTCATCGCTTAAAAAATTATTTAAAGTAAAAATATTTATATACCAGTTCAATTTTTAAAAGTATTGGTTACCTCGATTTAAGGAGTGTTAGTAATGTACAATGAGCTTATTAATTAAAAATGATAAAAAAATAAGATTACAGAAAATTCATTAAATAGAACATGAATCTAGCTAGTATAATCTTGTAACTTTGAACAAATTTCAATTAATAAGATAGAGAGTGCATTCAATTGTAATCAAATTTCGATAAAATGTGACAGAACATTCGTCTAAAGGACTCCTCCTACATACATTACATGTACCAAAAATGTATATAATGTACCCCAAAAAAAGGACTCCCCTTAGAACCAAGGTTCAAGGTATCCAACACCTTCCAAACACACCCCATCCCCAGTATTTTAGATTTCGAAAGAGATAAGATCGGAAGTTAAACTTCCGAAGGTGTTATAATACATTGTTTTTATGGCCACTTGTTGCCGTATCCAGCGAACCTTACTTACTCACCCCTATCCACTATCATGGACCCTCCCGCATGACACGCCGCCCAACGGCGCGCACCCTAACCCAGGCGCACGTTATCAAACCCCCTAACTTCTGTAGCTGTCCTTATTTTTTCGTCTAGCTGTCGTTGGTTGAAGTGTGGAACATATGTCCTTAAAATATGTTGTTTGAATTGTCCATATTTTCTAATAAAATAAAATTAAAAGAAAAAACATAAGAAATAGAGAAGAAACACAGAGAGAACACACAAACACAAAAACACTCGGTTTCGGTTCATGCTCGAACAAGAGGCCCTCTTGATTCAGATCACCCACAACGCAACACAAACTGCCTCTACCAAATCCACCATAGCCCACGTCAAATCCTCTCGAATCTCACCGACCCATTCCCTTTTCTCACCCATTTCCGTCCTTCCTCACCGATCGCTGTTGCTGCAATACCCACCGTTACCAACAGCTCCATCCATTTCCACGCGCTTCTTCCTTCTCCGTTCCGCCCTTTTTCGCACGGCGCGTTCTTCTTCTTAATGCAGAGGGTGATTGCCACGAAATGGACGTAAATTTGGGAGGTGCAGGCGTGGCGATAGCATGCAGGGAGTAAGCGTGTGAGAGTTGTTCGTGTGAGCGTGCAAGAAAATTAAGGAGCATGTCGAATCAGGTGCCGAAGGTGCGGAGGGACACGATTGTAGCATGCATGACTTGCCCACTCTGCAACAAGTTGTTCAGGGAAGCCACAACCATATCCGAATGTCTGCACACGTGTGAGCCCTCCTCTCTTTCAATCCGTGTCAATTTTTTCTCCGATTTCTCTGCATTCGCTTCTTCCTTCACTCTACGCCCTGATGCGGGAGCATCTGGACTTTGCGTAACCGGAAAGAGATATGGGTATTTCGTAATTTGACGTGTCCAATAAAAGTTTTGTTTTTTAATTTTTTTTTCTAATTTTATTTTCTTTTGGGCTCTCTCTCTAACTATACCCTTCGAGGACGTGAATGCTGGGCAGAAGCAGCCTGCTTTTCATTCGCACAGTATGATTATGCTGTTCCATTAATGTCCTTGGTGGAAAGGTGTTTGAACTTTTGACTACAGCCACCACTGTTTTTTTTAGTAAAACTGCGTCCTTGTATACACGAAGCTTCAATCCTCGTCCCACTGCATGCATATTGCACAATACAAACGGTCGAGGAAGCGTGAATATTTTTACTGTGTTGGTTCTTGCATTTGCGGAATAATTGTCTCTTGGTGTTTGTTATGTGTCCTTTAAAGTCAATTGCTGGTCTAATTTGATATCTGTGCATTGCATGCTCTTTTTTTGCTTAACCAGTACAAGCTATAAACAACGCCTGTTGTGTGTGTCAACTAAACTAATAATAGATTTTTTTACTTTTTCTGTGGACTATATTCAGTTTGCAGGAAGTGCATTTATGATAAAATTACGGATGAAGAATTGGAAACTTGTCCAATATGCAATATTGATTTGGGTGGTGCTCCACTCGAGAAACTGAGGTCAGTCCCTTCCTTTGATCGAATTCCAAGTCACCCTTGTATACTCTTGTACTTCTTCCTTTAAAAAGGAAAAAAGAAAAACGAAATGCCTCTCTGTTATACTTTAAGTTGTTCAATATGCATGAAGGGTGTTGCTTTAACGTGGTATGCAGTGTAGTAAGAGTATATATGCAACCCACTCCTTAATTATTGCTACAACTTACAAGGCTGCTAAAATGGAGATACACCTCTACAAGATGAAACCTTTCTTTTGAAAATGAATAATGTTGTTGATGGGTCGAGACATATGCTATATAGCTTTTGAATACTGTTGGTCTTGAAACACCCTACTGGTTGGGACCAAAGAAACAAATAGCTGCCATAGACCCTACCGTTACCTGATCTTCTTCTTAGGTGGTATTATGCTGTTGCAACAGCCTGCAAAAACGAGGACCGTTCATGCTTTTGTTGTGCTATCAAGATAATTTTATATCAATCTGTTACTTTATGAAAACTGACAGAAGAAGGATCCACTACCTGCATGACAAATTTGTTTAGGTTAATACATGCATATAGTATACAGGGAAATAATTAAATGCCCTCAGTTTGACATCTCTCTCTAATTTAGTAGATTATATACATATAGTAATGCTCGTAGTTTATTACTTTATTTTGAATAGTTTTCCTGGCAGACATAACATATGTTTATATATAGTGTCATAAATGTAAAGTCTTTCAGGCTTGATAAATAAAAATTTAAGGTAACAGTAAATTGTAATTTGCAACCATTATGTTTTTTTTTTTTTCCTGTTGATTGCATTTAATAATTTTTCATTTGAACTCAGTTGGAAACGGAGCAAGGAGGAATTAGAGAAGGATAGTCCTTATGCTGTTGACTGATAAAATGACTGAGATAATTGATACAACAAGAAGGGATTTAGCACTTGTTTTAATTGAGAATTTTCAAATATAAATTTATTAGTTTCCTTTGTCTTCAAAATTAAAATCATTTGATTCTATTCCAAGTGATGGTGTTATTGTTTGCGGTGTTTGCCTTAATTGTTGTATTACCCAAAATTGATGTATTAAATGAACTTTATCATAAAAAAACAGAGAAATAGTGTGGGACTTCCGGAAAGATGTGATGATCTAGGATAAAGAAAAATAGGGTTTAGAATAATTGCATTGATGAGTTTTGTAGATCAGGGGAACAAAGAGAGTAATCTGAACTATCTGAAAAGAAGTAGACCAGGAAGAGTGATTTTTTTAATGAATACTTACACAACCATTCCATATATCTTGTTTTGGTAATGAAACACACTTCAAACATTTTTGAAAAATACAATAAAACAAAACCACATCGCTGACTATGTTGATATTCTCTTTTGATTGTTGCATGCTAGGTTACTGACTTTGGTTTCTGATTACCAGGCCAGACCACAGTTTGCAAGATGTAAGGGCCAAAGTTTTTCCCTTAAAGGGAAGAAAGGTGAAGGCACCTGAAATTGTGCCCTCAGTACCATTTCCAGCTAGAAGAAAGGAGAGATCTCTTTCGTCTTTGGTGGTCAGCACTCCAAGGGTATCTGCACAGGCAACAATGACAGGAAGAAGAACAAAACCTTCAAGAAAGGCTAATAGTCTGCGGTCCACTAGTTTTTCCATTGAAAAGCCCATTAAAAAGGAGGAAGACTTACTGGAAGATCATCCTGAGAGTTCAAGCTCACCTGACACTTCAAATAAGTTTGCTCAGAATTCCGGACAGGTAGTAGGAGAGACAATCTGACTCTTATCTTTGAACTTGTTATGTATTGTTCTGTCTCCGTTTTTCAAGTTCTTGATCCCGGTTCATTTGATTTCTTGGATTATAGGACCATTAGTATACTAAGATTCTTATGCTTAAATTTTTTCCCGGTGCAGAGTATGTCCCCTTGTGAGGGTAGTCAATCCGCACCCAATAAAGGATCAGAGAATGGTGCCGAACTATGGGATGCAAAATTGGATCTTTGGAAACCGTTGAATTGTTTAGTAGAGGTCGCAAGTAGGAGTAAATCTTTCAAGTCTAATGTGCAAGTGTCTGATGCTAAATTAGAAAGCACTCAAGTAAATGAGAGCGACTTTCAAGTGCAGAAAGCTAAAAATAAGGAAAATAAACGTAAGGCAAAAGTTGAGGATGAAAAGATTAGCCCTTATCCATTCTCTTCAGATACAGCAAAACCTAATAAATTGCGCAGAATGCGCAAGAAGAAGGAGCCTGCTTCTGGAGAATCAAGCATATCACCCCAAGCTGTACTGGATTCTGCCACTAGTAGTAGACTCTCAAGGACTGGTCCAATTTGGTTCTCCTTAGTAGCTTCTGAAAACCAGTGAGATATCAATCTTCGAAACTAAATGACTTATAATATCAATTCCTATGGATATTTATATATGTTTTATATATATCCTGTTTCAGGGAAGGAGATGGACCACCCTTGCCTCAAATTCCTGCAAGTTATGTGAGAATAAAGTAAGTTTTAATGAACTCCAGTTACCCGTATTGTCTTTATTTAGTACTTTAGTTTTGATTTTTTGCATGCTTTTATAAGAGGAATGTCATGCTTGAAGCATCATATTACTGAGTGCTACTTATGTGAATCTCTATGAAAAATATTCATGAATATTTATCTCAGACAAGCTATCTCCATATAATAAGTTTTGAGCAACATATTGAATGACAGCAAAAAGGAGTCAACGACTTTGACCTTCTGTCAAATTATGCTTCAGAATAGTGACCATGTCCTCGCCTTCCATCAAGTCTTATCAAGAAGAATAATATTATGAGTAAACTACATGGATACTAATTTTCTTAAATTTTGCCTAATATCTCTCCTTTTTCTACCCTTATACCAACTCTCCTAAATTACTTGTTTTACCAACTCTCCTTTTTCTATGAAGGAAGTTGTCTAGAATGTTAAAAAAAGAGGGAGATTATGTGCAATCTCAACAAACTTCAGGAATTGTAAATTTAATTTATTTTAATATTTTTAACATCTTATTACGATATATAATAATCATTAAATGCTAAAAATTATATAAAAAAAGTACTTGTGTAACCTCTCATTTTGTTGATTTTAAAATAAATTGTTGTTGTTCAAAACACAGACAATCTGTCTTGTCATCTTGAAGTCTTCCGCAACCGGAGGATTTCACCCTTCAGCAATTTAGAGTTTTGAGTTTACTTAAGATCACTCACTAGGGTTTGGGAGTTGGTCTCAACAACTCCCTCTTGTTTATATTTACTTAGTATAGACTTTTATTAACCTCTTATTTTCTTTACTCCATTTGGCTGTGGTGGGTAACATAATAAGATGATTAATATATTTGTCAGAATTTGTACAGATCAAGGATATATGTGAGCTATTTTAGCATAGTTTAGGAAAAATAAAAATGAAAACTCAAGTTTTATCGGGACCTATCTATGTGTGGATAAATATTAGGCTAGGTAGATTTTGTCAAGATTAGTTTCTTTTCTAATGTGTTGATTTTGAGATTCTTCTTTTTAGCTTCTAGTAGCCAGGGGAATTAGAACAAGGTGTATTTATATCTATCTAAACTTTATTTTCATATAAACTCTTCCAAGTACAAACTAAAAAAAAATATTACTCCTCTTTTTCCACTTCTTAAATAAAGAATCCTTGTAGTCATATTACATTTACACAAAATTAGCCAAGGAAGAAATTTTCGATTTTTTCAATATATATCAACTATGTTGGTTATGAAAATGAGAGCATTTAAAGGGTGAATCAAAGTTCAGGCTTTTAACAAGGATAGCAGAGAATGGGATATATTGATTGTGTAATACATTTATGCCATGTTTATGGGCTTTTTGTATCTAGTTTAAATGGTTTCAACTAGCTATTTCATACGAGACAAAAATTATGCTTGAGAAACTATTTCCACTCTATTTATGCTGCTGCTAAAGCTTTCTTAAAATGTAGATATCTAGCTGAAGTAGAAAATGATATAATGTCTTTTCTGTTTGCTACAGGGATGGTAGCGTACCAGTCTCATTCATCCAAAAATACCTAATGAAGAAACTGGACTTGACTAGTGAAACAGAGGTAACTCTCTCCGTTTGTATACATCCAAAAAACATCAACTGGGCCTGAAAGATTTTGTTGTCCTGTTGTCTGCTGTACCAAAACATCAACAATTTGATTGTCCTGAAGCTCTTGTCACACTTGCATAGTTCCATGACAATAAGCAACAATTCCCATTTGTCGCAACTTTAACTGCACTTAACAATAACCATGGAAGTTGAATTTACATTACTCTTTACATGATTTTTTTTTTTTTGCTAAAAATGCCTGTTGTGACTTCTCTTTTGAGTTAATTGATTTTGCAGGTTGAGATTAAATGTATGGGACAATCAGTGCTCCCTACATTGCGGCTTTATAATTTGGTTGAGTTGTGGCTGGATACAGCATCCACTTCACACAGAATTCCAGCGACTATTGGGTCTTCAGCAAAGGATTTTGTCATGGTCTTGGCTTATGCTCGGAAGATTCCACACCCTTGAGCATGCTACCCCGTTCATACTTGGAAAATCTTCTTCATAGCATAGTCACTTACCATCATCACCGTGGAGGATACGATAAGATAGCCCAAATAAATTATAAAGCAAAATTTTCTCCATTGAAACATACCCTTCTTCTGTTCATTAATGTAGGCATCCTGATCTGGCAGTTATTGTAATCTTCATTAGATCCTCATTTTTCAAGACCATTTTCTTTTTTTAACTCGCTTTACTCCAATAATTTGGAGTGCACATGTGACTTAGATATAAGAAGCCATGCCTGGTTAGAAGAGATGGCTTCTTGAGAATTTGACACTTAGGCGAAACTTCCGTTCTAAACATTCTTGCTCGTTCATAAGTTAGGTCTGTATGTTTCCATCAGTGCACAAAAACCATGCTATCGTTTCTTTTATTCGGGATCTGTTTGCGTTCTCTTTTCTCCTTTCTAAAGTAAATATTTTATCCTATAATTTAAGTCTTGGTAAAAATACTTTTTTTTCTTCGTATTTTTTCACAGCTTTTTCTTATATATTTAAATTAATTAATTTGATTACTTAACTTTTAAAAATGTTTTTTTATATATTTAAATTTAACACTTAATGATTTTTCATCTTAACAAAATTATAAAAGTGACTAACGTGATATGAATTATTTTTTATATTTAAATTTAATATTAAGTAATATTTTTCTTATTATTATAAATTTGATTAAATAATTAAATTTATATATTTTTTTAATTTAAGGATTAATTTATTAACTTTAAAATACAATGATTAAAGTTAATTTTTAAAAAATACAAAAAGTAGAAATACATTCAATCCTTTTTTTTTCTTTTAATTTTAGCAAGACTTCAAAAAGAGTTTAATTGCTATTTGTACTTTTAATGTGAATTTTTTTGCAAGGACATTTAATAGTCAGTATGAAAGTTAATTAATTAATTACTGATTACATGGTAATAAAAAATGTTTATGAGTGAGTAATACATGGATGGTTATATGAGTTGTTTATCTTAATATTGTTTCTTACAACATTACATTGATTTAAATTTTAAGTAAAAAGTCCACTTCAATCTTAATATTGTTAATAAAAGTATTTGATTTTATTTTATGGATCCTACATTGAACCTATGTATTAATATTTTAATTTTTTTCATTAATATCTTTCACTTACCATATAAACATAAATAATTTCAGGTCATATATTCCAATGATAATTTTAATTAAGTATGTTGTTTGAGTTGAAATAAATTTTATAAGCAATTTTATTGGGATTATCTAAATTAGTTTTAAAATTAATAAAATAGTTTCTATCATTATATATTATTGATCAGTTTAATTTTTGAAATTGTAACGACTTTAAAAATTAATTCTTAAAATAAATAAAATGATCTTTATAACTTATCAAACAAGTTACTTTTTCAAGATTGTAATAATCGATCAAATTAATTAAAAAGGTTTATTTGCATTCTTTATCTCCTAATTTCAATTTTTTTGGAATTATAAGCAATATATTCAGGCTTTGACTATAAACTTTTATAGAGTTTCATGAATTTTTTTGCTAAGTGTATGTTTATATTTGTTAAAAAAATATAAAAAGTTAAAAATGATAAACTTATTTAAGAAATATAGTGAAAGGAAAACATAAAGAATAGTAAAATAACTTTATCATGTCTAGGCTTAATGTAATTTATAAGCAAAAATAGTGAAAGAAAAAACTGTAGCAGACATTTTAAAATATTGACATGTTATGAAAAAAACAAAAAAAAGGTAGAGAAATTGATATAACAGAATAGAAAACAGTTGTTATTATTTTTAGATGAAAAGGTAAATTGATTACAAAATAGCGAAAATTAAATTTTGTTATGAACGTAATAATATGAAGAGATATATAAAATAATATTTATTTTTCTCTTTTACTTGACAAACAAATTATTGTAAAAAACAATTTCACTGTAAGTCAATTAAAAATAATAACAGATATAACTTTAAGAATTTTATTGTTAAAATTAAAATAAAAACTCATGATATAAATTTATTATTAGCTTAATTTTTTTTAAGATATATTATGTTATACTTTTATTTATGCATCATACTTTTATCTTTTTCTTTACGTTCTAAGTTCACCCAAAACCAATTAATAGATATATCGTATGTTTGAAAAAAAAATCAACTTCTCCACAAAAAGTAATTTATGTATAAATTAAAAATCAAAATAAGAAAAGCATAAAATAATTTCTAAAAATTAAATTATAAATTAATTTTAACATAATCTTTGTACTCTTTAGAAATGTTTGTTTTTATTTTCAAAACAGACCCAAAATCATGTAGTAATAATCCCCAGGGTGATAGGAAGAGAAAGAAAATTAACAATAAAATAAATATGACTCTCATATAAAAAAATTATATATATTACGATCATCCAAAACACTAAATACTATGTATATCATTAAAACAAATTTAAATATTAAAATTATATTATTTTTTTATATATTTATAAATTTTTTTCATGAACATAAGTGATTTTTGTGAGTTATATTTTTAAATTTATTAAAGACACACAAATATAATTAAACTTTATGTGTAAAAAAACACCTAAAAGTTCATTTTCATTTATATTAAATTAATTAAATATATCTACAAACTTTCTATTATATTTTTATTAATTTAAACTTTCACATTATTTTTCTTTTTTCTCATATTCATTTTCTATCCTCGCCATTTTTTTTTACCAAATAATACAGGATATATAGTTTATATTTCTCTTACATAAAATTATATTTTTATTTTCTTTTTCATCCATTTTTATTACCAAAATGACCTTTGAAGACTCTCTTGATAGGTGTAGAATGATTCGAGAGTTGTTTTCTAATATGAATCCATTCAAATTTTTTTACTATTAATGTTATTAAATAAAGGGATAATCAGATTTTTTTTCATTAAACACTAAGGAGATAAAAAGATAAGGAATATATATATAAAAAATTATAAATAAAAGCTATCTAAAAATCTACTGACATGAAATCTTTTTTAAATTATTCACCAACAAATTTATCAAAAATAGATAAATGCGGATTTAATCATCCAGTAATTTTATAATAATTATTTATATATATAAAAGAATGTAAGATTATTATCAAGTATTATTTAAAAAATGTTCTCAATTTGATTTAGCATGGTTATTTTAAAAATATTATCACATTTCACTTAAATCACCATCTCAATAAAAATGAATGAGAGTGATATTGTTTTAAAATATGAAAATTATCTTAAATGAAGTTAAACAATATTTTTAAGAATATAAAAGTAATTTATTTATATTGGTTAAAAAGATTATATATAAAATTGAGATTTTAAGATTTTTTTCTATATAAAAAAATTATGATATTCAATTTTGAACATATAGGTTTTGAAACTGGTTTCATCTACTTGGATATATCCTCTTGTAATTTTTTGTTTTTGAGATATTTTACATTTATAAACATAGAATGTTTCACATGTTAATCTTTTCATTAAAAAAAACATTAAAAAATTATGCTTTAATTGAAACTATAAAATATTGAATCTTAAATTCAAAATCATGTTTATAATTAATTTTTTATTGATTTTTTATGGATTTTATGTATTTTTTTATTTGTATGCATATAATACTATTTCTATGAAACAATCTCATTCAAATATGTGATTTTTTTTTTCATTAAGTTTTTCTCGATCCCATGACATAATTGTCGTTCTTTCCCATTTTCAAACATTTTTTCAATATCTAACTTTTTTTATTGTTTTGTGTTATATTTTTTTTACGATAAATTTCTATAGGTTATAATAATAAATAAATAAATAAGGGTTTTTTTTATTTGGTTTTATAAAGGATGGAAAGGTTTATTAATAACTTGTGAATAAATAGCACATATATATAGGACGATAATATGTTACTATAAATTATAGTAAATTAGTTATTATACATTATATATTAATTTTATATTTTTTAATAAAATTTTTGTAATTTATATGTTATTTTTTATTAATTATGGTAATTGTTTTAAAATTTTGTATACAAAATTTTAATTTATTTTTATCAGAGATAATAAATTAGTAAACATATATTATTCTTTTACACATACTTTATCTTCTTCTACTGAATACTTAATATTTTATCATTTTAAACTTAGAGCAACATAGGGCAAATAAATATTAAATGTTTATTATAAACATAAAGAATACTTGGTGGTTTCTTTTTAGTTGTATAAAATATTTTCAATTTTTATAAATTCATAAATCATTTTAAATATTATTTTATATTTTGTAAATCCTTCAAAATTCAAATTACAAAATCTTAATTATAACTTTTTTAAATATTTAAAATTTATTTATTTTAATATAAAGAGTCTTATAATACTCTCATTTAATACACTTCCAATAGTTATATCTATATATACTTTTATAAATTTAAATAAATAATGTTAAAAAATAAAATATTACTAACAGCTGAGCTTAATTATCAGCAGATAACAAATTGACAATGACTATCAAACAATGTTATCAATCTTAGGTTACAATGGTCATACAGCTAAGAAAAAACTTATGGATGTGGTTCATTTATAAGGTTATGATTAAATTTTGACAAACATAGATATCATAATATCTAATAAGCAAGATATTTGAGTAGTGAAAAACATTGGCTTCGTTATGCTTCAATTTGTTCAAATGTTTGGTCCTTTCAAGACTCTTCTCACATGGGGACTGAAAAGACAACACATGCCAATCACATCTCCAAACAAAAGAATCAGACCCTTTCCCTCCAAAGCAAACTCAAGAATTATAGTAGTAAACTATTTAACCTATTTGCAGAAATGAACAAACAGATAGAAAAGAAAACTTTCTCACAGAAACAACCCAAGTATCACCAACAGCATCTTCTAGGGCATATCATTATTGATGGATTTGTGACCCTTCCTACTATACTCATGTTGAAAATTAACTTACTATCAATATTCAACTACTCTTAGGATATAAACTAAATAAAGAATGAGACATTAATTAAAAAAATACATGTAACCTTTAATAATGGAACTAAAAAGCTACCTTCATTTTCACTTTATAAATAAATAAATAAAATAATAATAATTCTTACCCAATAACAACATGAATTACCTGTTTCAAGAACATGTCAAAATCAAACTAATAAATGATACACCAAAATTCGACCTCAAAATACAGAATTTGAAGTTTTAACCTTCAATTAACCCAAAACTTTACAAACCCTTCCCAGAAAAGAGAAAAGTTGTATGCATGAAGAAGGCAGAAAGAATAAATAACATAACATTTCTCCTATTTGTTCCTTTTAGAATGAATAGACATTAATTTCACTGTACCAAATTCTTAAAAGTCAAAACAAAAAAACATGGTGTAGCATTAATGTTTTGGTAAATTAAATGTATGAAACAGTGACCTATACTAAGAATAGTACCCTCCAGTTCGTTTTGTAGGGGAAGCCCCAACGAAAGAAAGCAACCCTCCATCGTAACCCTCGTGTTCATCCATGTACAAATCTTCGCTGCTCCTAAAGGCAGCATGCAACACCATCAGCGCAATCCCAACTACAACGGAAACTACCACGTTCACCCACACCCGGGTGAACACCAGAGCCACAACTGTCACGGCAGTAAGTGCGGCCGCCACCGCTCGATCGTCCATGGCTGTGCCAAACACCACCACAGGCTCGTCCCTAAAGAAGTAGAGAAAGAACCATGCGATGAGCGCCACCAAAAACACGATCATAGATAGCGGGTGCCAGAGGAGGCTGAGGAACATTACAAACAGCACGATCATGAAGTAGTTCACTCGGAAATGGTTGAGGTTGCGCTTCACGCGTACAGTTGCTTCGTTGATGGAGTAAGGTCGCGTGAAAGAGTAGAGGGCGAATACCTCTTCCCATGGTCTGCGTATGGCGAAGGCTGCAGGCGTGGATGTCACAGGGCGAGTAATAAAATAAGGACCAGAGACTGATGATGAGGGTGAGGGGAGAGAACTGTAATGAGGCACTGAAGAAGACGGAGAGGACATCGCATCTGGAATAATTCAAATCTGAAAGTTTGAAAGGTTAATCGGATCGAATTGAATGAAATTGTAGATACACAGAGTGTTCCTTGTATTGACAATGAAGGAGAAGAAGATTCAGGGAAAGTTGTCAATGTTCCTAAACTGCGTTGGGTATCAACGGTGTCGTTTAGGTATTGTGTTATAATAATAAAAAAATAAATAAAAATAAAAAAAGGAAGTGTTTAGCTGTCGTTTACTTCATGATCAGCTATGCCAGCGAGTACATGAAATCCCGTGGGGGCACTTGAGTGATGTGGGTTCCACTCAAGAAGGATGACAATTTGACAACTAATCAACGGGTGTATACACGTAGTTGCAAGTATTATAATTTTTTTTATGACTACGTGTTGGCTAAGGGTGTGGCATTGGTAATAAGAAACTACAACTCAGAATATGAAGAACTTGTCTATTGTTTTCAAGATATAACAATATAAGATAAATTTGTAAAGATTTCGAAACGAGAAATGAAGATGTCGAAGTCTGAAATTATTATTTGCTTTCGTATATCACAATTTAATCTGACAAGTGATCCATCAAGATGATGAATAACAAAATCTTTCGCGCATAATAATACCTTAGCATATGATAAATGTAGAACTTGGCAGAGAAACCGACATCTGAGTCCATTCAGAAATTTGCAGGTTCTCTGCAAAGGAAGACTGTTAATTGATCATAGATATGACATGGTAGATAACTTTGGATTTGGAATTTGATAGTTTGCTTAATTTGGACCTAAAGATATCGAGACGAACATACGACAATCGATCGACACATGTTTGTCTATTCTAAAAGTATTGCATTTGTAAATTCATAAAAGAAGACAATCTTTCAACAAAAATTAAGTTGATTAGTATAAAAACGAATATTTTATTATAAATCTATATATATAAATAATTTAAATTGAAGAAAATTATTTAAAATTAAAAAATTATATATAAATAAATTTAATATTTTTCAGTTAATCATATATAATATTATAATAAAATATTTATTTTTATTTCTAACTAACAGTGACAAATTGTAACTTTTGCAAATGTTTTCATAAAAGATCTTTGAAACGATAAAATGCTAAGGCCTGATTTGTTCTTTGCCAGCCCAAAACACTGGTGTCAAATTCAATATTTAGAAGTTAAAAAAAAATATATATATATATATATATATATATATATATATATATATTATATATCATTACTCTTTTAAAAACTAAATAAAAAAAACATCAGTTTGATCTTTCATATAATCACTTATATTAAAATTATATATTTTCTAACTGAGTGGTTTATATAAAAAGTATGTCAATATTAAATATCCATTCAATTTAATGTATATAAATAAAATAATGTTAATGTTAAAAAAATAACTTAAATATTTTTTCTAGTTAAAATTGTCTTTTTTTTTTCATAAAATAAGGCTATATAAAGTGTATGATATTTAATTAAAAATTATATAATTATTTTAATTAATTGTACATATTTGTACCTAGTTAACTATTTATATACTATAAAAAAAACTTATAGTAAAATTAACTTTTACTTTCAAAATATTATTCTTAAGATTTTGTAATTTTATTATTTACTACTAATTGTTAAGGTTAAATCTTATAAATTTCAAAATTAATGATGATAGTAATTGTAAGATTGAAATACTAATTTTCAATAAATTTGAATTTATATTATATTATATTTAAAATAGTTGTTCAAGAAAGTTTGTTAATAGGAGAAACAATATTTTGATTTGTATTTGATTTAATATTGATGTCGCTCTAGCATATTTTCTACTACCTAGAGATACAAGTAAGTGATTTAATATTGATGAGGAAGAGACAGTTCACTCAAGGCGCAAGTTAGCGGAGAGTACAGTGAGTAGTCAAAGCAATTTAGGTACACGTTTTACACTTGGCCATATTTCATTGGCCTAATGTTTATTCCAACCACTACTTTGTGTCTGCCTGTGCTCAACCTCTTCAACCGTTCCAACAACCACAAAATTATTGATCATCACTTTTGTCTCTCTTTCTGGAGAATACAAAGAAAATACTCATGTTTAGGTAATGTAAGTAATAAATAATTTTTCTTTTCTTGTTAATAAAAAAAAAATGAAAGGTGATGATTAAAATTAAAAATGTAGTAGTTTACAGTGTCTATAATCTCTTAGAACTTAACTAATTGGTAATTATTCTTTTTTTTTTCAAATGTTTTTTCATGGTCAATTAAGTAATCTTCATGTAAAAAATTAGTCATCTTTACTAACAACTGTTGTTTTGCAGAATCTACTTTTGAAATTGAATTTGTTGTGGACCATGAAACTATGTAAATTGTAGAGTGAGGAACTCAACAATAAAAAGATTTATGTAAGGGCCATGGAAAACTTCAACATTGAAATTTTTGTTTCTCATTATAGAAGTGTCTCTTCCGTTTGTGCAGGTTGCACAACACTGCATGTGAGTGAGCCACAAGGGAAGTGATTTCTTCCTTGGAAGAAAATAAAATGTTAGTCTTTCCATGTAACGAGAATGATTCATTGAAAATAAAATTTGAACCACATTTTATAAGATAGATTTATTTCGATAACAAGACAAATTAAATAGAAGCAAACTGCAGAGTATCACAAGCTTTAAACTGATGATTTTGGACTCAAAACATTCAACCTTGTTTCTGATCATTCTTAGGTAAAAGCTTGTACTGAATCCTAAAGATGACAAAATTATTATACATGATAATGTTAGGGCATGGGTCTGTGGTGACCATTTCAAATGAATTTCCTATGAACTTCGAATCCATGGAGAAGTTACCTACAAACGTAAAATGTGAATAAACTTTCTGAAGGAATTTTCAAAAAAGCTTGTTAGTTATCAAGAAGTTACCTATATAAAAGTGGTAAGAAAATTCACCTGATAAAAAGGAAACTCTAACAGTATTCTAAGATGAATAGTCTTACTTTTCAACGTTTTGATGATGATTGGTGTGAATTTTTCAGCTCTTTCATGTATAAAGTCCCACTATTGGCACTAGATGAACAGGAATGCAAACTTTTGGATTCATCGGAAGTCAATACTAGAGAATGGTACTGAAAACCAACTACAGTTTATTGGCTAGTATATATATATATATATATATATATATATATATATATATATATATATATATATATATATATATATATATATATATATATATATATATATTATTTTATTGTTAAAATTTAGTAAAATGATTAATCTTTTAAATATATGAAAGGTTCAGTTTAATTATTCAAATAAAATTCTTAAAAGTATCTTTAATCTCGTAATATTTTTCATATTAAGTATATTATTAAAATTTAATTTAGTTCATATATACATATATTAATCTGTTTTTAAATAATAATATATATTGATATGTTTGAAATATAAGATAAATATGAAAAATGAAAAATATTTTCAAAAAGTATTTATTTATTTATGAATATTTAGTGACTAGTTAAAAAAATAAGTAGAATATTTCCAAATTTTAATGGCTTAAAAATGAAATGTCAGTGGTTATTACATCAATTGCTTGAGTTCATAGGATTACAGCCTTGCATTTCTTGTTTTATCTTTTATTGTAAGTGTCTGTCAACGAAAAATGGGCCTAGCCCAAAATCAAAGGCCTAATTAGGAAAATTATCACCATGAACAAAACCCATGTTGATGTTTTTAAAGTAACTTAATCATTTTTCATTATATAAACGAAGTTTATTAGATGATGAAACAAATTATTTTATATATTTATTAAAATAAATGAGGTTTTACTTCAAATTTCAGAGTTAACAAAATACTTTATATAAGTGTTAAAATATGTTAGATGCAAATTTTATATGTCATTTTGATGGAAAAGATCATTAGATATTAAATTTTATATCATTTACATATCAAACAATTACAGGCTGGCTACTCAACTATCCAATTTGATCTAAAATATCTTATGAAAATTATTAAATAATAATAATAATAATATTTTTTAATTTATTTAATTATTATATTAATTAAATATCTATTTTTAAAATATAAAATATTGAATAATGTAATCTATATTAAAAAAATAAAAACTAATAAAAACATTTTAAAATTAAAAAAGTTGTGACATAATTAACTCAATCCTATTTAATAAGAGTGGATTGAATTGATCTAAGTCCCAAAAAAAAAATCTGATATAACGTAACTCGATTTTTTTTTTTATTAATTTAATAGATAGGTTTAACTAAACTAAATCCAATTTAACCTATGTATATTTCTAATATAAGTTTATTCAATAACTTAAACATATTATTAGTCTTATATTATTTTAAGTTTTATTATACTTTAGTTAATTAAACATGATGTTGACTCAAAACATACGAGAAAAATTGTTATAAAAGATTGATGAAGAACACTAACAAACATGTGTAATATTGCTTAATAATTTTTCATCAATAAAAATGGAGTTTGTAGATTAAAAGTGAAATTAAAAACGAAAATTGATATACTTACTTATTAACCTGCACAATTGATTTAATTTTCATGTATAGTGCTAGTTTTTGGAGATCATATATAGTTATTGAATCGATGACAAGTTTCATAAATTTTAAATAATACTATTAAAATAAGTATGCAAAGTAGATGCTAATATTGTTTTGTAATAACTGAAGGTGCATTACAATAATATTTTGAAAGTATTCATCATTTATTACTGCATACCAAGCTTCACCTACAAATATTAATGAAAGTAGTTGTATTAATGAAAAAATAAGAAGAAACTTAATTGTTTTTTATAAAATAATAATTTTTTATTTAAAAAATGATAATGATGACTTCACCTTTTATTGTATAAGAAGTAAACATTATATACCAAGATTCTGAAGCCTCTAAAAACAGTAAAAAGAAAAAAAAATCATTCGAACACCTGTTTATTTTATACAGAAAGTATAAAAGATTCAATTGTTGGCACTTGTAAGTGCAGGCATATGACACGTGGAGCCTCATGCACAGTGAATCCCCACTCATTGGGTGAACCACAGAAGTGACTATTTCAAGGCTTTCTGTGATGAAAGAATACCAAAAAAGAAACTTTACATTTCATCTAAAAAATTATTAAAAAACCTAAATTTATTAAAATAAATATAAAAATGACTTAACCTTGATCTTCTTTACTTATCTTACTATAAGATGAAGAGTAATTTATGTTACTGAAGTGGTAAACTAAGAACCATAATAAAAATATAAATTATTCATTAGATATAAAATAATAGGAATTTGTAATATGTTTTAGTGCGGAAAATAAAAATTTAAGGTAACTGAAGAATGCCATCAAAGTCTATGAAAAAAAGAAAATATTGAATATAAATTTTCAAAGTGTCAGAAGATATTTATTATTTATAATAAGTAATAATATTTTGTAATTAAAAATAAAAAATTATATGGATAATTGTGAAAGAAGATTCTAGGTGACAAAACATAAATCTATATAAATAATTAAGAAAGAATATTCGAAGTACCCATCAACTTAATCAAACACCTAGAATGCAAATATAATCATTTCTACAGTATCAGTTATTTTTTAAAAGAAATTAGGTGTATAATGGTAATGTATAAATTACGATTTATTTATTTGTATGTTTTATATTTCGGCTTAAAAAGAAACATGTTGAGGATAGAAGTGGCAAATCACCAACAAAAGTTAAGACAACTTTGAAGTTATACCGGCGGGTTTCAACCGCAATTATCAAAATGGTGCACAAAACCTATAAACTGGACTGTACAACATCACAACGATGGCCAAGTATCACCCATAAGTCATATGAACAAATCCAAAAGATAACAAGATAAAGAAAACAACCAAGCCCTCGCCGCCAACATTTTCCGCCGGCTGTTTCAGAAGAGCGGCGCCGGCAGATTAAGGTCGAACAACAACGGCTTCTTGTTCTCCTCCTTCGTAACCACAAAACCCGCAATATTCTCCAACTTGTAACCCTTGTACTCCGACCTCAAAGGCGCGCCGGAAGCTGCATCGGTGGTGAAGAACAAAGGCGGGGCCCAGAACTCGACCGCTCTGGCGAGTGGGTCACGGGCTTGGGCTTGGGCTTGGGCCTGGACCTGGGATTCAGGAGTGGCGAGGTGCATAGCGGGAGCAGCAACGTAGGTGAAGTTGGTTTTGGCCTTGGGCCCACGGAGCGTTCTGGCGGCAGTGTCGTAGGCCCTGGCGGCTTCCTCGGCGGTGTCGAAGGTACCGAGCCACTTTCGGGTCTTTTTCCAGGGATCACGGATTTCGGCGGCGAAGCGGCCCCACGGACGCTTGCGGACGCCCCTAAAATGGGCCTCTTTGGGCTTGGGCGGCGGAGAGTGTTTGGGGATTGGAAGCGCGTGGGTAGGCATGGGAGAAGAGTGAGAGGGTAAGGATGGGATGAGAACGAGAGGGGTTGTTTGGATATAAATAGGAGCGGGGACAGTCTGGGGTTTCGCCGACAACTTTACGCTCTAGTGCTATGCTATTATCTTCTGCTTCCTAAATTTGGAATTTTTTTTTTCTTCCGCCTCACTTTTTCTTATTTATCGTTTTATTTCATCCTATCGTTACTAGTATATCACGTGTAAGCTACAAAATTATATTATTATAGAATAATAAATATTGCATTACATAGAGTTTTAGAAGTAATTACCAGTTAAAATGTCAAAAACTTACCGAAATAGTAAGTGCGTGACGATACGTAAATTCGACCAAGATCTAAGTTCGATTATAGTAGGGACACAAAATTGAAAATACGACCAAGTATTTTCATCGACGATTGACCCAAAGAGAATACCGCAAAATTCGAGAATAAAACCAAAGACAATAATTACAGTAAAAAGGAAAAAAGGTAGGCCGAAGGCATTTAAAAAGGAAGTTAATTTTTCATTTTAGAGAGGATTTTGGAGGAATATTTTGCTGAGTAGGAACAAACGGGGAAGTTAAGGAGTAATTTTCACTTGTTGTGGTTACGCTGAATGTTCCGCAGAAGTCGATATTTCTCATCTACACCTAAATTATAGACTTTTGTAAGTTTTTGTAGACTGGGAAAAACCAGAAAAATTATCCAATGCTTTTCATATTTAAAGATTAGTTCACTGTTTGTTTTAATTGAACATAATAAAAAGGAAAATGATATATGGGTATCAGGTGTCATGAATCGTGTAATAATTTAGGTATAATATAATATATGTGAAACTGTGTTATGTCTAGCATATCAAGGTGCGTGTTAATAGTCATCTTGCGTAGTTAGTACAATCGTGATAAACTTGGTGTGAATGCGTGTGAAAAGAGGATGTAAAAAAAAAAAGGTTTATTTACAGAAACTTTTCCGTGACATGGGAACACGGGGAGATGAAGGTGGGAATGATTGATTACGCGGAGCGGAAGAAAGAGATAGAGAGATAGAGACGGTTGATTTGATTTGATTTGATGGGAAGGGAGAGAAGAGAACAGTAAAATTGAGGATTGGGATGATGAGACGATGAAATGGGAGGCCTGATATGGAAGACTCAGCGCTGCACCCTTTATTGCGGTCTTACCAAAATAAAACAAGTCTTAAATGCAATACACATTCATTCATTCATTCACTCACTCTGACTCAAGAAATCAGAATGTGTAACCCAAAGGGTAGCTGCTGCTGCTACCTACGCCTACTGCAATGTGTGGCCTCCTTCTATTGCGTCAAAGCTCCAAATTCTTGGCCCCCACCACCACCCGTGCTGCTGCACAAACACTCAACTAAAAACCCTATTCCTAAGGATCACATGCATTCGTTACCATCAAAACTACTTAAATCAGGGCAGAGACACCAACACATAGCAGAGACAAGCAATAGCTAATCAATGGTTTCAAAAATACTATGTAGTTTTGTATTATCAATTTATAAAGTTTTTATCATAAAATTTGTGATTTATCTTTCACTCACTCTCTGCTGCACCAAACGATGCCTAAAGCCTCCAAAATCAAATCGTTTCCGTCTCAAAAAGGTAAATGCTTCAAACGTGATTGCCTGAAACTAAATGAATGAGGTGCAAAAAAGTCAGCGTTTCTTTGATTAAATTCTGACTACTAGGTAAGGTAATCTCTCAGTCATTTTATTATTTTCATAGAGTATTTTGTATGATAATTAATAAAATTTAAAAATAGTTCAAAAAATTATTAAAAGTGAGCGATGTAAATAAAGTATTTTTAATTATCGTAAATATTTTATTTTTTTTACAATTATGTTTGTTATGGACATTTTAATTCTAAACATTTAATTGATAATTTTAAATAACTACAATATTATTTTGAGTAGGGGATTGTTTAGATGGTTGTTAGGTTGTCAAGAGAATTTAACCGTTTAACCTAATTTTATAAAGTAAAAAAATTAATGATAAATTTTAACATATAATTTAAAATGATCATAATTTTTAATATAATTTTATGTTAGGTTAAATCAATAAATTAACAAATGAAGTTTAATCTGATTAAAAATTTAAAATAACATATTTATATAAACTAACTAAAAATAAAAATATATTATTAAAACTAAAATTATATTAACGAAATTATTTTTTTATACAATTTAATATATAAATTATAATAAAAAATGTATTCATATTTAAAATAAATATTAAAAACTTATTTTTAATAATTAAAAATATTAAAAATTTATTCTTATATTTTCTTAAAATTAAAAAATTATTTTACCAAAATAATTTATAATATATATATATATATATATTAACAATATTAATATTTTAATTTAAAAATTTATTATTGTTTTATACAACTATTTAACATATAAACAAAAAAACTGATCTAACCTAAACCTATCATAACAAAAATAACCATATTAAAAATGATTTAATGAAATTTAGTTCATAAATTTTGTAATCTATCCTAATTTCTTTTTCTGATTTTCAGTTTAAGTCTATTTTTACGTCCTAGTCGTCCTACAATCATACTTTATTATAATAAAAGGATATACGGTCTCTTTGTTTAGCTGCTGTCTGACACCACATTGATGGACTGGAGAAAATTATTGTCACTTCTCTATTAATTCTCATCGAACTAAAAACTCTTTTTTCTTTATCTAAATATTAATGGCTATAATACATATTTTTAGTTTTATTAAAAGTATAAACTAATTTGATATTTTTTTTTCTGTTTATTAATTTAAAACGCATCTATTAATTTTGAATGCAAAAGTATAATTAGTAAAATATAATTCAAACTATCTTGAATTTTGAAATATGTTAAGAGATTTTTTTTTATAAAAATTATAACAATAAAAAAAACAGACAAAATATAAAAAGTGGTAATTAATATATATATATATATATATATATATATATATATATATATATATATACTAATTTGCAGATGTTAAATATGTTTACCCTTTCATTAACTATTTGCTGTGATGCACATTTAGAAAATACTCATTATATAAAAGTAGGATATATTATTATTATTATTATTATTATTATTATTATTATATCAATAGATATTTTTTATCTATACAATTGTCAATTTATAATAATACGTGAAGGGATTACAAGCTTAATCTGATAAAACTAATATATACATATTTTGTTAAGAGATCATGGTATATTTTTTAAATAAATTTTAAAAGTGATTATTTTTTAGGAATCATAACTTCCTTTAATCCCTTTATTGGCCTATGGTCTAAATTATATACATTTCTATAAAATTATATTAATACGTCTATATTAGATTTTAATTTAAGAATAATAAATTTTAAGTGAAATAGTCCATATATATATATATATATATATATATATATATATATATATATAACACGAAAATTAAGAAATTTCTTTACATCCTTTATCTTGTTCTCTTAATAGGTCTTACATTGATGTGACTTTATTTAATATTAATTAGTCTTATCTAACATATCAGATATTTCTTAATTTAGTCAATTATAAAAAAAATATTCTTAGTTAAATATTAAGAAAATTTTCACATCATTTTGAATATTACTCATATTTGTTTGGTTATTTGACTTTTTAAGTAGATATATGATACAAACACGTGAATAACATGATACTTGCTAAGTTTAATGTATAATTATATAAGGCTGGTTCTTGAAGTGTGCGTAGAAGAAGAAGAAGAAAATTTCAGAAAATGATGTGAAAGAAACTGGGAAGGAAGTGGCCATTGGTAATTAGAAAGAATCCAAAACCTTATAGTCCATTTGAAAATAGGTATTTATTCATTTTTATCTAAAGTTAAACAAATTTAATTTGATTTTTTAATAGTTTTTTAATATTTAAAAACATACTCTAAAAGTATTATGTGAGAATTATTTATTTTTCTTATTAATATTTTATAATTATTAACTTTGAATATAATTTTTTTAAAATCATTTAATATAATATGTTATATTTAAATGTTTGATACCTCTGCAACCTGTTAACCAATTTATTCTGGGTCAATCCAAGAAAGATAAGGATGAGTCATGTCATATCACCCATGGGAGGGTTGAATAAATTTTCCACAATCACAAGTCATGATAAAAATAAGGAGAACGACCAATTTAGGCTAACAGGGACCATACATCACCCCTACCCAACAAGCTTGTCAAAAAGTATTGAAAAGACAAAATTTAGAATATATATATATATATATATATATATATATATATATATATATATTGCTTATTAATATTTTCTAATAATGATTTTAATGCCATTTTTAATTTAAAAAAAAATAAAACAGCTATTCATGTAGACATGATTTTTAAAATTTTTGTTCTAGTTTAATTTTTTTTGATAAAATTCTAACTATATCGTAAGGGTAACTTAATAATTTATAGGAAATACACACTTTCCATTTTTTCTTCTTCTAATCAAACATATATATAATCATACTTGGCTGGCACTAAACTCAATCGCATCTTTTGAAATTTCAATCGCTCATTTTAAGATATAATATAATATGTAGGAAATAAACTATTATTTCAACATAATTTGAGAGAATAATTGTTATTGAAAATTATTATATTGTTGATATTAATTTATATATATCAAAATAATTTTTTTCAATACACCACACAATTCATCTTAAAATTTTTCAAAAACCATTAAAATGTCTTTAATAATGGTGATACAAGATGGATGTGATTATTTCAATTAAAAAAATAAACGATTTAAGACAACCTTTATATTTTAAATTTTTTATTATATCCGATTTCCATACATACTAAATGCCCGAAGTACATTTTCTTGTCTGCGTCAAAATACGGGGCCAGGCACAACTGTCCCTCCTTTTAGAAATTAAAGCAATGCAAAAATTTATCTCTCTTTGACCTTTTCTTTCTCGTTACAATTAAAGGTCGGTGAACGCATTGTTTATATTTTTTTTTTT
Source organism: Sphenostylis stenocarpa (assembly GCA_963425845.1). Taxonomy (NCBI): domain Eukaryota; kingdom Viridiplantae; phylum Streptophyta; class Magnoliopsida; order Fabales; family Fabaceae; genus Sphenostylis; species Sphenostylis stenocarpa. Next base: position 39,879,712 of record OY731398.1, on the reverse strand, counting down.
TTATGAATTGAATTTAATATATACATATAAATTTAAATTACAAATATTTATTCTTAAAATTATGTATTATTGAAGATAAAATATATATAAAAAAGAAAAATGAATTATAAAAACTCAAAAACAGATAACACTCGAATAATATCAAACGATTATACAATATTCTTTTTCTCTTTTTACGTGTTATAGTTTTTTTTTCCACTTTGTCTACGTCTTCTTCTTTATTTTCTTTTTCTAAATTTATAATATCATTATAAGTGTTTTCTTTTTATTATTTCTTCTCTTTTTATCAATAAATTTTTTATGATAAGTGATAACATATGTTATAAAAAAATATAAATTCTCTTTATATATGATATAAATATATGAATTATTAGATATAATTATATGATTTAAAATTTCTCTCAAAATAATATAAAATACATCAGAATATTTATGTATATGAATAAAACAATTGTTGATAAAGCTAGTTGAAAATCTATTCAAAATTTGAAAAATTAACTAATAATTGAAAATTGTTAATTATTAGCGAAATTCATTAAATAATAAGTATTTAATGAAATAACGTAAAATTACATAATTAGGCATGTTTATACAACTTTTATATGAATTTTAATTTCAGTGATAAAATATATTTTGTTGATATTTATAATTTTAATTATTTTTAAATTTGTATAAATTTTATTTATATACAAATTATTTTAATTACATTTATTTTACTTTCAATTGTTAAATGCTTCTTCATATTGTATATTTACTATTAATCTTATATTATATATAATATTTCTATTCAAATTTGAAATAAAGCAAAAAGAACATATTTAAATATATATATATATATATATATATATATATATATAACACTTTTTTTATATTGATCAGTGTAATAGATAAAATATCTTCAAATATAATATTTTTTTAAAAATATAAAACTTTCATGGTTAAAATATACTGTGTAATATAAAAAATATTGAAAAAAAAATGAATCTACCATTATCAACATTGAAATCTCGAAGTATGATTCTGAAATAGTAAAATAAATCTTGTAAATTATATAATAATTAAAAAAAATGTAAAATATGAAGTATCCAAATAATAAAAAATAAAAAAAACTAATATTTTGTAGTTCTTAATATCTTATTTAGTAAAAATAAAATAAAATAAAAAATATACTTTATGTAAGAGGAAGAAGATGAAAGTTATAAAGCATGCCTTGTGAATGAAGGAAGACGATTCTAAAATCTTGTATTATAAGATTAAAATGTAAATTTAATGAATATTTCAAGGAAAATATAGAAAGGTAGATGCTATACACGGACATACTGAAAACATGCTACTTCGTATATATAAAACTGCTACAAACTATTAAAAAAAATATGAAAAAAAGTCATACAGAACAATTATCATCTTTGTTCCCAAAAATTATTCCACTAACAGATAAAGAAATAAAGAAAAAATAATTAATGATTGTCATATAATAATATTATGTGAAAATTATAACATATAGACTATTATTGTGAATGCCTTTTAACCTCAAATACAAGTTTAAAATATTTTTTATTAAAATATTGTAAACTTTGAGTCTATTATACTTTTACTTATTCTATTATTTATTTAAGAATTTATTTTTAAATATATTATTTTTATCAATTCAATAAACAATTACTAATGATAAAATTAAACAAGCATGACCAATGAAAAATTCATAACTCATTTAAACAACACGTCAAACATAGTCTAAATAGCATAAAATATTTTTAATTAAATAGAATTTCTTTTTTAAATTATTTATATTTTGAGAAAAAAAAACTTTCATCTACAAATTCTTTTCTCACCATGTGTAATGAACAGAAGAAAACAAAATTGGAAATGTAATATGAACAGAAACATTGAATTGAATGCTTATGGTTTGCCTTTGAGCAAGTAAATAGGTAACAGTGTCCCTAGGCAAAGGAGAAAGATTACAAAACATGAAACACCATGCTTCGTCTCCCTTAAGTTCATAAAGACCATTTCCATTTCACACACCTAAAGAGTAAAAAAACCTTAAGTGCATCTCCCAGACATTACATCTGGTTGCATTCTCCCCATAGTCATTAACCTCCCACTCTTAAATGGATACAAGGCGTATATGTCACCTCAATGAAGAAAACACGTGCAGAAAACCTACATAATATGGTTGTTAATTACTTGTCTTTTACTGTGAATAATCAACGAGACAATAAGACGGGAAAAGTGGAGTGTGGGGCGAAGCTAGGCATGGAAGGCAGTGAGAGGAAGCACGTGGAAAACGTAAAGGAACTGCAAAATGTGGTTGTGAATTGGGAGTGTCAAATTCCGACGGCTCTGGCCAAACTTTGAACTTGTTTTGGTTTCCATTACCATTAGGTTTATGTTCAGGTTCAGGACTTTGGGATTGTGTGGGCCATACTACTGACTCTGACATTGAAAATGTGTGTCATAGTTTTTCTAAATATTTTCAAATTCAATAAAATAAAAGGCTCTCAAATAAAAGAATTTCCCCCAAAAGGGTGTTTGAATTATCATTTTCATCATTAAATTGTATCTGAAAATTAAGTGCTTCTTAGGAAATGTCTGTTCACAATTTCCTGTTAGATAATCAAATTAAAATATCCTGTAAGATTAACTCTAAATGCTAGTTTATACATGTAAAAGTAATCAAGGTTGCTAAAACATGGAGTCTTTGCTGTCACAGATTTTAGCAACATTCTTTTCTTGCCTAATGGTTCATCTCCCGATCCTCAACTTAAACCCAAAGGTTGAATGATTTCATCAGTTTCCATGGCGAAGTTATATTTCAAGCTTTCAATTTTTTGGATTGAATACTTGAGCTCCTGTTGGATGTTCAACCTTGAAGGAGATAATACAATGTCTTTCCATACTGATCCAGCTTCACAAGCTGGGTTCGGGCGCTTGTAAAGTTCATAAATGGAGTTGGCATTTTCGTTTAACTTGGCAAGCCTCTTCAAACAGTCGAATTCATCTGGATCAACAAGCAGTGTCTTGTCTCTATCTTTCCATCCTATCAACTTTACCACACAATTATGAGGTCAGTAACAGTAATAGATGTTGAAGGCACAATAAATTAGCAGCCATGAAGACAATATAATGAAATGATTAATGCATTGATATCAACATTCATATTTTGTTGCATCGAAGTTTGACGTTAAATACTTTATATCATCTAATTCCTTTGTGTCCAACAGAGCTTGTCATTTACTATATAATATTGTTCCTTTCGATCAGTACATGTCCATGCATACAACAAAACAGCAATTTAAAAGATATCATCTTCTAAGTGAATTTTGATGTCTCGAAATATTAGTTCTGTCAAAGAAAAGCACTCCTCCTTGTCCATAAAAAGAGGGAAATTTGTACCTTGGGTGGGCCTTCCAATGCGTTTGTGAAGTATAGTCGTGCATTATCTACTAGTTGACAATAAGTCATAAATGCCTCAGCAAATCTCTTGTGTGATTTCAACTGTGAGTTTACTCTCACTGCTCTTCTGCACATGATGGCCCTCCTGTTTACATTCAAGTCTAGGCTGTTAATCTTCAAAGTGGAACTAACAATCAATGTTCATTGGAATTGAAGAATATATTGTGATTGGTAAGAATGTCAAATCGAAAGGTTGAATATAACCTTATGCCTCTAACGACTGCAAGATAAGCATCACATACTACACCAACCAGCTCAATCCTATATGGTTTTCTTTTTTTGCCTTCAACTTGTTCAGGCTCTTCGCCTTGAATTCTTTCCCAGTAGTTTTCAATCACAGTTCCATCCTCCTTCACCCTATAGCCAGGTCCCATGCGGTAACGGCGACGGTGAACATTCCTAGCCATTGTTATTGTCTGCACAACAAATGGCACCCAGGAGAGTGTGCCATCCATAATAACATCTCGTCCTTCATTTAATGCTGTAACAAGGAGTGATGAGGCTGCATCTGTCGATGATTGGTGTACCTGTTTGGAATAAATCAAACAATGCAATACAAATCACTTTGGAGTTAAAATAGTCACCATCACAAAAGAATTGGAATTGAATAATGCTACATAACATGTAATAATTCTAATGGCTAGAGTAGAAAATTAAAGAGTCTCAACCAGTTCTGCTGTTTGAATCATGTCATGGTGACCTCTTGAGCTGAGGGCCTTATAGATGACATCTGATTCTTTGAAGGCATCTGCCTCAATGATTACGGCATTCGCGGCTGCTCCTGCCCAAAAAGGTCTGTTCAAATTTCATTTACACAGAAACATCATTAGGTCATATTGTCCTTTATTCATAGTGATACTCTATGAATTAAAACCTATAGGTATCACAAATTATGTTTGAAATAAGGAAACAAACATGCATGAACTTTCTTTCTAAAAAACGTAGATAATTTCATATTTTTACGTACACATTCCTCATGTATAGCTAGCTAGCTAGCCATGTTTATCCACTTAGCCTATTAATCTTTTAATTTTCTTCGACCTTAAAGATAGGGATGTGCACTGAATCAAGATAGTGATTTTTCTTCAATATAAAGAGCTAAAGGTTGTTTAATTATTTGCTCACTTTTGTTTGAAAGATTGGTTTCTAAAACAATATTACATTATTGAGCAGTCATTTTCTCTTGTAGCATCTATTCACTGCAATTCCAGACTATGCAAAAATATAGAGCAACACAGAAGTTTCTCCCTAACTATCTTGATTTTAACAAATAAAATATCTATGAAGTTTTGAAAATTATTTTCAAAGCAAGTGTTTCACAATGTTGAAAAAAAAATAGTTAAAAGATGTTTTCTTAGTGTACTTTGTTCACGAACAAATGTTTTTAAAATGCAGAAATAAACAGTAAACAAACAAGGTCTTAGACTTACTCTTTGAGAATATCCTTGAGCACAGTGCTCTTGCCAGCTCCCATGCCCCCACCCATTAAGAGGAGCACTGGACTCCTATCGCTATGAGCTACTGGAGCCATCACCTCTGTACATTGAGAGTCATCAGTTGTAGCAATTCCCATCGCTTTCATTTCTTCCACTAATGTATTAAAAACTCTAGCCACCTTCAGATTTTTGGCAAGTCTCTCGAACCTTTGTTCCCTGTGCAATAAACAATATTTACCTCAGAAAAAATTTTAGGCTGAAGCAACCCTTTTTAATATAATTGTAGGTTCTCTAAGAACAATGACAATTGTAAATCATTTAACTATCAAATATCCAGCTCTGAACCACCTGCAAAAGCAACACCATTTAAATTTAAAGTCTTCTCATTCGAAGAGAGGTTTTGAATATTTCCTTTTACGTGAGAAACAAAAACTATTTATTCCTTTAAGCCTAAAATGTGTAAAGCGTTTATGTATTCAGTCATGCACCAGAACACTAAACGGAAGACATGTACATCAGTATAGTTTGGATTATATTCTAACATATGAAAGCTTTTGTGTAGTAAAATATTTATAATTTTTTAAGAGAAGAGTGAGGAAAATAGGTACTTGTGGAGGCTATTAATGTTAGTAGGCCCTTTTGTAAAGAACCAACTGAATGTATGAATTCAAGAAAAAAGTGAGCTCACTAGAAAATGGAAGGTTAATGACAAGTAAATTCTCTGATTATATTCTGTTCCTGTTCCAAAACACACAATCCCAGCGTCATTTTTAATGATGCTTTATATAAATAACAACACAAATAATACACACCTAGTTGCTGCCATAACTATGTGCTTGAGCCTCTTTTTTGGCTCATTTTCCGAGCTCAACACCTGCATATTAAGAAAGAAAAAAATATGGTTACCCAGTATTATACAGACAAGCCATTTTATATTAATTATTAAATGACTAAGCACCCCAATACCTGACTCATAATTGTGTCACCGTAGTTCCAATGGAATCCTAAGTAGCTAAGAATGCATCTCTCAAACTCCTCTACCAGTTTCACATAAAGTGAATCGGCATCTGGTTCATTCTCAAAGAAGGCGTATATATCATCTTCAAATCCCTCGTATTTCCTTATGTATTCAGAAGCTAATCTACATAGATGGGGACAATGTCTTCTGTCTTTGAACCCCATTTGCCTAGCTGCAACAAATTAGAGAACTTTGTATAATTAAGGAAAATGTTGAATAGTTAGAAAATGTTTGCATTAAACAATACAACCACATTTGCATATGCAAGCCAATTCAAGTTTTCTTGCTTTAGAAACAACATACCATTGGCAACATAATTTCCCAATGATACATGTTTGCGGATCCATGTGTATAATAGATGTTTTTTTTATAAAAACATATATTATTACCTACGTAATGGGAGAATCTTTCAAGCTTTGGGATATGGCTTCCGCGCGATTTCCTTATACGTGGGATGATCTTTCGATCTCTAGTTTGTTTCAGACGATAATGAAAGACGACGACAAACACCAACCCGACAGATAAGGCTACGAAGATCTGTGTTGAACTGGGTTTGACGTCATAATCTGAAGAAGTTTGAGGTGGGTGAGGGGTGAAAACCATCTTAATTGCATTCACATTGCATGAGTAATTAATTTGATAAATAAATAGAGATAAAAGTAGATCAAAAGTTAAAAAATTTACAATAACATGCGCATGAGACTCAGTTTTGTATTATTTTTTTTTTTTTGAGTTTCTATTTTTTTTTAGTTTACCTTTCTGCATTTCTCCCATAAATCAAAGACCCAGAGACCACAGGAGCTGCAATGAAGGAGGATTTTGTGTCTTTTGACTTTGTCTTTATTTTTATTTTTTAAGATGGATTCTGTAGTTGTTTAATGAAGTCTTTCATTTCTCTGGTCTTTGTCATTAGTTATACCAAGCACATTTTTTCAACCTCTTTAAATATATTTTTATTCATTTAAATTTATTAAAACTCATGAAATTATCCAAATTCAACTTTTTATATAATAACTTTCATTCATAAATCTACAAGTTTTAATAAATATTAATTAATAACGAAAATGTGTTCAAAAATATACTATTATGCTGTTCATCATTAATTATATTTGTTTGAAATATAGATTATAAAATTGATACGTGAATGCACATGTACCTATGGGTATACACGTATGTAAAAGAAAATATTTTTGTCTTGTTGGACTAATATAAAAATCATCCCATTTTTCTTATAAATACATAATTTTTAGGTAAATTATATATATATATATATATATATATATATATATATATATATTATAATGAAATCTAAACTCTAAAAAAAACAAAAATTCAAAACTCGTGTTGCAATTCTACTCATTTCTTAAAGGAAGTTGTACTAGGAAATATGCCTTGTTTTGTCAGATTAAAATGGAACATTATTTTAGCTGTTTATAATTGATTTTAAAATTTATTCATATAATATTTTACTAATGTAAAGTTATTTTTACTATTTAAAGAAATGTTTTTTTATTCCATCACAATAATTAAATGGATTGAGATTTTTTTTTTACTTGTGGAAAGTTTTACAAGGAATCACTACAAAAAAAAAAAAAACCCTATTATCTACGAGAATATTACCTACGGATAAAAATACGTACAATTTACCTACGGATTTTTATCCGTGGGTAATTATCCATTACCTACGGATATTATTCGTAGGTAAATAATATTAAACTAAAAGAATTGTCATTAGCAAGAATCGAACCCATTACCTTAAAGTTGAAAACTAATACTCCAACTACTAAGCTATTAGGATATTTTAATAATAATTTACAAATAAATTATAGTTATATTTATTCGTGTAAATATATAAATATATAAATACATAAATACATAAATATAAATATATAAATATATAAATATATAAATATATAAATATATAAATATATAAATATATAAATATATAAATATATAAATATATAAATATATAAATATATAAATATATAAATATATAAATATATAAATATATAAATATATAAATATATTAAAATATAAATATATTTATATTTATATATATTTTTTATATTTATATATTTACACGGATAAATATAAATATAATTTATTTGTAAGTTATTATCAAAATATCCTAATAAGCTTAGTGGTTGGAGTATCAGCCTCCAACTCGAGTGCTTGGGTTTGAATCCTGCCAATGACAATTTTCTTAATCTAATAATAATTCAAAGTTCCAAAAATATAATAAAAAATAAGGGAGGGGATTTTTAGTAAATAAAAATATTTTGTTTAGGTGAGTTCAGTAATCCAGTAGGTAATTACCTAGCGAATTACATACGAATTTCCTATGGAAAGAAATCCGTAAGTAAAGTAACATTACCTACAGATTTTACTCGTAGATAATAAGCGTTTTTTTTTGTAGTTATAAATTAAAAGAAAATATACACGTGCACTAACAAACACAAATTTTAAAGTAATAAATAAATTAATATATTTAATGAAAATAATTTGAGAAAGCATTTAACTCTGCTACAAGACAAAAAGGTCAAATAGTTGCTGAGTTTAGTGATGCAATTGCATCATTTGCTAACAACCAGTGATAAAGTGTTTGATCTCTTTGATGAAATATTGACCACTTTAATAGGTATTAATTTATTTGGTGAGAAAAAAAATCATATATTGTTGCTAAATGATACCAATTACAAAACATTTTTGTTGATATCCACCGAATTGTGATTGAATTATATAAGTTTTAATTAGAAGATGCTAATTCGGTCATTACGTGTTATGAAATTTAATTAGGTATAGCAACAAAATATATTTCAATCACTAAACAGTGTAAAAATAGTTTGTGAAATGACCAATATTTTTGTGTCATTAAATGTGAAATCTATATATAATAAAGAGCGTAAGAGAGTATCGGTGACTCACTCTCCAAAGCGACTAAACAAATAGGAATAATTACACAAAGAAGTTTATGTCATTTTAAAGAAGAAAGTTCATGTTAATATATAGTTTCACAATACAATATAATTGTAAGTATATCATGTTTACTTAGCAAATTAATGAAACTCTTTGGTGATTACCACAAATTCAATCCACCATTCAAGCATTCGTAACACGAGTCAGAACCAAAATTCTTCTGATTATTCACAGTGCTGAAACTGGACATGCAGAATTGCTTTGTGCCACGACATTTTGGATGATGATGATGTGCTACAACAAAAGTTTGAGTTTTGAAAGTGAGATCCAATGGCTTTCCCATGACATCATATTTAAGAAATTTATAACAGCTAACAAATGATTAGATCATAATGAACGTTAATCTTAATGGAATATTTACTATATGCTACCAATCTGTCAAAAGCAGGTTTAAGTGGGGGAGGGCTAATGAATGTTGCAGAAGCATGTGATGTTTCATGTGAGTGTCAGCTTTTCTGCTCCAGAGAAGCCTTTTGCCTCAAGTGAATGTTGTTAGCTACATTTTTTTTTTTCTGTAACAGCAACTTGCTTGGCAACTTAGGCAAGTAATCTTGGAATCTGATTTTGTGTGACCATTGGAGATTGCTTTTGGATAACCGTACAAACTTCTTTTTCCTTTCCATTTGTACCAAAAGAAAAGGATGAAACAGATGAATCCAATAGGGATTTGATGTACTGCAAGCACGTAAGGCCAGGAATCAAGTTTTGATCATCATATGATTCCTAATAAGACCATAACAATTAAAGAATTTTCTAAATTAAAAACCACAAGCTTAATTTTAATCTGATTCTGATAACATAGAATACGAAAGATAAAAGAAGTAACCAAGCTTTATCAATACTACATAATGGACTTAAGATGAATTATGCGATTGTTGAAGTTTCTGCGTATACAAAGATCTGACATGATATCTGGCAGGCAGACTCTAAGCTTAAGTCATGTTATGTAGTAGTAATGACATTAACTTGTTTATTCAAAGTTTCATTTTTAGTAGAGGAAGAGATTGCATTATAATTACACTATTGAGTAAAATATTCTTATTTTTCTTTACTATAGATTCAGACAATATATAAAAAATAAATTTTCTATGTCTGTTGTAAAATAACCAATATTTATTATGTAGGTTGTATATATAACTAAGCATTAGATCTTACTTTTCCTCTACCGGTTATCTCCAAATAATTATAAATAAATCCAAACACACCAAGGCCGGGGTTTCTACCACTCTATTTGTCATCATTTCAGTCGACTTGGAACTTACAAAGATATCTGAAGCCACGTAAGTTGATACAAACATGCTAAAAAAATCACTTATAAACAAGTATTTCAGTTTAGTGATTCAATAATAATGGAGAGCGTGCTTACCTCATGGACGAAAAATCAACATGGTGGAGCATGGCGAGAAGGTGGTGCAATGATGATGATGATGATGAATGCGAGGTATACCAAACAACGTGAAGAAGAGGAAGAACGAATACGCAAGATTAGAATGGTACAGTAAAACAGTGGTTGAAAAACAGTGCAGTTGAAAAATGAAGACAAAAATGTTGTCCTCCATGAATTTTTGAGCACATAAAAACATAAACTGATTTTATATAGACACTTTTTTTCAACAGCTGTAAATCAAAGTCAGTGATTGCGCAATATCTCATTAAGTAGGACATAAATCCAAGCATGGGAATAATCACATTTGCCATTATTTTCAGCAAAAAAGCTTTTGGTGAGTCTGAGAGAGACAGAGAATGAGAGAAAGAAAGAGTTCAAAGATTACACACAAAGTATATTGGTCACTTGAGTATGCCTACCTGCTCCTGCTAGCTGAACCAGTTCTCAACCAAATCAATATTTGGTCTGTTGCAATGTTCTTCAGTTGCTTGAGGATTTGTTTTACAGTTAAACAAAGGTTGCTGAAGAAAATGAGGAGAGTAAGCTAGGTTGGAATGAAATGGATCAGCATGTAGCTCAGGGGAATGAAGCCTGGTCCGAAATCACTCGGAAAAGATGTGTTTGAGATCGATTTGAATGAATGATCTCGAACCAGATGACATTCCCCTCAACTTTTATGTATGCATCTATGCAGGGTGGAGAGGAAGAGAGATTGCCATAGTTTTTTATACGACCATGCCATGCATTATTTTACCTGTGGAGGTCCTTATATACGTAAATTTAAGACCAGATTCTTTCTTGGACCATGTGATTATTTGGAGTCCACTTTCCACACTCCCGTTTCTTGCTTTCACACGCAGGACTTTCGTTAACAACAAAAATTGTTTGCACAAAAATGAATGTCCAATAAAGTTAAAACTATCTCTTCAATATTCATTACTTTTTTTTGTTTATCTATAATGGTATAAGAATTTTGTTATTAATAGTCACGTCACTCTAAAGCTAGTAGTATTGGGTTTAGGATTTTTTTTTTTCTTGAATCAAGAATATTCAAAATATGAGGATGTGTTTTTTTTAGTAGATTTCTTTTATTATTTTATGTATGTACAAAGTTACAAACCAAGGCTATTATAAGGATAAATTTATACCACCTAACTAATTATATGTTAATTCCTTGAAGTGTTAAATCCACCTTGGCAACTAACTACATTATCAAATAAAATAATACCTACTTTATTGTGTTTGATGGAAAATACCGAGTTTAAAATTTAAACAGAGGCCAACCCTAGACTCACATGGTGTACTAAAATTTTGCTGATATTGGAAGTTAAGTATCATTCAATTAATTTAATGATATTTTGTGATGAAAAGGTTTTGACCTTGGCTTTTGTCTCCGTTCTCAAGTAAAGCAACACTTTTGCTTGCCACTAATGTGAATAGAAGATAGTGATGGTGATCCGTCGTTAATGACCACATAGCACCAAATATGCCAATTTTGGAACACAATAGTTTAATAAATTAAGAAAGGTTTGAATTTAAAAGAATAAGCATATATGTACAAAAAGGGGAGTGTAACACTGTATGGAGGGGGGAAATGGAACATGAAAAGTTGCAAAGAATTAATTAAGTAATGGATCAACTGGTGGCTAACATGCCAAAGAACATAACATAGATAAGTGTTCTGATTTCAAAACAGAAAGGAAAAGTAACATGACCGTATGATCTCAGCCAGTGTTTCAAACTTCAGAACTCAGATCTTGCTGCAAGACTTGTTAAAGGTATAAGAGGAAAATGTTTTGTGGACATTAGTTTGTGTAAAGAGAAAAAAAAAAACAGTGGTAGATGATTTAAAATAGCAGCTGTAGATATAATTAGGGTTTTTTCTTTTCAAAATCGAAATGATGGATATAATAAATGATTGAGTTTTGGGTTTATAATTTAGGGTTTATAAACTATCATCCAATTCATGTGGAGACAGGACTTTGATGGTGGTTTTCCACCGTGAAGTTGGTTGTCAAAACCATAGTTATTAATATGAAGGACATTCCAGAATGTGGTAAAAAACTGTCTGGCCCAAAATTCTACACCACGTGAAGGAACACAGGAGTAAAGTTTTTGACAGGAAAATTTCTTAGGCCAAAATGAGATTTTGTCGAGGATTGGTAGAGGGAGGTGGCAACAGTTGTCTTGCAATGCTTGTTTGTAGAATAAAGTTTTCTTGATGCAATTCCAAGAGCAATGGATAAATCTAACACCAAACAAGTCCAACAAAAGAGTTGGGGATGGAATCATGATCTGAATGCATATGTATGATAAAAAATCACGTTAGGAACCGACTTAAAAGTGAAAACGCCCTTTGGTATGGCACTTCATTTTCACATTTCAAGGATCTTCTTTACCTCAAAAACTGTGTTCTAATTAGTAAATTCTGTCAAAGGTGACAATAATTGAAACAGTCCTAAAAGAAAAATTCTTAACTTGATGAGTTGTTTTTCTTAGTGTACGGTGGAACTTTCCATTATTATTAGAGCAAGACTTCTTTATTTTTCTTACCTTTGACTTTTAAACAGTGCAATCCACCTGTAAATAGCTTGTGTTTTGTTCGTGCTTTCTAAATGGTAAAATGAGATCCACAACGCTCATATAGTAACAACAGAGAGATACACTAGTGATCAATTTGAATTTTAAATTTTTTTTTAAAAGATTGCATTGTTATTCAGAAGGACAATAAATTAGAATCAATAAACTATTATAGTTTTTATTAGTTTAAAATTTATTATTTATTTATTATCTTTCTGATTGGTTATGGTATTTGTTTTGTAATTCCTTATTTATAATTTTAGTTTAATTTTGTGAAAGATAATGATTTGTTGAGCATGTATTCTTGTACCACTCATAATTTGTTTTTTATCATTAAATATTTAATATTTTATCTACTTAGAATAATGTATGATGAATAACAAAATTATTTATTATTTAAATAATAGTCTAATATGATATATTGTTTGAATCTTTAATGCTTTACAGTAATATTAGGATAGACTGTCACAAAAACTTTCTTTAATTCGCATAATTTTGTAACATAATTATAAGTAAAAATGCAAGTCACAGTAAAAAAAAATGTAAATATATATAATACTTATAATTTCCTTTGAAAATATACAGAGTATTTTAAATTCTAATAAATCCATAAAATTCTTTCAAATCTTATAAATTTCATAAAATTATTTTTAAAAATTTACTTGACTTTTTTCATGTAAAAAAAAATTCAAAAATCCCATTGAATACAGCATGTAAATAATTATTGAAACGTTATAATTTGTGGGAACATTTAAAAAGAAAAAAGAAAAAAAGATAACAAGTTTATTATACTTAGGTGAGATAATTATATGTTGAATATATGGTTGTAAATGTTTGTAATGTACAAAGTATGTCACAATAATTGCTAGGCTCCATGATCACAACTGCGGGATCACTTTCTTCAATAACTCCATGGCATACAAGAATCCTCTGCTCAGCCATTTCAAGCACTGGTACTTTGCTTTATGTTTCCTCATTTTCTTTTATTGCTAAAACTTAAATCCTACAATTCTGGTTACAAAATCCTTTAATACCAATAACTTACAAGACAGTCTTTTAAAAAAATAATAATAAATATGTATATTTCTTTTAAATGAATTATATATGTTAATTTAATTTTTTAGAAAAACTAATCTGTTTTTTCTTCTTCTTTTTTTCAAGCATGTCAAAATTTGTTCAAATAGACATTATATATAAGAAAAAAATACTTAAACATATTTTAATAACTTAGATACAATACAACTATTTTTTTTAGTTCTTAAAAAAATCTACATAAATATTAGTCCTAAAATATGGTATTATTTGTCATTTTTCATATATTGTGTTAAGATAATTTTCGCACAAATATTAGTAATTTAACGATAATGTATTAATAAGTCAAAAATAAAAACCTGCATGAATTTTATTATCATGGATTTATTAATCACATGTGATAGTTGATTTGTCACGTAAGCACTAAAGAACTAGGTAGAAAGAAAATAACACCATTATTGTGTTACAATAATTTTTTCCAGATTTTTTTTTTTTTACTTATTTTGATACTGATATATCCAACAACTGAAATTTTATATTAATAAAAATAATAATTGTAAATAATATTTTAAGACGAATAGTTATATTTTGTTGACTGTTATCAATTTTCAAATGATAAACATTATTGCAGTTTTATAAAATGAAAATCATTGTAAATTGTGGTAACATTAAAAACAATTGATTAAGCAATTCAATATATATATATATATATATATATATATATATATATATATGAGTCAACATAATTATTTTTGTTTTTATTTCCTAAAAATATTTATTTTTTTTAGTCTTACTTTTTTTTATTTCCCACAAATAAAATAATTTTAATGGTGTCAATGATAAGTTTACAATTTTATTCACATGTAATGGAATAATATTATGATAACATTATCAGTATTCAAGTTGAAACTTTTTTATAATAGATACTAAAAGATAAAAAAATAAAAATAAAAAGATGAAAAATGAAAAATGAAGTAAGAGATAAAATAATGATCAAAACTAAAGTACCACGGACGAAAAAATTAATTAAGTCATTAATATTATATGATTTAAATACACAAAATAACAGTACAATTTTTTAATATTAATTTTTATGATAATTTATATCATATTTTTCATTTACAATTATCTAATATGTATTTATATTTACAGTTAGCCTAAGATGTGAATTTAAATTATATTTTTTTATTAAATATTAAAACTTAATAATTGTTATTTCAATTTTTTTGTTAAATATTAACTATAATCTTAAAATCTTATATAATTATTTATACTATAAAAATTATATATATATATATATATATATATATATATAAAGGTTATTTATATATTTTAATTAAAACTATACTTTTTATAATTGTCATAATTAGTAAATGAATATAAATTCAAATTCATTTTTTAGAAACTTATATGTAATTTTAATGAAAACATTTCATTTAAGTATAATTTTTATTATGTTTTGTCATTATTTAATTTGTTATTTTGAATGCACCAACCACTTAACGACCTAGATTCTAGTTTACTCTCCTCGATTTCATGATTTCCTTATCCTATTATATTATACTTTCTTATTCTATTTTATCATGTATTACAAATATAAAATTAACATGTCCGTTAATGTATTTATTTGGTATTATTATTCATACATTGTGAATATTCCATGTAACAAGAATCCATATTTAATCCATTAAACTTTGTAACGAGGGAAAAATAATATGTAAGGATAACTAAGGTTTGCTTTTTTAACAGTTTCTAAAAATGATTTTTAAGTTTTTGAAAATTATATTTTTTTTATGAATATTTGTTATTTTTTTAAAATTATTTTTGTTTTTAATTATTAAAAATAAAAAAATATGATAAAAGATGTTATCTTTAGTTGTAAATATCAAGATTTTCACTTTATAAATATATTAAATCATTCATTTTTTATCAATATTATTTTTCAATTCTTATAAAGATTTTTCGTGATTATTTATATTATTTGTTAAATATTTTTAATAATTTTTTTAAATTATTTTTTAAAATAATCTCTAAAATTACTTTTAAAAACTAAATCAATTAAAAACTTAAAATATATGTTTCTCCAAATGAAAATTTTGGAATTTTTTTGACATTATAAAGTTATAAATTATAAGCCCAGTTCTTCCTGCACCTTCATATATTTTTAAGAAAAAAAACTAAAATATCCTGTAAAAGTTTTGCACCTCTCATATCCTACACCTTCCCTTTATTTTATATATATATATATTACTTTCATTTAATATCATTTTCAATATTTAAAGATGAGTAATAATTAATATTATATATTTATTATATGTTTCTGTACTGAAATTGAATATTAAGACTCAGTCTTCTCGATCTAGATTATTTTTGTAAAAATCAGGTTGAATTTTGCAACACCTACTTCGAAATGTATTTTTAGATTAACTTTTATGAAAACATATTTTGAAACACCTCTTGTATTTCTAAAAAAGAAAATCTAAAAATGAATTCGAAATACCTATCCTATCCTGAGATACGTTTCTAGAAAAATTATTTCAAAAATACATTTTGGAAATTGTTTTCCAAAAGCATGTTCTAAAATATATTTCTGAAATTGATTTTTTAAACATGTATTTTAGATTGGTAGATCGAGAGCACACTTCTGTAATGTGTAATTTGAAATTACAAAGATAGATGTAAGGGTAAAATAGGATTTAACTTAATGATGGGGATAATGGGAGAAATTAATGGGAGAAATTATTGAGGTGTAGAAAGAAAGTTTCTTGGCAAACATTTGTAACTGCAAGAAAATAAGGCAAACTAATTAACTGGGCCTCACGGGCCCATGTGATCTTTTTGGGTGTATTGAAAAACCCAGGCCTCCTTTGTAAAAAAGTATTAAAATTGTATATAATATTTTCATTAATTTTATTAAAATAAAATTTATAATTAAATAACCCAACAAGTGAGAAAAGTTGTAAATCAGTGATCCGTTAGCCTCTCCATGTTGTCACTTCCTTAGTATTTTTCTCAAACATCAAATAATGAACCATTTTTTTTTTAAAGTGAGAGAGAAAACCTTACCCTCATTACATACTCATGAGTGACCCAAGGTAGAGTTTTTAAGTTAAATTTACTTTTACTTTTACTTTTTTTTTTCTATTTAACAATCAATATGTTTATGTAACATTTGAGTTTATATGTTAATTACAATTAAATAATTTAATGAATCAAATAAATCTTTATATTATATATATTTTATCTTGGAAAAAAAGATGCTAAAATTTTCACAGTTAAATTAAGTAGATAAACGCAACAATGGTTAACATCAAGTAATTAACTAAACTTTTGTTATTTTTATCTATTTAAATTGTTATTTTTTTTATAGATTTTAAGCATTTTAAAATAATTTATCAAGTAAATAGTTATTCTTTTTAACTAGTAGTTTTAAACCCAATAGTTTTTTTTATGATTATAAACGATTATTGAATAATTTTAAATCTAAAAAAAATATTACAAATGCTTTATTGAATCAGGTTGTAGTTTTTTTTAATAATTTATCGAAACTATGAATAGTTGATATTAAATAATAAAATATAATTTATCTCTTTCAATTATTTAAAATTATTATAAACTGACAGTTGAAATTTTAAACATTTTTATAGAATTTATTTGTTTTTATTAAATTAGTAGTATCGAATTTACTATCTTTGTTCGCTAGAAACTATTATTAATGCATTATTAAAATTTTCGAAGTGTTATAAATGGTTTTCTGAAACAAGTAATAGTATAAATTAAAAAATAATTTCATATTTATCAATTTTAATGATTTAATATTAATATTACTATTTTCTTGAAATTCAAGAATTGAATAACACTGTGAATTCTTTTAAAAACTAATGAAGGATAGTTAGAGTTAAATTAGTAATTATAAATAGTTACAGTAATAATTTATTTAATTAAACAATATTCATATATTAAATATTAAATATATTTAATGAGGATATAAATTCATTTATATATTGATTAATTGAAATTTAAAAAAATAAATTCATTCACCTTTGGCAAAAATATCATTCAGTCCACACACCAGTGATAAATAATAAAAAGTAAAAAAATAAATAAATAAAAAAACTGAAAGCGCGAAAGTTATCAACACGTGACTCGGAACGAAAATATCTAGTATAAATACAACTCGTTTTCTAGAGATGGCATCTCTTTTATCTTATTCTTCTCATCACAATCTTGCAAAACCTAAATTCTCCGCGGCTCGATATCCTTGTGCTCTTACTCCTTCACTTCTCTCACCAATCATGTAAGTTCATTTAAACCACTAATCTCAACAACTTACAACCCGATTTTTTTTTTTTTTTTTCATATTACTCTGTTTCATCTCTCACACTATCGTTTCTAGGGCTTTTATGTAATTCTGCAAGTTATCATTCGTAGGGATACCTATTTGAAGTTTGCATTTAATTTTTGAGAATTTGGAATTTGTTCAATTGTCAAACATTTTCTTGTTATGTCCATTCCGAAAGGCAATTTTGGGTTTTGCTTTTGTGAATTTAAATTTCTGTCGAAAATAATGCTGACGATTAATTGTTCAAATTGAGTGGTTTTTGCAGAAATCATATCCATGGCCGAGCATGGTTTTGATGGACATGATGAAGGATATGTGCCCGAGGACCCTAGTTTTCCCCAAAATCATTCTGATGAACACGATGTAGGGACTGTGATTGATAGCTCTGGATTTCCTCATCTGCTGCCTGATGAACATGATGCAGTCAATTTGGTCGAGGATGCCAATTTTCCTGAAAATCATTTTGTTGAACACGAACATGATCATGAACATGATGTTGGAGGTTTGCCTGGGGACACGGATTCTCCACAGCAGGAGCATGTTGAGGAAGACCATGGTGCTGTGTATGTCACTGAGAATTTTGATTCGTCGCCGGTACAGGGATCCGACGATGTTTTGAAAGGAAATGAAATAAAAAAGTGGCCGGGGTGGCCAGGAGAGAATGTCTTCAGGATGTTGGTTCCAGTGCAAAAGGTTGGCAGTATTATCGGACGAAAGGGTGAGTTTATAAAGAAAATTACAGAAGAGACTAAGGCGCGAATTAAAATTCTTGATGGTCCACCTGGAATCTCAGAAAGAGCAGTAAGTTTCAATTTTCCGATTATTTTATGCATTGAACGATGACCTTGCACATATGTGTGAATGTCTGTTTGAAAAATATCATACTTGTTTATTATGTTGATCTCCTTCGTACAGTGAATACAATTAACTCTATTTTAACTTTAATCAGGGTTACTTAGAACTGGTAGGGCTATATATATATTGGGAATTATGTAATACCTAGTGATTCTATAGAGAAGACTTTTACATGGTAAAACTAACTTATGTAATGAATTTGAAAGTTAATCACGTGTCATGATAAAACATGTAAGATATTTACAATGGAGTAATTTTATTTAAAAAAAAATATACAGTTGCAAACGGAGTGAAACAAAAAGTATCCAAGTGAAACAAAATACAATAAAAAATAATAAAACTGGTTAAATATACACAAAAAAAAGGAGATGTCTTTTGTCTCGGTAACCAAATGGATATGTGCAGGTTGTCAAGCAAATATGAGTGACCAAAGTGGCTTCAAATCGAAGTGCCAAAGTTCAAGTTGCAGGGAACAACAATGAGCATGTACAAGTGTCTGTGTTAACAATCAGAAATAGTTTGTGCAGACTTTGATGGCAAGAGGCTTTCACTGTACCTGGTAACTTCAGAACTCAGGTCGATTGGTGTCTTGCCACACTCCGTGAAACTATTTCCTTGAAGAACTCCTAAAAAAAAATATAAAGATAATACAACGGAAACGATTAGATGAAGTCAGGACTCAGGAGATAATGTCATTGACATTTGTAAATCTGAAATTTATCTTTATCCATCCATCAATTAGTTGGGTGACAGCTACCTAGAATTTGAATTGGTTGCTAATCCATTGAAACAGATATTCACAGGGTCAAAGGAATTGAAAATGAAATTAAAACACAATGGTTTTTTATTGCTAGTAGTACCACAATTTTGATGAAGAAATATATTTTTTGAACATTGAGATGGATCAATTAATTGTTTGCATTAAAATTTGAAAATAAATCTGTTTTTCATATTTTTGAGATCTAATTTTGTATTTTGTGTTTCTGAATTATCTTTCTTTGATGCCTTTTGGTAGGTAATGGTTTCTGCCAAAGAAGAGCCGGATCGGCCCATACCACCTGCTGTTGATGGTTTGCTAAGGGTTCATAAGCAAGTTATCAATGTTGATCGTGACCTTGCAGATAGTGCATTGGCTGCTGGACGATCAGTAGTTACTAGGCTTCTAGTGGCAGATACTCAAGCAGGAAGCTTGATTGGGAAGCAGGGATCAACTATAAAATCCATTCAAGATGGTTCTGGTTGCACCATACGTGTTCTGGGATCAGGTTTGCTCACAGCTGTTGTATATTATTTTAGGGTATTTGTGCTTGTGTTGGCAACCAATTATTAATAAATATTGCTTTTAATTAGTTATTTTTTCTTAAGCCTTTCATTTGGGTCTTTTTAGAGATATTATACCAAGTAGTTCTTTTATCTGCTCTTCTTTTTGAAGTGCTCTTCTTATTTAGTTGAAGTGTTTGTTACTGTCATACTGCATTTTTTTTAATTATTTTTTTGTTAAACAATTATACCAAAAAAATGATTTAGCCTATTTTGAATTAAAAATACTGGACTATTCTTTTAAATTTCTTATTACCAAGTTTTTTGTCCTGAATATTGGGAATTTATGCAACTGAATAATATATTATTTATCTTTAAACAGAACACCTGCCAGTATTTGCTCTGCGAGATGATAGTATTGTTGAAATACAAGGGGATTCTACTGGTGTTCACAAGGCAGTTGAACTTATTGCAGTTCATTTACGCAAGTTCTTGGTTGACCGCAGCATAGTTGGAGTTTTTGAAACACAGGCAAGTTCCCCATTTTTAAATTGTTTCTTCGAAGTTGAAGATATGAATTCAGAAGTGGGGTCAAGATTTCTTTCCATTCTATTGGCTTTATTTCGTCAATATTGTTAATTGTTTCAGCAATGTTTCAGTTTTAGTTTTCGCATAAGTTTCTTTGCATACAATTCTCTGGGTAATTTTTTCGCCCCCTTCTTCCAATCTTCAGATGCAAACGTCAGATGTTAGAGCTAACCAGAATGGGCCGCCACATCAAAGTTGGGTTCCTCCTCAAGGGTTTCCTGCTCCTGCTGGAAGTGGTGGTGGAGGACCTGCTTTTGCACCCAATCATCAATATATGCCACCTACACATCACTATGATAGTTATTACCCACCCACTGAGTTGCCTCCCATGGATAAGAATCTTCATCAAGGTCCACCCCCTGCCTATGCAAGGGATGCTTCTATGGGAATTCATTCATCAAGTGTACAACCACATCAATCTCTTGTAACTAAGGTGTTGTCTTTTGCTAACTTGAGGATGATTGTAGATACTATTATTCACTTTTGGACCCTTTGGTTTTACCTTAAATTAATGTAATTTTTTATATATTGTGTAGGTCACGCAGCACATGCAAATTCCTCTTTCATATGCAGATGCTGTTATAGGAGCATCAGGAACTAATATCAGCTATATTCGTCGTGCTAGTGGGGCAAGTATTACAATTCAGGAAACCAGGGGTGTGCCAGGGGAGATGACTGTCGAGATGAGTGGGACTTCTTCTCAAATACAGGCAGCCCAACAGCTGGTTCAGGTATTTTTATCACATCTTGTATTCTGCTTGTTACCTGTATTATTTTTGGCGAAGTGTTACTCCATGGGGAACTCCTTGATTTTGTGGGCGCTTGTTGTTGATTTGAATTTTAGTAATTGAATGATTTTAATATTGTCAAATATACTACACCCTAGAACTGGTAGCCCCGCTTCTCTGTTGCCAATATGTCTACTAATACCAGTTCGTCGGCCACACTAGCGGCTACAATCCATAGTTCTGCTGGTGAAACTCCACTTTAATTGTGATGCTTTTTTAATCCAATCCAATAAATTGACAAATTTTGTCAAGGAAAAGATGATCAATAGGGGCATCTGTTTGCTGAATCCATGACCATAAAGAGTGAAGACTCCTTGTTTTATTGGAGAATTCCTGCTATAAAACTTATTAATTAATACAAATGATATCTTTCTTGCCCATTAATTTCAAAACTCAAATCCACCGAAAAAGACTGTAGTTATCAGGTTTAGTTTATCTGAAATGCACACAATCTATCTTCTGATGCAGAATTTCATGGCTGAAGCTGCAAATGCGACGCAGGATCCAATGGGGGGTTCAGGTAGCCAAGGTTACAGTACCTATCCAACTAATGCTCCGGTTTATGCATCTCCACCCTCCAGCACTGGAGCTCATACAGGCCACGTGCCTTCAGCAGATTATGGGCCCGTTTATGGCACCAATTATGGGTATTAAGGTGCTTTATTTTGTCTTGCTTAAGGAGCTTTGTGTAAACTGTAAACTTAACGTGCAATTATATTTTACCATGGGGCATATTTTCTAGGTTTATGCTGTGCTAAGTGTATTTTTTTTTTCCTGCGTAGAATGTTATTATACTGTTAGTCCTCGTTTTTTTGTTGGGCATTTCACATTAATTATTATTATTATAAACGATTCGATGTTAGAACCTACGCTCACCAATTTTATTGCGTAAATTCACTGTGTAGGAAGGAGTCTTACTAACAACCTATGTTAACCTCTGCTCCCCAATTTCATAATTTAGTCTTATGAAAAAGTAATATAGAAATTAAGATTTTGTTAAACACTTTCTTTTTCTTATATCTTCAACTATATTTCGTTTTCTCTACACTGTTAATGTAAGACTAGAATCTTTTCCGTTACTAAGATGGATTTTTGTTGGGCCAAGAGTAGATCAATTTTTAAATCTTATGTTTAAGTTTCCTTTTTTGACTTGTTTATTTTCGTATTAACAATTTTGACTCGACTGTTTATACTCTATATTCATGTTTCAATCAAAAGAATGAAACAAAATATTAATATGATTTGATCTTTATGGCAAGTTGGTTAATGAATTTGATTAATGCAGATGGTTCCAGTTGCAAGAAATATTGGTTAAAGCTTAGCACATGTTTTGTTAATATTAATTTATATAGTAATTATATAATTGTTAATCTTACTTTATATAGTAATTTTATATTTAACATGATATCTTATATGTATTAAAGTTTATAATTATTGTGACACATGAATATAAATTATATTATTTATTAGATTATTAAAATAAAATAAAATAAAATCATAATAGTAGTTTAATATTTGAAGATATTTATTGTAGTTTTAAATTCTTGAATATTTTTTGAGATGAAAAACCGTATTAATAAAATATTTTTCATAATTCTTAAAAAAATTATTTATTGTTTTAAATCTTATATGTTTTACATTGTTGTATTATTTATTTAAAAATTATATTTTTTTTATATTTTTCATAATTTAAATTAAAAATCAACTTTTAGAAATTTATTATATGGAAAATTTTAATAAAAAAGAAGTCATGTAAATATAATTTATATTGTATCCAATCATTGTATTGTTTAGATTGTTATGTTGTATGGTCAAATATTAAATATAATTCTTGTTCTTATGCTATTAATCATGTTTTTTATTTAATAATTTGATTATAAATATCTTGTATGAAATTTATCTTCATTTTATCTTTTATCATTATTTTTTTATTTTTAACCTTTTAAGTTATATATATATATATATATATATATATATATATAGTCTTTTAAAAAAGCATAATTAAGAAATATTTTATGTGAAAAATATTAATATATGTATATTTTTTAAGAGTGATAAATCGATGGTGTCTAACGGGTTGATCCGCCTTTTTTAACTTGTTAATTCATTTATACCTCTTCTACATTACAAGTCCCTTTACATTAAAAGTGTTATTTAGTTTTAGCACAATGCTATTGCTATTCTTTTAAACGGCAAATATATAAATTCATGTAAATATTAGCACAAACTAAACAAAAATCACTCAACTACTCTGTTTCATACAAGCTCTAAAATACTAAAGCTGAAAATTTTCAAAACTGCACACCCTTCGTGTAGTGAATTTTAAAATTGTTTCAGTCCTATGATTCATATCAGGAATTATATAAATCCAGTTAACGAAGATTCAATGAAACCACAGACGTCATAAGCAATTAACCATTGCGTGGGAGATATGAGTAAGTCCTCGCAGAAGTAGAAGATGAAAAATAGTATACGTCGAATTTTGCTACCTATTCATCAAGTTTTCTTACGATAAAATTGCACCCACATTTCTTGTTCTTGTATGTACTACTTTTATTTTAATTTTATAGTTCTTTATCTCTTTCTAGAAACTGAAAAGAGCTAATTGTCCTCTGCTGTCCGCAGCCCTGGATGAAAGTGACGAGGGATGTTTGTTTCGTTTTATCTGAAACCCTCTGTTGACCGTAGAGTAGTGAAATAATTGACTCCACTTCTGCTCATAGCCGTCTTTCTTAAATAATAATGACAACTAATATTGGATAAAAGAAAAATACAAACAACTAAACCACAATGCTCAAACTCAAACCTAACACATTTATTCAAACAATTCCCTAGAGTGAGGGTACGAGGTGGACTTAATAGAACTAGCTGGCTTTTAATTTGAGGTTTCCCTGCCAATAATCTTCACAGGAAAACCACCTTCCATCTTGGAGGTGAGGAAGGCAAAGAAGTGAGGCTCCACCCCTTCAGCCACCGTGGGAACCACCGTGAACCGCCTCAGAATCCCAGACACTACACTCTGCATCTGCATAAAAGCCATTTCTTTCCCCAGACACATTCTGGGACCCGCTTGAAACACAGGATAAGTGAAAGCATCTTTTCCCACAAACTTCCACTTTCCAGATTCAACCTTCTGCAACCACCTCTCTGGCTTAAACTCAGCCCAATCCTCACCCCAAATACTCTCCAACCTCCCCATGGCGTACACGTGATACGTCACCAACGTCCCCTTCTTCACCACCGTCCCATCCGGCAAAACATCGTTGTCTGCTGCTTCCTTCGTGTCCATCGGCACCGGCGGGTACAGCCTCATGCTTTCGCACAAAGCTGCATGCGTGTAAACCATATTTTTCACTTCATCAAACACTGGAACCTCCGATTTCTCCGTTATCTCCTTCACAATCTCCTTCTCCACTAGCGGATTCTTCGACAGCAGCCAGAAAAACCACGTCAGCGCTGCTGACGTGGTATCCTTCCCCGCCAATATGAAACTTATGACTATGTCCGTCACGAAGTCTTCATCAGAGTGCCCCGAACTCAAGAACCGTGAAAGCATGTCCACCGATTCAAGCGATTCCTTCTCCTTCAGCTCCCTCTTCTTCTCTCTCACTATGTTCTTAGCGAAGTCGTGCACTTCCCTCACTGCCATTCGCAAACGCTTTTCCGAACCTATGTTAAGCGCCCTCTTCACTTTCCACACCAAGGGAAACACTTCGCGGAACCGTTTGCTGCTTATCTCCGTCGCTTCTTCGTACGCCATCGCGAACTTGCTCCGTTCATGTGATGGGGTCAGGTACTCCGGGTCGAAGCCGAACGCGATTTTGCAGATGTTGTCGAAGGCGAAGCGTTGGAGGATGTCTTGGAAATCGAGGGTCTTGTCTTGTTGTGCCGCTGAAGCCATGATGGGGACCAGACGGTCTGCGAGTTCGGCATCCACCACGTGGTCAACGAACTTGCGTAGAGACTTGGTGTTGAATTCGTGGCTTGCGATTTGCCTTTGGAACTTCCAAGTGTTGCCATCGGCGTTGAAGATTCCCGAGCCGAGGAAATCTGAGAGGGTGCTGATGAAGGAATAGCCCTTTTGGTAGTTGGAGAAGTGAGTCTTGAGAATGTGCTCCACGTTGGCAGGGTTGCCGGTGATGACTTGGCGGCGGCCTATACTGTGGTGGAGGGTGAACGTGGCGGCGGGTGAGATTTGGACTATATCGGATAGCCACTGGATACGGCGGTTGCCGCTGCGTTTGAAGGCTAAGTAGGAACCAATCAGTGGGTATGACTTTGGGATGGTGACGATTTTTGTTGTTGGATCAGCTTCTTTCTTCTTCAAACCTGCGGAGGAGAAGAAGAAGAAGAAGAGGGGAAAGATGATGATGAGGAAGAGAGGAGCTAGCAGCTGCAAATTTTGAAGTATCTCAATCATTTTCCTATGACGCGATTGCGAAATTAGAAATGGAGTACAATTTTTTTTATGTGTAGATAGATCTTCAGTTGTAATACGTTGGATGTGATAATGTGAATGAAAGTTTGTGTATATATATACATATAGTGAAGGAGGAAGGCGTGGAGAAAAAGTATTGAATGGTACGTTTTCAATTATTTCTCTAGCTTTTCTTTTTTTGGATTTGACAGCATGGCCATAGTTAGGCGTAAGCAAAATCGTCACCTTCTATCTTTGTTTTTAATGTGCATATTTGTCCATTTTTAAAGTTTGACAAAGCGGGCATAGATCAGAACACGCATTGCCTTGCGTAAGCAAAATCGGATCATTGTATTTCTCTTTCGTTCTTTATATAATGTCCATATTTACTCCTATCTTATCAACTTCACAATGAATATGTAAAATATTTATAATTGCGAAGAACTCAAGGATCTCAAAGGAGAATCAAAGCACCACTTTGGGGAGGGGTTCAATAACCTATAAATACTCCATGAAATCCCTTCTCTCGAACAAATAAACGTAAATACTCGAATATTCTGGTTAAGTCGTCAAAAATTCTATCAACATCATTTAACATATGTAATTAGATTCAGCGTATTAACCACTTATATATCCATCTTCATAGTTAATGAATGTTATATAACAATGAAAACAAAAATAAATTATTATTTTACATCAATCAAATTCAAAATTATATCTTATTACTATTATAAATTTCTGCATGTATTTTTAAGTCACACAATTTATTAAATTATGAATTTTGTTTTTATTAAAGTATTAAATTCGTGTCCATCTTAAAATTTGGAATTCCAGATGATAATAATTATCACGTTGTCTTTTATCAAAGCATTAACACCAAGAAGAAAGCAGATTTGATGTTTGGGTAATGATAAGTTCCACCCAATTCTGAAACAATTATTTTCCTTGAAGTTTCTGTGTGAAAAGGTGACGACTTATCTTACCAAGAAAAGGAAAGGACGTCAATTAAACACGTACACGTGAGACGCATCACGTATTGGCTCGAGTTTGATGGGAGAAACTTGACCCCGGGTTGGGGTGAGGTTTTCTTTCTTTTAAAAAGTGAGAGGAAAATAAGAATGGGTAATTTAATCCTGATTTCGATCCGATTTATTTTTGGTTTTAATTTTATATTTAAATTTAAAATATTAATATTTTAAAAATATTTTTTTATTATATATAAAATGATTTTTTTATATTTAACCAAATTTTTTTATCTATTTTTTAATTTTTTTGTTTTTTTTTATCTTTTATATCAATTAATTTATTATATTATTTTTTCTCTTATTTTTTTTTTTACATTTCCTTAATCTCTCGTCAATTTGTTTTTTTTTTCAATATTTTTTAACCAATTTAATGAATATAAGTTAATTTTTTTATTTTGTATCTTTTTTAAAATATTTTACATAAATCTTAATAGTAACTAATATTATTTTATTTATAATTTATACATATTAAGTTTTATTATGTGATATTTTTTTATCTTATTATTCTTATTTATTATATATCAAATTTTATCTTAATAAAATAATTATATTTTAAAAGATTAAATGAATTGATAATTTAAATTTTTGTTATTTTAAACTAATTGAATAAGAATTAACTTATTAAATATTTCTTTATAAACTATATATTTCATATTTTTAAATCACAATTTAAAAATGAATTAATTTATATATAAAATCAAATATTTGAATATAGTATTATAATAATAATGTTATAAATAAAAAATAATTAAATATTTTTTTACGTATATATTTTAATATAAATATAATAAATTAAAATGTATATATAATTAATAATAATTATAAATTATAAATATTTATTTATATATAAAAAATAGATAGTAAAATTAATTTATTATAAATGTAATTATTTTTTAAAAATCACATAGATGGGCTACGAAGAAGAAAAACGTGAAATCCAACAAAAACGGAAATTTAAACTTAATTTCTAACTTGACAACAAAAATAAAAAACAAAAATAAAGATAATTAAAAAAGTCAGGAAGGATCGAGAGCTAAAACCTCTCTTCCCTGCTTACAGGTACAAAACATGGTTCCCTAAGCATTATTCCACGTTGCCATTAGACACATGTCTATGAGCATCTCCCATAGAAAAGGCTTAAAAAATTTATTAAAGGTACTCGAACCCACTATTCCATTAAAGGAGATGATATGGCAAGATAAATTGCTTCAAAATTAGAGGAAATTAACAAAAGAAGTAACGAATGTTTAAGATAAAATATACTAATTTAATATTTTTTTAAACGGTTAATCAGTGAAATCATTTATCATCAATCTAAAATTTATTATTAATTTAAATTTTATTTTCAAAATTCACAACAAAAATTATAAGATTATTAACCACCAACCGACAATAATAACCCATCAATAATAATTAATTTTAAAATTTAAATTAAAATATATAAAATTCTAATAAAAATCGTATAACTGGGCAGTGCGATTTACAATTTTAATAAAAACGGACAATAACAACGGATCCGGACAATAAAGATGAACATGAACGCTAACAGTAATTGCAGAGTTAAATAAAATGGTAGGGGATGTGAAAGTAATTCAAGTATGCTCACAAAGTTGGTTCGCCATGATCTGAACTAATAATAAGTAAACTCAATCCAATTTATTTTATGATGAACAAAAAATTTTAGAACTTACATCAATTTATTATAGAATGATGGGTTACTTGACTAACTCACATTTATTTTTTTCTTATTTTTTTAAAATATGATTTAATCAAGGAACTTAAACATTATGTCGTGGTGATAAACAAACGTTATAGCGTGATAAACATTGTAGTATAATTGAAAAGTGAGACTAAAACTTGACATTAACATGACAAACGCTATAATATGATCGAAACGTGGGATTGATATGAGACAAACGTTATAACAATTAAAACACAATGAACATGATGGGTGCGATAGAAGGAGGATAAGTGATCTAAATGTAATAATTGATGATAAATTTAAGTGAGAATTTGATTTATAATGACGACATAAAATATAGGTGGAGAAATAAAAATTATATTAATTGATTATTAATTATAAAATGAATAGGAAATTGTAGATTAACCTACTTTAACCTGACTCGAATTAACTTAACCCATAAGTTAAGTGAGATAGAGAAAGGAGAATGGAAAACGATGGATGAATGGAAGAATGGAGTACTTGGAAAATTGTACCATTAAATGAAAAAAAAAAAGAATTAGACAGTTGGATTATGTATATTATTAGGGTTGAGAGGTGTTTTTAAATTTGACTGTTGAGTATAATTGAGTAGTAATTAATTATTATTTTTTTACACTACAAAACTTCAATTAAGGGTAAAAAAATTTGACATATCCTTCATTTCACCATTTTTTTTTCACTAGTTATGAGTCTCAATCAATTTAATTACCTGTATTAATATAATTTATTGTAAACTAATTCATTTCTTATGGGTAAAAATTCTTCAAATTCCCAAAATTCTATTTATCTACCACCAATTTTTATGTTTCCACCATCTCCAATGATATAAAATATGAGTAATATTCCTCCTTCATCCAATGTAAAGTCTCATCCCTTAAGTGAACTAGATAATATTCACCTTAATGTATCTAATATGTTTAATGAAGTTATATCAGGTTTTACACCTATTATGTACTCCATTGTGAATGAAATGTAATATGAAATAAGATATTATTTAACATATAGTATTTATCTATATTTTATAATATTTGTAAAAATTATTTCCATGTCACAAAGATAACAAAAAGAAATTTTTTTATTCAACAATAAGACTTAAGGATATTGAATATACATTTTGGAGTCTTCAAATCCTAATTTGCAATTTTGAGATGTTCATGAAGAATATAATTTATACATATATTATATTACACAATATTGATGATTGAAGATAAAAAATACATTTATCAAAATAACATTATGATATTAAAAAAAAATAGTATGTTTAATTATTGATATATCTTCAATTTTTTATCCTAATTTTTAAAAAAGAGTAACTATTTAAGATAAAATTAATTATCACCTATTTCAAGCAAACAAAAATATGAAAGATAGAATGATAAAAATTAATTTTATACACTATATTTTTTAATGTTATTTAGTTTTTATTATATTTATTTAAACATTATATATTTGATATTATTTTTAAATTAAAATAAGATGGTGTATTATTAATTAAAGTAATTAATTTTAAATAAAATATTTAATTAATTATCTCTTTGGATCTTTGGATACAAATATCAGTGCTATCTCTTTAGAATCTAAACCTACGAAAACCATTGAGATGTTTCCTCATCTGATACTTTCTTTCTTCTTCTTTTTCGTCCTTCCCGGTCTCTTGTTCTTCTTCCTCGGCCACTCGTCTACAGGTTCGAAGAAGAAAGAGACAGGTTCTGCATCAAACATTTCTCAACCAAAAGTATACCCGTTTATTGGTTCTTATCTAGCCGTCAAATCCCTCGGTAACCGCCGTATTCAGTGGTTGTCCGATGTCCTCAAAAACTCACCCTCTGCCACTTTCACCCTCCACAGCCCCTTGGGCCGCCGGAACATCTTCACTGGCAACCCAGCCACCGTAGAGTACATTCTCAAGACCCGTTTCTCCAATTACGGAAAGGGCATCACCACTACTACCATTCTCTCCGATTTCCTGGGCACAGGAATCTTCAACGCGGATGGCGACAAGTGGAAGTTTCAGAGACAGGTGGCCAGCCAGGAATTCAACACAAAGTCTCTCCGGAAATTCGTGGAGCAAGTGGTGGATGCTGAACTCTCCAACCGTCTCCTCCCCATCCTCGCTTCAGCCGCAGCAAAGCAAGACCAAACCCTCGATTTCCAAGACATTCTCCAACGTTTCGCGTTTGACAACATCTGCAAAATCTCGTTCGGCTTCGACCCCGAGTACCTGACACCGTCCGTTGAACGAAGCAGATTCGCGCGAGCCTTCGAAGAAGCGACAGAGATCAGCAGCAACCGGTTCCGCGAGCCTTTGTGGTTAGTGTGGAAATTGAAGAGAGTACTTAACATAGGTTCGGAAAAGCGATTGCGAATGGCAGTAAGGGAAGTGCGCGAGTTCGCGAAGAACATAGTGAGAGAGAAGAAGAGGGAACTGAAGGAGAAGGAATCGCTTGAATCGGTGGACATGCTTTCGCGGTTCTTGAGTTCGGGACACTCTAATGAAGACTTCGTGACGGACATAGTCATAAGTTTCATATTGGCAGGGAAGGATACCACGTCAGCTGCGCTGACGTGGTTTTTCTGGCTGCTGTCGAAGAACCCGCGCGTGGAGAAGGAGATTGTGAATGAGATAATGGAAAAATCGGAGGTTCCAGTGTACGATGAAGTGAAGAATATGATTTACACTCATGCAGCGCTGTGTGAAAGCATGAGGCTGTACCCTCCGGTTCCGACGGATGTGAAGGAAGCAATGGGCGACGACGTTTTGCCGGATGGGACGGTAGTGAAGAAGGGGATGTTGGTGACGTATCACGTGTACGCCATGGGGAGGTTGGAGAGTATTTGGGGTGAGGATTGGGCGGAGTTTAAGCCAGAGAGGTGGTTAGAGAAGGTTGAATCCGGAAAGTGGAGATTTATGGGAAGGGATTCGTTCACCTATCCAGTGTTTCAGGCGGGTCCAAGGATTTGCTTGGGGAAGGAAATGGCTTTTATGCAGATGAAGAGGATGGTGGCTGGCGTTCTCAGGCGGTTCACGGTGGTTCCCGCGGTTGCTCAAGAGGTCGAGCCTCACTACTTTTCGTTCTTGACTTCTCTTATGGAAGGTGGCTTCCCGGTCAAGATCGTTCAAAGGGTTCCTTCAAATTGAAAAACAAAACATTCTAATTCGTCATCTTCTGCACAGTTTTCTTCGTGTTAAATCTCTGGTGGTTGCTTATTGTCATTTCCTGCTCTTACTTGTTGTCATTTTCTTGATTTTATTCCTATTCTTTATAACTTAAATGAAATGTTGAGATATAAGTGTTTCCCTTTGGAATAAAAAACAGAAGCTTGGTTCTTGTTAAGTATAAAGCACCAGAGAGTCACTAATTACCTGTTTGAAAATAAGAAAGAAAATGTGAAAAAATAGAAAATATTATGTTCATTTAAAGAAAACATATATAAAAAATAATTTAAAAGAAATAAATACTTGAATTAAATTAAATATTTTTTTAATTTAGAATTATTTATATAACTATTAATTATTTTTTTTATTAATAAAATACCTTTTTAAATTAATATGCAATTTTTTAATAATATATAATTATAAAATATATTTTTAAAAGAATATTTAAATTTAAATTAATAAAATAATATCATAATAAAAATAAAAACATAAACTAAATTATTTATTTCATTTTTATAATGATTTAAAAATCATAATTTTTATATTTATAATATTTATTGAAATAGTAATTAAAAATTATATAAAAATTAAAATTATAAATATAAAAATAAATAATTATTTATTTGAGTAATAATATTATAATTTTATTTTTTTACTCATAAGTGAAAAGTGAAACATATATTTTATAAAATGACACATTTTTTATTATCTTTCTTGTTATTGTACATAAAAAATATATATTTTTTATTTATTTTTATGAATTAGTAACCTTTTACGCCACTTTTTTTTAATTAAAAGCAAAACAACATTTAAATAGGGTTACTGGCTGAAAATGCTGTTTGTAATAGGAGAAAGCTTCCTCGATTACTCAACTTTCTGAAACAATGTAAATCTACTTTCTCTTTCATTTTTTTTTATGTTACTTCCCCTCGTATTTTAAATAAGTCTAGATTTTATTTTATTTTTTACCTTTAAATTCTTTTTTATTCTACTATATCTCATTTTAGTTTTTTTTTCAAAACATATGATAGAGAAAAAACACACACACATATATAATTTAAATATTAAAAGTCTAAAACCAAAAAATAGATATACTTTAATTTAAAAAAAGATAGCAGATATTGAAATAAAAATTAAAAGTCAAGAAAAAAAACATAAAAATCAAAAAGTACAATTTGATTGTATTTGAAGGTAAAAACGTGTTTAACCGTTAATTTGTGGAACTCAAATTTGAATATAAGTCTAGGTTTCGCTATTTTCGCGTGGCTCTAATATGAAAATTCAAACACAGGGCATTTACATGAGAAATGGACACAAACTAAAAGTCTAGAATTCATTATATCACAATCCTATTCTCTCAAGTAAACGTCAAGGTTAAGCATATACATTAAGAAAGTGTCTTCATTGTTCTGTTTGTGATCAAAGTTATATATCAAAAGAAAAATCTAAAATGGACGATGCCATGGTAGAACCAACACATGTATTTTTCAGAAAATTATTTTATATAAAAGAAAAAAAAGTCAATATAATGCTAAATTAGGATTTGAATTATATTTTATTTCAAAAATTTATATTTGATAGTTAAATGAAACTCATAATTTAAAAGATGTAGACACGTACCAAAGCATATCTCATTATTTAACTAATGCAAGAATTTTTATTTTTTGTTTCAAAATAACCAATTTTTTATCCTATTTACACATGCACATCGTACATCCATAGTTGAATAAAATACATAATAAGTTTCAAGTTTGATAATAATTTCATTAAAAAAAATAAAGTTTATATTCATAATTTATTAGCAATTTAGAATCTTTTATACTGAGAATACATACTATTTGAACTATTTTGATTCGTCTTTTTTTCTTTTTATCTTTTTATTTGCTCAAACGAAAATTAATTCTTTTATGGTCGGTTTAATTTTTTAAAAGTTCCGCGTGATTGACAAAATTAAACCTACTTTTATTCAAAGTCTTATTTTTCAAACTAAAGTTCAAAGCTTAAATAAGAATATTATTCCATCGTTTTTCTAACGGTGAAGGTGTTTTACTTGTGTGGTCAAATATTCGCTAGCACCTCAAATATCATTTTATGGTTGAATGCTTTTTTTTTTTTTTCCCTTTGACACCAGTTTTGGTCAAGTTTTTTTTTTTTTTTTTTTTTTTTTCTCTTACAGATTTTTATTTACCACGTGTGACATTATGATATTGATGTGATCCATCTCTTGACTTGTTGTTGCACAAGTTAATGTATTTGTTTATATGCTCACTGAAGTTGGTCATTATGAATCTAATAACTGAGCCTGATGCACAGTTTCCCCTCAAACAAACTGGAATCCATTGAAAATTTCATCGGTATTGGACTATAATAACATCCTGGGTTCGCACTTTGTTTGAAAAAAGGTGGTACTTCTATACTTTCTTTCTCCTCTTTCCCATTTTATAATATTATCTAAAAATTATTCCAATTATTTTTGGAAAAATATATGTTTATACTCATTTTTTCGTAAACATTTAATATACAACTTACTTACTTGTTGGCAAAATTTGGGTAATGTATATATATGATACATAATTTAAATGTGTTAGGACCATTATTTATTAAGCCAAATAATAAAGTGATTTGACTAAATTAAAGTTTTGGCTAAAAGCATATGTCATAAAAATAAAATTGTGTAGAGACCATTGAGCAATTTCTAATTTGATGAGGGGCCAAATTGGAAATACTAAAACTTAAGTAATTAACCTAATTCTGGTTATCTAAAGGGTCATGGTCCCCTTCTGGGAGCACACACACAAAACGTAAGTATCAGTCACATTCCTTTCTTTCTATCCCCATCAAGAGAGAAAATTAAGAGGAAAATACATGTGCTCTTTAGGTGGAAGACCATAAGATCAATATAGTGCTCTACAAAGACATCATCGTTATGGCTAATTCAGGTACGCTTTCGCATTCAGTTTACAACATGTTTATCATTATGGGATTATGTTTATGTTTGATCATTAGAATCAAAATCAGGATTATTATTATTATTATTATTATTATTATTATTATTATTAATTTTCCAACAATTGGTATCAGAGCCGTCCATATTTGATTCATGTCTGTTTAATTTATAGAACCCTAATTATGAAAATTAGGATTAATTTTGTTTTAAACAATTCAAATTATCCAATTTTATGAACCCTAAGTGGAGAATAATCTCTAATTTTTCGTGAACCCTAAAATTTAAATTTGGGGGTAACATCCCCAATCTGATTCTGCTTGTGATGGAACCATGGAGGAAGCTATGAATTCTTCTTCTTCGTTTTTTCCTTTTATTTCGGTTTAAGTTTCAAGTTTTACTGAGAAAGAAACAGTGTTTCAAATTTCAATCTTTCTTGTATTGGGTTCTCTGTTCTTTTTTGAATCTTTTGTTTTTATTTAATTTTATGGGTTTGGAATTGGGGGTGGTGTTTGTGGAGTTCCCAACACAGAGAATATTAGGTAAATGGTGAATGTTTCCACAGGTGTGTCTGTTCTTATTTTTAGGAAAATTTGATGTTAAATTCCCTGTTTAAGGTTTGAGTGATTACTATTTAATCTCCTTTTAGGGTTTAGAGCAGTATGTTAAAAAAACTCAGAACTATTTTTGTTTCATCCCTAGTGTGATTTTAGGGAGATGTTCATCCTTTATGTATTGGTGGAAAATGAGGTCTTTTTTCATCCTTTGATTTGTTCAAATGAGGTGTTCATCCTTAATGAGATTTTAGGGAGGTGTTCATCCTTAGTAGAATTCTAATGAGGTGATTCTCTTTTGAATTAGTTTCCAAATATTAAATATTTGGTTTTGTTATATAAATAAAATATTCAATTTTTGGTAGTTTAATATTTTTTGTGAGCAAATTGAGTCAAGAAATCACCAAAGTAACTTCTCTTGAATTGGGCAGTTCATGAAAAATATTGAATGTTAGTGTTTGTGTATATTCATGCGAGTATTAGTCGGCCCAAAGGAAGATTAATATTTGGCCGAATTGCATACACACTTGTAATAATAAACATGTGATAATTATAAGGATTTGCTTTGTCGATGATAAATCAATCCAAAGACTGGTTTGTTGTTGGACGTGCTTTATTGTCAATGTTTGATTATTACAACAAGATACCTCTAGCAGTTAATATTACTTGTCCAAAGACTTGATATTGATGGTGCATTGGGTGTCTTGAGATGAGTTAAACCACTATTTGAATATATATTATTTATTTTTTATATAATGTGAGCATAATTAGTTTATTTCTCGTATTATAAATTCAACTACAATTGCTTCTGTATCTGCCAATTTAAATTCTGTTCCGGTCCTCGATGGAACAAATTTTAAGGACTGGAAAGAGAACATTGATATTGTTCTTGGTTGCATGGATATGGATCTTGCGTTAAGGACTGAGCAACCCCCTACTCATACGGATTCAAGTACCTCTGAACAGAAAAGAGATTATGAGAAGTGGGATCGCTCAAATCGCATGAGTCTAATGATCATTAAGTGTGACATCCCGGAGGTGTTTAGGGGCACTGTTTCTGAAAACATCACAAGTGTCAAAGAATTCCTTGCTGAAATTGAGCAGCGCTTTGCAAAAAGCGATAAGGCGGAGACAAACACTCTTCTTCAGAACTTGATCTCCACGAAATATCAAGGCAAAGGGAATATCAGGGAGTACATTATGAGCATGTCTAATATTGTTTTTAAACTCAAGGCACTAAAGCTTGAACTCTCAGAAGACTTGCTCATTCATTTGGTGTTGATTTCTCTTCCTGCAACGTTTAATCAATTTAAGGTATCTTACAACTGTCAGAAGGATAAATGGTCTCTTAATGAGCTCATTTCACATTGCGTACAAGAAGAGGAAAGACTAAAGTAAGACAAGACAGAAAATGCTCATTTTGCAAGCACCTCCAAGGCTTAGGGCAAAAGAAAGAGATCAGAGGATCTCGAGAAAGAAGGTGCTAAGGGTCCAGAACAAAAGAAACAAACTCAAGAAAACAAATGTTTCTTTTGCAATAAGACTGGACACGTAAAGAAGAAATTTGCTAAATATCATGCTTGGCGTGAAAAGAAAGGGTTGCCTAAACTACCGGAAGTCATTGATTCTGAAAGATGGATTTATGTTGGAGATGACAAATCGGTAGAGATGGAAGCTATAGGACATTTTAAATTGTTATTAAGTACTGTTTTTTTTTTATTTGAATTTGAAAGACACTTTTGTTATGCCGTTATTTAGACGAAATTTGGTTTCAGTTTCTTATTTGGACAAATTAGGTTATTTGTGTTCATTTGAAAACAATAAGTTCAGTTTGTCTTTTAATTCAGATATTGTTGGAACTGGTTCACTTTTGATTTATGATAATCAGTATTTACTTGATATTGTGGTCACCTATAATGAAACCCTTAATACAGAATCATGTGGTACTAAACGTAAAATTGAAAATACTCACTCAAGTGCATTATGGCACAAGTGCTCAGGTAACATCAAATTGTAACGTTTGGGTTTGTGTTACACTTTTAAAGATATGGTAGAGAGTATGATTTGTCATTCCACCTTATTGGAATCACTTTGGGGAGAGACACTAAATATGACAGTTTATATTCTAAACAGAGTACCAACTAAAGCAGCTACCAAAACGTTTTATGAGCTTTGGACTGGACGACAGCCTAGTCTGAAGCATTTCCATGTGTGGGGATGTCCAGCTGAGGCAAGGCCTTATAAGCCAAATGAAAAGAAATTGGACTCCTGAACAGTAAGTAATTATTTTATTGGTTATGCTGAAAGATCCAGTGGATATAAATTTTATGATCCCACATTAAAGACAATTTTTGAGACGGGAACTACTACGTTCTTTGAGGATATTGAATTTGGGGGGAAGAATAAAATCAGGAACTTTGTCTTGGAGGAAGAATCGGTAACAATTCCAGAACCGATTCAAATAGTTACTTTTGATAAAGTAAGTTTGGAACCTCCACAAGACATTATTGATGAACCCCTTACTCAATATGATTTGGTTGTTCATGAAGAACAAACTCAAGATCCTCAAGAACCTGTGCATCATGAGCTAATAACTTTGCAGAGATCCACTAGAGAAAGAAGAAGTGCTATTTTGGATGATTACATGGTATTTCTTCAGGAACATGAGGAAAATAATGATATAATGGAAGATGACCCAGTTAACTTCCGTCAAGCTATACAAGGTTCTAACTCTCAAAATTGGATTGAAGCAATGAAGGAGAGATATAAGTTCATGCAAGACAATAAGGTTTGGGAACTTGTCCCATTACCAGAAGGTATGAAACTCATTTGGTTTCAAGATGAATATTGTTGATGATTGTATGTATCACAAGTTTAAAGGGAGACAAGTTTAGTCTCAATCAGTGCCCAAAGAGAAATTTGGAAATTGAGGAAATGCAAAAGATTCCCTATGCATCAGTTGTAGGGAGTTTGATCTATGCCCAAGTATGTACGCATCCAGACATAACATATATAGTTGGGGTTCTAGGCAAATATTTAAGCAATCCAAGAATAGACCATTGAAAAGTAGCAAAAAGAGTCATAAGATATTTAAAGAGAACAAAAGATTATATGCTCACATATAGGAGGTCAGACCAGTTGGAGATCGCTGAGTTTTCTGACTCAGATTTTGTAGGATGTCAAGAATTTGTAGCATGCTATGAGGCATCAAATCATGGAATATGGCTGAGAAATTTTATCACAGGGCTGCAAATTGTGAAAGGTATTGAAAGACCACTTAAGTTATATTATGACAATAAATCAGCTGTATTGTTAAGGAAAGAGTACAAAGTGGACAGATTTTCATAGAACACTTAAGGACAAACTCCATGATAGCATATCTTCTAACTAAAGGACTTCCGCCCAAGGTCTTTCATGAGCATTTTGCTCACATGGGTGTTTTACAGTTTGAGGAATTTGTGGTTTAGTGGGAGTTAGTCACTTTCATATATTTTATGTTCTATGTTTAATTTCATATATGTATACATTGATTTTTGGACATATTTGGTTATCTATAGATATGCGATTTTTTCGTTCATTCATTACACTTTGTACATTAAGGATATTATATCGATCTCGATAAGTTAAAGTTTGGACTAGTTGAAAATAGACGTGTACAGATCACCTTCACGTAATTTTTCATGCTACACATTTCATGATGAATCCATGTCATTTGGTTATGTTAGGATGAGTAATCATTGTTGGTTTTAATTGCGATGATGCAATGAAAAGCTGGTTTGGTTCTATATCCTGATATGATTAATTGACAGGACTTTTGGAGTACGCTAAAGGAATATAATGGCAATTTTGAGCTCATAAAGTCTAACACATTTGTAAGGTTGTAAGGACATATATATTTGTGCCAGTGGGAGATTGTTGACAAAATTTGGGTCATGTATATATATGATACATAATTTAAATGTGTTAGGGTCATTATTTATTAAGCCAAATAATAAAGTGATCTGACTAAATTAAAATTTTGGCTAAAAGCATATGTCATGAAAATAAAATTGTGTAGAGACCATTGAACAATTTCTAATTTGATGAGGGGCCAAATTGGAAATACTAAAACTTAAGTAATTAACCTAATTCTGGTTATCTAAAGGGTCATGGTCCCCTTCTGGGAGCACACACACATAACGTAAGTATCAATCTCGTTCCTTTCTATCCCCATCAAGAGAGAAAATCAAGAGGGAAATACAAATGTTCTTCAGGTGGAAGACCGTAAGATCAATATAGTGCTCTACAAAGACATCATCGTTATGGCTAATTCAGGTACGCTTTCGCATTCAGTTTATAACATGTTTATCAGTATGAGATTATGTTTATGTTTGATCGTTAGAATCAAAATCAGTATTATTATTATTATTATTATTATTATTATTATTATTATTATTATTATTATTATTATTAATTTTCCAACACTTACTACATAGGACCATCCATGAACTTACTACATTTCTCTTTTCGTTTACGAAAAATATTATTCTAATTTACATTTAACAAAATATTATAAAACTGGTATGGACATGTAGTAGTTCATTCTCTTTTTACCAACTTTGGTATTTTTAATTGTTGGTTATTGATAGACTAATAATTTGTTGTTCCATGACCCCTTATAGTAGTTGATATTTTTAGACATGTTGACAGTAAAATATATTGTATTACTAATGTAATGTTAGTATATATCAATGATATTTATATTTACTATTTGATTTGTATTAGACAAAATGTTTATTAATAAGGACAAACATATATGACAAATATCTGATGAACTAATCTTTTTATTAAACAAAATATATACGGGGCCAAGTCTAACGACTATTATTACATAATTTTTTGTTTGTTTGTAATATACATTCTTTTACCCTTAATATATACTTTGAAAATTAAGTCCCTCTAGACGAGTCATTGGATCAAAGCAAAGGAAAAAAAAAAACTATAGATTGGAGAAGGTGAAGTGTAATGTTCATGTATATGACCCTAAGACCGTGAAGAAGATGCGGCTGTTGTGTTATATATAAATTCACTCTTTTCCTAGGTTGCTTCCTTGTGTCTTGAATTGATTATCTACTTTCATTTGCTTTTGAACCATGTCAAATTCTCTCCTTTGAATCACCACTTTGCCGTTCGAGTTACGTATCTTTGATACATTCTAAGTTATAAATCCCTTAAATCCCGAAACAACTCATAACTTTCTTTGCATAATTTCTAAGTTTTATTATAGTGTACAGTGTATGCTAGCATTAAGCA
The DNA here is from genome assembly GCA_963425845.1 of Sphenostylis stenocarpa. Classification (NCBI taxonomy): domain Eukaryota; kingdom Viridiplantae; phylum Streptophyta; class Magnoliopsida; order Fabales; family Fabaceae; genus Sphenostylis; species Sphenostylis stenocarpa. Next base: position 39,838,882 of record OY731398.1, on the reverse strand, counting down.
TGCCATTGTCATGTTTGCTTGGTCAAAAGCTAATCCATATAGAAACTCAAATATATTCAAAACAAATTTCTTTCACATTTTCGGTCATCAAAATGAATTGATTTCATCTCTAAATTTGCTATACAATATATTATCCATATGTGTCTCCAAAACTGATCATTCGATAATCCCCCAAGGTATATTATACATAGAATATTAAAACTTTTTTATCATAGTTTTCCTCTGAAAGAAATACATATTCAGTTAAAATACTTAATAATGTACTTAACATTGTTTGTTCATTTGTAAATTAAAAAAATTAATAATCATAGATGATGAACAATATATATAGTAGTTGTGCAGTGCGCATTCGTATATCATTGAGTAATTTCATAATAGGAATAGGAAAAAAAAGAACGTTTAATAAAATTAATCTACTAATCACGTTATATATTATTTTTTCTAAATATGTGTACAAAATCTTAAATGTCATTTAATCTGAAATATGAAGGGAGTAATACACAATTTGATATAAAAAGTTCTAAATTATAAGTGTGATAAATGAAAATCAGAATTATTAAGGAAATGTTTTCATAGAAATGATTAAAATAATTTTATTAAATTAATCTCACGTTTTCAATAAAATACATTTTTTATTAGCACGAATTTCAAATATTAAAGTAATTCATTTGCCCCTAAATGAAAATAAAACTGTTATTTTATTCAAAATTGATGATTAATCAGTTTGAAAGATTAAAATTAACGTAGTTTTGAAATAGGAGTTGGCATTAAGACTTGTGTGCATGTTTGGCAACTGCAGTCTGCATCGAGATATAATCATTACAAACATGGAATGTTTATTGTCCGCCAAAATTAAATTATACGGTGGTGGAAGTCTTACATGCCCCGGTTCTTATTTTGTGAATTAATTTTATGACCGAATCTTAATATAGTATCAAAAGTTAAAACACAATTTTTTTTTTCGGTTATTATCTTGGATAATTTTTTTTTATGGGTCAAAAATTTCTTTTATTATTTTCTTAGGCCTGATTGAACCTTACCATTTTTGGTTTCTCATAAGTGCGCAATCTTAAGTCTAATCATGTCGTATAAACATTGTAAAAAGTGTTTTTTATCATTGAATATCACCATATTTAAAGTATTCAATTGTTTACAATTGGGATTGGAGACACTAAAATCGCATATTTATTATTTTATATATTTTTATGAATTTACTTGATGTAAAATAACACCATATCAATTATAATGGCACTGCAAGGATTGTTTAGTCGTTAACAAATTTAAAGACTTCATAAAATACAGTAAAAAAAAAAATTTAACTAAATAGTCTTCTTTATTTTTAGAGTCTTATTTTTCAAGGCCACGTTGCGCGTCATAGGTGTGGACCGTTTCCAAACTTTCAACCTTCAAAGCATTCACAGTCAAAGCAAGCTACAGAGAATCCAACTCCAACTTGTATAAAAACGTTGTGTCGTGTCTCCGTTACTCCCACCATATACCATTACACAAACTCCTTCAGAAACATCGAGGGTACATAGAACAACCCTTACTTTTCTTTCTGTTTTTCGTTTATTCCGAGAAATCAGATCAGAGAACAACATACTGATACAAACATGATGACTTTCTCTTCCAGGAAGATGCTCTTCAGAGTTGTGCAGCTTCTTCTGATGGTCCTCTTCATTTTTGTTGCTTCTCCGGAATCAGGAGTAGCTTGCAGCAGGCCATTATTCTTACATCGTCACTGGTCGAGGGAAGATGAGGTTCTCTGGCAGTTGCTTCCAAACGCTCCTGCTCCACCCTCCGGTGGTGATCCCATTCATACCTAACCCTTCATGCAATGTAATGAAGCACCACCCTCGTCTTCAAATATGCATATATCACCTTCCTTTCTGCTTCAATATACATTCTCCCACACTATTTAAAATTTCATTCATGTGGCTGTAACGTGTAGTGGTTTGCATAGCAAACAGTTAATAACATTTTTTTAAAGACTAACCATTGTTTAACAAACCACACAATCGTTATATAACTCAAAATGTCAGTGTTATTTTGAGTTGTTTAATGATTATATGGGTCGTCAAGCAATTTTTTTTTTCTTGTAAATCATGAAATATGCAGAAAGAGAGTCTTTTTACAGTTATTTTATCAAAATGATAAAAATACAATAAAATTAAAGATGTATTTGAATTGCTTTCAGATTTTGTATTGTCAATTCCATTTTCTATAGTATTCAGATTCCATAAAAAATTCTTTTATTGAGCTCCATTTATAACCATCTCAGAGTGTATATATGCTGTTAGTTCTACAGTACAAGATAATAATAAATCTTGTTGGGTTGTATTTAGTGAAAAATAATTAAAAAAATACACATACAGAAATTAATTTCTCTAATTCATTATTAATTTCACTGTTACCAGAAAAAAGAAGTTATCGTCTGTAACATTAACTTGTGTAAAAAAAGTAACATTATTGTTATTCATATAGATAGTTGCCGGTCTCCTCATCAATATTTTCGCTCCAACCAATATCCTTACATTCTCTCTTGTTCTTAATTGTTAAACAATAAAAAATAAAAATAAAAAGAGAATTTGAATATTCTGTTGGAAGTTCACTCGTCAAAATCTAACTTATTTTCAATTATTATTTTATTGTGAATAAAAATACCTTGATCTGAAAATTAGATCAAGGTTGATTCATAATTTTGTTTAGTAATAATTAGTATCAAAACATTATCGTTTGTAATTAATAAATTATACTAGGTTTTATTTTATTTTATTCTATGTGTTCTATCAGATTAAAAATGCTGGATATTTTTTTATTTAATATTAATTTTTTAATGATATTTTTATTTTAGTAATAAGATGATATTTTTATTTTACTAATTGTCAAGAAAGTCGTATTAATTTATGATATGTACATTTTATTATTTAATTAACATGTAACTAACAAATCTATGTACATGAAATGCAACTATGGACATTATAATTACTATCCATGTGTATGTCATTCGCGTCAATGGAATTCGGACTTTCGCGTCGTTCATATTTTCTGCTAATGTTGTTTATATTTTGTGTAAAAATTCTTTTTGTAAAATTTTGTATAAAATAATTTTCTAGTAGATTTTTCTATTAATTTTATAGAATTCACGAAATTTTTTTACAAAAAACTCCACTAACAATTTAACAAATTGACTTGGCTCCACCAAAATCTTGTACTTATTTTAGAAATTTTTTTGGTATTCCAAGAAGAATAATTAATTGTAGTACTCTTATAGACATATAGGTCCCTCAAAGTTAAATATATTATAATATGTCTATTTTCATTCATAGAGTATAGTTTTGCTTAATATTTACATAAATTTTTTAATAAAATATCTTTCAGAAGAACTTTATTTTTAACGTATCGATTTATTGTAAAAATCTTATTAATTATTTGCTTATGGGGAAATACAATAAAATATATTTGACTTTGTAATTGGTATTTGTATACTTCTTTCTCAGTACTTTCCTCAGATACGTACTGATAAGTACTTTGACCTATCAAAATGGGCCAACATAAGCTCCTTTGGCCCATCACATTACAAACATTAGTATTACTATTTGCACTCCTTTGTATTTCACGCTCATGAATTTTGTTGACAATGAGTAAAATACTAAAAATATTTATTCTTGCTTGTTCTTTCAATTTGCTGATGTGATGGAAACTCATTTTCATCATGATGACAATATGAATATACACAACGAAAAGTCAAAACTTTTTACATTTATTTTCCGCATTTAATAAATTATTTATTTATTTAACTTTTATTTATTAAATGTGTACATGATATGACAAAAGATCTAATACAAAAAAGGTGACGTATAGGGTAGATATATTCAGGTTGGGAAATATATCTTACGTCCTTAATAAATTATAAAAAAAAGCATAATTTTTGTTTATTTATGTTTTATATAAACCTTTAACAAAAGCTGCCATAAATGTTTATATTTCTTAGAAAAGCTAGAATCTAAAAAAATATTTTCTCACTCTATGAAACCTAGATGGGTGACGGTGAATTGGTCATGTACGACTTTCTGATAACAAAGATGGTGCCAAGTTGCTTTTTCTTTGCTCGCTTTTGATCAGGTCGTCTTCAAATATATTAGTGCGTTCACTCTTTTCCTATGTTGTTTCCTATGTTTTGAATTAATCAAAAGTTGTTTTTCCCGTCACTTGGATTTGAATTTCCCTCGATCGTTCGTTAGTATCATCAGATTTGCCGCTCCAACCACGTGTCGTTTTCTACTCTTCATGTTTTGCATTCACGTATTAAAAAAATCAAATAAAATATGTTGTTCCCTTTAACATAAACACTTAAGTAAAAATGTCTTAAGCCCTAACGAAAGGATCTCTGAGATTAATGTGACACCATCGTTGAATATTTCGTTAACTATTTAGTTGTTTTTAAATGTGTTCGTTAGTATTTAATTAACCTAATTGGACACATACATGCGTACGTTCTTTGTAATTTCTATATATTTTTTGACAAGGTCATCTTTTTTTTTTTTTTTTTTTTTTTTATATGGTGCTTTGGAGTCCAAGGTATGTTTTCAACCTTCAAACATTCATAGTCAAATCAATGCACTAAAAAATTCAAACACAACCTCTATATAAACGTGGTGTGTCTATCCCCTTCCATTTTCATATCACAAAACATAGCTCATATTCTCTCTCTAGAAAATATTCTCTATTCTACCGGTGAATTAGCCTACTTGAAGGGTTCAATATCTTGAAAGTTCTTATTCAAAGCACTTTGTCTCATTTACTTAGAGAGGATATATAGTTAGTTATCAATGGCTCTCTCTCACAGGAGGATCCTCTTCACAGTTTTGCAGGTTCTTCTGTTCACCCTCGTCATTTTTGTTGCTTCTCCAGAATCTGGAGTAGCTTGCAGGCCATTGTTCCTGCATTATCAATGGTCGTGGAATTATGGCCTTCTTTTGCAGTCCCTTCCAAACGCTCCAGCACCACCATCAGGTGGAGATCCCACACATCCCTAAGTCCTTCACGTTCATTCTACACAGATTAGTCCTTTTAGATTAAAGAAGAAGAAAATCTAAGGACGCTGCCACCGAATGATCAACCCCAATTGTTCTACGTGATATGTGACTGAGCAATTACGTTCTCGTTCACGTTTTACGTGGCTGTAGATTTTTTATTTTTTTTTAGCGTAGTTCATGTTTCCACATGTAAATGCTTTTTCCAATACCAGTTCCTTTAATTCTTGTATTCAAATTCGATGAATTGTGATAGTCTCATCACACAATATATATATTAATTATCTGGAACATGTGTAATATTCTTTCAGGTTAATGGTTATATTATGCTAATATTTGGTAATAAGAAAAAAATGCAACCCATTCGAATTATATGTATTGAGCTCTTTAACGAGAAGCACGATTATTTTCTATTTCTTTTATAACAATAGAGGAGGAGTTTTATTTATTTCACTTTATTTTCTATTTTAATATACTAATTATATACATAATTCCTTGTGAATTCAGGAGTGTCTGCGAATTATATGCGTTTCTTCTGGTTCTGGTCGAAGCAGTGGCTGAGTCAGAGTCAGCATATTAAATTATAAGGATGTCAAGAATAAAAACAATACAGCTTAATTAGTAAAAAATTTATTACGTAACTTTGTGTGTGTGTGAAATATAACTATTTAATGCAAAAAAGATAAATTTCTTTCTAATATTTTAGGTTGGCCACAATTTTTGTTAGCAATATAAATAATTTTTAAAAAATAATTGAGGGTCACCATGTCATACTTGGCTGCGTATGTTATAAAGTTGAAAAAAATGGTTATACCTAATTTTGCTGGAAGGCTCCAACTAACATTGGATCTGATTTTGTTGAAGTATGACCATTACTGATATAGTTCTTCTTTTACGTGCTGAGCAAACAAAGATGGGTTTAGAGACTTAGGATTTAACAGATTCCTTTCCCGACATTACTGCCACCAAAGAAGACAAGAACGGTGACCTAGATGAGTTAATATTGGCCTATCAAGTGTTTTTAATTGACCATTGAATCATGTACTCGTTCAGTCGGCGATTCCAATATATTAGAGCATTTTACCGTCTAACACACTAAACAATTTCTAAATCTAAAACTAGAGGCTAAGATGACTTTTGCTCGTTCAATGCACGAATCATCTTTCAAACAAATGGATCAGTCATATTTTGATAGATATAAAAAAAACCCCTTGGTTTAAACTTAGAGGTTAAAACAAACCCCTGAGACAATATATTTTTATTTGGGAAATAACGAAACTTTTAACAAGTCAAAATGAGTGAAATACAAGGAGTACTTTTGAACCATCAAATATTTTAGTTCACATTCGGAGAGAGATATACTTTGTTTTACACGTGGCAAATGTGTAACATCAATCTAAAGATAAAAGATTATTAATTGAAAAACCTATCCATTAAAAATGTTTTGATAACACAATCCGACGTATCTACCTAACCTACATCGATTGGGAGTGGAAGGATATATTTATGCATGGAAATGGGTGGGAAAAAATCGAAAGAAAAAGGCGTGTAATATGGTTAGCATGTTTGTATAAGTGGATAAAGGTTTTTTAGGAAAATAATTATAGTTTGAAGAGTTGTGTAATTTCGTAAGTTTTTTATTAATCTTTCTAAAATCTGTCAAGATAAATGGATGTGAATTTATCAGCAATAATATTTATTGGACTTGGCTTCTGTAGAAAGCTATCCTTTTAAATAAGACAAAATAAATTTTTGGTAGTTTTTTTTAAAATATATTAAAATTCGTATCTGAATTTTTTAATATACAAATTTAATAACTTTATTATTCTTGAATTGATTATATTGGCATTTAATATTTTGGACAGATATTTGTAATATAATAACTTGCAAAAATAAAAATAAAAAAACATATCAATAAGAAGTAACATATGTTAAAATTAACTTCGCATGTTTATTAAATACTGGTATCAAAATCTTTAAACAAATTTGAGGTAAGAATTTTAATAGGGACCAATTTTAGAGATACCAAAAATTTATATAGCTTTTAAAATATTTATTAAAACTAATTTAAAGATAAATATACAAATTAATAAATTAAAACAAGTGTGGTTTAAGAAAGTTATACAAATAAATAGAATGTATAAGTTTGATATGATTAAGCGAAAATTTATATTTGATGTATAAGTGTACATTCAAAAGAGAAAAATATGTTTATATAAATATGAATTATAATTTATAATATAAAAATATGATGTTCATATGATTAATAAAGTTATTATAACTTACCCCAGTAAAAGCACCAACATGCGTAACAACGGAAAACTATAGGACCTAATGCTATCAAAGTTCTTTCAAAGTTCTATTGGTCACTTCCAATATCTTTCAGGAATTAAAATGAGTGCTTGACCTACAAAAAAATTCTTGCATTTTTCATATATATATAACTTTAAATATTATCTCAATATAAATAATCAAATAAAAATTTGAAACAATTACATAGATAACTTTTCCTTCCTTCAAAAATTATATTTCCTAAATAAAGACAAACACTACTCGAACGAGTTTTCTTCATTTTTATCTGTTCAAACATATTGATGATAAAAGTCTATGTCTTGGGCACGTATAATATTGGGTGCTAATTGGACTTGAAAACTAACTACATTTTTAGTATAAAATGATTTTAAGGATTTGAATTTTAGTTTTCAGGAGTTTCCATATATATTTTTTTTCCCCTTCCAATAGCGGTCTTATGACTTAGTCAATGTACAGAAAAGGTAAAGTTTGAACAAGAGTTAGATTTTCTTCTCATATTTTGGTATTAATAATTCTTTTATACTCAATAATTATTTTTTCATTCAATGTATTAAGTCTTCAAAATTATTTCGCATATTTTAATATATATTAAAGAATTATTTTATCGCATATTTCCTATTAGGAGTGTATAAATAACAGTGTTATTATATATACATGTATAAGATATGTTATTTAAATGTTGTTGCAGTTAGACTTTTGCATTTGACCCAGAATATAATATAATCACATTGGCATGACCCAGTGTTTGGCGTTCAAGTTACGTACATTTGATTTATTCTAAATTTGTAAATCAAATTCAAACATCTTGAAATGACAAGTAGTGAGAAAGTCAATGCACAGCGAAAGGGTTCGCTTTAGGAAACACAAATCATAATCGATTCCAGTGTGTAAGGGTGAGAAACTTATACATACTTTTCCGCCGTCATATGTTGGGATTTGAAAATTGATATTTTCACGACCCAAAAACATACAACCCTCAAAACAATCTACTTTTATTAATATAATAATTAATAAAAATGAAAATAGATTAAAATTATTATTATAATATTAAAAAAAAGTTATTAAAAAAAGTTATTTATAAGGATTATATGTATTTTGGATGTCAAAATATTATTTCTGTTGGGTTTTTAGTTATCGAATCATTCTAAAATTTAAATTAATCTTTTCTTAGGTGTTCTTTTAGGCACACAGTTATTATTTGTCATAAATGGCTACATACACCAGTCATTATTTCATTCAGGAAAGTTAAATAAATAAATAAAATTATATTTTATGATCTCGGTTTTTGATAGAGATTATGAGTATACTTATATCTACGATTCGTGTTTCCATAAATTTGTAATAAGAATCATCTCTCTTTTTTAATTAATCAAATCAATTGAAAAAAATATACGTAAAAAATACTTTTATATATATATATATATATATATATATGTATGTATGTATATTAGAACTGATGTGCAAACAAAAAATTGTATTTATTTAAAAGATGTTTGTCGTATCATTCATTATTAAATCAATGATGCAAAAATTTAATTGATGTGGTATCTCATTCATGAGATTAAGTGGATAGAAAAAAATTGTGTTGTAGGAGGAGAAACTCTACAAATAATATTGTATAAAAAAATTATTAAGTGTGTATAATAATTTCAAATGAAAAAACCATTATTTTTATATACAAATATCTAAGCAAAAGATAATTATGAAGATAGAGTGAAATTAAGATACATAACAAATATAAGATTAAGATGATTTGGTCAAAGTTGAGATTAAGTTAAAAATGTCTTATTGTTGAAGTCGAGTTGAAGATGCTTAAAACTTAACAAAGGATAAACTAAAGATACCTTAAATATTATGGAGTTAAAAATGTCTTTATTGAAGCAAACCTAAAAATATTCAAATAAAATCTTAAAGATGTTTTTGGTTACGGTGGAACTCACATTATAATCAAGGTGGAGGCAAATATTTTGTAAGTAAGATTGAATACAAGAAGTTATAATTGAGGCTAGTTGAAAATATGTTTCAATGTTAAGATCCGTTAATCAAGACAAATATGTTTATTGATGTCTTGATAGATATTAAATGAAGATGTCTCAATTTAAAGATACCCTAGGTAATGATGATACCTGATGAAAATCAAATTGAAAATGCTTGATTAGGTTTAAGTTGATGTTGCTCTGTACCTTAAGTTGACATAATATTATGTGTAAAAGTAAAAGAAAGATATACACTTGTCGAAGATACAATAAGCAAGTTAATTGGAATTGAAGATGCTGAGACCGAATTAAAATTATTTTGATCCATGTTATTTTGCTCCAAGTTGGAAGTATTGTGTACAAGTTCATGTTTTTTTTTTTAATGGATAATTTAGGGAAAGTATTTTTGAAATATTAGTCAGGTTGGTTCTTCTTAAACAATCGTCGTACCCTCTTATAATGTAAGCATATGAGTTGCAAGTTTTTTAAATCCTTCGTTAAATCGGTTGAAGTTATGTGATCATTGTAGTCGATCAATGAATGTGTGAAAAATATATATGAGATTCTTAGTTTTGGTAAGAATTTTTTGATTAGATATTTCTTCACGCGTTCATGGATCAATGGCATGTGGCAAATCATGGAAAATCGACTTCCAACAAAAGAAAGAAAGGTTTTAGATTTCAGTGCTGAAGAAGATTTGTTGTGCTCTCGTCATCTTGTAAATGCCTATGACAATTATCCTGGGGTTGAGGACTCTTCTTTTTTACAAGCAAAAAAAAGAGTAATTTATATAACTATGAGAAAGAGGATAAGGTTAATGGGTATCCATCCTTAACAAAAATTGCAGTCATCATCCCATAACCCCCCCGCCAATTATATACTTGTGCATTATCAAGGCACCAACAGAAGTAGTTTTGTAACATGTTCCAAGTAATGCTACCCGTGAAATATCATCACCTATTTACTATAAATGCACATCCCTCTGTAACCCAATAAAACAATACAATCCCATTATCCAAATTTTCATGTCAGAAGAACTCTAGGATTTAACACTAAAACCAACTCCCATAAAACCAACGAATACTTGAAGTATTCATTGTGCCGTAACCACAACCTAAAAGTAAAGTTGATATCATTATGATTTCTTCTACTCAAAAGAAGTTCCATCAAATATGGATTGATTTCATATATTTTTAAATGCACCATAGAACTGAAAACCATATATTGTTACAAAATTCATATGTAGGATTATGAAAGTATATATATTGTCGTTTATAACATTGTTGCTACACTTTGTAGACCATATCACACGTAAAGAAAATATAGTACAATGTCTCATTTTCTCCATTGCAGAATGAGCATTTTAGTTCATCTGATATCAGCATTATTTCTTCTTGTCAGTTTATTCCTACATGGCAGTGTTTGCAAAATGATTTTCAAATTAAGATATCTGCTTCTGACTGTCCTTTTACTTTCTAAATCACATTCATAGACTCGTTTTTGTTGGCTTCCTCTCTTATATTTTCAACAGTCTCGTAAGATTGATCCCCTATATTATGCAAAACTAGATCAAATGAGGTGTATAATTGAATAATTAGTAAGCGCACCAATATTATTAATCACAGTATAGTATTTCGATTCAATAAAAGTCGATCCCTCGAATAATGATTTCACTAGAAACTCCACAGTGTAAGTGAATTAAAATAAAACTTGTTTTTTATAAAGATTTAGGTTGAAAATAAATGACAAAAAACTATAAACTGCTTTTAGAAAATATCAAATAAAAGAACTTAGGATTTGTTTCATTCATTTTCTCTCTTTTGTATAATATCTAGGTCAAATTAAGAACATCAATTAACCTATCAATGTTGATGTCACCTCCTTACATCATTCACATTGATTCCTCGCACATGAAATTCATAAGAAAACCTAATAAACGTCGATTTCTCATACATTTAATGAATTTTCCAGCATTAAGTTTATAGTGTTAATCAATTAATATATCCATTATCATTCCTAGCAATTAATATAGCAAATATTCTTAACTTGATCTAGGATTTCAAGATATATTTTTCAATACATCTCAAACATCAAAGATAAACATTAAAGAGTACAAATGATAAGAATATCAACATCAAGAACATAGATTAATATCTCAAAATATCACCAAGATACAAAAGAGTTCAAAGGAAGTGCACCCAATCCTAAGATAACGAAGTTAGCCACTCATGATGGTCATTACAATGATCTAAATGAAGAAGAATTGAAGATAAATTGAAGATTGGACGAAAACTCGATCAGCTGCCGCACCTTTCTTCTCACAAACCCCAAAACTCCCTTCTCAAAACGTATCTTATCTTTTTATAGAAAAATTCTAGGCCAAACATCATTTGCTCAAACGACACATTCGTTTAAGCAAAAAATAGCAATTTTCGAACAAGCGACAAACGTTTGCTTGAGCGAGTGGATACCCAAGAGCTTTAACATATTTTCGCTTAAGTGAGCGTCCACCTCGCTTGAGCAAATCTTAGGCTAAAAATATTCTTCTCTTTTTTCCAATTTTTCTTCAATTAACTTGAGAATTATGATCCTTGCTCTTGTACTCAAGTATTCTGTAAATTCATTCTACATTGGGAGAAAAATAGATTAGAATCAACATAATTTAAGTGATTAAATAACAATTCAAAGCATAATTACATCAACTTTTGTCACTTAACAACTCCCCCCAACCTATGATCTTATTGCTTGTCCCCAAGTAAAGTACTTTTTTCAAAACAAAATCATTACCTATTGTCACTTTCTCTTCCAAAACCTTAATATAAAAATAACTTTTCTTCAAGATGTGATCCTCACAACTCCAAGTGAAAATATACTACATAAGCATTAAAGTTACAGAAACTAACAGGGGATAATTAATCATCAACTATCTTCATAGAAGCATGATCTCTCAAATAGAGTGATATATAATCATATCTAACTCTCACAGGTAAGTGTTTATCTCATTCAATCACTTCATTTAGATATTTCAATATTGATAATTTCAAACAATCAGCATTTGTTAAGCAAGACTTGAATAAAAAAGTCTTTTGAGGCTTGTAACGGGGCTGTACTATCAAGGAATTCATTTATTTTTCTATGATATACAAAAGTATTTAAGAAATTGAAATTATATGAATGATTCTTGTTTAACATTTCCTCAAGTCGGATCTCAAACTTCATGTTTTTGCTCCAACATAATGATAGTGAGTTGATAATTTCACTAGTTATCATTCACACCAATTTGAATTTTCTTTTCATTTCCTCATGCTTTGCATTTATCATTTCAGCTTAGTTATAATATTTATGCTTTTCTTTTCCCTTTTACTCTACTCAACTTTTTTTTTTAATATCAATACCCGTAGGAAAAATAATAACATTCATAATTATTTCATTCCTCAAATATAAGAAGGTGGATAAACATTGTTTAAGCTCAAGGATTCTGTTTCAAGAAACAATCTTCTTTTTTTGCTCAAATGAAGTTCAAATGGATTTCTTATAATTAATGCAGGGTTGACTATTTGGCTCTGGGTTATATCTACTTTCACTACACAAAGAAATTGTTTTTATCATTTTCAAGTCTCACTAGCATGCAATCACATCAAAGAATAAATCAATATCAGTCATCATCATAAAGTGTTGACACTTAATTTATCTGTTTTTTATTCACTCCTCTCTTGGGTTTCAACTAGCTTCTCCAATTAAGTTAATTCCTAATTCTCCTCGTCAAATCTTTTTTCACTATCATACTCATCATCCCAAAATCACTTGTTATTGGAAACAATCAAAATGATTATCTCAAATTCCAGATTTGAATTAGACAAAAACAATAATTTCATATATGACTCTAATAGATAATGTGTGGGACAACAAAGAAATTTAATCACATCAAATTAAAACTTTAAAGCAAATTAAGTTCCACACATCAAATCAAAACACCAAAAACAAAGAAATTAAAACAAAACAAAGGAATAAAAAAAACATAAAAATCAAATTAAATTGTCTCCCTTTTATTCATCTTCACTTGATGCTTCTTCTTCGTCTTACGCTTTAGTCTCACCCCTCCCAGAAAAGTTGGACTGTCCCCAGATCATTGGAGTAAGACCTCAAAGTCTTCTAGAGACGTCCACTACGACCTTGGAGTAATCTGCAAAGAAATTTGACTCTCAAACATGATGTTCAAATGTAAAACTTTTAAGAACTTAAAATGTAAGAAGAAAAACAAATTTAAAATACTGGGTTACCTCCTAGGAGCACTTATTTAACGTCATTAGCTCGACGTCGTTTTTCTTTATGGCTCAAGTAAGTGAGTGATCAAGATGAGTCAGCAACAAATTTAACTCAACCTTGTTTTTTTTCAATTTTCTCTTCTTTTCCCAATCTTCAATCTTGGCACTGTGGGGTGACATCTCTTTTACTTTATCTAAATCCATTAGGCATTCCTTCACTTCTGAGTCTTCTTCCATGTCCAAAGTGTAACATCCTTCCATCAATACTTTCTTTAAAGGGTCTGACTTGTATACTTGCTTTTTAGTTGAGATGAATAACTCCTCTAAAATGTCTATTTTAAAGCAATCTTGTTTGTTTTTCGGGTGTTATACAACTTCAAACAGATTAAAATTAACTTCATCATTTTCACTTCTAACTTTCAACTTGTCATTGTCAACATCTATAATCACTTTGACAGTCTTTATAAATGGTCTTCTCAGGATCAATGAGACTTCCACATCTTCCTTCATGTCCATAATTACAAAATCAACAGGAAATATTAATTTGTCCACTCTAACTAAAACATCTTCTGTTACTCTATAAGGAATCTTTATTGATTGGTCAGCCAGTTACAGAGTTATTCTAGTTGGTCTAACATCCAAGTATCCTATTCTTTTGAGCATAGATAAGGCATGAGGTTTATGTTGACCCCTAAATCGAGTAATGCTTTTCCCACCGGTAATGTACCTGTTAGATATTATTTAGATATTATTTGATATTGTTAAGATATTGTTAGATATTGGTAACCACAATATCAAACAATATCTTCTGTTTATTCTGTTACTTTCAGTTACTTTTTTAGTTGTATCTCTCTACTATAAATAGACCACCCTATGTGTGATTTATACACAAGGGAAATTAATTTCAAACCCTATTTTCTCTATATTCAACATGGTATCTAGAGCTTAAGGTTATCTTGAATTTTTTTTTCCGCCTTTTGTCCACTATTGGAGCCGCCCCACCGTTACTAGAGCCGCCCCACCGCTGCTGGTAAACTGATCCTCCACATCAGAAAAGAATTATCTTTGTTACTGAATTTTATTTGGTAGTGTGAAAGTGCATGTTTAGGAAAGTTCTGGCAAGGAAAAAATTGGTATTTAAGTGTGTCCATTAGTGACCCACCTCTCTTTCTTGGGAACTTATCTGGTGTACTAGTTCACGTTGTTGTCATTGCTGACGCTGGAACAGTCACCGGATCCACCGCTGCCGGAGAATTCGCCGGAGTTTCATTTTTTTTTTACCAGTGACATATGATTTTGCTTGTCTCGGTCAGGTGACTATCGTGCCATTGAGATCACCACTATCGGAGTTGGTTGTCCCATTGTCTCCTGCGCCGTTTAGTCTTGGCGAACTTATTTTTAGTATTCTCATTTTGGATTTGTGCTTCGTGGGTTAATTAGATTACTTTGGATTGTTTTAGGGTTTGCTCTCCCGCTCTTCATGACTTCTTCCACTATTTCCAATTTTGTTAACGATTCTTTTGTGTTGACATCCCATCGTGATGACCGGGCTCGCCCTCGCAAATAGAAAAAAAGGCGTCCTAAGTGTGAACATTGTGGTAAGCTAGGTCACAAGATTAACAAGTGTTATACATTACATGGTCGTCCTCCTCAATCTGCTGTAGTTGTTCATACCAATCTTGCCCCACCTTTATCTGCAGGGGATCTTCCTTCTTCTATTGCATCCGACATGCCTGCTATGTTCAACAAATTTCTCGAATGGTAGAAGGATCAACAGTCTTCTAGTTCCACTATATCTGTCACACATACAAATACATATTTTGCTGGTCTGACCCAATCATTTTCTCCTGGTCCTTGGGTTTTTGATTCGGGAGCCACTGATCATATTACTGGTAACAAATCTTTGTTCTCCTCTTTATCCTCTCCTAATCATTTACCTTCACGTTACACTTGGCTGATGGCTCTAGAGTATCATCTCATGGTGTTGGAACGGTTAAAATTTTTCCTTCTTTAACCATTGATAATGTTCTTTATGTCCCTGGGTCTCCTTTTAACCTGTTGTCCATCAGTCGTCTAACTCGTTCTCTTGATTGTGTTGTTACTTTTACCAACAATTCTGTGTGTTTACAGGACCGGAGTTCGAAACAAGTGATTGGCACAGGATGTGAGTCTCATGGTCTTTATTATCTCCGTCCCTCTACACATGTTAATACAGTTATGGAGTCTTCCTCTCTTCTTCATGCTCAGTTAGGTCATCCAAGTCTTGCCAAGTTACAGAAACTTGTCCCTACCTTGTCCAACTTATCTAGTTTGGCGTGTGAGTCATGTCAATTAGGCAAACATAGTCGTACTTCCTTTCCTCGTAGTTTCACACGTGGTGCTTCGTCCCTTTTTGCCATGGTTCACTCTGACATTTGGGGACTTAGCCGCGTTAAGTCTACTTTAGGTTTTCAATACTTTGTTACTTTCATTGATGATTATTCCAGATGCACTTGGTTATTTTTGATGAAAAATCGTTCTGAATTATTTCATATCTTTCAAACTTTTTTTAATGAAATTCAAACTCAGTTCGGTGTTTCTATTAGAGTTTTGCGTAGTGATAATGATCGTGAATATCTTTCTCATTCTTTTAAACAATTAATGACTTCTCACGGTATTTTGCATCAAACTTCTTGTGCTTATACACCTCAACAAAATGGTGTAGCTGAACGTAAAAATAGACATCTTATTGAAACAACTCGCACACTTTTAATTCATGGAGATGTTCCTCAACATTTTTGGGGTGATGCTCTTCTTACTGCATGTTATCTCATTAATCGCATGTCTTCTTCGGTTTTAGATAATAAAATACCTCATTCCATTTTATTCCCTCATGAACCACTTCATTCTTTACCTTTGAAAGTTTTCGGGTTTACATGTTTTGTTCATAATTTCAGTTCTGGTCTTGATAAGCTTTCTCCTAGATCACATAAATGTGTTTTCTTAGGGTTTACAAGATCACAAAAAGGATACAAATATTTTTTTCCTTCTCTTAACCGTTATTTTGTGTCAAAAGATGTCACCATTGATGAGTTGTCTCTTTATTTTAAAAGTCAATCTTCACCTCTGTCTCCATCTAATCTTGTCAACACTCCTAATACATTTAATGTTCCTGTTGTTTGTGACCCTCTAACCGTGTCTTCTTCACCATTAGTTCTCGCTCCGCGATCGCCTTCTTCTCCACTCGCCTCTTCGATTTATAGTTCTTGAAACCAATCACAACCACCACCATGTGACTCTACTCAAGTGTCAACTACTCTGTCTCCTCCGGATCTGACACATGAGTCTGACCTTCCCATTGCCCTTCGAAAAGGTATTCGTTCTACACGTAATCTCTCTCCACATTATATTGTTTTGAGTTATCATCGACTGTCATTACCTTTTTATACATGTCTTTCCTCTATTTCTTCTGTGACCATTCCAAAAACTGTCTGTGAAGCTTTAGCCCATCCTGGTTGGCGACAGGCCATGTTAGATGAACTAAGTGCTCTTCATAATAGTGGATCTTGGGAATTTGTCCCGTTACCGTCTGAGAAATCTGTTGTTGGTTGCAGGTGGGTGTTTGCTATCAAAGTTGGACCTGATGGAACTATTGATCGCCTCAAAGCTCGTCTTGTGGCCAAAGGTTATACTCAAATTTTTGGGTTGGATTATGGAGATACCTTTTCCCCTGTGGCAAAGATGACTTTTGTTCGTTTATTTATCGCCATGGATGCTCTTCAACAATGACCTCTTTATCAACTGGATGTTAAAAATGTTTTCCTCAATGGTGATTTGCAAGAAGAAATATATATGGAGCAACCTCCTGGGTTTGTTGCTCAGGGGGAGTCTTCTGGGATGGTATGTTGTCTTCGCAAATCCCTATATGGCCTAAAACAGTCTCCTAGGGCTTGGTTTGGAAAGTTTAGCAAGGTTGTTCAACAATTTGGTATGACTCGGTGTGAATCAGATCATTCTGTCTTTTATCGACACTCGAGTGCTGGATGTGTCTACTTGATAGTATATGTTGATGACATCGTTCTTACAGGTAGTGACAATCATGGCATCTCTCAGTTGAAACAACATCTCCGTCACCATTTTTAGACCAAAGATCTTGTCAAACTTAGATATTTCTTGGGTATTGAGGTGACACAGTCCAATGATGGTATTGTTATATCTCAGAGGAAGTATGTCATAGATATTTTGGAGGAAACTGGGTTGATGAGTTCAAAGTCTGTTGATACACCCATGGATCCCAATACTAAACTTCTACTATATCAGGGGGAGCCTATATCTGATCCTGAGCAGTATAGAAGATTGGTTGGAAAATTGAATTATCTTACAGTTACTCGTCCTGACATTTCCTTTGCAGTTAGTGTGGTAAGTCAATTTCTTAATTCACCATGTGAAGATCATTAGAATGCAGTCATTTGTATCTTGAAGTATATTAAAGGATCTCCTGGAAAAGGATTGTTATATGGTTCTAATAACCATACAAGAGTTGTTTGCTACTCAGATGCTGATTGGGCAGGATCTCTTTCGGATAGAAGATCTACATCTGGATATTGTGTCTCCATTGGTGGTAACTTGATCTCATGGAAAAGTAAGAAACAAAGTGTTGTGGCAAGATCCAGTGCAGAAGCAGAATATAGAGCTATGGCCTCAGCTTCCTGTGAACTTGTTTGGCTCAAGCAATTGCTTAGAGAGTTACAATTTGGAGATGTCACTCAAATGACACTTGTGTGTGACAATCAGGCTGCTCTTCATATTAGTTCTAATCCTGTCTTTCATGAGAGGACCAAAGACATTGAGATTGACTGTCATTTTATTCGAGAAAAGATTATGTCTGAAGATATCAAAACTGAGTTTGTTAACTCAAGTGATCAGTTAACAAACTAAATCTTTACGGAGTCCTAGAATTGATTATATTTGTAACAAGCTTGACACATACGATTTGTATGCTCCAGCTTGAGGAGGAGTGTTAGATATTGTTTATATATTATTTGATATTGTTAAGATATTGTTAGATATTGGTAATCACAATATCAAACAATATCTTCTGTTTATTCTCTTACTTTCAGTTACTCTTTTAGTTGTATCTCTCTACTATAAATAGACCACCCTATGTGTGATTTATACACAAGGAAAATTAATTCCAAACCCTATTTTCTCTATATTCAATAGTACCAATGGTATCAGAGATAGTAAAACTGTTAAGGTCTTTGGATTTTTTTGGCAAGGATTTTTGAAAAATTGCACTGCACCCTGCTTCTAGTTCTATTGTTTCTTCTTCAACAATTCTTCTCTTTCTGGTGAGAAGTTCTTTAATGAATTTGGCGTATGTTGGCATTTGTTCCATGGCTTCCACAAAGGGTATATTGATTTGTAGCTTTTTAAATATGTCCATAAATATGGTGAATTGTCTTTCTTTGTCTATTTTTGAAAGAGTATGGGGGTATGGTAACTTCTTCACAAATGACTTTTGACTCCCTCCTTTTTCTTGGGCAGATTCCTTCTTACTGCTCTTTCCTCTTTTTATCTTTTGTGTTTCCTTTCACTCTTCGTTCTTTTATTAGGGAGATGTATGTCTTTATTACTCTTCTCTTCTCGTTCTTCATCTTCTTTTCCCAAAACCTCTTCTTTAACAACTAGATTGTCATAAATTCCCTTACCTACAACTTTTCCACTCCTTGTAACTATTGAATTGCAATGCTCCTTGGGGTTGGTTTGTGTATTGGCTGAAAAATGTCCTCTTTGTTGTTCAGATAACTGTTTAACCAATTAACTCATCTGGGTCTTTAAATTTTTTATCAAAGCCTTTGTATTTTTCTGATTAGACAAAGAAGCTTGCATGAATTTCTCCAAAGTGTCTTCCAATTTGATTGTTCTCTCATATGCTAAAGGATACTATTGCTGCTATTGTTGAAATGGAGGTTGCTGAAATGACTGTTGTTGATTTGGAGGTTATCTATTAGATGGACCAACACCTTGCTTCCACCCAAAATTTTGATTATGATTCTCTCCCCATCCTTGTGAAAAATTATTCTGATAGTTGTTGGAATTAGAGAAATTTGCTTGTCTGCCTTGACTATTACCACTTTGAGCACGCATATAATGAGCTTCTTTTTCTTGTATGTTACCTTGATAAGAGCAGTGTCCATTTGGATGATCACCTCTACAAAAGTCACAACTCATTTGTTGATTAGAAGTGGATTGAACAACTTGTAATTGTTGAAGCAATTTTGTCATTTGCTTGGTCAATGCTTCAATCTGTTGAGTCAGAATTTTATTTTGAGCTAAGATAACATCTGTAGTGTTAAGATCAAACACTCATTTCCTCTTAACTGGGTGTCTATCATGTTGAGCTTACTGGTCTATAGAGGTCAGTGCATCAATAATCCTTGTGTCATGTTCAACATCCATAAACATCATGGTTCCTCCTGTTGCAGCATCTAACAAGATCTTTGTATCAGGTCTCAGGTCAGTGTAAAAAATGTTCAATTGAGCAATGTCCTCAAATTCATAATTTGGGCACCTCCTTAATAGTGATTTAAATCTTTCTCATGTTTCATAAAAATGTTCATATGCTCCTTGTCTGAAAGTAGAAATGTTGGATTTTGCCTTGATGTAGCGAGATGATGGAAAAAAAATCTGTTCAGGAACTTCTCTTCTACATTATCCCAGCTATCAAACTCTAATTATGATGTGCTTTTAACCACTTCTTTGTCCTGCCAGCCAATGAAAAAGGAAACAATCTCAAATATGCAGATTCAACATCTCTTTCTTTAAATCCCATGGTGTCAATCAACTCATAAAAAGTGGACAAATGAATATAAGAATCTTCATGATCCATTCCAGTAAATTGATGAGCACTAATCAGGCTTAAGAATACTGGCTTCATCTCCAAATATTGGTTGGCTGGTATTGCAATGCTGGAAAAATGTCTTGGACCTTGACCTTGTTGCATAACATAGTCTCCAAGTGTTCTTCTAGGTGAATTTGGATTCAGATTTGCTCTTTCACCCTCCATGTCTTCTATAATTGGTTCTTGTAAGTTGAGTGTGGGAGAAGAGTTGATTGATTCTCCTGTAGCTTGTTCTTGAGTTTCCCTTCTTCTTCTACTCCGATTCCTCCGAGCGACTTTTTCAATCTCAGGATCGAATTCCAACTGATTTGTAGATACCTATCCTCTTAAAGCATAAATCAAAGAACAACTCAAACAAGAATTAACACAAGATAACAATAAAAAAAAATAATAAGCTACACAAAGACTTTACAAGGAACGCTGTTCCCCGGTAACGACACTAGAAATACTTGTTGAATAATTGGAAAACGCACCAATATTATCAATCGCAGTATAGTATTTCGATTAAATAAAATTTGATCCCTCGAGGAACAGTTTCACTGGAAACTCCAAATTGTAAGCTCACTAAGTGAATTAAAACAAAACTGGTTTTTCATAAAGGTTTAGGTTGA
The DNA here is from genome assembly GCA_963425845.1 of Sphenostylis stenocarpa. Classification (NCBI taxonomy): domain Eukaryota; kingdom Viridiplantae; phylum Streptophyta; class Magnoliopsida; order Fabales; family Fabaceae; genus Sphenostylis; species Sphenostylis stenocarpa. Next base: position 39,817,798 of record OY731398.1, on the reverse strand, counting down.
AAATAAATGACAAAGAACTATAAACTGTTTTTAAAAAATATCAAATAAAAGAACTTAGGATTAGTTTCATTCATTTTCCCTCTTTTGTATAATGGCTAGGTCAAATTAAGAACATCAATTAACCTATCAATGTTGATGTCACCTACTTACATCATTCACATTGATTCCTCACATATGAAATTTATAAAAAAACCTAATAAACATCGATTCCTCATACATTTAATGGATTTCTCAGCATTAAGTTCAGTGTGTTAAGCAATTGATACATCTATTACCATTCCTAGCGATTAACGTAGCAAATACTCTTAACATGATCTAGGATTTTAAGATATATTTTTCAATACATCCCAAACATCAAAGATACACATTAAAGAGCATAAAAGATAAGAATATCAACATCAAGAACATAGATTAATATCTCAAAATATCACCAAGATACAAAAGAGTTCAAAGGAAGTGTACTCAACCTAAGAGAATGAAGTTAGCCACTCATGATGGTCATTACAATGATCTAAATGAAGAAGAATTGAAGATTTGATGAAAACTTGATCAGCTACCACACCTTTTTTTCTCACAAACCCCAAAACTCCCTTCTCAAAACACATTTTATCTTTTTATAGAAAAATTCTGGGCCAAGCGTCATTCGCTCAAGCGACACATTCGCCCAAGCGAAAAATAGCAGTTTTCACTCAAGCGAGAAATGTTCACTTGAGTGAGTAGATACCCGAGAGCTTTAACGTATTTTCACTCAAGCGAGTGTCCACCTCGCTCAAGCGATTCTTAGGCTGAAATCTTCTTCCTTTTTTTTCAATTTTTCTTCAATTAATTTGAGATTTTTTTTATTTCTTGTTGTTTATATAAAATCATAGAATGCAATTTTATAGAGTCAGAAAATTAATGAAATTTCCATCAATATTCAAAACAAAATGAAAAATTGTATAGAGAAAAAAGAGAAAAGATAGGAAAAAAATGTTACTAAATAAAGTAATTGAACTTCTAAATAGATTATCTATGAGGTGATTTTGTTTATTTCTTATTATTTTTTTTTAATTATAATACTTCTTCATTCTTTTTCTTTTCATATACTAATCCTAATTATTTTATTTTTATACTTTTTTTTTATAGTAAATACATGAGATAGAATATTCAAAATGAAATATTTCTATTATTTTATTTTTCATCTATAATTTTTGCTCTTTTGTATCTAGATATTTTGTAATTTCATCCTGTATTGAGAGAAAAATATATTAGAATCAATATAATTTAAGTGATTAAATAATTATTCAAATAATAATTACATCAACTTTTGTCACATAACATTTTTTGTTATTTATAACTAACTGAAGGAATCTGAGTTTGATATTAATTTGAGTACCCCTTGTCTACTGTGTGAGGAAATCAAAGATCTTGTTTCTGATTAAAAAAAAATAGAAAAATAAAAAAATTGACATACTTACATGCAACATGGTGTTTTTTCTGCTTTAATGTTGAAGAATTAACAACCAAACATACCAACAATGCTATGTACTTTGAAGTCTTTAGCAATTGAAATTCGCTTTGTTTATTTTGGGAATACTCGAACTTTTGACATTTTCTAATATTATCCTTCTTGATCTCCTCATTATAATAATATTATTTTGGATATAATGAACGAATTTTAAAAGTTCTATATATATATATATATATATATATATATATATATATATATATATATATATATATATATATATATATGTATATAATAAGTTGAAGTTCAATATCTGGTGTCCCATGACAAGAGGGTATTTTGGCGTCTTATTTACTTTTCTTTTAATCGTCAATGTTGTTTACGCTAGTTTATTGTCAATCTTCAACCGTGCATACCCAGTCAATAATAAAATTCATCAACCGCAACAAGCACCGGTCAATTCAAATAGCTTCCTATGTATATATTGGGGGGCTACCACGTTCCTTTCACCATCTACAAAAAAAACTCACTTTGTTCCATTGATCAGTTACTAACAGCTAGAGATGGCATTGTCTTACAGTATGATCCTCTTCATGATAATACTAATTATCTTCAACACTTTTGTTGCTTTTCCTCAACTTGGAGCAGCATGCAGAACATTACAAGAAGATCAGTGGTTGAGGGAATACAATGGGGTTTTGTTGCAGGTTCTTCCACGGGGACCTGTGAAGCCATCAAGTCCAGATCCAATTCGTCCATAACAAATCTTGGAACGGCTAATTCAAACAACAACATTCTTACTCTATTTTTCATGGCTATTTTCGTTTTGCTTGTGCTCGGGAGAAACACCAGAACCCTTGGGTTCCCATGCAAGAGTATTATAATGTTGGTGATTATACTTCTTTATTATCTAATTTAATTCTAATCTAATAAAATTCATTAATCAAACTAATAAGATTTGGTGACGATGATCTCTAGCTATCATGATATGATAAAATTAAAGAGTTTGTACAAACTATTTTTAATTTATAAAAAAGTTAATTGATTTTTTTATATATTTTTCTTTATAGAGAAACACGTTTAAACATATTCCGTAGTATACGTGAGGATTGAGTGATGATGAAGAAATTTCAATCTTCAGAATAAACATATGGAAGCCGAGAAAGGGATTGAAAAATTTTTGGCTTTTAAATTTTAAATATTACTACTCCGTCGCCATTTTTCTATAATATTAACCTTTGCCATTGGTCAAAATAAATGATTTTCTCATTTTACAATGTATTATTAATTTTTTTTTCTTAATTTTCTCTCACATAAATCAATATATTGACTGTTTAACCATCACAGTTATTTCACTCTTCCACTAATGTATTCACAAGAAATACGAGACTGTTTTAGTAAAATTGTATAAAAAGACATATATTGTTTTTCTTAATCTATGTGTAGAAATCATAAACTGCAGATAAATTGGATGGAAGTAATTAATAAATAACTAAAAATAATGAAAGATTTGAAAAAACATGGTTTGTACTTTACATCAAGTGCAAGAATGGGAAAATAGTAACTGACAGAACTCATTCAAATGGATTAAGATGAGCTAAACACCTCAATTCATCCACAACTTAATGTAGCGCTTATATTTTTAAATGACCATTTATTAAGTATTTTTTAGGAAAAAAAACTTATAAATTTTTTTGTTTTAATTATATTTTATTTGATAAATTTTGAGATAAATAAAATAATGAAATATTTGATTTAAAAACTAGATTAACATGATCCAACCCAACTTATAATCTGTCATAAGTTGAGTTGAGATTTTCAACTAAATGCGAAAATAAGTTTCAACTTCGTGATCAGACAGTTGGACTACATAAATAGAACTGAAATTTCTTTCTGTGTAATCAATCATTTATAGTATACTACAAATAATTCGTATATTATTTGTCCTGCAACTTCAAATAAATGAGTGATACACGTATATATTATCAAAATGATATACAAATTTTACAGTAATATCTGCAAAAAATGTTAATTAATAACAAAACCAATAACAGTTTTCATTGAAATAAGCAACTTTCAATTTATATCTAATCAACAAATGGTTTGTAAAATTATGAAGAAGATTATTATGTAGAATCTAGTACAAAAGATAAACTCCATTATGCTTGAGCAATAAAAATAAGTTTCTTTGTAGTTAATTGTATAGCAAAAAAAAAAAGTTTGTGTGTGCACTTTCCTCCAATACTAATATCCTAATCAAGCCAAATCCTGTTTCTAGCATGAACAAAGAGTAGTAATAAGTAAAAGGTATAAACAAGGCACAATATTTCTTTTGCATGTGATAAAATAACGTAAATTATAAATATAATGTTCTAAACAATCTATGACAGTTAAAAGATAAAATTTTATAAATAACCGAAATCGTGCTTCAACACCTATATGAAGTGACTTTGCCAATAAATACAACGAAGGACCTACACAATTTTTAAAAGATAAATAAATTTAATGGTGTAGATATTATCCTGAAATGAAGACTTATACAGAACTCAACTCGATGATAAAGCAGCTGAAAACGCAGAATATGGGAGATTTCCTTTTGTTTGCCTCCAATTTATTCTTACTTCTCCTTCCTTCTACTTCTACCTCAATGTCTTTCTCTTGGAATGCCCCTCTTCGATCTTCCCTTTTATAGTTGAGTTCATGCAAGTATTTTAAAATCAGTGTGGAAAACAATTGAGCGATGTTCCCGGTGAAACATGCATATATTGTTCTTGGTATTCATGCATATATTGTTCTTGGTATTCATGCACAGCTTGTCCATGTTTCAGACAAAGAAAACATTATGAGCCTGGCTGCACGTGTATTTAGGTGCAGGGTTTCATATATAACTTTTATGTGATAATAAAAAATGTTAAAGAATATGTCCAACTCGCACTATTAATTAGGATCCCCTGTAATGTCTTCCAAAGTACCTGCAGGTGATCCATGTCTCGTTTATGTTTATTCTTGGGACTTTATTTATCTGATCTGATGGTGGAGGCTATCATCTACAATAATATGATGAATTAATATATATCATAATTAGATATCCATTACGTATTCACACTTGTCATCCTATGTGACTAAACAAATGGAGTTTATCCTCCATGTCAGAAAACAAAAATCAGAGGAAAAATAGAAATTGAACACAGGTCTGGAGTTGTATGAGGGGTAACCAGGCATTTTCATATGGCATTTTCAAACCATCTCAAGACTGATTAGGGGAATGTCATGTATGTGGGACGCGGTAGTTCAAGAAAATGAATGTTAGTTTAGCTTCAGTTAAAAGTTGAGGTTGTGTATGTATGTGTTTTAGTCAGATAAATTATAAGCATGTCCTTGAATCTAAGGAACAGGTCAATCTATAATGGGTCTTCCTATAAGATCTTCTGCTAAATAGTTGTCTTTTCATATTTGGTGTTCCAATCCATTGTCTTGTGATAGAGTCTGATGGATACAAGAATCTGAATATTATGCCATAAAATCTGTTTAGTTTTTCTTGAATATGGGTGAGTAGATATTTAGTACTCAATAAGCTAATAAAAAAAGTACTCGTTGCTGACAAAGGAAATAGCCGCCATTTGTGCCAACGGCAAATAACTAAATGATAATTCGACACGCTTGCATGCATCGGGCGTTTATTCTGCTTTATTGTTCATTTTATGTTGGAGAAATTAATAACAACCAAACATGGTGTCGGAGTCTTTGACATCTGCTTTCTTTTTCCAAAATCAAATTAGCTGATGAAGGAAAAATTCACAGCTTAATGGAATACATACGTTAGATCAGTGTATATTTGTTAAATATGTTTAACAATTAATTAATTATCATAAATATATAATTATGGGAGAAATTAGGATATACTTTTTTAAAATATAATTTTTGTATTGGTTTTTTAAAATGTTGTGAAGTCCTATTTAAAAAAATACTATCTCTTATCTTGTAAAATATTTATTTAAGATTTTTCTATTTTTGTAAACTTTTTTAGAAAGGTTTCCTTGAAACACGAAAAACTAAACTAAGTTTTTGTTGGTATTATGATGCCAGTCATGAAATTCAAATGGTTCAGTAAAGTTTTGTAAACTTAAAAAGTTTGAAGAGGTCTACTTAAATTGCTGGTATTAGATATTTTATCATCAAAATTAATAAAATTATTTTTTATTATTTCTATATTTTATACAAATTACAATTAGTATGTACACGAAAAAAATCTTACGTACTCAAGAAAAAAGTTTAGTATTACTATATTAACATTGTAGAATTTTTTTAATAAAAAATAATCTTATTTTAAAATAAACTCCACAATTTTTATTAATCTCTCAATGCAATGCTGATTCAATTATGTAATTTAATTCATATGACTGCTTAAATTGTATGTTTTGGGTTTGGAACAAGTGACAGATTGTATGTTATAGATATAGGGGCTTTCCCCACTATGGTTTAAATTTTTTTCCTTGAAACATATTTTTTTCTTTCTTATATAATGAACAAAATAGGCTTATTAGTATTTAAAATGGTAAAATTAAAAGCATATTATGTACCTATTTATATATTTACTTTTGAAATTAATTTTGGTATTGACAGTGAATTTTTATACAATATTTTCAAAGTATGAAAATGTGTAAAAGTCAATTATATTTAGTAGAAATTGTAAAATGCTATAGTTTTATAAAAATTATTAATATTTTATTTGTCCCCAGGAAATTTTCTATATCCGCCGCCACTGTTTGGAGCGTATATAATAGTCTTTTTACATAACCGTTAATGAATTACCAAAACATCACCCACCGATAACTAGAAAAAGGGTCTTTCAAATATATGAGTATGACTAGGTCAATATCGATTTGTAAAATCATATAACAGTAGCGTCGTTAAACAAAACCGAGTCATACATCATATATATGAATTAATCGCGGTTTCTAGGCAACAGTGTTTGGCTTCCGACAAGAGGGTGTTTTAGCGTCGGATTTACTTTTCGATTTATCGTCAATGTTGTTTTAGCTAGCAACTTGTTAATCTTCAAAGCATGCATACCCAGTCAATCAATACAATTCATCACCCACGAGAGGCACTGGTCAATTCAAAATTTCAAATAGTTCTCTCTCTTCCTTGCTATATATATATGGAGCGAACACGTACCTTTCAACATATACAAACTCTCACCTGATTCTACTCTGTCACCACATTCAGCAGAAAGGACGAGTCCAAGTTGAAATTCATTCGAAAGAATATCATTTAATTAAGTTTTTGTTCCATTGATAAGTTGCTGTCACTGCTAGAAATGGCATTGTCTTACAGGATGATCCTCTTCACAATGCTGCTTATCATCTTCACCATTTTGGTTGCTTTTCCTGAATTTGGAGAAGCTGGCAGAGCATTGCATGAAGATCGGTGGTTGAAGGAGTACAATGGAATTTTGTTGCAGGCTCTTCCACGGGGCCCTGTGATCCCATCCAGTCCAGATCCAATTCGTCCATAAACCTTGAAACGTGCATATGCATGCATGCATGGCTAATTAAAACCAACATATTCTTTTACTCAAATTTCATAACTACTCTTTTGGCTAGTGCTCCCTGAGAAACCATACAATTCGTGGGGTTCCCATGCAAGAGTTGGTGTGTATTGCTTATTTTATTATTCTTTTAAATTTGTATTTGTAATCCAATACAAACTGTAATTGTCACTAATATAAATTATTTATATTATAATATAAATTATCATTTTTATTTTATTTATAATTTTTTTTAATTGTAGAATTGTTAACCAAAATTAATAATCAGGCATATATCCTTGACTCAATTCATTTTAATCATCCATTTTCGATATAATTGATATCAAATTGCACCTAAAAAATTTGATTAAGAAAATTTTTCTTTTGATGAGTAATATAAGAACTGTGAATATTATTAAGATTGAACTATTCATTTGGTTATTATAGTTGAATAATTTTAATTTTTAGTTCCTATATTTTAAAATTATTTATTTTAGTCTTTATACGTATAATTTTCAAATTTTCTAATTCCTATAATTTTAAACCATAAGGACTAAAACAAATTCAAAATAGCATGCATAATATTAAAATAAATTTAAGTTGTATGTGTGGACACTACGATAAGTGATTTTAAGTATAAAAACTTAAGAGTAAAGTTTGTGCAACTGTAAGGATTATTAAATGAGCAACGAACCTATTATTTATTATATTTATTCTAAAATTACTTTTTAATATAGTTTAATACTTCAAATAGGGATTTAGTTTATTTTGTTAGTATTTCTCTTAGTTTCATCAATTTAGAAAATAAATTGATTTAAAATTAACGTTTATTTTTTTTAAATTAATCTCTATATTTATTTTATTGTTAATTTTTATTCAAAAAAAGTTAAAACCAACTTTTTAAATAAATAATGTCTTATGCATATTTATATTTTAAATTGTATATATGGCTATTAAGGTTGTGTAGACAGCGAGCCCAACAACAACAATATGTCCCGAATCAAACTCTTAATATTTTTACATATTTTTAAAGTTAATTTCAATTTAAATTATTATGTCGTATAGTTTAATGAAGAAATGTTTTCTCCTTTAAAAATTATTAATATAAGTATATAAACCAGTAAGTATCCCAACAATGCATGGCGGCTGAGAAAAATGGTTGTAACTTCAGTCAGAATTGTATTAACAATTAAGCAAAACTGAAACCAAAAAACACGTTAAACACTCCCTAACTCGAGCTCGTAAAAGATCATGACTACGAGGTTTTGCGTTTATGGAGAAGACATGGTTATATATACGTGTATTTGTTATGTGTGTGTTTTGAAGGACAAAATAACTTTTAAAGCATAAATTCAATTCAAGGACAGTTAGATGGGCACAGGAAAGAGAAAATCTCTGTTTCAATCTAAAGATAAATTTCTGCCTACATATACAAACAGTATATAGAAAATGAATGCGCGACAACATTTGAAGGTGGCTTAGGTGTGAACAGGATATCCAGTTGACGGTGGCGCAGGAGCGTTTGGAAGCGACTGCAAAACAAGGACGTGTTCCCTCCACCACTTCCGACGTAATAGCAATGGCCTGGTGCAAGCTACTCCAGATTCTGGTGAAGCAACAAAAATGGTGATCATGATAAGCACAAGTTGCAGAACTGTGAAAAGGAACCTTCTGTAAGAGAAACCAGCCATTTATATCAGTTCTATCCAAATAAATGAAACAGAACGAAGAAGCTCTTTCGTGCTTGGAAGGAGTTCAATTCTAGGGTAGAACTACAACGTTCATGAGTTTGTAGAGAAGAAGATATATAAAGTGTTGCGGTGGTGGATGCTGCAATGCTATGTTACAAACAACGTGTTTAGAATACACCGTATTGTTATTCACATTAATTGTCGTTTGTTTCGACCATGGTTTGAAACTTGCTTCGTGTTCACAGTCAACGGTTTGCGCATGGAAAATTACAACCGCAAACCTCGGACCCTCTATTGCCATCCAAAAACATCATTGAAGGAAGAAAAATATTTCAGAATGACTAAATTAATATATTATAATTATATAAGGTTGATTTAGTGGTAAAAATAATAATAAAATTATTACATTAAAATTGATTTTTTTATTAGAAAAAACTAAGATATTAAGAATTTATATTTACCTATTATAAGAAAATGCATACATATAATCTAAATTATTATATTACTCATTCCTATCAACATCAATTGGTGTGTTTTCATCCTCACGCGTTAATTTTCCTTGCTGCCACGAGGGTCACAATTAAAGAATACGGTCTCAGAGTTCCTACTAGCTACTACTTCTATACCATATTTGTAGACAATGGACTTTGCATATTACTTTTCACATGCACTTCTTTTTTCTTTCTTTTTTTCATTGCTGGAGAGAGTAATATTTAATCGGATATTATCAGTCGTAGTTACACATCACATTAACATTTATTATATACGAGTTAAAATTATTTTATTTATATTTTAATGCAAAGAGAAAAAAATAAAAATAAAAAAATAAAAGAAGAAGAACAAATATTTAAACAAAAAGTTATTGATTAATTATGTTGGCTTCAAAATGACTAGCATAAAGTTAACACGGCAACATATTTACATTTGATTTCGAATTCATTAATTTATTTCTTGACTGAAAAATTTATGTAAGTTTATAAAAATTTAATGAAATTATCCAAAATAATTTTGGAAACTAAGTAATCAGTAGTGAATAAATATATCATTATCGCGATGACTTGTATATCTAAACAATCAAAATAACTGTGGCGAAATTATATATTTTTTAAAATATTAAAAAAAAGATTAAGATACAGTTTTCTTTTTTATAATAAAATAAATGAATAAATAATATAAATATTGTATATTAAGTTCAGTTTTATTTTTCATACAGAATTGTTGAGAAAAAAAAAACATTTTAAATATAACATATATAAGAATTGGATCAAATTGAGATATCTCAAAATATATTTTAAACTTAAGACACTGACATGATATTATTAATGATATTTTCAGTAAAAAATCAGATATTAGTATATGTATTATAAGAAACTAACTGGATGTTTCTTCTACTATACTCAACCTTATCAAAGAGATGGTGTCATGCAGGTACACTAGATACAAAAACATATCACGTTTATTCAATGGGCCAGAAAAGAAGAAATCATCTAATTTTCTTTTTACTAAAAGATGAATCTAATGTTTATTTAGAGTGATGATTCACAGACACTTTCAAAAATAAAAACCACTCATCCAACCCTATCATCTCTCTTTTTTAGAGTGGCCCTCGGTTCCGATTGGTTCTCTTTGGATTTAGATCTTTTAGGTTATAACTGTACCTTTAGAAAAAAGAAACTCAAACTCTATTTATTTTCGGTTCAGATTTAACTTTTCATGTTCGAATTTGATTTTGGGGAGAAAAGCTCAGAGACTCGGCCCATTAATATTTTGAGACTTCGTCCTATATATTGTATTGGCTCAAACATGACTGTATTTAAACTTAATTCTTAGAATGTATTGGCTCGGACTCGATCGTGTATTTTGGAGTACTCTTACACGTTGACTCGTATTCAGGGTGGGTCAAACTTGACCATGGATTAAAACTTAAACATTTAGAAAATGTTGGGTCAAAATTAATCATGGGTTAGAACTAGACCCTTTGAAGATGTTGTGTCAAACTCAAACTCGTTCAGGGGTTTGATTTTGTGTTTGTGTTTGTGGTAAGGATACAACGATGCAATGGAGGAAGGCTTCCAAATTTAGCATGGCTTAACACGAATTTGGGTGTTTCGATTAGTTTCTGTTATGTTTAAATTAATTTGTAATACAAATATTGTAAGAGAACCTTTTTCAAAGTTAGCTTTATTCAATAATTTATGTCAATTAAATGACACTAGTAATTTACATATGACACCACGTGTTAATTTAAAAAAAATGATCTTTTAGACTATTTCTTAAATTGCCTAGGTGTCTCCCATGTTTAAAATCAAACAACATTTTACAAGTTACCTCCATTTCTTTATTAACAGCAAATATTTCAGTACTTCAGGATTACAAACACTAGTAAGTAATACTTGATAGTATATGTCACATATATCTAAATTTAGATGGTTTCAACTAAATATAAAATTAATACTCTTGATCAAGACATGCTAAATACAGAAATATACAAATAAGTTACCAGCAAAGAAGCTGGTGGATCAAATTATGTGATGCACAAGAAATTTAGCAGTGATCCTTATACTATACAAATAGGATGGATGCAGCATAGTCATAGACAAATTGAGCTCAATACAGCACTATTAATATCTATTGGATAATTGAAAGGTGATTTTGCAACTAGAGATCTCCATGTCTTATTTTTTGGGTCATAGATTTGGATGAACATAGTTCCTGCCCTCTTTTGCTGCCTGGACCTTCGCGTTTCAGTAAAATCAACCACACATAAATGTGTCACTACATACAGCTCCCCGTCTAATACTACAAAACCAAATGACGAATTGTAAGGAGCTTTTCTTGGCACACGAGACTCATATAGCCAACGATTGGAAGACATGTCATATCTGCAAGGTGTGTTCATCATGAAAAAAGGTCAATCACGGATCATTAGTAATTTACAAGTAAACAAGCAGAGCCATCAAGAATGTTTCATGATCAATACTAAAGTAGGTGGATTGCAACCAATTTAGGAAATCTAACACACAGACTTGCAATGAGGGAAAAAATTTGAAAGCACATGACTGAATTAGGATTTGTGTTTTAATGAATATTGGCATATTTGTTTAAAAGCAAAAGGCCATTTGCTGTGAGCAAACTTGATTTCAACAGCTGAGTAAATCATTATGGTTGGATAAATGTGAAGCAGGAAAAAAAAAATTAATTCGGGTAAAATTGATTTTGAGAAAAGTACACAAAAGTTTACTTTCAAGGTGCACAAACTTTATTCTTAATGCGAGTGTGACCCATAAAAAATTTAAAGCATGCATATACGTACACTTCAAAACTTCACTCTTCAAATAATCTCAAACATGAATCACTTTTTTTCCAACATCAATTCTTTCAGATAGCCTGACAGAAGGCAGGAACACTCCCCATTCCATAACCATTGTTCAGTTAAGACATACTTTTGATTATGCTTGCCTCATTTGTGAAGATCCATCAAAGAAAGTAAAAACACAGTTTTTCAAGTACAAAAATTATAAAACATAGTTTACACAAGCAAAAGTTACTTTTGTGATTGGAAGCATCTGCCACAAATTTCTATTATTCTACATATATATATACACCAGTACCATGACTATCAAAATCACTAGCCAACTCACTTACTCGAACAAGTTAACAAGTTCAATGACTGGTCACGAGTTAACTTGTTAACTTGTGACTAAACTCGTTTCAGAGTAAACTTGCTGAATTAGGTGAACTCTAAGCAAACTCGCGAGTGAGAAAGCGAGTCATCGAGTTTGTTTGAAGGAAAAGAGACACAAGTTACATCTCTTCTTTATGCTTGCACTCCTCATCCCTTCTCACCTTTGAAGGTTAGATCTCGCATCCGTCGCTACGTCGTTGCATTTCACTAGTTGTCGTTGGTCGCGGTCACACTATTTGCCAGTCACATTGGTCACTGGTTGCGAGTTGATCGCTGGTCACGCTACTCGCCACTGGTCGTTTTGCTCACCGCTGGTCACGCTGCTCTCGTCAAATGCCACTGCTCTAGTTGGTCTACGCTGGCTCATTGGTCCACTGCTGCACGGACAATTTGGATTGAGTTTTGGCATTTTAGGGTTTTTTTTAATTAATTTTTTTAGTTTGGTTATTCTACTACACATAAGTTAAATTAATTTTTTATTTTGGTTATTTTAGATATAAAGATTTGAAATTTGAAAATGTCTGGAACTTGTTCAAATTCTTCTGAGGGTAATGTAGCTATATTCTCACTTCCACCTAGAAGTAAAAATGCACTTGGAAATAGAACATATATTGGGTAGAAATATAGAATAGATGCTTTGGGTGGAAAAAAGAATGAAATGTAATTATTGCTCAAAGATATTTAATGGAGAAAATTTTAGATGAAACTACATATGATTTTGAACCTATTAACTTTAGTAACGTGGAATTGATATTATCATACTTATACTTTTTGTTAAATTGGTACTTTTATATGAAGTAGACTCGAATCGAGTTTACGAATTGAGTCTACCGACCTTCCCACGAATCTACGTAGACTCTTGAGTTTGATAACCTTGAACAGGATCATGTCTTTATACTTATAATCACAAGTTTCATGCATTCAAGTCAAACCAAACATCAGAATAATTTATAATGTGTTCTACAGATTTTGCACATCACTCAACAGCATTCATTTAACTGCAAATATTTTCAACACTGATTTAATTGAATAACTGAATTATGTGAATGACAGAAACATGGCACTACTACTTCATAAGACATAATTCTTTCCCTTATAACACTTGGTGCCACAAAACCGCAATTTATTATAGTTTAGAGAGTCTAAATTCTAAGGAGTAGCAATATATAATTATATATATATATATATATATATATATATATATATATATATATATATATATATGTATATAAATTAAACAAATCAATTTTTAAAAAAATATTATAACATTTTAATCTTGTAGCAAAGATACATTACATTTCTTGATAATATATTATTATAATGAACTACTAAATTTAGAACACTAATACCCCACAGGAGGACTTCAATTAAAAGTACTATACTCTGTTTAATCTGAAACATTTAATTAAAATGATGATACAAAAGGTCTCAGTGAGTGCCCTAGGTACACAACAACATCATACATTTCATGCATAAATAACATGACATACTCAACATTTTATTATATAGAAGTCGATAAACTCAAGTAGTTCGCATAGCATGTTTCAGCTTAATTACTTAATCCCGTCTTCCATCGGCGTTTTCAGGGACTAGCATCTAGGATTTGCATATTGAAACATGAGATAAAAAAGACCATCATTGGAGCCAATGATAGATACCTATTATAATATAATATAATAAAAAACCTTCCTCTATAAAAATTATGACATCAAAAACACATAATATTCATATAACTTTATAATCAGTCTTGGCATTCATATATAAACCATCACATTACTTTAGGTTTCCTTTTCCATCCTATTAGGAGATTTGAGCCCAAATTTTCAAGAAGCATTTGTTTGCCTTGTATATTTATACTCCTCCGACTTGAGGTGTAGGTCTCCGATATTTACACTCCTCCGGCTAGAGGAAAATGCATAGCAGAGGATATTCATATGATCAACGGACAATGTTCAAATCATCAACATACTGTATTCATATCATCAATGTACAAAATTCAAAATATTAACATACAATATTTAGATTATTAACATAATATTATATAAGAAAAAGATACAGTAGTTAATAAATATGCCATTACATCCTTTTCATGAATTCAAACCCTTCAATGGTTAAAAGGGAAAAATAATATCTTTTACCAATCACAATTATAAAATCTTTGTACAAAATCACTAGTTATGGATGAATTTATTTAAATCTCAAACAGAGAAACACACCAATGAAACATAAGTCCAACCCATATAAGGATTGACATCACTCTCAACCCAAAACCTTAAAACATTGGGTTATGGATCATACTTTCTTATATATTGCTCAATTTTCTCATTCTTACACAATGTGAGACTTAGAATCACACTTGGATTCCCAACACATTCATGAATTTCAACAAATAGATAAATTAATCAGAAGATGGATTTATACACAATGGGAAACGAGAAATATACAGTTACTAGGTTTGGTTAGATCTCATTGCCTCTTCCTTACTATTCTCTATTTTCACTTTTTCTCGGTCAAAAGTAAGGAGATGTGAATGTGATTAATATGACTATAAACTTATTTATTGGTCTCTCTCATGACTCATCCTTATTAGCCTTCTCGTATTTTAAAATTTTATCTTGTTGGATCATAGTTATATCATATTCTAATCTTCTTATTTATCTCCTATTGAATTTATACATCATTTAAAACATTATTTATCTAATTCTAATTTCTTGGGATCTAACTGTTCATGTAATTTAATTAAAGTTTCTCTCTAATAATATAAATATTTATAGTATTTATTAATATTTTTTTATTTAATTTTTTTGGCAGGATGTTACATAACCACTACCCTTTTCTAACTCGTCTGCTTGAAACCTAGGTCCTCTACACAACCTAAACCCAAATATGCATCTGCCCAATCACAGTATGATGGGGTACATATCAAGTGAGACAACTACATTCAACTTACCTGGATGATCATGATTAAATTGAAGTAAAACCAATATCAACCATCCATGTTATAGAACAAATGCCTCTAACAGTATATCCTACCAAAGACAAGCCCTCAATCAAAACAAATGCTTCTAGGTTCTAACTACTAAGGCAAACCAAATGCCAGCAAGAAATGACATGGGACCAAAACCTGCAACCAGGAAAACCAACACTCTGTTCAGTCCAAGTCACGCAAACCAGGAAATCCAACAGAGCATAGCACCATAGTCTAGTCAAGGTTACAACACTCCACCTGATTCTTGTGTAGTTGGTGAAACTAAAAAGGGGGACAATTTTGAAAGGAAAAAGTGAAATCTAGTTCAGGTACACTGAACTGAATGGTTTAAGTCTAGGAGTGTAAGTTTCAGTGGGCTGAACAGGGAATATTTTGTCCTGCCCAACCCAAAACATGGTTTTCGTTGAAAATTGAGGATAGCAAGAAATACAGGTTCCTTGAGCTTTTCCAAGTATAAACATGATACATCTCCAATTCCAGAAAATTGTGTCCTCACCAGTGAACAGGATCACAAAATCTGACACATGTAAATGTAGGATTCTACAACCTGGAGTATGATTTTGACTACCAGGCCCCATAGAAACGCCTCAAAACAATTTCTCAAAATAAAATCAGCAACTACCGTATTACTGACAGATCAAGCTTGAAAATAAAGAGAAGACGCTCCAATTCCAAGCACAAAGCACAAATTTGTCCAGCAATAGTAAAGTCATTATTCTTGAATAAAACTTGAAATGTGCATGAGGAACTAGTTTAACTCACAAGCCAAGATGCTTGCGCCCCTCATCAAACCTCTTTCGTTTTAGAAAAAAAGGTGTATTCCAACATCAGCATAAAAAGGTACAGCCTAAACTGTTAACATACTTGTTCCAATTCCAATTAGCAAAATCATAATGCAAAATAGCAGAAAGAATGATCCCACATTAGTATCTCAACCAGCCTTTCTTTACACCACACCAATGTTCAATAATAGTAACGAACAGAGCAATCTATTCTCACCGTATAAACATTTCATCACTGATCCCCGAAATATATAAAAAACATGCATAATCTCATTCCCCAGCACCACAACACTACCAAGTCACTTCACATTCAATGAAACACGAAATAAAGCAGCCAAAACCACGGAATCCCAAAGTAATTCACAAGCACAGACTGGAAAGTACCTAAAAATCTCGTTCCCATCAAGCATGAAAAGCGTGGGACGTCCATTATCATTCACCACCACAATCTTCCCAACCCTCACTCTCTCCCCATCGCCCCACAAATCCCCAACTTCCCGCCACGCGCCACCCTCGACTCCCATCACCACCGCATCCCTGTAATACTCATCCACCGGAAAAACCCCGGATATGGTTCGCGACGCGCCGTACCCTCCAACCACCCAGAACTCCCTCCCCTCCCCGCCGACAAACCCCACACAACCGGCGCGAAACCCAGGCAGTGGATCCATCGCCACCCACTGGTCCCTCCCCACTTCGTACCGCTCAACCGACCGAATCCTGGTCCCAGCAGCCCCAAACATCGTATGCCGCGATCCCCCGCCGGCGACGAGAATGGCCCCTTGGACGACCGCACAGGCGAAGCTTCCTCGGGGCGTGAGCATGGGGGCGCGTGGCTCCCAGGAGAAGTCGTGGAGGTTGAAGCGGAAGGTGGCGGAGGAGGGTGAGGGACGGTCGATTGGGAAGGAGCGCGTGTCGAAGAGAGAACCCCCGAGGACGTAGAGGTGGGGCCCGAGAGGCACCGCGGCGAAGTTGCAGAGGCCGTACACGTGAGGATTGCAGGGCATGGGAGGTAGCGGGCACCAGGCGAGCGCGTTCGGATCGAAGAGGAACGGCGACGCAATCGACGGGTCCTGCGGGAAGATGCACAGAAGGTGGTTCCTCTTATTCAAAGAGTTTAAGAACGATTTCGAAGATAAAAGCAGTTTCCATGATTTGCACGTGGTTTTCAGTCTGGCGTGGTGTGAGTAGGGAACCTTGGAGAGGATCCACGCCGCGACGTCGTTTGGAAGACCCGGGATTACGGTGACGCCACCATCACAATCGGAACTCATCTGGATTCGATCTTTGGCTTTGTCTCGAATTGGGCTGTGTCAACGCTCCCTCCCTGCGTTTGCATTGCCGTGTTGGTTTCTCTGTTTCTACTATTTCATCACTTTCTTTGTTCAGGGGCAAAGAGATAATACACTTTTTTTTCTATCTTTCTTTTTCAGCTAAGACAACACACTGGTGTGAGAGTCCCGATCCAAACAACACTTGGACCCAATTCATAATTTTGTTTAAGCTTTATCAATTCTAAATTTATCTATCCAAAAAATGTCATTTTTTTAACAAATAAAAAACGACATATCATTTGCATTTTATATTTTATTTTTAAATTAATTTTGTTACTTGTTTATTAAATAAAGTATACAATATTTTTTTATTGTAGTATATCTTTATATAGGAGTTATTAAATCTTTGCAATGCTGTAAGATCCAGACATTTGTAATAAACAACTTATTATATAATAATATATGATAAATGCTGTTACAAATTAATATCCATAATTTTATCCAATAATTCGGGGTGTTCTTGGATTGTTGTCCTGGAGTGCACTTAATATAAGATTAGATTTTTTTTTTTTAACCAACGTTTACGAATCTAAAACTATACTACTATCACATGGACTTTCGTTTATGTTTATTTTTTATAAAATGGAATTTAGAAGTAAGTTTCGAAAAATGTTATTCTTCTAATTTAGATGCTTTTATGCAAAAATAATTTCTTTATAATCTAAATTAATTTTTTAATAAAACAAAAAAATTCGTTGTATTCGTTATTTTAATCCTTAATCTGTAACTATGTTGAATATCCTAGGACTTTTGGTGCATTGTTTTATTGCGATAATTGGTAAGTTTTCTTCTTTTTAGTTCCTGCATCAAAAAATAAAAATAAAATAAAGAATAATAAGAATTAAAACTCCAATTTTTATTTATTAAGAATTCTTTTAAAACAAAAGTAGTGTTTGAAATGCCCTTCTTACAATTATATTTTTGTACTTATATCTTGGGTTAAGAATAAAGTAGTAATGCATTGTACCTAATCTTGAAAATATATTTCAACTCAAACGTAGAAACGCTGCCAAACATATTAATTATCAATGCCCTTTTTACAATTATAATGAGACTTTTTTATCATTTGAAATTGTATAAAACTTTCTGTTTCTTATTAGTGTAATGTATTCAGATTTTAACATAATATTCTTCAGATAATTAAAAAGTTAGTGTAAAAATAAAAAACATGAAGAAACATTTTAAAAAAATCAAGAAAAATAAATTTAAGAAATTTGTTTTTGATGATTTTTTTATTTATAAATCACGATCGCAAATCAAGCTGAAAATAAAAAAAAAATCAAAAGGAAAGGTCAGTCGTTAGTCTGTGTTTTTTTTTTTTTTCAAACTCGATCAGTTGGGATTTTACAATAACGATTATTAATAGATAGATAAATATTCTTAAGAGTAAAGGTTATGTCCTTATAGACGAACAAACTTTACCTGTTAGTTTTATACTTAAATTTATTTTATTTTTTAAAATATTAATTTTATTTATTTCTGTGAGTTTAAAATATTAATCAAGAGAAATAATATATATATATATATATATATAAAAGAATAAAAATAAAATAATACATAAAAAATAAAAATAGATGATTTTTAAGTATAAAAAAGAAACTAGACGTAAAATTAATCCTAATATTTTATTTTATGTGAGCTAAGGAGTTTTATTCTATTTTTTGTGAATACATAGTGTTACATATTTGAATTTTTTTATGTGCAGTCGTTGAGGTCTAGTCACTACGACCTTTTTTTTTTAGAGGTACTTTTACTCTCGAAGTTACAATAATATTTTGTTGAGTTTTTTAATGAGAGTTGTCTTGCATCTCTATGTATTCTCTATCTACCCCTTGTGTTGGTTTCGGGTACAAGTACCCAATTCTTGAAAGTTGTTTGAGTTTTTCCTAGGAATATGACATGGATTATTTTAGCACTTTAGTGCCTCGTAGTCGAACTTTGACTCGAGGCATTTTCTCTATCTTTATTACCCTGAAAAAGTATGGGCATTATGCGTCTTTGAACTGATAACTATCTTTCGGCTAACCTAATCTTCTCCGTCTAAGGACCAACAAAGGGTGGTATAGGAATATTCACTTGTTATCCATCGACTATGCCTTTTGGCCCTTACTCACCCTCCGTGGATGAACCTTGCAGAGCATTCTCACTTTCGCTTCATTCAGCACTACTCACGCTTCATTTTGACATCCCATAGCTTCAGCAGATAGCTTAGTCGCGTTCATCTTCAGTGCAAGAGCTATTATGCACTCTTTTAAGTGCAACATTTTTTTTATACTAAATTTTGACAGAGATAACATAGTCCCTTAGTCGAGGACTAAGGAGTATGAGTAAAGCAAGATTGAACTCTTGGCCCTATAGTGGATGTCAATGTTTCGTCTAAAATTCCTACCAAGATATTGTTTGATTTAGAGCTCTTGTTCGTCATAATTTTATCCTTAAAATGAGTTTCGATGGGTTGAGAGAGGAAGATGTATTTAAATTATGGTTGACCTTGATTCCTACGCGATGTAGGACTCATGAACATACCAAAACATAAGTGAAAGTAATGAAGATCTTATTGAATTACCTTGACAAAGATTTTGTTGATTTGATGAAGTCAAGAATAAAGTCAAAGGCTACTTTGTGGCAGTCAAAGGTCACTTGGATAAAAGAGAAGAAGGATTAGTGTGTCTATAGTTCCGCTTAGGTATAATCATTTTTATCTTTTCTGCTGCATGAGGTTTCTTCACTTAAAACTTTTTGCAAAATGCCTTAAAAGAAATTAAACGGTCAAAACCAATGTATTTTGATAAAAGTTTTCTTAATCAACTATTTTAACTAATAGAATATAAGCTTTATCAACTAAAATATTCTTCACACTTTTATAACAAGGTTTTAACTAATATAACTTCGAAATAACCGATTGTTTTCATTAAGGGAAGTTTTGAAAACCTTCGATCAATATTTTAACCGATACAGTTTCGAAATAACCGATTAAAATCACTTAAAATGTTCGGAGAAGTGTTACTGCGAGTATTTTAATCGATACAAATTCGAAATAATCGATTAAAACCACTTAGATACTTGTTTGACTCGATCAGAATGGGTTTATGACCGATCAGAACCAGATATGATCGATCAGAATTGAGTTATGACCTATCAGAACCAGATATGATCGATCAGAATTGGGTTATGACCGATCAGAACTATTTTAATCGATTAAACCACGTTTCAATCGATTAAATCAACTTAAGAAAATTTGAATTAAGCGTTTTAATCGATTAAAACGATTTTTTATCAGTTAAAATCACTTTGAAAAGTTTACAAGAAAGTTTTGCAGTATTTTAATCGATTGAAACACGAAACAATCGATTAAAACAAATTAGAAGATTTTTTAGAAAGAGTTTTAATTGATATAAACGTTGTCGTATCAGTTAAAACAAATCTGGAAAATAATCAAGAACGTTTTAATGGATTAAAAGAAGTTTTAACAGATTAAAACAAGACTTTTAACAGATTAAAAGATTATTTTAACAGATTAATTAAACCAGCAGTTTTGAAAATCTTCTATAAAAACAGAGTTGCTTGAACTTTTTAAACACACATCTGATATACATCTTTTAGCAATCAATCAAGCAATCAAAAGTGATACTATCAAGAAAGAATTATGCTACTTTTTGTGAAGTTCATCAAAGATCTTTCTTGAGGCAAAATTGCATTCTTTTGAAGAAGAGACAACATATTGCAGAACTACATAAAACTGGTTTAAGCGTTTTAGTTTCTTCTGTTTGTTTCTTTACTTTCTTTTAATGTATTGTGGGTGCCTGGAATTGTGGGCACTCGTTTCTGTAGCTGGAATTTGGCTGCAGGGTAGGTCAAGAACTGGAAATTGGTTCTTGGTGAAAGGTTAGGTGCAGGAATTGGAATTGTGGTTCTTGTGGTAGATTGAGTGTGTGATTAAGGTTGTAATCTGTAAAACATTCAATCTAGTGGAACCCAGCTGGAATTTGGCAGGAGACTGGACGTAGCCTTGGGATTGGGTGAACCAGTATAAACTTTGGTGATATCTTTCTAAACCTTTCTCTTCTTTAATCCTATGACTGCATTTATTTTTTATTGATTGCTGTGTGATTCAAAAACTGGTCATATTTCTTAATCTTTGAAATAGATAATCTGTAATTTGCGAAAATCTTTCAAAGATCAATTCACCCCCCCTCTTGATCTCAGCCTCTTTTTCTAACAATTGGTATCAGAGCAAGGTTCTTGAGAGTTATTCAAGTTTTTCGATCAAAATGGCTGAAAACAAATTACCTTTTTCTGAGGGAGCTTCTATTAATAGACCTCCACTATTTTGTGGAACAAATTACCCATTTTGGAAGATTAGGATGAAGATCTTTATTGAATCTATTGATAGGAATATTTGGGATGTAATTGCTAATGGTCCTTTAATTACAGAAAAAGAATGGTCCAGTTTAAATGATGAAGAAAAGAAAAAAGTTCAAAGTGATTGTACTGCTAAAAACATAATTACTTCTGCACTAAATATGGATGAGTTTTTCAGGGTCTCCCAATGCAAATCTGCAAAGGAAATGTGGGAAGTTCTTGAGGTTACTCATGAGGGAACAACTGATGTAAAGAGAGCCAGAAAGCATATTCTCATAAGAGGATATGAGCTGTTCAAAATGAAAACTGGAGAAAGTATTGCAGATGTGCAGAAGCGCTTCACTCATATCATTAATCATCTAATGAGCTTAGGTAAAACTTTTGATAAAGAAGAATTAAACATTAAAGTCTTGAAATGTCTTGACAGGTCATGGCAGCCCAAGGTCACAGCTATTTCATAATCAAAAGATTTATCAGTCATGACAACAGCCTCCTTGTTTGGCAAACTCAGAGAACATGAGATTGAAATCAACAGATTCAATGAGCAAGAAGTCTCTGAGAAAAAAGGTAGAAGTATAGCACTCAAGGTTGAAGAAAGAAGTCAAGAATCAGAGGAGGAAAGTGAAAATCTTAGACTGCTTGTCAGAAAGTTCAACAAGTTTCTCAAGAAAAAGATTCAAGATAAAGAAAAACATAAAAGGTATGAAAAGAAATCTGATTCTTTTAACTATAAATGTTATGGTTGTGGTAAGCAAGGTCATGTAAGAATGGAGTGCCTAGAAAAGAACAAATACAATGACAAGAAAGAGGAAAAAGTCAAAAGAAGAGCATATGTAGCATGGGATGATAATGATACTTCATCAACAGAAAATTCTGATAATGAAGAAGCCAACTTATGTCTAATGGCAAATCAAAATCAGCAAACCAGCAGTGTAAGTTCTAACTCCTCTTCAAATTTAGTGAATTACAATTCATTACAAGAAGCATTTAATGAAATGCATGAAGAAGCCAAGAAACTGCAAAAAGAAAATGATAGGCTAAAAGGCTTGAATTATTGGCTAGTAAATAAAGTAGACTCTCTTGAAAAGAAAATTCTTAAAGATGAAACTGATCTTGACTTTTTAAAATTAATCCATGATAATTCTGACTGTATATGTAATAAACCATGTAATAACTGTCCAGAATTACAAAAGAAGATTGATTTTTTATCACAAACTGTTTCAAAGTTTACACAAGGTCAAGCTAATCTTGATGTTCTTCTTGGGTCACAAAAACTTATTTTTGACAAATCAGGAATTGGATTTAAATCTAACAAATTCAGAAAAACAAATAGGAAATCATACTCTGTGATTAAATGTTTTTACTGCATGAAAAAAGGTCATTCTGTAAAAAATTGTAGAATTAAGAAGTATGTTATTCCTAGAGGTAGAATGAAATGGATTCCCAAAAATTCATTTTATATAACATAATTGGACCTAGTAATTAAAAAAGGGGTACCAGAAATATGCCTAATCTGTTTTGCAGGAACAAATTCTGGAAGTCCCTTGGTGTTCAATACAGCAGAATTGATTCTGATTTGGTAAACTGAATGTTTTAATTGATACAAAACTATTTTAATCGGTTAAAATCACTTACAGAGAATATCAGAAAATCTGTCCGTACAGTTTTAATCGATTGAAATACGAATTAATCGATTAA
The DNA here is from genome assembly GCA_963425845.1 of Sphenostylis stenocarpa. Lineage (NCBI taxonomy): Eukaryota > Viridiplantae > Streptophyta > Magnoliopsida > Fabales > Fabaceae > Sphenostylis > Sphenostylis stenocarpa. Next base: position 39,794,280 of record OY731398.1, on the reverse strand, counting down.
AATTCTGTCAGAAATTTTAGTTTAGCTATTTTAATCGATTAAAAAGGATTTATATCAGTTAAAACCACTAAGAGGTCAAATTTAATCGATTCTTCTTCGTTTTAATCGATTTAAATTCTGGTATCATTTTCTAAATCTCTTCTCCAGTACAAAATTAATCGATTTTGTTATGTATTAATCGATTACTTTACTGTTACAGTCTCAAAACCTAATTTTAAAAATCAAATTAATAGGTTAATTTGCTGATTAATCGATTAAATTGTTCCTGAAAACCATTTTTACAACTTCCAATTGAAAATTGGTCAGTAAATCAAAGTCAAAACTTCAAGTTTGTGTGTTAATCGGAATTTGCATAAACATTTAAAAAATATTCTTTGACCAAGTCAAACTTCTTTCAAGAACACTTTAGCTGATGTACCCACTGTCCAGAAACCTGTGCCTCTGCCTTCAGTCAAGGGGACATGTGCAATTAAAGCTGTTTTCTGCAGGATCTGTCAAATTGAACTGTAATTCACGAAAATTGACATCTGTGACTCTCACTTGAAATCCATTATTCTCATTCTTCAGTTTCTGGTTCAAATTTCTTCTCTTTTCTTTCTTGTATTCTCGTTTCAAAAACTCTTTTCTAAACTATACAACAACATGCTGAGGAGATCAAAGTCAAGAAAGAAGCAAAAAGGGGAATCTTCCTCTGCTGCTAATCCTGGTGGTCATTTAGAAGCTTGGTTTGATGGGGATATTGGAAAAATTAACACTTTCATTACTGAGTTCAGTCAAAAGCAGATTGTTATTCCAAAATTTATCAAATTCAAGTGGCTTGATGAAGAAGGATTTACGGGTTTGAGAAGAAATCTGAAAAATCAAAAGTTGAGAACCTTCATGGAGTTCACAGAGAATATTCAACCTGATCTCGTTCGGGTCTTCTACTCAAATTTAATAGTGAATGGTTCAACAATCAGATCTCAAGTAAAGGGAGTGAATATGGAAATTACTCCTTCTGTGTGGGAACAAATTGCTGGTCTAAAAGATAGAGGTGTCAAAGTGTCAAGAGGAAATATTTCTGAAATACCTGACTTCAACAAGATACAGTTTTTTAAGTCTTGCCTTAAGGATCCAAATGATTCGGTAAGAATTTTAAATGCTTGAAAACTCTTACTTGAACATAGATTGCTTGCTTTTATTGTGGCATGGATGCTTACTCCAAGAGGAAGTAATCATGACATACTTAATGAGGGAGATCTTGCCCTCATGTACTGCATCTCTAACAATATTAAGGTAAATTGGGTTTATGTGATTAAAGATCACATGTTGAAGGCAAAAAGGTTGGCAGATTACAAACTACCGTATGCCATGCTGATTAACAATTTCTTTAGATATTTTGAAGTTGATCTTACAGGGGAAAGCATAGAAACTCCTAAGGCATCAAATGAGATTGATGACTCCACCTTGAGAAAAATGGGATATATCAAAATTGATGATGAATGGATTTCTAAAATTGATGCTGGAATGTCTGAGGATGAGGAAGACAATGATGAAGAAAATGAGCAAGGTCAAATTCCTTCCTCTCCAGCTGCTACAGAAGTTCCCGAATCGTCCAGTGGTCAAGCTTAATATGAAAATATGGAGATCATCCCCTACATGGAGCAGCCTGACCGTGAGACTCCTCTATCTCAATTTGAAAGGACAATGCTTTCTCAAATGGCCACATTGCAGGAAAACCAGAGAAAGCACATGCAGATGACCTATCAACATTTTCAACAGACCAATAATCAGTTCACCAATCTTGGACACCAAATTGCTGACATTTACACCAAGCTGGAAGACATGCAGCTCAATCAAGGAAACTGGGATGATTGAGTCTTTGGACAAAAAAGGTCCCTTCCTATCTTTTTCTTATGGCTTATTTCTTTTACTACTATTTTTCTGGTATGTAATATTAACTGGTTTTATACCAGGCACAATCTTTTTACTTTGCTTAATATGATTAAGGTTTTAAGTTGAAGTAAGATAGCCTAGGTAAAATTAAACATAAATCTCAGATAATTTTAGCTGATACAATATAGATTTAATCGATTGAATCGATTAAAAGAACCTTTACATAGGGAATTCACATCAAAACAATCGATTAACTAGCGTATCAATCGATTTAAACCTATATGTCATATGTTTGTATCAACTAAAACCAATTTACATCAGTTAAATCAGCAGATAAGATACTACTCTGATTTTTAAAGTTCCATTGGTTAAAACCTAATCAATGTAGTTGATATTATCGTAAAACATTTTCCTAAATGATCGGTTTTACAAAATTCGTACTGAATCAGATGTTTAAGATACATCAAACATTTCTTAGTTTTCAAAACTAGTTGTTTTAATCGATATAAACAAGTTGTAAATCGATTAAAAGCACTTATACAACATTTTTCAAACTATTTCAATCGATTAAATGTCGATTTAATCGATTAAATCAACTTATGTTTTTAAACTTTCAAAATTCATCACTGTTTTAATCGATTAAAACTTTATTTCAATCAATTAAAACCATTAACAATAACTTTTTAATCAATTTTGTCCTATTTTTAATCGATTTTTACTCTGGGAAGAAAAATTAAAGGCTTTAGTTAATGGTTGTTCTTGTAACATGCTACTAAAGCATGGTTCCCTTATCTTTACACGTGTTAATTATATTCATTACAAACGTGTTAATGAAGATAAGTTTGAATCAACTTTGATTAATCTTCACATGAGTAAGGTATCGTATCCATATTTTTACTGTTTTCGAAATCTAATACCTGATACATACCATGCATATTGTTGTTCCTCTGTTCCCTATTTTTGATGAAGTCAAAAGGGGGAGAAATAATTGCTTTACTTTGCTTTACTTCTGATAAATTTAGGGGGAGAAATAATTCTTTAGGAGAGCAGCAATTTAGGGGGAGAAATGAATAAACTGATTAACTTTTTTTTATTAACTAATCTATTTTATCAAGTGACTTCTTCTGCAGAGTTATTTTTCAAAATGATGTTTGTCTTCATCAAATAGGGGGAGACTGAAACTAATGAAGATCTTATTGAATTATCTTGGCAAAGATCTTGTTGATTTGATGAAGTCAAGAATAAAGTCAAAGGCTACTTTGTGGCAGTCAAAGGTCACTTGGATAAAAGAGAAGAAGGATTAGTGTGTCTATAGTTCCGCTTAGGTATAATCATTTTTATCTTTTCTGCTGCATGAGGTTTCTTCACTTAAAACTTTTTGCAAAATGCCTCTAAAAGAAATTAAACGGTCAAAACCAATGTATTTTGATAAAAGTTTTCTTAATAAACTATTTTAACTAATAGAATATAAGTTTTATCAACTAAAATGTTCTTCACACTTTTATAACAAGGTTTCAACTAATATAACTTCGAAATAACCGATTGTTTTCATTAAGGGAAGTTTTGAAAACCTTCAGTCAGTATTTTAACTGATACAATTTCAAAATAACCGATTAAAATCACTTAAAATGTTCAGAGAAGTGTTCTGGAAGTATTTTAATCGATACAACTTCGAAATAATCGATTAAAACCACTTGGAGTACTGTTTGACCGATCAGAATGGGTTTATGACCGATCAGAACCAGATATGATCGATCAGAATTGAGTTATGACCGATCAGAACCGGATATGATCGATCAAAATTGGGTTATGACCGATCAGAACTATTTTAATCGATTAAACCATGTTTCAATCGATTAAATCAACTTAAGAAAATTTGAATTAAGCGTTTTAATCAATTAAAACGATTTTTTATCAGTTAAAATCACTTTGAAAAGTTTACAAGAAAGTTTTGCAGTATTTTAATCGATTGAAACACAAAACAATCGATTAAAACAAATTAGAAGATTTTTTACAAAGAGTTTTAATTGATATAAACGTTGTCGTATCAGTTAAAACAAATCTGGAAAATAATCAAGAACGTTTTAATGGATTAAAAGAAGTTTTAACAGATTAAAACAAGACTTTTAACAGATTAAAAGATTATTTTAACATATTAATTAAACCAACAGTTTTGAAAATCTTCTATAAAAACAGAGTTGCTTGAACTTTTTAAACACACATCTGATATACATCTTTTAGCAATCAATCAAGCAATCAAAAGTGATACTATCAAGAAAGAATTACGCTACTTTTTGTGAAGTTCATCAAAGATCTTTCTTGAGGCAAAATTGCATTCTTTTGAAGAAGAAACAACATATTGCAGAACTGCATAAAACTGGTTTGAGCGTTTTAGTTTCTTCTGTTTGTTTCTTTACTTTCTTTTACTGTATTGTGGGTGCCTGGAATTGTGGGCACTGATTTCTGTAGCTGGAATTTGGCTGCAGGGTAGGTCAAGAACTGGAATTTGGTTCTTGGTGAAAGGTTAGGTGCAGGAACTGGAATTGTGATTCTTATGGTAGATTGAGTGTGTGATTAAGGTTGTAATCTGTAAAACATTCAATCTAGTGGAACCCAGCTGGAATTTGGCTGGAGACTGGACGTAGCCCTAGGATTGGGTGAACCAGTATAAACTTTGGTGATATCTTTCTAAACCTTTCTCTTCTTTAATTCTGTGACTGCATTTATTTTTGATTGATTGCTGTGTGATTCAAAAACTGGTCAGATTTCTTAATCTTTGAAATAGATAATCTGTAATTTGCGAAAATCTTTCAAAGATCAATTCACCCCCCTCTTGATCTCAGCCTCTTTTTCTAACAATAAGTTTCTCAATCGATGACTAAGGGATGTGTATGAGTGGTGCAAGACTCTTCTCTTGGTCTCACGGTGGGTGTTAATGTTTTGTCTAAGAACGAGAGTATCCCGGTCTCATATCCAGTATGATAACATCATTAAGGTTAATTCGCACATCTTATGTATTGTCCATTTTGGAACTTTGGTCTATCATGATTTTATCCTTAAAGACACCTCGATGATTAAGAGAAGAAGGTGTATATAAATTACCCTTGACCTCAACTCCTAAGCAATGTCAGACTCATGAGTATACCGAAACATAAGCTCTCTAGTCGATGACTAAGGGATATGAATGAGTGAAGCGATACTCGACTCTCAACCCCATGGTGGGTGCCAATGTTCCATCAGGAATTAAAGTGTCCCGACTTCATGTCCGCTATGATTATATCGTTAGAGTCAATTTTCATGTTCGATGTATTATCCATTTTGAAGCTCTCGTTCATTACGATTTTGTCCTTAAAAGATGTCTCGGTAGGTTGAGAGAGGAAGATATATTTAAATTACCATTGACCTCGATTCTTAAGTGATGTGAGACTCATGAGCGTACTGAAAAATAACCCATCAATCAAGACTAAGGGGTATAAGTGAAACGAGACTTTACTCTCAGTCTCACGATAGGCGCTAATGTTTAATTTATGAACAAGAGTGTCTCGGCCTCCTGTCTGTTACGATAACATTGTTAAAGTCAATTCTCACATCCAAGGTATTGTCTATTTTGAAACTCTTGTTCGTCATGATTTTGTCTAGGCATGACAAAAAGGGGGGACGGGTTTTACTTCCCCGATTCTCGTACCTGACTTTTTTAATCGTCTTCATCCCCATCCCCATCCTCGATCCCTGTCAGAGTTAGAAATTAAGTCCACATTCCTATACCTGTTGGGTTTCGGGTTTTCTCATCCCCGTCCCAGTCCTCGATCTATATTATTTTAAAAAGATAATTATATTTATAATAAATTAATTTTACTATTTTTATGTATTTTTTATATATAAATAAATATTTATAATTTGTAATTATTAATTAATTATATTTTTTAATTTATTATATTTATATTAAAATATGTATGTAAAAGAAATATTTAATCATTATTTATTTATATATAGAATATTTATAACATTATTATTATTATTATTATTATTATTATTATTATTATTATTATTATACTGTATTCAAACAATACTTATAATAATATTATTATTATTATACTGTATTCAAACATTTGATTACATATATAAGTTAATTTATTTTTAAGTTGTCATTTAAAAATATGAAATATATAGTTTATAAGGAAATATTAAATAATTTAATTCTTATTTAATTAGTTCAAAGTAATAAAAGTTTAAATTATCAATTCTTTTTTATCCTTTAAATATAATTATTTTATTAAGATAAAATTTGATATATGACAAATAAGAATAATAAGATCAAAAAATTATAACATAATAAAACCTAATAACTATAAATTATAAATAAAATAATATTAGTTACTACTAAGATTTATATAAAATATTTAGAAAAAGATAAAGAAAAAAAGTTAACTTTGTATTCATTAAATTGGTTGAAAAGATTGAAAAAAAAAACAAATTGGAGAGATTAAGGAAATGTAAAAAACTGAAAGGTAAGAGAAAAAGAATAATGTGATAAATTAATTGATATAAAAGATTAAAAAAGAAAAAAAAATTAAAAAGTGGATAGAAGAAAAATAAAAATGGTAAAATATAAAAAAGTGACCTTATATGTAATAGAAAAAAATACTTTTAAAATATTAATATTTTAAAATTTAAATTTAAATATAAAGTCGGGGTGGGAATGAAATTCCCCACCCCGCCCCGATCAACTCAGTTTTTCTTTGTCAAACTCGAGGTAGGGACATATCGATCTTCACGGGTACGGACTTAATTGTCATCCCTAGTTTTGTCTTTAAAGATGTCTCGATGGGTTAAGAGATGATGGTATAAATAAACTATCATTGGTTTCGACTCCTTAATAATGTAGGACTCGTAAGTGTACTAGAACAATATATATAATTGTAATTTACATTACTATTTTTTTTATATACAGTATATAAAAGAAAAATAAAATTTATTTATTTTTTATTCCTTTTATTCTTACCACTTTTATATAGGTATTTACGTTGTCGGTGGAAATAAGTTAATTAAAAGATTTTAATGAATGGTAAGGAGCATACAAAAAGTAACCACTATTGGTCCATCTAAAATAAAGAGAATTTTCATGTTAGATGTAAATGTCAAATTTTATAATCCTATCCCTCTAAAAGTAAATAAATTGTTAATAATATTTGTGTTTCAAGTAATCTTTGAAAAAAAAAATGATGATATTTGTAGAAAATGTATTTGAAATGTTTGACGTCTTCATCTACTTAAGTTAATATTTAAATATAACACGCACAAAAGGTTATAATAGGAAAGTGAAAATCATTATTATTTAAAATAATATAATCTCATAATGATATATAAAATTTATTTTTTCAACTTCATCATCATACTCTATTTGTTTTATATAATGAAAAATTAAATTAAATTTATAATAACTAATCAACATAAATAAACATAATTTTAATCAATTTCTAATTAATATTTACGCATTTCAATTCTCAAGGACTAACCTTAATGTATAATATAATCAAATCTTTATAAATAAATATTATTATTTAAAAATAATTAAATAATCTAAATATAAATTAATAAACAATGATCAATACGAAACTGAAAATAAAAAAAATAAGACCAATACGTAATTAAAAATAAATAAAATACGAATATTACATAATTAAAAATAAATAAATAAATATATAAAATAAAACTAATACACATATGAAAGAAAATATAACAAAATAAATAAAATGAGTTAAGAATATCTTACTCCACACTCATAATTAAAAATAATATAAATACAATAATAAATATATTCTCCCTCGTTAAGGCGATGTATCTTATATATAATTGTTTCTTCTTTTCTCTTCCTGGCCTCTTTTCCTCTATCTTTACTCTCTCCCTCTCTTTCCCTCTATCTTTCTCTTTTTTCCGTTCTCCTTCTCCCTCTATCTTTCTCTTTTTTCCGTTCTCCTTCTCCCTCTTATTTTTTTTTTCCTTTCTCTATTTCTCCTTTATCCTCTCCCATTTTTTCATCTAGATACTCCTTTTATACTCATATTTTCTATTTTTTTTAATTACTCGTTAAATACACATTATCTTCATGTTATTGTTATTATTATCACTACAAGAATTTTACATATTAGTTATGACAGATTCCGTAGCTATTTTATAGCTAATCTCTCGCTGATATGTTTTGCTACAGATTAGCTACGGAATAGTCCGTAGCTAAATCCAAGTAGCTAATTAGACACAGATGTATTCTCTCTCAAATTTGTAGCAAATTTTGTCGCTAAACTGTTGCTAAATTCCTCACTAATTTAAATGATGAAATTTTGTTTATCCCTAGCTAATTTGATCTCCCAAAACTTGTAGCTAATCCGTAGCTAATCTCTCGCAATTTCGCTCTCGCTAATCCGTAGCTAATCTCTCGCAATTTCGCTCTTGCTAATCCGTAGCTAATCCCTCGCAATTTCACTCTCGCTAATTCGTAGCTAATCTCTCGCAATTTTTCTCTCGCTAATCCCTCGCAATTTTACTATCGCTAATTCGTAGCTAATCCCTCGCAATTTTTCTCTCGCTAATCCGTAGCTAATCTCTCGCAATTTTTCTCTCGCTAATCTGTAGTTAATCCCTGACAATTTATCTCTAGCTAATATGTGGTTAATGTCTCGCAATTATTTCTTCGCTAATCCGTAGCTAATCCTTTGCAATGTTTCTCTCGCTATTTCATAGCTGATCCCTCACAATTTTTATCAAAATTTATAATATCAAATATTTAAGATTTAAATTATTACTCATATTCTTAAAAAAGAAGACAAACTTATCAACTTTCAATATAAAAGTATTGTTTAAACATAGTTAAAATGATGTTTCAAACAATTAAAAACAAAAATAATATTTCAACTAAAAAGTTATGTATAACACAATTAAAAATAGAAACAAAGTTTAAAATATATTTTCATCATTATTTCTTTAAGGCGAGATAATAAATCTTTCTTGAAATACTACATTTCTTCTTGCATTTGTTGTTGTATGAGTGTTTGCATTTCGCTTGTGTCTTCATTTGTGCTTGCATCAATGCTTGCATATCGGCTTGTGCTCGCAATCGTGTTTTCATCTCGCTCTTGCAAACTAGATATCTCGTGTAACTAAGGTAGTGATTTCTTCAGTGAGAGATGTGGTAAGATTTTGGGAAGAGAGACCTTCAACTGATGAAGATGAAACATGTAAAATATCAAGATCCAAACTCTGACCTATACCATAAATTCTACCTTTTTTATTTTCACCAGCAGTCTTTATCCAAATATTAGAATCAACTATAGGATGATTTGATATATCTTCCCCATATTTTTCAATCATAGCATTTTCATATGATTCCTACATCAAATCAATATTTTAGCAATATTATAAATAAACAAAATTTAATATTTATAAAATATACACACTTACAATGAAATTTTTTGTTTTGTTAGACACATATTCACCATCTTTCTTTTTATGAACTTTGTTATATAATTCACCATAAGAAATAGGACGTTTGTGCTCTTCTTCCTAAGAAATAATTTACAATTCAAGATTCAGACATCAATATACCAACATCAAACCTAATATTCAATTTATAACTAGTAAACAATATTGATTAACAATTATATGATCAATGTATTAAATGTATAAAGTATGAATATCATTTTTTTCAAGTGTATAACTAGTAAACAAGTCAACCCATTAATCTGCAGGTAAGCTTAAGCCCATATGGATAGCCTCAGGCTAAATGAGCCAAGACAAAAATGACCGAGTTCAATTTAGACAAAAATATTATTGAAGTGAAGTTTCTAAAACTATTCCATCATTTCATGAATAAACTGAACAACAAATTCACATCCTCCCTCCCCGTCTGTCAAGATAAAAGTTACTTACCAGACAGCAAGTTAATACCATTTGAGGGTCATGACAACACAAAGGGGAAGAACAAAACCAAAAAACAACACGATTAAAAGTCAGAAGCATAAAAAACAGCCATAAGAAACTATAATCAAACTGTTACTTACTACACCAACATTCACTATCAAAAACACTGCTGGAAACTTTAATGAAATAATTATGATCTTGCAACTAGTGAAATTTGGTACTGTGCGTATGAATGAGAATTAAGAGCGATCAAAGGTAACTGGATGAAGAGACTACCAATGCAGCCAAATATGAGAAAGGAATAAAACTTTATAAACATACTTACAAAAATTATGGGATCAAAGTATAATATATATATATATATATATATATATATAATATTTTATATATATATATATATATATATATATTTTACAATTCTTATATCTTATTATACGAAAGTTATATTTGTTTTATTATTATTATTATATATAACTTTTATTAATAATTAATACTCTTTTTATAAAATAAACAATAATAATTATTTTTTTAATAAATACTTATTTTATCATAAATATATTTAAATTATCTAATAATATAATTTAATATATTGAATCTATGATTTTAAGTTTCCAGGCATTACCAGTTTTCGAAGTTTGTAATGTTAAAACAACTTTCATCAGGTTATTGTGATTGGAAATATAGTGATTTGACATTTTTAATTTAGTAATCAAATATATGTTAGGTGAGAAAATAAGGGTTTTTTCTTCGATTGTTTTTTTTTTTAAATTATCAAAATAAATAAATTTTTAAAAATTACATATTTAAGAACAACTTTAAGATAAAAATATTGATTGTATTTCGATTATTTCAGTGTTTAATTTTTTTTTTTGATAAATGAGAAACAGGCATAGATAATACGGTATATAAAGAAGTCGAACTATTTTTAATTTTATATTATTAATAATAAAATAAATAATAATAATAATTAAAATTATTAATTATTTTATTATTTTAATTAATCTTATATTATTATTAATACTAAAATGATAATAATATTAATATAAAATAAAATAATTGTAATTATTAATATTATTTTTATTCATATAATTATAATTATATTATTCTATTTTTAATAATAAAATAATAACATAATTAATAATATTATAAAATTTATTATTATTACTATTATTATTTATTTTAATATTAGTGAAAGTATACCTCGAGAGCATATATTTCATTGATTGAGAGGCAAAATATATACAAGTGAATACACTGACTAGTTACATAACATTAGGAGAGAAATAAGCTAAATCTCTAGAAACTAGGCAAGTATCTCTCCTATATTAAGTAGGTATCCCAATTTAAGCTAATTACAATATTTGACAATAATTACAATCATATCGATTCTTGATTGTGTAACACTCCCCCTCAAGCTCAAGAACTAGGAAGGTACATGAGCTTGGAAATTAACCGAGTATGTGAAGCCGAAAGAAGAGCCTTTGTGAAGATATCTCGCTAATTGTCGATTTGAGGAGACAAATGTGGTTCGAAGTTTTCCTTCTTGAATTTTATCTCGAACAAAATGACAATCAATTTCAACATGTTTTGTTCTTTCATGAAAGACTCGGATTGTTTGCTATATGGAGGGAAGCTTGATTATCACAAGATAAAGTGGCAGGATGTGGTGGAATACCCAATTCATGAAGAAGGGTGTGCAACCATGTGAGCTCACTAACCGCATGTGTCATGGCTCGATACTCGCTTCGGCAGAGGAGCGAGAAATCGTTGATCGCTTTTGTGTGCCAGCGAGAGGAGACTTGGACCCAAAAATATACAATAACCAAGTGGTTGATCTTCTAGAAGTGGGGCAAGAAGCCCAATCCGCATCACAATAGGCGTGCAAGCGTAAAGAAGAATTAGATGAGAGTAGGATACCATGGTCCGGACAGATTTGATATATCTCACCACTCTAAGTGTCTGCTCGCCAGTGTGTGTCACAAGGAGAAGACATAAACCGTGACGATAAGTTAACCGCATAAGTGATATCCTGGTCGGTGACTGTAAGGTATAGCAATCTACCAACCAATCGCCGATATGGAGCGAGGTCGATAGGACTTCACCATGATCAGCAACCAAAGTGTGATTGTAATCCAGTGGAGTTGTGACCGGTTTACTAGCAAGAAGACTCGTGTCGTGCAAAATTTCCAATGCATATTTCCGCTGATTAAGAAAAATTCCAGCTTTGCAACGTGCCACTTCAATTCCCAAAAATATTTCAATGAGCCCAAATCTTTTATGTTGAACCTACTGCAAAGGTATTTCTTTAAGAGTGAAATAACCAACGCATCATCACCTGTAATGACAATATCATCAACATAAACAAGTAAAATTGTTATATGGGATGCACTGGTAAATAAGAACATGGAGTAATCGGCCCTTGACCGAGTAAAGCCAGCCTCAAGCAAAGCACTCGAAAAGGTAGTGAACCAAGTGCGAGGTGCCTCGTTTTAAGCCATAAAGTGACTTGTGGAGTCGACAAACGCGACTCTCCCCTGTTTACGAAACCCAGGAGGAAGTTGCATGTAAACTTCTTCATGTAAATTGCCATGTAAAAAGGCGTTCGAAACATCCATTTGATGAGTTGACCAATTTTTTGTCGCTGCAAGACTAAGAACAATCCTCATAGTAGTTAATTTAGTAACAGGAGCAAAAACGTCGAGAAAATCAAATCCTTCTTGTTGTGAGTAACCTTTAGCAACCAAACGCGCTTTATACCTGGTCAATGGAGCCATCAAATTTATATTTGATACGATACACCCATTTGCAGACCTATAGCTGCTTTGTCGGGAGGCAAAAACTCTAAAGTCCAGGTATTGTTAGCCTCTAATGCCTTTAGTTCGTCCTCCATAGCCTGTCTCCAATGGGGATCTTTACGGCAACAAGTATATGAGGTGGGTTCAATGTGCTTGATAATAGAATTAATGAAATGGAGATGGTTATTTGAGTAAGGATTTGAGCAAAGAGAGTGTGAGATAGGATATTGCATACCCGGAGACGAGGAAGAAGATTGAGCGGAGGCCATATTGCACACGTAATCGACAAGGTGCGCCGGAGGCTTTTTGAGACGTTCGGAGTGTCTTGGTGCAAGGGTAGTCACCGTAGGAGTGTCAACCGCATGTGTGGGTTCAAGGGTGGTCACCTCGTAGGAGGGATTCAAGGGTTCAACAAGATGTGTGGGTTCATTATCATTGGGTTCTCGCAGAGGAGGGAGTGGAGAAGTGTTTCTAGGAGGTGTGGGGTTGGTTGAATTTAGGGGTTCTTGATCACAAATGGGTAGAGGAAGAGGGTGTCGTTCCATGTGTAAATCATGCAAAGCCTTACTATTCTTGAATGGAAATATTGTTTCATGAAAGATGACATCTCGACTAACTAGAAATTTATGATGATCAATGTCATATAGTTTAAAGGCTTTTTGACCACAGAGGTACCCCACAAAGATGCAACGTCTAGCTCTAGGTGCAAATTTATTTGGATGATCATGTGAAGTGGATGCATAACACAAACAACCAAATGTACGCAAGTGAGTGAAATCAGTGGATGGCCATAGAGTTTTTCATAAGGAGTTTGACCTAGCTAAAATTTTGGATGGTGTTCGATTTATTAAATAAGTGGCGTGAAGAATGCAATCACCCCAAAAATTAGTGGAAGATCGGCTTGGAAACGTAAAGCCCGTGCAACATTGAGAAGATGTCAGTGCTTACGCTCGACGACACCATTTTGTTGTGGGGTACCTGGGCAAGAGAATTGTTGGAGAATCCTAGAGTCACAAAGAATTTTCTGAAATGAATTATTTGTAAATTCAGTGCCATTATCGGAGCGGATTGTTTTTACACATGTCTGAAATTGATTTCGAACATAAGCTAAGAAATGAACTAACAAAGAATAGGCATCCGACTTGTATTTCATGAGATAGGTCCATGTGACACTGGAAAAATCATCAACAATAGTTAAAAAATAATGATGACCATTTTTTGTAGGTGTGGCATACTTTCCCCAAATATCAACATGAATTAATTCAAACAAACCACCGCTAGTGGGTGTGTGTAAAGGAAAAGGGAGTCTTGTTTGTTTTGACAAATGACAGACTTCACAATGGTCACAAGAGTCTTTATTGAAACCAAGAACAGGAGCTAAACACTTGAGGGCACTTGATGATGGATGACCAAACCTAGCATGCCAAGTGGTGGATGAGGTAGTGATGATGGCGGCAACAAAGGTAGAGACATCAAGGAAGTAGAGTCCACCCTTTTTATGGCCCCGACCAATCTCCTTCTTCGTCAAATGGTCCTGAAATACACAATGATCGGGATAAAAGGAAACAGAACAATTAGTAGTCTCGGGTGAGTTTTGGCACGGATAAAAGGTTGAATTTGAATGAGGGTACAAATAAGACATCGATCAAGATGATATCTCGATGTTATGTGTACATTTCCAAAGCCATGTATAGGAACCGAATGACCATTAGGAACACAAATAGATTTATGAAGAGAAGAAGGAATAGGTGGTTGTTGAAAAGAGGAAGGGGTGAAAGAAACGTGATCTGTTGCGCCAGTATCAATAACCCATTCAGTAGGCATACAGAGGGAAGAATAAAGAGCTAGAGACGCACATGTGAGATTGGCCTTAGGTTGGTTTACCTCCCTTAATAGGCGAAGAAGTTGCTGTAACGAATCTGCAGATAAAGGATCTTTCACAGCATCATTACGTTGGTCAGCACGAGTGGATGAAGTAGATGACTGTCCATGAGTGTTCCCTTTATTGTTGAGACCTGTAAGGACGTCACTCACAAGAGTTTGTCCAGGATTATCAGAAGAGTGAAGATAATAAGGGCTCTCCAAATTAAGGTTGCTGGAGGTAGACATGCTGCAGAGGTAAAAAAAATCAGAGTTGATTATAGAGATGCTTCTGATACCATGAAAGTATACCTCGAGAGCATATATTTCATTGATTGAGAGGCAAAATATATACAAGTGAATATACTGACCGTTACATAACATTAGAAGAGAAATAAGTTAAATCTCTAGAAACTAGGCAAGTATCTCTCCTATATTAAGTAGGTATCCCAATTTAAGCTAATTACAATATTTGACAATAATTACAATCATATCAGATTCTTGATTGTGTAACAATTAGTAACATAACATATATTATTATTATTAAATATAATAATATAATAATAATTAATATTATAATATAAAAATTAAAATTATACTAAAATATGTTTTTTTTAAATGAAAATTGAACACTGGAATCGTGAAGCACGACTTCCTTATTTTAATTTAAAATTTATTATTTTGATAAATTTTGAAACAAAAAAGACCCCTTTTGCATAAAAAAAAAAACCAAAAATAAGGATATTCTCATTATCAATTTAAATTAACTGATATGAAATAGTAAGGATGGTTATATATTCACAATCCTCGTTAGAAAAAACGCTAATATCTATTAGATAGTGTTATTATATTATTATATAGAGATTTCTAATAGATATTAAAAACAATGTCTAAATATATTTTTCAAACAATAAATAGAGATTCTATATACATTTTCTAAAGCTGATATACAAGAAAAATCAGCTCTGATGTCTTAATTACCGGATATCCTCAGACTCACCTTGTGAGACCAAATCTCTCTCCACAGCTTCATGATGCTCTTCCCAGGTGACTTGATGCAAATAAGAAAAAAAAAATCTCTTAATTGAATATTCATCGTAGAAATTTAAGTTTTAAAGCATTAAACACACCATCTTAATTAGCCATTATCGTGTGTGTTGTTAACTTCAATTTTAATTTGAGCATGTCAATATGATAATGATCAACTTCTGATACATATCTTTGACAAATTACAATTCAAAATGGTTTTAGTTCATCATAGAATAATTAACTCCATTGCCCCAAACAAAAAAAGGTTCATAAACACCCATTTTTCCCCTTTATTCAGAATTTTAAAACTTGTTAATAGATCAACGGCAAAGAATAAAGCTATGTTTATGTTGAGGGCTAAAATTGCGTAGGATATTCAACAGTATATGTTTTTTAGAAGTCAAATTCTGGTGAAAGCACTACATAAAGTGTAATATAGTATAAGCATTATTTGCGAGAGTTTTCCAGGTTAAGGCAAAAGGGAAAACCACTTTCACATAGCTTCTCCATTATACTAGCAAAGAAATATCCAAATACAGTAGCTGTAGAAAGTGGCAGATGAAGTACGCCTGCTGAGAGAGATCTTCACTTTCTGCCTCAGAGTATATATGAAGCTGGGCTTCAACATCAACATATTTATGGATCACTCTACTCACCAGCTTTGAAGTCCGAAGAAGTAAGTCTCTTGTAAGAACTAGCTAGATCTATATCACAAAGTCAATTTTTCTATAATATATGTGTATATATATCTTTGGTTTTTTGTTCTTTCTATTTGACAGAAGAAGACCAAGAGTTCCATGGAAGGAAACTATCTGACCAGAAACACGCATAAAGGGGATAGGTTTGGCTTTGAGGAGCATTCATGGGGAAGTTCATGGCCTGCTAGAAACTATGCCTGTAGCTTTTGCAAGAGAGAGTTCAAATCTGCTCAAGCCTTGGGTGGCCACATGAATGTTCACAGAAGGGATAGGGCAAGATTGAGATCTTCCTTACCCACATCATCATGGGTTTCTGAGTGTCCTAAACCTAACCCTAGCATTAAGCCTAACCCAACTCAACTTTCACCTTCCTCTCCATCATCCTGTCTATCTAACAATAACCTTTTGAATTGTGCTCATAGTTCTCCACTTTATAACCCTTCTCTGACTTTGTCCTTTTCACTTACCCCGCCGGTTTCTCTCAATAGCGATAAGAAACCAAAACTCGCATCTTCCCAGCTTCTTCCTCTTTCGGTTCCTCAGGTCAATGAGGAAATTAACAAAGGGATTGGTTCGGGAGTTGAAGAAGTACAGGGTTATGCAATAGGGGAGGAATGCAAGGTTTGCAAGAGTAGTGAGCATAACATCAAGCTGGAGTTGGGAATAGGGTTTATTAAACAACCAGAGAAGTTAGATTTGGAGCTACGATTGGGGCACTAATAGCTAGCTATGTAGTTTGGTGCAATTTGTCAAATATTGGCAGATCTACAAGTCTGTATAACTTCGAATTTGTTTAACTTCTTGAACCAGTAATATTTTTAACCCATTTAAGCTGCTTTTTTAATTCTATTCTGCATTTCAAGGACCTTGTATTTTGTGAACTTGAGATCTTCTAATTAGTGGCAATTTGTTTTCTTTTGTGGGGGAGAGGGAGTGTTTCTTTATAGTTTCTAACCATTTTGGATGGTTGATCCACGGTTCGTAGAAAATCAGCTTGTACAAACCAAGTGATACAAACTTATAAGGCCACTACTACGAATCACAAAAGAGATTAAACTTGGAAGATTCTTAATTTTCATACTGTTGTATAGGTCTCAAGTGGCAGACAAATTTCGCTCTTTCTTTTAAAAAATCTTCACCTTAATCGTCTGATCTGACAGTCAATGAGTAGAATTCTTGTTTAGTTTGACTGAATATAAATATTTAGTATGAATTCCTACAAACTATAAATGGTTTCCTCAGTCTCTCAAGATAGATGACGAACACGTGATATTCAGATTGATATTCTTTAAAGTATCCATGCATTTTCTTGGATACATGCACCTATGGTCTTTATATATCTTGAG
The DNA here is from genome assembly GCA_963425845.1 of Sphenostylis stenocarpa. Lineage (NCBI taxonomy): Eukaryota > Viridiplantae > Streptophyta > Magnoliopsida > Fabales > Fabaceae > Sphenostylis > Sphenostylis stenocarpa. The sequence goes on along the minus strand of OY731398.1, from coordinate 39,776,763 downwards.
GGTCGTTTCTGTCTTGTTCCTTCTTGGAAACACTTAATATAACCATGGTCAAACAGCAATCAATGAGATCAAACAAAACATATGCATTTATTATAATATTCACAGTAAGATTTATTATAATGTACATATAAATAAATAACCAAATCAACAAAGAAAGAAACTGAACGTTTTTTGTTATAAGTTAGACTCTATCTTAGTTATACAGTGCAGTTATTCAACCACACTTGTAGTTTCTTAGACTTCATAGCTAGTAATTTGCTTATTGAACATTCATTAATTAAAATATTGGGTAATTACGCTGGGAATTCTTCATAACTAAGCAGTATCTTCTCTTTCAATATAATTTTTATTAGGGTATTATGTTAGTGTACTTGTGTAGATGGACATATATGTAATTAATATATCGAGTAATATTAATCCTATACTAAATTTATTTTATGATTAAAAGAAAGATGTAGGCATGTAAAAAAGAAAGATGTAATAATAAAAAGATGTTATATGAAAAAAAGAGAAATAAAAAAATAATGACCCTATAATATCATAAGCAGGTATTTAATGCTCTCGGTGTGAATGGTATGCGATGATTCAGAAGAGCAAAAAATACGAACTAGAAACACGTATGAGATTACGTAAGCGTAATAATACAGGAGTAGAATGAAAAGGAAGACGCAGAAAATATGTCAGGGGACTCAGGAGGGACATTCAACCTGTTATGAATTTGATGTCCTTTTCAGATAAACTGTCAAACTGAACGTGGAGGATAGTGCGCAGAGAGATGAATTTTCTTAGCTAGATACATATATTACATGGTGTTATGTAGCTTTGGTAACTCAATTCGTTTTCCTTGTCTAATTTATTCAAAGTGGTAGATTTGGTGTGTGTAATGGGGGCCTTGTGTGTTTTCCAACATAAGATATGTTGCATGTTCCCTATGTGATGTGTGGTTTACATACCATGATGACCTTTCCCTAAAAACAAACGCAGAGTTTTTGTCAGTACCATCCGAAACAAGGAATGCTATGCTTTCTCTTTCTCTCTCTCTCTTTCTTAATTGGCCTGTGAAAATCAGTACCGAAAGATGGTTTGATTAAAGAGATTGATTATGGTTGTTTGGGGAAGTTTGAAAAAATATGAGAGCAGTGGCAGTGGAAGGACAGAAGGAAGGGTTTATTAAGGGGTCTAAACCATAGGTTTGAAGAAATGATCCAAATGTACGTGGTGCAACGCAATGATGTCACATAAGTATGAATGAGGAATAATGAAAGTGGGGGAAGAGAAAATGGACATTTGGGTGTACAACACAACCTGCCAAAAGTGCAGTTCTAGTGAAAGATGAGGAATGGGTTAAAGCAAGCTAGTCGGCGCACGTCACTTTCCTCTTTCATTCATTCATTCACTCACTCATTCACATCCTTATTTACTTTTACTCACCCAAACTACCCTTGCCATCAAACCCAACAACATAACATCTTTATTTTCTCTCTTCCTTCAACAAATCCTCACCTGACCCTATTATAAACTGTGTTTTTCTCTTCTTGGAGTATACACTGTAAATTTTTCAATAGCTTTTTTTATGCAAAATGCTCACCACTGCTGATCAATTTTATTACAGCTCTGTTGCGGGTTCATGCTAAATGGGGTACAACAAAGTGGAATAGGACGACTACATAATAATTTGAATGGGCTAATAAGCTTAGGGTACTGCTATTCTCATCCCAAATTTTGTTCTTTCGAATACTTACATGAAAACACATTTCTGATGAACAATATATATGCAGACTGATATGTTTTCTGTTAGGTGTGCACTCTTCATATACAATGAAAACACATCTTTACCTACAAAAACGCATTCACGTAACCCAATAACGTCATTTTTTTGACATATATATATATATATATATATATATATATATATATATATATATATATTAGGCAAGTGTAGAATTGACACTATTTTAAATTAATCAGAATAAAATAATAATTTACCTTGGCCCATTGTTAATCCTAAATAATTGAAATTGACATAATTTATAGCATGTGCAGAGATCAACTAGGATTTAACTCTTCTAAATTGAGTTTAACACAAGTTTTTACGATCTTTCTCCCTATTATCTCAATTTTAAAGATATTAGTTATAATAATTGTTATTTGTCTGACAAATTTTTGTACCAGTGTTTCTTCACTATGTAAGATAATGCAGTGATCATAAAGAGTGGTTGTAACATGCCATGTCTCATACTCATCAACTCCTATAAAAAGGCAAAACGTACTTAAGCATATACTATTTCATTTTGTTAGTGATGCTCTTCAAATTCATGCTTACTCAAGCTTTGAAATGTTTCCATGAAGAAATACTTCATCCATCCATTGGAAGAACCATTTCAAAATAGTAAAAATCTTACCACTTATTGAAGAAATCCCTTGTATTTTTTTTTTTCACAGACTCTTAATTAGGTAAACTTCTCACAGATAATAAATTAATAAATTATTTTTTCCTATAAAAAGTTATGTATAAAAATGTTATGGAGTTTATAGTGAAATCAATAGTAAATATTATGAAGAGGCTCTAAAATTAAATGAACGATAACTAAATGTATTTATTTAAGAGACTCTGCATATTAATTTGCATTTTAAAGCTTTTGATTATTATTCTCCCTTTAACATCAACCAACGTAAAATGATTAATTTTAGAGAAAAAAATATTAACAAAAAATAAATATCTAACACAATTTTATATAATTAATTTAGAGATGATATTTAAATCAAGTTTTTTATTCCTCCAATGTTATTCCCAACACCAGTTTTAAAAGAACTCATCTTGTTTGATAATGTATGCAGGTCGATGAGTTTGGATTTGTTTGGGAAAGAAAATTACTTAGTCAATTTCTTTATTTTATTTTTTTCATTTTGCTGTCAAAATAATTCCATTTAAAAATTAAATTTGATTCAATCTAAAACAATTTAAAGTTATTAAAATAAAAAATTATTCAATGACTACTTAAAATAACTATGTTGATTTGTCTTTTAATTTGACTATTTATTTCTCTCATTTTATTTGATACACTTTTTTCATGGGTATGAAGGTCTGATAACAATATTATATTTTAAATTAATCTAAACATAACAAGTTTATAAACACATTGAAATAGCAAATCGTACTAAAAGTATATATTTCTAATTTCTTAAATTGAAATATGACTAATATTTTTATTATCGTATTGTCATAATTAATAAAATTATATATATATATATATATATATATATATATATAAAATATTTTTTTTATGATACTTGTTTCGTATTGTTTAAAAAAAAATCATATGTAAAAGTTCCTAATAATTTTTAATTATATATATCTTGAGTTGTGAAAAGAATTGACGGAATAATTGATGAAAAATAAAGAGGATGTAATCTTGCACGAAGAGACAAAATGTTAAATGAATTGTAATTTCATTTACCATATTAAGAGATGAGTAACGAAGATTCACTATCATTAATTCTCTGAGCGGAATTGAGACAATGATCAAACGCAAAGTGCCGAGAAGCGTTGAAAGAAGGACAAACTTGTAAAGTGATTTAGAAAGTATTGAGGCAAATGAAGTCTTTGAGGTTGAAAAAACCTCAATCCATTAAACGAATTTCGTATGGGTAAGTCGATGGTAAAAAAGTTATTGAGTTCTCTTGAATATAAAATAGAAAAGATAAAGAAACAAAAAGATATAAATGGAGATATGAGCGTGAACAAAGAGAACCAAAGTCTAGGAACAATAACTAATTTAAGAGAACATATGTGTTTGTAATTTATGGTTTTTCTTTTTCTTACCATGAGTAGTTAATCTCACTTCTCATGGATTATTTTATTATTTTCGATTCCAATTTTCTAATTTTACTTTACTGTTTTGTTATTCAGTTTACAACTTAAATTTAGGTTTATCTGGACAATCTTAAATTTAATTATTGTATTCTTTTATTTTAATTAAAAGTAATTTTTTGATTTTGCACTTTATTCTAGCAAATTTTAAATTTAATTAAATGCATCATGTTTTTATTTTATAAGCTTTAGTTATTTAAATTGTTATTATTGTAATTTAATATAATTTTTTATTATTTTAATTTAATTTAATTTATTTTCCGCTTCTTTTATTTTATCATTATCAATTCCTTACTTGTTAAGTGGTAAAAAATTGATATAATTATGTCTTGAATTGTTATGAAACCACTTAACTTATATTAATTCTAATATATTTTTCTCCCAATATAAGATGAATTCGAGAATACTTTGATACAAGAATAAGGAGCATAATTGTCAGCATAATTGGAGTAAAATTGAAAGAAAGAAGAATGCTTAAGCGAATGAATGATGTGAGGCCCGACCCAAAAGGAGGCACGACTACTGTTAGGGTTTTGTCTAATCTTCATCAATTCTTCACTTCTTCATCAATTGGAGCATTGTAATGCCCAATATGAGTGGTTAACTTCATTCTCTTAGGATTCGGTGCACTTCCTTTGAACTCTTTTGTATCATGGTGATATTTTGAGATCTTAATCTATGCTTTGATGTTGTTATTTTTATCCTTTATGCTTTGGAATGATTTATTCTTGATGTTTGGGGTATGATTGGAAAATATATCTTGAACCCTAGATCACGGTAAGAATATTTGTTACGTTAATTGTTAGGAATGGAATGAATGTATCAATTGCTTAACACCTTAACCCTAATGCTGGAAAATCTCTTAATTGTACGAGGAATCAATATTTATTAGGTTTTCTTATGAATTTCATGTGTGAGGAATCAACATGGATGATTTAAGTAGATGACATCAACATTGTTAGGTTAATTGACGTTCTTAATTGATTTAGACATTACAAAAGAGGGATAAGGAAGGAAGTCAATCATAAGTACCTTTAATTGATATTTTCTCAACAATTTACAGTTCTTTGTCATTTAATTTCAATTCAACTCTTATTTGCAAAACCAATATGTTTAATATACTTAATAAGCATAATTGAGAATTTCCATTGAAACTGTTGATCATGGGATCGACTTTTATTTAATCGAAATATTATACTCGCGATTGATAATTTTGAGTACGCTCGCCAATAATTCAACACTTACTTACTATAATTGTGTCATTATGATATTCAATACAAATTAGTTATATTATATTAATTTAATAATTTATTAATTATTTTTATTAATACTTGATGTTATGAAAATGTTTGTAATAAACCACTGGATTTACAATTTTGAATTCATATATGTATAAGTTGCAGGATGCTTAAAATATTTCTAAAGATAGTTTTTAACTTAAAATTAAAATTAAATATTTTATTATAAATTTCATAATTGATTTATTTAAAACATAATTATAATAATTTATCCAAATAATTTTATTCTAATTTTAAATAACTTTTTTCAATTTTAAGTAATTCAAATATAAGATACATAATAAATATTTATTTTTATTCTTAAACAACTCTTGATAGCAACTCCCTTAAAAATACTCTTATATATAATTGAAATCTAACTTTAATAGTTTATCCTATTGTATTTTTTTTTATACAACCATTTTTCTTATTTATTAATTTACTCAACACAACTATCATAATCTTAATGAACTCAAAATTTTAATCAAATAAAAACTGAAATTATATGACATTTATCAAGTCTACGTGAATAGGATAACTCTTTTATCAAGCGTAAATAAAAATCTTAACATATATTATTAGAGAAAAGGTCGGTGAAAAGGACTCAAAAAATAGTTAATAATAAAAATTTTGTATATATATAAGGTTTGGAGAATGGATTCACTCGAATTCGGTTAAGCATCATCATGAATAAGTTGGCGTTATGGATAAAACTTTTACTAATCTTATGTTTTGATATTATGAGAATGTAACCTAGATGATAATTATGATATTAGTTATTTTGAAGTATTCCGATCACTACTATGAAAAAGACAAGTATTAACTAATAAGATCCTGAACCCTGATTTGATCGAAAGGAGATATATTCATTGAATACTCTCATAATAGAATCTGAAAATCATTTTAAAAATTTTATTTTTTAGAACATTTACTAAATGTATTTAGAATGATTTTTAAAATTCAATCCGGTCTAATAAAAAAGTATTTTTTTTAGTTGTCTGATTTACATGAATTGAATTAACTCGATATAACAACATTCATAACTCATGAAACTTCATTACTTGTCATTGCCAAGGAAACGACACAAAAATAAGTTTGTTAGAGATGTTGAATTTGATTGCCTGTATGACGTCAAAATGTAGACGGATGAGGTGTAAACTGTGTTGATGATCATCCAAGAAGATATGTACACCAAGAAAAAGACGGGAAATTTGGTAGAAAAAGCCACCACACTCGCTTTAATGTCTTTCGTTTACTTGTCATTGTCTTATATCCAATCTTTTTCTTTAATAAATATTTTCACCATCCATAAACCAAAGGTTTTCATATAATAATAAGAAGGACATCATTGAGAAATTAAAAATTTATATTTTAAATTATATCTGATGGCTAAATTATTATCAACTTTTGAGTTTATTTTGTCCTTAAAAAATAATTCAATTAATTAAGAGAAAATATATATATATATATATATATATATATAATTAAGAAAAAAAGTTATATATAAACTATTAAACCAGACTCTACTCTCTATTTCATGGTAGTCATCAATATTCTATCTAAAAATAAAAAGTGTCATAGTTTCATATCCGTTATAATAACATTGTTATAATTAGTGTCCGTTTTGAAATTTTCGCTCTATCACAATTTTATTTTTGGATAAATTTCAAAATTTTATCTTGATTATCACTTAATATTTACATTTTTTTTGTGTGTAAATTTTTGTTTAGATTCAAATATCTGGCATCAAATAATATCTCACGCAAATATCTTTAAATCATGAAAGAAAGAAAAAAATGGACAATATTTTCCTAGAACTATTCAATTAATTGCAAATTCTCAAAGCGAATTTAATTTAAGCCTCGGTTTATTTTAAAATTTAAATAGAAATGTTTTTATAAACTAATTTTATATTAAAAATGAATACCATGTAGTTACTCTGTATATAAAATTACTTTTGGTAAGCAGTTATTAAGGTTTTTACTATTCATAAGAGAAATATATTCTTAACTTTCTTGAAAAGATAAAAAGTAAAATACAATAATTAATTTAACCATGTGCGTATTGCTTATTTTGAACGAAAACAAATTTGCATACTATCAAAGGCATTACTGTGTTTTGGAAAACGTAACTTCACTAATACATCTTTAAGATTATTTTTTAATATGTTTGTGTAATTTCAAAAACTTTCAATTAATTGACTTGACCTAAATGGTTTCGAAACGCACACTGGAACGTTTTGTTCTATAATATGGACATGTTTGTTACTTGTTAGGGTTTTTCAATGAGAACTTCTTAAAATAAAAATAAAATAAGAAATAAATAAACTTTTTCGTAAATTAAAATTAGTTTATATATAAATCAAAATACAACTTTAAAGAAGTTAGATGAAAGAAGTTGTACAAATTAATCTATACGTAACTTTATTTTAATTTTTATATAATTTGGTAAAATATTTTTTTTCTTTTTCACCAAACAATGTTTTCCTTTTCTTTACATTTGCTTCCTAAATCAATCGAACATATATTTTGATGGGATGATAAAAAAAAAACTAATTACTTATAAAAAATAAAAATAAAAAGTTGTTTCAAATTCTAAATTATTCTCTTTTTCTTCGATTTCTCTTCCCACGCTAACTTGATCATAAAACAAAACTATAGAAAAACATATTACATGATCTAATAATATAGACAACAAAATTCTAAAACTGTTATTTCTTAATTAAAGGAACAAATCAGTGAACAAATCTGCTTATGCTCTTGTTTGTAATGATGATCCTGATGAATGAATTTGAGGTGCAGGCCAAAGAAGGTAGGACAGTGTTTCTGATGTTGATAGTGATGGCGTATTGATGTGATGTTCTGTCACTACCAATTTTTGGTTCTGAGTTTAAACTGAAGGACAAGTACAAACTACAAATGGCATAGCATCATCCACCATCTAATCTACTCTTCTACACCTTCCTCCACTACGAAGCTTCCTCCATATTCCTTCCAAATACTATACTACTATGTATGCAATGCATTCTGGTTAATAATCTTATATCAAACATGTTATTTACAACGAATTTCTAAATAATATATTAAGTGTGTCATCACAGGTCCATAGAGATGAAAGTAACTCAACTGTCACATAATGAACATAGGCAAGCTCTGTTAGAATGTAACATATTAGGGTTAGGGTTAGGGTTAGGAAAATTCTCACTTTTTGACCAACACTTGATTGGTGTACGAGGAAGGAAAATATTTTCTTCACAACTCAAATATCCATCCTACAATTAATAAGATTAATATAATAATACCATTTAATATTATATTAATACTTTTGTTATTTCTTAATATATGATTGTCAAATGATCACCCTATTTCAATAAATATTAAGAAATAAATGAATATTTGATTACGGATGGATAATTTATTTGACACGCGGAGCTTAATGCATGCAATCTCTTTCAATTATTTTCTGGTAAAACTAGATAAAATAATTCAAATATTTTATATAATGTTATTTTTTTTAATATTATGACATGTAATAAATAATAATGTTTATTATATAAATGAATTATAGGACAAAAATCATTTCTCAACTCTATATATGATTAAATATTAAATATATAAGCATAAAAAATATATTAAATAACAACAAGCATAAAAATATATTAAATACCCATAATCTTTAAAGTGGATATCAAATAACAATAATAATAATTTTTCATGTTTTATTTTTTATTATAATATTAGAAGTATTAAATACTACTTCTTCTTCTACTACTAATAATAATAATAATAATTTTTATCTTGTAATTTTATTTTAGATTATTAAAATAAAATTTCCAAGTAATTGCATAAAAAAATAGATTGCCAAAATATTATTGCTTTTCCATGAAGAAGTGTCCGTAGAAAATATAATACAGAGGGATATATTTAGTGAAAATGTTTTATATATGACAGAGAAGATTAAATATTAATTAACTGTTTTTATCATATTAAAAATAAAAATAGATAAGAATTATGTGATCTTATACACATTTATATAAGCTAAATCTATTTTATATTATTAAACAATTTCTATTCGATAATTTATTCACAAAATTGATTGATAAATTGAATTTTATAATTTTCGAATATACTACAAAATATTAATATAAAACTATTTAATATCTTATATATATATATATATATATATATATATATATATATATATATATATATACGATCAAACTGACATAATATATGTTTTTTAGAATATATTAAAATAGAAATATTTTTTATAATTTTATTGTCACTTAAGTTTGACGATAACTAATATAACATATAATTATTATAATCTAATGATTATATCAGTGAAAAGTGCATTCTATATAATCGATGTTAAGTGTGAACTACCAAAAAAGTTTCTTGCTGTTTGACTGACAACGTTTTTTCAAGAAAATATAAAATTGTTGGGAAAGAAGTTTATTAATTATTCTATCATGAATTTTTTTAAGACAATCCTCCATTTTAATTTAAAATGACAAGCTCTCTAAAAAATCAACTTCATATTAGAACTTCACTGATGAAGAATAATTCATGTATAAGATCAGGTAATAAGTAGATCAGGTCATTTTATTATATTAAAAAAGAAAAAGGAAAGATAAAGCTAGGTTGATAAGAAGCAGAAGAACACAAACACATTGACAGAATCATGATAAAGAATAATAAATCAAGATAAAATATATAAACTTATTAATTCCTGTCTTCTGTATAGAAATTATATATAGATTCAAAGCCGGCTTGTAGAATACTTCTCTTAGCAAACATCTAAGACTTTTCCACATATATAACACACACAAACACTTGACTATCATAGGTAGGTAATGTCTATGTCCTCATTTTGTCTCTTCCTCAAACCACCTCCACCCTCTCCTTTCTATAATAATACCCTCTCTAAGACTCTCTCCATTTATCATATATACAATTATTAAAACAAATTAGTTAAGTCCATATCTTCCCCTTTACCATGGACTTAAACCACCCAGAAGAGTGCTACTCCAAGAGCTCCAGCGAGGAAACCAGTGACCATGATCTGGTGGGAACTGGGAGATCTTACGAGTGCATCTTTTGCAAGAGAGGCTTCACCACAGCACAAGCCTTAGGTGGACACATGAACATACACAGAAAAGAAAGGGCCAACAAGACCAAACCCAGTTTCCCTCCTCCTCCTTCCACTTCTACCAAAGTTGACGGCATCAACAACTATGCAGATCTCGTCTCCCATTCCCAAACTCCAAGCCACTGCACTCCTCCTGATGCTAATAGCTTCGGTGATGTTCGTTTTCCTGCCGCTGCACGAAGTGTTAGACCCTCCCATGGTGAGGTTTTGTGTGCAGAAGAAAACCAACTGGGACTCGTGTTTGAGCAGGATTGGAGGTTGAGAAATTTCAACTTGTACACTAATCCACCGTGCTTTCATGAAATCAAGGATAAATTTGAAGACATTGAAGAGAATGGTCTGGATTTGGAGCTGAGGTTGGGTCATCATCCATAGCATGCATATATTTGTATCTCATGCTATATATCCATCAAGCATGTTATATATATATATATATATATATATATATATATATATATATATATATATATATATATATATATATATATATATATATATATATATATATATATATATATATTGCTTTCTGGGCTCTATCTTGTGGACATTTGAATAGGAAGAGGTGGCTTGAACCAGAACGAAGTCAAAGCTTGGGGATTCTTACAGTGAGAATTAAGATGGCTAATAAGGTACTGCTCAAATAATATTTCTGTTGAAAATAATGTCTAGCACTAAATCTCACTATCCAGGGTTCTACACCAGACGAAGTTCCTAATTATGTGAATGTTTCTTTTGGTAATCATTTTAAGTTTAGTTCAGTTTTGTCACACAATATTCCTTGCTTGTTACGATAAAAATAAATTAGGTAAGTTCTATTATTATCATCATGTATTGTACTTTTAAAAGAAATCTCTTACCATATAATCCAAAAACTGTTTCCATAAAATATATAATTTTTCTTTGCATAACGTAACTGCTCCGGCAGGATGAGTATTAGCTCACTAAATCCATATAGAAGAAAACATTTATGGTTCAGCAATGTTATTATGATTTCTTAAATAGTGACTGAAAATTTCAAACATAAACATACAAGGGGAGTAGCTTCTACATCATGAAGTTATATTTCTTTGTTTTACGTGGTATCGAAGCAATAAGCAAAATGATTTACAAAATTATGATTCATCTTGACTCGTTTCCTGTAGTGGAAATTGTAGGATGAAAAAAATGTCGGTGATCTTGTAAAGAAGAACAAATAAAAATATTTGCTGCAATTTTTGACATTCGATGTATGCTTTTATTACTGAATATGATCAACAAAGTAAAACTCAAAATATATTCAGTACAAGTTACAATAATAATATACGGAAAAGCCCTTTATATCAAGAAAAACAAATTGATTTTTTTTTTCTTTTTGGGGGTTAGAGAACTGATTGTAAAAGTTTTTTATATCTCAATTAAAACTATAAGAATGGATACGTTCATTACAGTCTCAATGATGTGAACAAATATACACTTTTCATGAGTCAAATATTAATGTCCAATAATTTATGATGTATTAGGAATCCACTTTAATTACTATTTTATAAATCTGCATTAATTTTCCTATTTGCTGTCATATATTGCCATTATAATTACATCCTTTAGATTAACTTAATAGAAATAGAAATGTCAAATTACTAGCATATATTTTCTTACAGCATGTTTATATTTCAGTTTATTTTACTTTATATTCTCTATATTTTTTGTCTGTCTGTCTACAATAGGAAAAAAAAAAAAGAAATAGAATTCTCCAAATAATTAGGGTAGAAGAAGGTATAAAAATTGAAGTAAAAGATGGTAGAACTTAGTAAATTTCATTTGAGAGGCAATACTAAACCAAAGTTGTAATATATGATAATATAGCTTTACTCATGCCAATACTCTTTTTGCACCATCTACACATAATGATGTAAATTATTTATTTTCAAACAAGTTCAAATTACGCATCCTACACATAACCTACACTTTATTCAACTGACAAGAACAATAATAATAGCATGCATAACTTTGTTTCTCTTTGTAAGTACTATGTTTATAAGCAATATTTTGCAGTCATGCCTTCGAACGAATTAGAACTCCTTGGTAAGGTAACGAAAATTCGAATACTCTCTTGTTATACAATAGATGCAGATATTTTTATTTATTTTTTCTTTATTATTTCTTATGAAATTTAAACTGCCTTTTTGTATCATAAATTAGTTTTTTTAGTTACACATATGAACCATTAAACTTCAGACACTTAACTCATGACCTTCACATTGGTGAATAAGAACTGATCAGTGGTAATCAAAATTATTCCAAGCTGGGCTATCTTCATTCTAGCCATTTTTTCGCTTTTGGATACGTTTATTCCAACACTACATTTTTAATATATATATATATATATATATATATATATATATATATATATATATATATATATATATATATATATATATATATATGGTTCTTTGATAATGTGAAATATGCTACATGCAGATTGCTTACACGATCCTTATTCGCTCAATTACATGTTTTCGAAAAGTTTAAAAGAGATGCGTGATGTCTGGTAATGCATGCAACAATACTCATTGTTAGGAACAAGACAATAATAAAAGAAAGAATGAAGGAGAGAAAAATAAACGACACAAGAATTTTAACGTGGTTCGGCTAAAATATGTATGCCTACGTCCACGACTACACTAGGAAGTAATTTTTATTTCTGTGTGTATCTCAAACTTTACATAGGGTTGCTTATATAACAAAATAGAGAACCTCATCTCACAATCCTAATCGATGTGGGACTAAATCAAGCACCATAATACTAACAATTCTCCCACTTGGAGTTTGATTTACGTTACCACCTAGTGTAGTGCCTTCATCATCAATTTGCTCGAAGGCCAGTTGAGGCAATGCAAAGCCTCAACTTAGTTGTTGTAATGAGTCTTGGTCAACATATCAGCGGATTCTCTCGCACTGGAATCTTCAACAAACTCAAGTCTCCATCATTTATCGTGTTTCGATAAAATGATACTTCAATTCAATGTGCTTACATCTCGGAATGAAGGATTGAATTTTTAGCAAGACAAATAGCACTTTGATCGTCACTAAACAACGGAGAACCATCTTGTTCTCTTCCTAATTCTTTTGAAGGTTCTTCAACCATATCATCTCCTTCGCCGCTTCCGAGATAGCTACATACTCGCTTCAGTGGTAGAGAGAGACCCTTCCTTGAAGTTTAGACTTCCAACCGATAGTTGTACCACCCAATGTAAAAATATAACCTCGTTGTGCTCTTTCTACCGTCAAGATCACCTCCCAAGTCTCGCATCGAAAACCCCCGTAAAATGAGATTACTTCTCTTGAAAGACAAATGCATCTTTGAAGTGCCTTTCAAATATCCGAATATCCACTTCACTCCTTCCCAATGCTCATTTCCGGGATTTGATAGAAATCTGCTCACAACTCCCATCGCATGTGCTATGTCTCGGTCCGATGCAAACCATAGCATACATCAAGCTTCCTACCTGCAGATGCATATGGCACTTTAGACATGTGACTTTCTTCTTCTTCTCGTTTGAGAAGATTGCCTCTTTGAAAACTTTAAGTGAGTTCCCAAAGGTGTATTCCTGGTTTTAGCATTCCCAACATTGAATCTGCTAAGCAATTTTTCTATATATTTTTCTTGAGATAAGTTCAAAATACCTTTATCTCTATCTCGGAGATTCTCATACCAAGAATTTGCTTGGCTGGACCAAGATCCTTCATTTCAAAGCTCTCTGACAATTGTTTCTTCAACTTGTCAATTTCTCGTCATATTAGCTCCAACAATCAACATGTCGTCAACATATAAGGCAAGAATGATATAGCTATCAACATATTTCTTCACATAACAACGAGTGATCTTCTTCACATCTGCGAAATCCCGAGTTTCTCATAAACTCATTAAACTTCTTGTACCATTGTCTCGGCGCTTGTTTTAATCCGTACAAACTTTTATGAAGCTTGCATACAAGATTTTCTCCGCCTTGTACTTCAAAACCTTTTGGCCGTGTCATAAAAATTTCCTCTTCAAGATCCCCATGTAAGAATGCAGCTTTGACATCTAACCGCTCCAAATGAAGATTTTCTCGTAGTCTACTATACTCAAGATAACTCGATGGTAGTCATCTTGACAACAGGAGAGAAAATTTCGTGAAGTCAATTCCTTGTCTTTGTTGGAACCCTTTCACTACGAGTCTAGCCTTATATCTTTTGTCGCCATCCGGTTCTTCTTTCAACCTATAGACCCACCTGTTTTGCAAAACTTTCTTTCCTTCCGGTAGCTTGGTTAAAGACCATGTTTTATTCTTCCGAAGGGACTTTATCTCATCTTCCATTGCTAGCTCCCACTTAATAGATTCATCTCCCTACATAGCCTCAACGAAATGCTCGCTCACCAAAGATCGATCAACAACAAATAATGCAATGAAGGGGAATACCTTTGTGGTGCTACAATTGTTCTCGCTAGATCTTCTAACCAAGATTTCAGGAGTTGCCGACTCTACTATTTGTTCGAGTTCGTCTCGATGCTCGACATAGGCTCTACTTGTATATTCTCGCCTTCGGTTGACTACATCACTTTCTGAAATTTCTTCTAATGATACTTGCTCTAGTCGTTTATTTACATTTGCGGATTCCGCAATCCCGTCTCTATAGAACATGTTTTCATTAAAAGTAACATTTCTACTTCGATAATTTTCTTGTTTTGGTCATCCCAAAACCTCGTAGCCAAACATGTCAGATCCATAACCAATGAAATAACAACGTTTTGCCTTAGGGTCCAATTTATCTCTACTATTAGAGTCTAACATAACATATGAAGCACAACCAAAAACTTTCGGATGTGAAAGATTTACCTCTTTTCCGGACCATACTTCTTCAGTGTAACTTATAGTCTAAAGGAACCGATGGTCCTCTCGTTTATGAGATAGGTCGCTGTGTTTATTGCATCCGCCCAAAATACCTTGGGTAATCCCGACTGGATTCTCATACATCTTGCTCTCTCATTCAAGGTTCTCGTTCATTCTTTCCGCCACACCGTTTTGTTCCGGTGTTCCTGGAACTGTCTTGATCATTCCGATCCCATTCTCTCGAACAAAACTCCTTGAATTGACTACCGTCATATTCTCCACCATTATCGGACTTCAAACATTTGACCTTTAAACCCGTTTGAGTCTCAACCTCCTTTTTCCACCTTTTAAACACAGAAAACACATCGATTTATTTTTAAGAAAATAAACCCATACCTTTCTTGTAGAGTCATCAATGAAGGTTACATAATATTGTGAACCTCCAAGGGATTTCACCGAAGCCGGCCCCCAAACATCTCGTATGCACTAGTTCTAGTCTTTCAACTTTAGACGACTTACTTGTTTTTGAGAAGCTAACCTTTTTCTCGCTTTCCAAAGATACAATGTTCGCAAGGTCCAACGTCAACATGCTTCACGTTAGGTATTTTACCTTTTGATATCATGAGCTTCATTCCTTTCTCACTCATATGCCCAAGCCTCCGATGCCATAAGGAGGAATTGTTGCCAACTTCGCAATCGATATCATATCCTCATCTCGCAATCATGTAGAGAGATCCTTGCTTCTTTCCACGAGCAACAACAAGATTACCTTTCATTACCTTCCAATGTCCATCTCCAAAAGTGGTGTAATGTCCCTCATCATCCAACCGCCCTATAGATATTAAGTTTCTCTTTAAGGTTGGAATATGTCCGACATTATTCAAAGTCCACACGTTTCCATTAGAGGTTCCGATGTTAATATCACCTCTTCCTATGATATCAAGAGATTTTCCATCTCGCAAGGTAGACCTTCCCAAACTTTCCGAAACATAGTTAGATAATAGTTCTAAGGAAGGTGTAGTATGAAATGACGCACCCGAGTCCATAATCCATGAGTCAATAGAATTATCTAAACTACATAACAGATGCATCTTCAACTTCATCGATTGCTCGCATTTGCCGATTGATCATCATCTTGCTTCTTGTTGTTGTTGTTGTCCTTCTTTGGAGCCCTACACCGATTTGAAAAGTGACCCTTTTTCCGACAATTCCAACAAGTGATATCATTCTGGACTTTTGCTTGTGATCTCCTCTCGGATTTTGATCTCGCCTCTGCCTTGATTACGACCTTTCAGCGACTTCTTCCTCTAGTTTCAGCACTCAATGTCGAACCCGAATTAGAACCGAAAGATTCTACTCGAATTTTTCTCGCGAACATCTTCGCTTAAGATCAAGTCACTGGATGTTATCAAGCTTCAACTTGTTATTGCTTGCGTAATTACTTATCGCAAGTAATAGCTTGCACCCCAACTTTCCGTAGAGATGATAATAAAATTAATGCTTTCACCTCATCATCAAATATTATCTCGCACTGATGTCAATCGCGCAATAATTGCATTAAATTCACTAATATGATTAGTAACCGAGTTACCTTCACCCATTTTGAGGTTGACTAGCCTGCGAATCAAATGCACTTTATTGGTCGCAGAGGGCTTCTCATACATATTTGACAACGCTCGCATCAAATCTACTGTTGTCTTTTCGTTCATGATGTTGAACGCAACATTCTTGGCTAATGTCGACCGGATCACACCAAGCGTCTCGCCGATCTAACAACTCCCATTCTGATCGCTCCATGTCGGTTGGCTTCGCCTCGTCAAGGGTAGATACAACTTCTTCTCGATACGGATAATCTTCCATCTCGCATCTTCCGAACCCGAAGTCACTACCATCGAACTTCTCGATCCTCACCTTTCCTTCTTCCAATGCCATTGCTCTCACCGCTTTCGAAGAAAGCTCCCACTCGCTTCTCTAAACCGAGATTCCCAAGAAAAAGACCAAATCTTTCTCGATGTGGAAGATCGGACAAAGCTGCAACCACAGAGCATACTAAGAAAATTGGCTCTTGATACCAATTGTTAGGAACAAGACAATAATAAAAGAAAGAATGAAGGAGAGAAAAATAAACGACACAAGAATTTTAACGTGGTTCGGCTAAAATATGTATGCCTACGTCCACGACTACACTAGAAAGTAATTTTTATTTCTGTGTGTATCTCAAACTTTACATAGGGTTGCTTATATAACAAAATAGAGAACATCATCTCACAATCCTAATCGATGTGGGACTAAATCAAGCACCATAATACTAACACTCATTGTGGAAATTATGTGCAAAATAACCTGTCTGTGCATTCTTCTTACGACGAGCAGTGTTCCTGATTCCTGATATCAGGTTGTGTGCTCATTAGTTAAACTCTGGAACAATATGAAAGATACGAGACAACAAAATAGAAAAGCAAATTAAAAAGATAAAAATGAAAAAGAAAAAGGAGAAAAAAAAAATGTATGAGTTATGACCATTGACCATGATGTTTGCATATATTCGAACATTTGAGCAGGCCATGGATGAAACTTCAGCTTGACTTGGCCTTCGATGCACTGTACTACTTTTTCTCTTATTCCCTGCCATGTGTCGCACCTGCCTTGGCTATGCATGTGTTTCTTTCTCACTCTATACGGGCTGTGCCCCGCGTTTGATATTAATCTATCATTTATCTTTTGACTTATTCTCTTTTATGATTCCATTCCGTGAGTTAAAATTTCCTCCCGTTTTGGTAAGATTTCTTAGAAGAACGAGGCTGAAAAATCTCTAGAATCGGCATGAAAATTCTGTATGGACAGGTCCTAACTCCAAGGACAGAACACACATGAATAAGAGGTGTCACTTCGACTTGCTACTTTGCTAAACAAATCTATGTATGTCTGTGACGTCCATGCAGAAAAAAAAAATGTGGGAAATACAACTTCAGGCTAAGAATTAGGTTATTAGTCATGCAATATATATATATATATATATATATATATATATATATATATATATATATATATATATATATTGTAATGTAAGATATTTGAAATTTGTATTAAAATTAAGACCAGAGTTGTGAAGTGGTGGAATATTATCCTGCTTCAAGACACAGGCATATACCTGCTGGCGCTACGTGACACACAGTTTTACTTTGAAAAGGCAAAGGCAACAGACAAAGTGAGGGTCACACTACGCAAAAAGGAGTAATAAAACACTGAAAGGGTCACTGGTCACTCTACAGTGGAGCCACGACAGAAAAGGCAATATTATTCTTAGACAAAATGGTAGATTGAGAATCTTATGATACAAACATCTACACAACTATTTTTATTAATTTTATAATAAAATAATTATATTTTCATGTTTATTATTATTATTTTATTAATAAAATGGGTGTTAATGGGATGTTTAAAATAAATAATGGTGTCAATTTTTAATATTTAAAAAATTTGGAGCAACTTTTTAACTAAATAAATATATACTATCTCTTTTTCATAGAGAATCTCAAAATTAAGTTATTACTCTAAATAATATCAAACATTTGTATATTTAAATATTATATATTAAAAATAAAAATAAGTACAAAATTAATTTTATGTACAAAATATTAAGAAGTCAAATGTGAGTTAAAATTTTGTATTAAGTAGAAATAAGAAAATTGAATAATTTATAAATAAGAAAGACTCGTAATTTAATCTTTTAAAATTTTAGATTAAAGATAATATCATATTTTTTATGGTTATTTTATGTCTCTTTTGTATGAATCTTAATCCATTTGAAAATATCTAATATATTTAGATATTATATATTAAAAAATAAAAATAAATATAAAATTAAATTCATTTCCAAGAAACTAAACAAATGTATAAAAAAGTAAACGACATCCACTTTTAATTTTTCTATAATTTACTTTTTTCTTTAACATTATTTATTATTTAACTACTTTCATCTTTTATATTTTTCATATCTATTCATCATAGATGAATGAATAAGAATAACATTATGTTGAGTCTTCACATAAAGAAAATTAAAATTTTACATATAAAATGCTTATATAAAAAAAAATATTGTTTTTTAGTCCTTACGCCCGTGCATCTTATATAACATTTCATTTCTTTATCCTTTTCATCACATCATTCATCGTATTTACTATTTCTCTCCCTTTTCCTCTAATGATTCTTATATTCCACTTGGGTGTTAAAGAAACATCACTTTGAAGAATTTGAAGTGCTGATGAGAGTACATGCTCTGAGAAGACAGAGAAAAAGAGTATGAATTGAATATAAAAAAATGAATGAAGAAGTTGATTTTGAAAGTACGATTGTGAAAAAAAAAAATCTAAACATTTAAATTTAACTTATAACTTACTTATCCGACTCACTCTTGAAGCAGTATAGATTTGGGTTCAAATCTAAATATGTATTTTTGAATTTTGCAATTAATTGGATTAATAGTTTGAATATGAATTGGATTTTTCTTATACATTTAAAAAAAAAGAAATCCAAGATCAGTATGCCTTTTTTTTTTTAAATTACTTTATCATTTTTTTGTTGTCTAAGATACTTTTTACTCCATTTACAAAATTTAATTTGGATCACCATTAAATAAATATAAATATAATTAACTTAAATACACATTTAAATTAGATTAAAAAAAATATAAACTAACTTTATCGAATTAATGGATTTAGATTTGAATTCAATCTAGATTGAGATTTTAGTCAAATCCATACCAACCCATAAATAAAAGAGAAAAATGATAAGTGTTTCTTGAACATTTTTCTTCATACTTCTAATTTAGGCAAAATAACTTTTTTTTTTTAGTTTTAAAACTTACATCTCTATTACTTTATATATATATACCAAGCATAAAATTCAAAACCTCTATTTTTTACTCATAACATAAAAATCATTTTCAATCTTAGACATTACATCAAATTATTTTTAATTCTTAAACAGTACATAACAAACAAAAAACATTTTATTAAAACATTATTGTAATATCCCATATCCCTCTATACAGTAAAAGTTGAAATTTATTAAACAATAAAAATCAAGATAGTATCACATTTATATAAGGGACTAAAGAATAATATAAATCACAACTTACATATTTCAAAATAATAAGAACTTCGTTTAGATTTTTTAAATTCAATCAAAAAAACAAACAAACATACTAATTAATAAAATATAAAAATATGGTTTTATATATTTTCTATCAAAATGTTAAAGTTCTTTTTACTCTGTAAATCTTATTACTAAGCTATATGATTAGTTTTTGTTAAATTTTATAATACCTTATCCAAAATAATCATTGTAATTTTAAAGATATGAAATTGTGACTATTTCATTATTTATTCTCATAATTATTTTAGCTTATTTTAAAATTTATTTTTATTTAAGCAATTAATAAGATTGTGTAATTTTGAAAAATAGCTGAGTTTTAACGTCGTTGGAAAATAAAAATGGAGGTTGGTGTTATATATAATCTTTCTTCCACTCCATGGACATATGCATCTTAAGGATATCAAACAAACATTACCGATAACAACAATTATATATGTGAAATGATGATGCCGACGCGTGATAGAAAAATATGTGGAGTATAAAAATAAAGTGAAAAGAATCCAGCATTTGAATAAAATATAAAAATGTCTTTTTTCTAGGTGAGAAATATCTCAGATAAATTTTTTTTTTTCAACCTCTGACTTCAAGTATAAAAATTTAAATTCAGTCCTATTAAATGTAATTTAGTAACAGGTTATATTATTTGATTTTTAAATTTATGCTTAATTTAAAAAAATCTTTAAATTGACAATAGAAAAATGAAATAGTATCGTATGCGATAATTTTTTATTTTATTGCATTTCATCTACTCATTATACGTAAAAACATTTTTAGGAAATAAGTTAGCAGGACAACATTTATTTGTCTGTATGGTAATTTATAAATAAAATTATATTTATGTGCATAAGTATGATTTAAAATTACATCAGTTTTTATTTTAATATAAATATGAAATTTAGTTAAATTACTTTTAATAATTTACATTTTTGTTAAGCGATTTTAATTTATAGCAGAATCGAATGATTTTACCTGATCTCGAACTTGAAGGAAATCTACCCACCATGGAGGATTCGTCATCATGTTACCTACTCCAATGTCAGCAGCAATCTTTTACCCCAAAAAATGAAGTGTGGGCTTTCCCATTTAAAATAATAGTAGCATCTGGCAAATAAAAAACAATGAAAGTTTACAAATGTAGAGCCTACTGTAAATACATTTTAGTTTTTTAATTATAAAATCATTTCTCAATCTTTATAAGATTACTTGTTCTTTTACATAAATTTATAAATTTGACGGGTCCCAGAGTTATGTTTCTTGATTCTATGTTGGTCCCACAAACTATCTAAAATTGTCGCTCGTGTGTTAAACGAACTCTGGTGAAATCAAAACAAGCTGCGGTATTGGAGTCTTTGACAGTATTACTGCTCAATTCAAACTTGTTTAAGACTATTTATATTCATATTTATAATAGTTTTTTAACCTTAAAAAAATATGTATACAAATTAAGTTCATGAAAAATATATTTATTTCTTTTAAACAGTCTTTAATTAAAAAATGAGGAGATAATCTGACAGATAGCATCGATGCCTTAATATTTAAACATTAGTTCGAGTTTGAATTTCGAAAAGAAAGCTATTAACATATTTGCTATAGTTGTAAGCAATTGCATACGAAGTTTTCGTATAAGATTGACCAACGTAAATACTACAACACCTGCGCCAGACACAGCGTAAATACATATATAAAATTATAGTATTACGATTAATCTTTAATTTACTAATACACGACAACAAAAGAAAAATCTAGACTTGGATGAAAATTTTATGTCAAATATCTTCATCTCGTATATGCTTAAACATGCGTATCCTTTTTTTTTTTTTTTTACTCAAAACATACGTGTCTTACGTGAAAAGGAAGGGAAAATATACCTCAAATCGGATATGGAGATTACTTGTGCATTCAGTACCTGTTTGAAACATCAAACCTTTATACATAACAGTATCTTACAGGTAGCAGCATTACTTACAGTAATAGAGGAAATAGCTTCTTCACGGTTCTAGAGTAAAGTTGACAGTTGAAATGAAAGATCAAATTACTTAGTGAGGTAGTATATTATAAGAAAAAGCACGACAAAGGATGCTACAAGCGTAAACATTCTCCGGCTGGATTTGGTCTCAAATACCTGAAAATGAGACAAACCACTCAAACAGGCATGGACAAAACTCCACCGCACTTCGCTCTCTTCAAAAGCCATATAGGATTAGAAGTCTACATACCATTTTAAATTTGTCCATAGTGCCCGAAAGGACTCCTCTTGATGCATCCATATCATTCCCCTAAATTAACAGCATCTTATCAGTCATCATTGAAGCAGAACAAAGTAATAGTGTAAAAAATGCGGTTATATTTCCACAGTTTCAGTAAACACACCATTCGATCCAGCATACGGTTATGGCTATCCACCTCCTCATTGATATCACCCGACAACTGTTGCAATCACACCCACTAAAGATTAATTCGTGCTAATTGTTTTAAATCATCATACAACTGCCTACTACAGCTGTATGAAATACAATCCTAAACACTTGTAGATGTTTAGAGAAAAGGTTTAAAGATCAAATAAATCTTATAATATTGAACAAACTTAACAGCACCTGTAATATAATTAGAGAATAACAGATTATAAACCCACTCTGGTCAACACTGAAGATCACAAAGGTGAACCAGAATTAAAATAAATTTACAAAAGAGTAGGGAGGCAACTTGGCAAACAAATTTTTCACTTTTAAAGGCCACAAAGTTACATTTCCCCTTTCAGTACATATATAAATAGACTTTCACCCACCAATAGATGAAATATTGAAAATCGTGAAATGGTTAAAATACCATTAGCAAAATGATAAAATGAGTACAAGGCACATCAATCATTTCTATATATAAAAATAACTAAATGATGTCTAGGGTATGTTGATATCAATGATAAACTTACTCTTTTCAGCAGTTTGACCCTGTCTTGCAATCCATCCAATGCCTGCTCATTATCGTGTTCATCAATTTCATGAGAGGAGGAATAAACAGATTGTGCTCGGATGCCACCCTCCTCGATACCATCAAAAAGGGAAACTCTATTGTTACGGTTCTCTCTAAAACATAACAAGCACAAGCCACCAAATGATCACATGACAAACACAAACAGGACAAAATTCCCTTTTACATAGTTAAACTGACTAAAAAAAAGTAGAGTCATAAGATATGAGACTCTCCAAATTTAAAAAAATATCAAGAGTAGTGAAAAAAAAGTAAATAGAAAAAATTGCCTCTCGGTCTCGGCCTATTAATAAAAACAGCATGATATTTTCCAAAGCATTAGGTTAAATTTTGTACACTGTGGTCATACTGCCCTCAGCTTGACTTAGTCTTTATAAACATAGAGATACCGTATCGATGTTTTATGCTGTCATACTGATAGTGGATAAAAATTACGCACTTCCAAGTATCATAAACAGATACTGAAAATAATTCACTAAAAACTGATCAACTAGAGGTTCACTATGTTTAACACATGTTATAAAACAGAAAACAAGAAACTGATACAGTTAGACTGGATCTCATGTACAGGAGTTTATTAAAAGCAGCATATGCTAAAATTGTCAAATAGTTAAACAAAAATAGAAAAACTAAGGCAAAATTCTCAATGTACAGGAAGTAAAGTTCACACCTCATCTGTACAGAAAGAGATTGGTAGGAGGGAGAAATTTTATAACTAAGCAAGAAAACAAAAGCTGGGTGAATTTTTATAGCATGCTACTGTCATATTGCATATATTGACAACTAAGACTGCATTGAAGAAGAGAGCCATGAACTATAACTTAAACTAGGAAGAGAGATTTAAGATAAATAGTAGTTCTTCTCGTCAAGTTGACAGTAAGAGTCACTTGGATATAAGGGCCAAGAAGCAGTTCACCAAAAATCATTCCTGGTTTTAGACTAAAGATCAATGAGATCTTTAAAAACAATTCATAATGCATATGCAAAAAATGCATCAGTTAACATATATTGTACAAAACGATCAGTTGTATTCTTCGAGCATATGAAGCATGCTATCCAAAGACGGGGGACAGGGAGATATCTGAATGCAATTTCACATGCTAACATAACATTTTACCTAATGCTCAAGTCAACTAATTGACCATACATATAACTAGACTCAACTTTGCTGGAGATAGTGAATAAATATTATATGCTTTTCATTATGATTGCAATTTTGCATGCTCATATTCAACCTAAGATTCAAGTCACACCAATTGACAATATTGAGAAAACAGGGAATAGTAAAGTCGCATTTGAGGCCTTGAAAGTAAAAAATATTTTGGATAAATAGTCAATTTAGCCCTTCAAGTGTAATTTACTGCCACTCAGGTCTCTGAAAGAAATTAAATTCAAAAATAGTTCCTTAAAAATATCATTTGTCTGTTATTTTGCCATTAGAAAACACCCTACATGGCCCACTTACTATCAGTTTGGTCCCTTTACTAAACCTCTAGTGTCATTTTAGTTTCTGAACCTAACCACTTATTATATTTTAATTCTGAAAGCACTTTTGAATTTTCATTTAAGTTTCACTAAAATGACAGTACTTGATTAAGTTTAGATACTAAAATTATAATAAGTGGTTAAGTTCGAAAATTAAAATGACAAGTGACTAAATTTAGGGAATAAAATGATAGTAAGTAGTTAAGTTCAAGAACCAAAATTACAATGTCTTAGTAGGAAGATTTATAACTGTAAGACTAATGTGACAGATCAAGTACAACTTTAGAGGCTTTTTTTATTTAATTTTCATACTTTTAGGGACCACTGTGACACTAAATTACACTTTCAAGGACTAAAGAGATTGATTATCCAAAATATTTCCTATGCATTTATGGTTAAGTAAATTTTCCTCACCTGTATTTAGGTGGGTGTTGGAATTTGGAATTTTACCCCTATAAATAACAACTCATTGAATGAGTTTCATCATCTCATAACAGTTGTAGCAATCACATCCATGAGAGGAAAATACATAGTTCTCAATGTATTTCTTTTATTGTAAAAGAGTGTGTAATTGTTCTCTCCTGATACGTAGAGAGGGGTCGTAATTTTTCTTCTACTTCATGAAAATATTTCTTTGATTT
The DNA here is from genome assembly GCA_963425845.1 of Sphenostylis stenocarpa. NCBI lineage: Eukaryota > Viridiplantae > Streptophyta > Magnoliopsida > Fabales > Fabaceae > Sphenostylis > Sphenostylis stenocarpa. The sequence goes on along the minus strand of OY731398.1, from coordinate 39,751,343 downwards.
TGCCGGTGGTTTTTACCTTATCTTTTGGGATGACGATAAAATATTACGTCTCAATTCCTAATTATCTCAACTTCAAATTTAGCATGGAGATATTATTTTGTAACGGGGTACCTAACACATACATGTAATTAATCAATTTGAGAGTTGAAACCAATCAAATAAAATATTCTCCTTCAGACAACACTCCTCGTATCCGATTCAGGAGTGTACATGCCACCCATAAGTCATAACACAAGTCTCAGAACAAGAGGCGCAACACTATATCTATGCTTCACCAGTCCAGCTAATTCCTGCCACTGTTCCACACAATTTCACTCCTATTGAGCTAATATAACATGTACGACAAATCCGAACCCCATTAAAATAAAATCGCAGCTCCAAAACTGCGATTATTAAGCAAGTCTTCATCAGATTTAAATCCAAATCGTATTACCACCGTATCCGTGGATCCGAATAAACAAAGCAAGAATTGCCTAGCCTAGCAAACACAAACGAATTAAACAACTATCATCGCGACACAACGAAGCTTCCTGAGAGAACAAATTTCAAAGTCTGATTCAAACCAGTGAACTGTACTAACCGTCTAGCATTCATGGCTGGCGAGATCGTCCAATCTCTGTTTCCAGTAACAAAATTAACGCAATTAATTAACCGATAATTCTCATACGGACATAAAAAGAAGCGAAGAAAATGCACAAAATAAAAACAATCAGATCCGGAGGAATCTCAGAAAGTTGCGAGCGAACCTGAGGATAGGAAGCGGGAAATTTGATGGTCCTCGGCAACTGAGCAGAGGTGAACCCAAAAGAGACGAGAAAGAGGAAGAGATCGACGGTGAGGTTTATATACTGTCCGAGTATGCCAATGCCTGACTACTAGTGTTTGTCATACTTGTTTAATAACAGCCCTCAATCAAAGAATGTTTAATTTAGAAAAAATAGAATAAACAGTGTTTAAATTTGATTAAAAATATACTAATAATATAATAATAATGAAATATTTACTTCACTATGGAGCAAGCTACTCTAAGATGCAAATTAGAAAATAAAGCTGCTCCTTTTATGTTCTAAATTATTTAAACGAAATTTAAATATTTACCTCCTAAAATGCCGGCTGCATTTCAGAGGAATTGGTTCAATTAATTTTATAAAATAAAAAATATATATGAATAAATCTTACTTTTTTTTCCACTTTATCTTCTGTCTTTTTAATTCACCAAAAGCTAAACAATGCACAAAATAGAAGGAAATTCTTGTGGATAAAATAAAAAAAAAAGAATAGAATAATTTAATAAAATATTCGTAAATAAAATAAACAGGTAAAGAAAAAAAAATTATATCGATGAGTGGAGAGAAATAATATAAGCCACCCTGATGCTTTGAGCTTAAACTATTTTTTAAGATAAGTTTATTTGAGTTTGAGGTTTTTATTTTTTAAATAAAATGTCAATTTCAAGGGTTTAGAAAAGTAGGGTAAACTATGATTTTAAACTTTAATGTCTTATAAGGGTTTATGTCTAAGAGTTATATTAATAATTTATTTCATAATATAAATATTTGAAAGAATTTATGAAAATAGATTATGAGATTCATGAGTTGTTTTTAACTTGTTTAATAATTTATGTAACTGTCTCACTATTTATATGAATAATTTTATTTTTTACCACTCTAAAAACAAATTATACGTCAGTACATTACTGTATAAAAAATAACAAATATTTGTTCAATAAAACCTTAAGTTACGTACATAAATAAACTTATGTACTCGAAACTGAATAAGGTATAAATATTTTATAACTATCTTTTTGAGTTAAAATGTTTTCTTTATTTCAGGTTAGGGCATTATCACCTTCTTCCAAAATTTCAAAAAATTAAAGTTGACATTTTTATATAAAAAAATGATTTTTTAGGTATTTTAGGGAATTGTAATACTATATATTTATAAATATTTTATATTCAATAGAAAACAAATTAATTTTATTAGTAGAGACGAAAGATTCCCAACAACAACAAAAAAATAATTTAGCACTTTATGTTATGGTATTCGTTTTCACGAGCAAACAGCGAGAAGAAGAAACGCTATTGAAAACTAGGAGCGGCTAATTACGGTGGTATTTGATTCACTGGTGTGCTGCGGAAGGTAGAGGAGCTGTCTCTGAGTGAAGACGACCTTTGTTATGATGGTTATGGATTCGTCAAACGACGTCGCTTTGGTTTCTGAGGAGATGGAGAAGTTCCTCTGCGAGTTGTTGCTGGATTCCTCCCAGCCAATATCTGAGCGCTTCAGAGCACTCTTCTCTCTCCGCAACCTCAAAGGCCGCGCCCCTCGCGAGGCCCTTATTCTTGGTTCGTTTCTCCCTCCTTCACAACCCTAAGTAGATTCTTTCTTTTTAATTCCATAGTTGAACTCGTTTTATGAACGTGATTTGATTTCTGCTGCTTCATTTGTTCCATTAGTATGTTGAAGTGTAATAAACTTTGTACGTTGTTTTATGTAATTTTATCATTCTCCTTACCATCGCAGCCACAAGGGATTCATCGAATTTGTTGGCGCACGAAGCTGCATTTGCGTTGGGTCAAATGCAGGAATCGGAAGCAATCCCTGCTTTGGCTTCAGTTCTGAATGATCTCTCTTTGCATCCCATTGTTCGCCATGAGGTGCCCTTTTTCCTGTTTTTTACTTTGCGTCTTGTATTTTTTTTTTCTTTGCTGCTCTGCTCTTCATTCATGTTTTTTACATTTTGAAATGATCGAGTTTGTTATAATTGCATAGGCAGCTGAGGCACTAGGTGCTATTGGTTTAGATGATAATGTTCCTCTCCTGAAGAATAGTTTGGATAAGGATCCCGCCGAGGAGGTTCGAGAAACGTGTGAGTTGGCTCTTCAACGAATTCAGCATTTGAAAGATGCTGGTAATATTGATGAATTGGCTGCAACTGAAATATCGCCTTTTAAGTCTGTTGATCCAGCCGCGCCAGCAACCTCTTGTACTTCTGTTCCACAACTGAGGTTTGTTCGGTTCATTCATGTTATATTAGAAAGAAAGTTATGTTGACGGAGTAATAGTAGGTTGCTAACTTGTATTTATCAATACCAGGCAAGTACTTCTTGATGAAGAAAAAGGGATGCATGAGCGCTATGCAGCACTTTTTGCACTTCGCAATGATGGTGGAAATGAAGCTGTTTCTGGTATTATTGATTCCTTGGGCTCGAAAAGTGCTCTACTGCGCCATGAGGTTTGATAAGCACAGTCTTATTGCTATAAGATTTATCCATATTATATGGTTTGTATGAATAGTTTGGAAGTTATGTACTATACATGATGATATATCAGTTGCGTTAGAGCTGCACGGTGATATGCTACTGCTTGCCTTTTTTATGAAACATATGTATTCGATATTTCATTTATACTTTACCTGTGGAACTATTCTTTGTATTCTTTAGAATGGCAAAAACATGAAATTGTCATCGTAAAAGTAGCCAGTTGTTCTTGAGTATAAAAATGTTATTCAAATATTTTTTATAATAATGTTAGATGGATAATGTGATTTTGATTTTCTACACCTGTTTGAATCTCAATTTTTTTTATTCTTTCTGTAATGGTTAGGTTGCATATGTTTTGGGTCAATTGCAAGACAAAGCTGCTTCTGCTGCTTTATCCAATATACTTAAAGATGTAAATGAGCACCCAATGGTTAGACATGAGGCTGCTGAAGCTCTTGGTTCAATTGCAGGTATTTCGGCCAAAAATTGAATTGCATGATCCCTTTTACTCAAAGTTATGTATTGTTAAAGGAGTGTGTCTTTTGTGATGCCATGAGTGCAAAAAAGGAGAAATGCAATTGTATCATAGAACTAAATGGAATTCTTAAGTGAATATTAAGATATATTTGATAAATTTCTCCCGTTACACAGTATAAAAAAAGAAAATAGGAAAGAAAAATGAAGAAAAGATCTCTATAGGCTAAAAGTAGTTTCTGCATAAATTAATTTATAGAGACGCTCTCATATAACTTCTCTAAAAGATTATTTGACTTAGATGTAAGTTATTTTAGCTTACAGGAAAACTACTTTTATTTTTTCTTCTTATTATTTTCCTCTATAAATACATGGAAAATAGTTTATCCAAACAAATCCCGAGAATGAAAAATTTAATAGTAGCAGTCAAAGACTCTCAAGTAATTTTCCTTTTCGGTAATAAGCTGTCCAAGCAAACTTTGATTGCGGCTCTACTTTTTCTAGTCATTATCTGTTGGTGTGATGGTTGAGACAGGTTCTGGTCAAAAGTTTGCTCATTTACACCTAGTTCACATAATAAATAAAGAAAATGGTGTGTTTTGGTAATGAACCTATCAAGAAAAGAGTCTGAATTTTTTACTCACTATTCACTAAAATATCATGGAAAATGCTTGTTGAAGGAGATATTTTTAGAGGATCATCGTACTTTCAGTAAAAATCAATCTTTCAGTTTGGGAGGTAAAATAAATTCTCCCCATAACGCTTCTATTCGTCCTTCAGATTGAGATGTCATATCATTTATCACCATTTCCCATCTATTTATCTTTCAGATTGAGACGTCAAATCTTTTCAGACCATGATCCTTCTATTTGTCTTCCAGATTGAGGTTTAAGTTTTTTTCTCAAGTAACCATTCTTTTCATCTTTGAATATTAATATATGATAGGATATTTTCCTGTTAACGATTGTGATATTAATATCTGAGTTTGTGGTGGCAACCTGCTGAAAGTATGAATATACAATTAACCATTATACAATGAGTAAGTGAAAACCAATGTTTAATAACTTTAAATACATAACATGTAAAGAAAACCTCTTGCAGTATCAGCTATGCTATTGATCCTCACCCCCATGATTCAGATAGTATATGCTCCACAAATCTTATGTCTATAACATATGCCAAGGTTCAGTTCATTTACAGAGTTCTTTTGATAATATTTCTTTATCTCCTGGTCTTCAATTTTCGGTTGTGTTCTACTGAGCCACTTAACGAATTGCGCTTAACCATTTATTGCATTGCTCCAGTGCGAACTTCAAAACAGTTAATATCTTCATTTACATTGTGAATTGTTTACATCGTTGTTTTATCGTGTGGCTTAGATGATCAAAGTGTAGCCCTTCTTGAGGAGTTTACGGCAGATCCAGAACCTCTTGTCTCACAAAGTTGTCAAGTTGCTCTAAGCATGCTAGAATTTGAAAGATCAGGGAAATCATTCGAGGTATACACCATACTAGTTATTGAATATTTGCATATTTTGCATCGATGTTTGTTGACTCGGCCATCCTTTTCTCTTGGTTGCAGTTCCTGTTCATGCGCACTCCAACTGTGCATTAAACGATTTCTCATAGTAATGCCAAGACATGTAGAAGGAGCAGATGCATGAGAATGAAGGAACACAAAGTTACAAAGAAATAGAGAGAAATTGTTGAATTTCTTACTCACAATTAATGAAATTAAGAAAACATTAGTCTTGTATAAACATGAATAGTATGGTTTTGTTAATTTATGAAAAAAAAAAAAAAGATATTTTATGAAGAAGTACAAGCCTATAACTGTTGTTCTACATAATGTCATTCTATTTTATAGCTTTGCCATCTCAGGATAATTCCTGTCAACATTATTAACTGTTAAAATATTGGAAAACTCTCGATACTTACTTGATAACTGTCTAATGGTTATAAGGCAACCCTATTCGGAAATTAATGTCTTCTACTCGTGAGCATCAAATCGACGCTAATGATTATTAACAAAAAAAAAAATTAGGATAAATAAACCGATGCAATGTGCTGTATAGGGTTCTCGTTTACGTGGTGATGACATTGGTTTGATTTAAGGTTCCGCACCATGCATACATTATTATTACCAAACTAACATGTGGAACGCACTCCCCATTTTATCACACAACCCTTTCAAAACCATCACCCTTATCTCTTGCGCCAACTTTCTCTCTTTGGTTCAGCAAATTCACGCCCATGTCATCATCAATGGGCTTCACAGGGAGGTTTTCTATGGTTCCAACATCACCAACGCTTATGTCCAATCGGGTTCTCTTTCACTTGCCACAAAAGCCTTTTATCAGATCATTGGAAAAAATGTTCACTCTTGGAACACCATCATCTCTGGTTACTCAAAAGGAAGTCTCTACGATGATGTTTTGCAGCTTTTTCGACACTTGCGAAGTGACGGCAATGCAATCGATAGCTTCAACTTGGTGTTTGCCATTAAAGCGAGTCAAAGGTTGATACTTTTGCATAATGGGAGATTGCTTCATTGCTTGACCATCAAATCTGGGTTGGAAGGAGACCTGTTTATCGTGCCAGCTCTTTTGGAGATGTATGCTGAGTTGGGTTCTCTGAATGATGCCCACAAGCTGTTTGAACGATATTCTTACAGAAGTTCCGTCATGTGGGGTTTTATGATAAAGGGGTATTTGAAAGTTTCACAAGAATCCCAAGTTTTTGAGCTACTCTCTTATATGACTAACTATTTTGGTTTCCAATGGGATGCTTTCACTATGGAAGGCTTAGTTCGAGCCTGTGCAAACGTCTTGGCTGGAAGAGAAGGGAAAGCATCTCATGGTGTGTGTATAAAGAGCAATCTTTTGGTGAATGTCTGCTTGCTGACATCTGTTATAGATATGTATATGAAATGTGGCTTTACTCATTATGCATTTAGGATGTTCGAAAAAGCTAATGATCATAAGGATGTGGTTCTATGGAGTGCTGTAATCAATGGGTGTGCCAAAAAAGGGAAATTTTGTGAAGCTTTGTCCGTGTTCAAAAGGATGCTTCAAAAGTCAACTACCCCAAATCCGGTGACATTGTCTAGCGTGATTCTTGCTTGCTCTGGTGTGGGGTCTTTGAAACAAGGAAAAAGTGTGCACGGCTTTGTGATTAGAAATATGGTTGAATTGGATGTGGTGAATTATACCTCTCTTATGGACATGTATTCCAAATGCGGGTGTGTCAAAACTGCTTACAGAGTCTTCTGTATGATCCCGGTAAAAAATGTAGTCTCTTGGACTGCAATGATAAATGGATACGCAATGCATGGCTTGTATTTGGAAACCCTTTCCATTTTTTATCAAATGACACAGAATGCATCTGTTATAACAGGAAAACAGGTGCCCAACTCAATTACATTTACCTCAGTTCTGTCAGTTTGCAGTCACTCAGGAATGGTTCAGGAGGGGTTGAGGATCTTTAATTCTATGAAAGATTATGGTATTTCTCCAACTGAGGAACACTGTGCCTATATAATAGGTATTTTAGCTAGAGCTGGTCAATTTGATGCAGCATTATCCTTTCTATCAGACATGCCCGTAAAACCTGGTCTGAATGCCTGGGGAACTTTGTTAAGTGCATGTAGATTCCATAAACGTGTTGAACTTGCTGAAGAAATAGCAAAGACGCTTTCACTTTTAGAGCCTAATGATTTCTCCTGCCAAGCTTCACTGTCAAACATGTATGCTGATGGGATAGGAAAGATGATAATGGCTGAAGAGGGGCTGAATAAGAGTCTTGGCTTTTCCTCAATTGAAGTCGGGAATAAGTTATGTGTATTTAGCTCAAATGATACACTTGCGTTCACAAGCACAGATATCAGTCATACTTGGAATTCTCTCAGTAGGGAAATGAGAGAAAATGCCTTGTTATGATTAATCTTGGAGAGAAACACACCAAAATTCTGTAGCCTTACATGTTGATTGTAAAAGAGTGGAGATTTTGGGATTCTTAAGAGTTTGTTTTAGGATTCAACATACTGAAATTGGGTAATGCAACAAAAGTTCCTGTTTAATCTACCTCTCTTAGGAGTAAAATTAGTATGACTAGATGATTGATCTCAATTATATGCCAATAGGAAGTTACCAGTGGGTAATATTTCTTTAAGCTTATGCGGTAAAATTAAATTGTAAAAGCCTGGTTGACTTGTACTTAAGTAACTTTGTACATTACTATATTTGAGACTCTCATCCTCACCTGGAAGGATCCCGAAAGGAAAAAAAAAAAAAAACTCTCGTCATCATCAACAACATTTTCTTGACAACCTAATCCTGTGGAGTGATAATTGATGTTATATCTATCCCCTTTAAAATGCCACCAAGTTTTAATTTACAATAACATATTTAATTAACTTTGCATATTTCTAAAAGAAATTGTTTACAAAAATTATTTCTAAATAAAAATATTATATATATAATTCACATTAAAATAACTTCTTTTTAAAGTATTTTTTGCTAATAATTCATTTTGAAGATGGTCTTAAATTTTTAACAGGATGAATTAGTAACTTGGTTTTGTTTATTATAAAAATTATTGAGTTATAAGACATGAATTGGACGTTTCTGCCGCAGCATTATTATATTATTTTATATTACAGATATGAAGAACAAATTGTGCATATTACATAGTACACTTTTTTTTTTCACTTTGACATACCCAATTTCAGAATAAAAATAATAAAGTAAAAGAAAAGGCCTATAAATTACAAGCTAAAAAAGGGAGGGAAGAGTTGCAGTGAGGAGTGAGAGTGAGAGAATGTCGAACCCTCAAAATCAGAAACCATGGAAGGCGGAATACGCGAAGTCGGGGCGATCGTCATGCAGGACGTGCAAGAGCCCCATTGCCAGCGAAACGCTGCGTCTCGGCAAGATGGTCCAATCCTCCAAGTTCGATGGCTTCATGCCGGTAATATATTTATTATCACGCTGTTTTTTTTCTTCCTTTCTTTTTTCTTTTCCTTTCAATATTTCTCACCTTCCGTCAATGTAAAGTACCTGTTAGGCATGCTATTACATTTCGTTTCACTCATTTCTTATGTTTCTTGCATGTAAAGATGAACCATAGGGTTTGCCATAAACTCTATTATAATGTAGTAAACACTGCGACTTATTTTACTTTTCTTGTACTTTCACGTGATTTTTTTTTTTTTTAAGTTACATGCATGTGTATGGCGTTTTAATCTGTATTTTATTTTTTATCAGATGTGGAATCATGCTGCTTGCATCTTGAAGAAAGCTAATCAGATAAAATTGTACGGAAATTTCTACTCTTTTCGCTAAATGTTTTTTTTTACGGTTTGACATTGGCAAGAGTTTATTGTCGTGTGCTACTGTTTACCTGTAGAGTTGAAGATGTTGAAAACTTGGAGTCGCTTCGTTGGGAAGACCAGCAGAATATCAGAAAATACATAGAGAGTGGCAGTGGGAGTGGCGGCAGCAGTAGCAGTGCCACAAAGTCAGGCTCAAAAGCTGTCAAAGATACTGAATGTGGTATTGAAGTTTCACAAACTTCTCGTGCTACTTGCAGGGATTGCAGTCAAAAAATTATCAAAGGAGAGGTGGGTTTTATTGTTGCTCTCATGTTCCAAAGGCTATCTAACTTATTAGATTGGACCTGATAGATTTTGTGCTCTGGAAAGGAGATCATGAGCGAAAATATGTTCATAATCTAAAGATGGAAAATATTATGATTTTGGATTTTAATTTATCATAAACTAACTTATGGAAAATACATATTTGGCTTTTAGTAATAGCTGGACAATGTTGCTGATATAAGGGATGGAACTGTAAGATGTATAGTTTTTATTTTTACTTCGAACTTCTAGCATGTCATGGTTGAACTTGATTCCCAACATTGTTGCAGGGCAGCTAAACTGCTTGCATTTAGTATTTTTTAACTAGGTGGTGTATTACTACTATTCAATAATGTGTTGAATCTTGTAACCAATCCTGGTGCATTGTATTAAAATTTTTATGCTTTCTGATTGGATTCTCCATCTTGACTCTAGAGAATCTTGCTGTATGATCAAAATTGTTTTGAATTTGTTGGTTCATGACAAGGTACCAGAGCCTCTATGGCCAAGTGGTCTCTAGGTTAGTCCTTGCTGTCACCATTCTTCCAATAAATAGTTGAACTTTCAGCACAAGGTTTGTTAACCTATGCCCAAAGTGATGTATTGTAATACCATTCATGAGCTTTAACAGCTAAGCTTTTCGGATAGCTGGTTCATGGCAACAAGAACAGCAACAGAGTTCTTAAGTTTCTGGGAATTATTTGTATATTAAAGTTTTGGTAGCATGAGGAAGAGCATAAAGGCTACCTGGCTTTTTGCGGGTGGTGACTTGGTGTTGGAGACATGGAGTGCATATAGGCACATCCTCCTTAGCTTTTGCACTTTTACGAAATCCATTACTCTTCAATATTTTAATGCCTGTAGAAATAAAAGCCTTCTGGTCTCTTGTATGCATTATGTCTTACTAGTTAAATAGATGGGCCATGGTGGGAGGTGCTAATTGGGGGCCTAAGTCCCTCCTAAATTCTGGCCACCGCAATCGTGTTGAATTTTGAATCTTGAATCCAGTCAATTTTCCGACCTCTCCTTTAACAATGGAGTCCTTGACAGGTTAAAAATTCTGGGAGTGTTCATATTAAACCACTTATGTCATAAATCATAATTTCATTTAGGATTGCATGATATCTGCACAAGTGATATTAGCAACACATTTATTCATGCTTGCTAGACTTCATTCGTCCATTTTAAGATTTGAAAATTGATTGCCATGCATTCTGAGACAACTAAGATCATTTTTATCCTGATGTATAATAGAATGCAGAATTTTCCTTAATCATTTATAAACCACAGTCATATACATATTGATTCATACTCATACGTTACTGATGTTGTAATTTGTCTCTTCGCTGGCTGTTTCTTATTTGATTTTTAGGTTCGTATATCTACAAAGCCTGATGGTCAAGGTGCTAAAGGTTTGGCTTGGCACCATGCCAAGTGTCTCCTGGAATTATTGCCATCAATTCAAGTGGATAAGTTATCAGGATGGAATAGTCTCTCATCTTCTGATCAATCAGCTGTCAGTGACTTTGCTAAGATGTGTCATCCCATGAACAAGGGGGGTATGGTGATTGATATGTTTAATAAAGTCTCGTTTCTTATTTCCATAGTGGTTGAATCTCTTTATTTTCATTGTAGTTACTTGCTTACCAGATTCCTTTCAGGTGGTAGTGGTACAACCATTCAGACTGAAAAGGGTGAAGAATCCACAAAACAGCACACTTCCAAAGGTGGTATAAAGCGGGGGAAAGATGTTGATAGTGAGCGCAAATCAAAAGTTGCTAAGGCCAAGGGAGACGTGTCTGCAAGCAGTGCAGTGTCAGTGAAGGATTATAGTGAATCAGGGGAAGCATGTGATCTAGAGAAGAAGATGGAGACCCAGAGCAAAGAACTCTGGGCTCTGAAGGATGATCTCAAAAATCATGTGACAACAACTGAGTTGCGTGTAATGCTGGAAGCTAATGATCAAGATTCAACAGGATCAGAACTTGATTTACGTGACCGTTGGTAATTTATTCTCAGGCAGTTTTTTGCCCCAAATGTTTAAGAAGTGTTTCCCTCATTTAATATGTTATACTCCCTTTCTTTTAAGTTATAAGTTGTCAATATTGATAAAAGATTAGGTTTGTTTGTTAGGTGTCCCCTAATATGCATGCTCAGTTGTATTGAGCTTTTATATAATTTGTAATGGATAAAACATTATTTATTCATCAAAAGGGAAAACCTATAAATGCATGCAAGTGTAGCACATACATTATTTGTTGGATGGGAAATGATAGATTATCTGGATTTGTCCTGTTTTCTGATTTCTTTGTAATGTATTTTGAAAATATCCTTCAAAATATGTTTAATTCCCCTCACTCTAATTATTACAATTGTTGTTTTAATTTTAGTGCTGATGCAATGATGTTTGGAGCACTTGGTCTTTGCCCAATATGTTCCAGCTTTCTGCGTTACACTGGAGGAATGTACCGTTGCACTGGATATGTTTCTGAGTGGAGTAAATGTTCTTACTCTACCTGCGAACCAAGACGAATTGAAGCGAAGTGGAAAATCCCAGGAGAAACAAATAATCAGTACCTTAAAAAGGTTTGTCAAGAAAAAGTTGTCATAAAAGCAAAGAGCAATAAATTGTGACTAAAGTTTTTGCTTACTCTTTACAGTGGTTCAAGTCTCAAAAAGGGAAGAAACCAGTTAGGATATTGCCTCTTCAATCACCAAGGAAATCTGCTGAAAGTGAAATTACTGCTACTCAACATCAATCATCGAACAGTGAAAATTTTCAAGATATGAAAGTTGCTATCTGTGGATTAGCTAATGACTCTATTGTATTACTTCCTTCTATTTTCCCTTTAACATCTATTTTTTAGCACCCAATAAATAAAGTCCACCCCACGGTTCCTCATAAACATTCTGAGAAACAATCATATTGATTTGGTTTTCCAGTATTTAGTACTTATCTTTTATGAGGTGATTTTACAGGAAGAATGGAAACACAAGATTGATGGCATAGGTGGAATGTTTCATGCAAAAGTAAAGAAAGGTATCTTCTGCAGAGAACAATTGTGAAAATTAAAATTTCCAAGATAATTTTCTGCCTCTTGAGTGCAATTTTTGTAATCTTTCATGCGATTTGTTTATTTGCAGATACTAACTGCTTGGTGGTTGGTGGAGCACTCAAAGATGAAGCTGAGATGCGGAAGGCAAGGTATGTTGCACTCAAGTTGTCAATATCAACCATTTCTTTTATTTGACTAATTCTAATATCACTGACTTGGAAGAGTTTTGATATATAGGAGGATGAAAATACCAATAGTCAGAGAGGACTACTTGATTGACTGCATACAAAGAAAGAAGAGACTTCCATTTGATATGTACAAGGTTGAAATGATTGGTGAGGCTTCTAGCATGGTCACCATTAAAGTGAAGGGGCAAAGTGCTGTTCATGAGGCTTCTGGCCTGCAGGATTCCTGCCACATACTTGAGGAAGGAAAAAGCATATATAACACAACTTTGAATATGTCTGATTTGTCTACTGGTATTAACAGGTGGGTTCATTATGCTTTAGGTTTCTTGTTCAACCTCAGCATAAATTTTTTTAGTTGGCAAACCAGGAAATAGCAGTTTGTTTTCTATGCATTAATGAATAAAATTGAACCTAAAAGCGTACTTGTAGATTTTATTTTGCCACACTATATATGGTACAAAAGATCATCAAGCTGTCTACTGTTGAACTGATATGTCATTTATTCTTCTTGAGAAGGTGACTGGCATCCCCAGCTAGGACACTGATTGAGACTATAATATTATTTCAAAACTGCCTATAATCTACTGATCATATTCTTACTCCTAAAATTTCTTATTAAAGTGGAACTATAAATCTAGTATTGTTTTAACTGAGAGGAGTTATTTACTTAGTAAATTAACATTGTATATCATGAATTTTGTTAATGTTTTCTGCAAAATTATATTTTGTGGGTCATTAATTGGCTTATATAGGCTTGATCCGGTAATGTCGTAGCATTTGACTTTTTTGGATAGGAACAATTGCAAGTATTTTTGATGAAATTATTGTGATAGTGATTCCTCAAGTGCTTTTGAAAAGCCATGATTTCTTGTTAGAAACAACTTATAGGAAGTTTTTCAAATTTTATGGAGTCTATTTTACAAATTTAGATACCTAACTTTTGTCATCCGTTGTTCCAAGTAAGTTTCTATAGCAGCTTTTCTCAGGACCTTCATCACGGTAGCTATTGAAAAGGCACAACACAATATGGTCTGTCTGGAAAATATGTATTGTGCACAGTTGTATCTGTTGGCTGATAAATTTGTATTCTGCCCACTATTTATGGTTCAAATACTTTAGTACAGTTGTATCTGTTGGCTGATAAATTTGTGTTTTGCACACTATTTATGGTTCAAATACTTTAGTACTGGTTTTATTCCCAATAAAAAGACTGCCTAGTATTGATGTTCCAAAACATACTTTTATTTTTTGGGATTAGCCTGGAAAGTGATTTTGTTTGACTTGGAGCCTTTTTTTGGTATATACTCAGACATTTTTTAAATTGTGAGTTTTTTCTAGACTTGGTGAATTCTCCGCATCACTGCCTTTCCTAAGATTGATATTTGGCTGTTATATCCTCTCCCACCTACACCCCCTCTTCCCCCACAAATGCCTGTCTCCACAATTGCTGTCCTAACTTTTTTTTTTTCTTCCCGTGTAAAGCTACTACATTCTCCAGATAATTCAAGAAGATAAGGGTTCAGATTGCTATGTGTTTCGGAAATGGGGCCGAGTAGGAAATGACAAGATTGGAGGAAATAAACTTGATGAAATGCCAAAATCTGATGCAATCCGTGAATTCAAACGATTATTCTATGAGAAAACTGGAAACCCTTGGGAGGCGTGGGAACAAAAGACTATTCAGAAACAACCTGGGAGATTTTTCCCATTGGATATTGTACTTGTTCTTTCTTACTCTTTAATTATTTGTTTAATGTACATATGTAATAATGTTTCACTAGTCAGGTGGATACCCAATTCATGGTTTTTATGCTGGACTTGTAGGATTATGGAGTTAACAAGCAGGTCTCAAAAAAGAAAAGGAATGATAATGACAGCAAACTACCCCCTCCATTAATAGAATTGATTAAAATGTTATTCAATGTGGAAACATACAGGTTATAGTTAAATACCCCTTCATTTTATTAGAATTTTATGATGCAATACTGAATCTTTAGTTTTGTAGAGCTGCCATGATGGAGTTTGAGATTAATATGTCTGAAATGCCACTTGGTAAACTGAGCAAAAGCAATATCCAAAAGGGTATGTTGATACATTACGTTTTATGAGCTATGGTATTTACCTGTTTCCTTTGATTGATTACATCATGCAATCCCATAGTCATTATCATTGTTTGATTTTATGTTGGTATGCTTCGGCTTCCCAGGGTTTGAAGTATTGTCAGAGATACAAAATCTGTTAAAAAATAGCAATCCTGATTCATCAGTAAAGGAAAGCTTACTTATTAATGCCAGCAACCGGTTCTTCACCATGATCCCTTCTATTCATCCACATATTATTAGGGATGAGGGTGATTTTAAGTCCAAGGTGGTACCATTTTTCATTCATTTTTCAGTTTGGGGTTTGGTAATGGAACATGAAATCAGATTCTTTTATTTTGTTTGTTATCTACTTCCTACCGTGACTCACAAAAGTTAGTTTCTTTTTTTGGTCCTGTTTAAAACTCAAATATTGAAATAATTTTTTATTTGAATTTTGAATACAATATTAGGGACTTTATACTTTATGAATTGATTTTTAGTTTTGTTGTCTTGAAATTTGACCTTGGGTGTTTAATCTCTAATAGTGTGTTTGGTTGGGGAATTTTTAGAGGTTAATTCAGTTTTATAGAGAAAAAAATATGTTATTTGGATAGGGAGCTTTAAAAGACATTGAAATTCTAAGAATTTATGAGAGCAACTTCATTTATTAAAATTAGAGAATTTCAAATTTCTCCTATAAAGTAAGAATTTGAAATTCTTCTCTTCATATTCTCTCTTAGACACAGCCTTGGTTGGGATATTGTTGGGTCAATTTTGGTCAGGATGCCATCAGCTTTGGGTTGTGTTAGTCAAAGTTTTCTTTGTCAATGTCAGTGGTGGTTTTAAATTGATGTCAAATATGGTTTTTTCGGTTGATGTCAATTGGGATTATTTTCAATTGATGTAAGTCAAGGTTGTTTTTCAACCAATGTCAATTAGAACGTAGGTCAAGGTTATTTCTTGATCATTGTCAATGAAGGTTTTCTCGACCAACATTGATAGGGGTATTTCTTGGTTGATGTCAGACAAGAGTTTTTATCGACATCAATGAGACTGCTTTTTCATTGATGTAAGTCAGGGTTTTCAGTCAACGTTGATAAAAATTATTTTTGGTTGATGTTGATGTGAGTATTTATCCACCAAGGCCAAGGCTATATCTCAGTTAATATTTGTCAAATTTCTTTTTTTCCTATCTCTATAGATATGACTATTTTCCGGTGGATGTAAGGCAATTTTTTTTGGTTGAAGCCTACAGTGGTTATTTTTTTTGTCTATGTTTAGGGGGATTTTTTTATCAACATCACAATGTTATTTAGTGGTAAATTTTGTATTTTGTGGTAATTGAAATAGTCTAAGAAATTTAAAATTCAATAAACTTGAATTATATATCCAAATAAAACATTTGAAAATTTAAACAATTTGCAATGAAAGTAATTCAAAGTCTATACATATAAATTTTCTGGATATTGTAAAATTTTCTATCAAAAACGCAAAGGAAAGGTTTACACCATTCCAACAGTTAATGCTAGACATATGAAATTTTCCGTTTTTTCTTTGCTTCAATAGTGTTCAAGGAATATCAAATATATGATTGTTGTAAATATTATCTAATTCTATCAGGATTGTAGCTGATGACTTTTGCCCGAGGATTGGCACATTTGATTCCCCCTTGTTCTAATTTAAATACTGTATGGCCTTTGTTGTAGGTGAAAATGTTAGAAGCCCTTCAAGACATTGAAATAGCCTCAAGATTAGTTGGATTTAATGCCAACAATGAGGACTCAATTGATGATAATTATAAGAAGCTCCACTGTGATATGTCTCCACTTCCTCATGATAGTGAAGACTTTTGTTTAATTGAGAAGTTTCTTCATAATACTCATGCCCCTACACATACGGTATGATTATATTTGGTATACAAGTGGGTGTTTGGTGTATTAATGTCTCTGCTATCAGCTCTTTCATTTCTCACATGTACATGTTTCCACCATCTTTGTAATCCATCTATGCAGGACTGGAGTCTAGAACTAGAAGAAGTGTTTTCACTAGAAAGGGAAGGTGAATTTGATAAGTTTGCTCCTTACAGGGATAAACTTGGAAACAGGATGCTCCTATGGCATGGTAGGGTTTGGATATGTGGTGCTAGCTACTAGTTACTTGTATATTTGTTGTTGTAAAATATTCTCCTTTGATGTAGTCAAAGAGTGAAAAATTGAAAGAATGGAATGTAAGCAGATTTCTTAACATGAAAATTAATCTATGAAAGCTTCCAATCTCTAAATGTTTAATGGAATTCTTCTCATATATCTGACAACTCTATAGAAATGCCAATATAATACTAGAGCAGTGACCAGAGGAGTTCCAATTTCCTAAGGCTGAAACTTTTATGTTAAAATTTCTTTATCAATTTCAGTTGTAAACAAGTGGATAACTATTTTTTCAAAGTGCATACTTACTGCCAGAGATGAAAATAGGTACAAATTTGAGTTTGACACCTAACAAAATTGTTATCTATTATAGGTTCTAGGTTGACAAACTTTGTGGGCATTCTTAGCCAAGGACTCAGAATTGCACCTCCTGAAGCCCCAGCGACTGGCTATATGGTTTCTATCTACTACTGTCGTACCTCATTTTTTTTTAAATTTCTTGGATACCAGTACCTAATTAACTTTGCACAACAGTACTAAAGTCTGAATTTTTTGTATTACAGTTTGGCAAAGGGGTGTACTTTGCTGACCTTGTCAGCAAAAGTGCCCAGTATTGCTTCACCGATAAGAAAAATCCTGTTGGTCTAATGATTTTGAGTGAAGTGGCACTTGGAAACATCTATGAGCTCAAGAAAGCCAAGGTTAGTCTGCTTTAATCCAATTTGTGCATTTAGCATTTTTGTTCAAATAAAATAAAGTAATAATTTTAAAAGAAAAATCAATAAACTTTAAAAGAAATTACTATTTCCTCCAATTCAGTTAATCCAAACAATCCAATGTGGTTCATTATTTATAAGTGCACACGCATTCAAAAAGAGCTACAATGTTCATACTGCCAAATGGATTTGCAATAATTTTTGGTTTCATACTGATTGTCTGTCCTATGTGTAATAGTATATGGATAAACCTCCCGAAGGAAAGCACTCTACTAAAGGATTGGGCAAGAAAATGCCTCAAGAATCGGAATATGCAAAGTGGAGGGGCGATGTCACTGTTCCTTGTGGCAAACCAGTGCCATCAAATGTCAAGGCTTCTGAGCTCATGTACAATGAGTATATTGTTTATAATACTGCCCAAGTAAGTTTCAAGTCTGGTGTATTTTTTGTCATATAATGCCACTGAAGCAAGCTAAGATACTTGTCTAAATTGTAACATAATTTAATGGAAAAATTCTACTGTCATGGTCATTATTGGTTTGCAGTTTCAATATATTTGTTCAGATTAATTGGGATTTTTAATATTAAAGTTTCATGTAGATGAATTATAGTTATGTTGGATGGAAACTTGTGATAGAAATATTGTGCTAGAGATACATAAAGAGGAATGAATACCCAAACTTAATGAGGAAAATTCTTGATGGGGAAAAACCACTGGCAGAGGAGAAACAGATCACTAATAAAAAGTTGATATCATAGGGATAAGGTTGTCAAAATGGGTGATCCGTGCCCATGTGCCAAGTAAAAAAATTGTTGTCTAACTTAACCTATATTTTAAAATATATAATAATTTTAAGTTTAATTTAGTTTTATGTTAGGCCAACGGGTCAAATAGAACATTTTTGGCTTAGTTTAAAACTAAAAAACAAATTGTAATATGTCCATATGAAACAATTTATCTAGAAAACAAAAAGATTAATTTTAAATAAAAATTGAAATATATATATATATATATATATATATATATATATATATATATATATGTGTGTGTGTGTGTGTGTGTGTGTGTGTACATAAGGAAAGATCCCATTTATATCCCTGTGGTAAAGTACACAACTGTTAGCAAGTATGATACTTGGGTTTGTAGCTGATTAACATGAGTAGTTAGCTATTTGTTTTTCCATTGTCAGTTGTTAAAACCTGGTTCGTGACCTACTTTTGGATTTGCCATAGATAAAGCCCAATGTGATATTTCCTTTTCTTCTTTTGGTAAATCCAATCATATGACTGGATGTGTTCTTTTGTGCAGGTTAAGATGCAATTCTTGTTGAAGGTGAGGTTTCATCACAAGAGATGAGAATTGTAAGAAGTTTGCTGGTTTCGGGGTACTAAGCAGTTTTTTGACCGCACTTGTACGTAGTCCATCTGGGATTCCTAGACTTGTCTTGATAAGGTCTCATTTTGAGTTGGCTGGAGATCTTTCAACTTTTTTTTGGGGCATGTAAGTAAATGCAGGGATTTATCTTGTTGAAACCCGTCACTTGTAGCTGAATTATCTAATGTTTTGTGATCCGGTGGTCTGTATAGAATCTCTATTTTGCCTTTATCTTATTTAAAACACTATCTTACCCCAGTCTTGTAATTAGTTGCTGGGCTTAGGTCTGAGGTTTGCTTTTTTTTTTTTTTTTTTCTTTAACCATAATCATAAATTATAATTAAGTGCAGATAAAAAACTAGAGTGGTGGTAATTGGTAAGGCCAAAAATTAAAAATAGTCAATAAATACAAGATTCCTGGTTATTGGCCGTGGTGACTTTTGTTAGACAAGATATTACGTGGTGTGCATGTGTGTAATGTGAAGGTGATGCTATTAATTAATGCACCAATAAAATATTTATAATGACATCATGTCGAGGGAATATATAAATTTTTTGCAGTTACTTGCTTATGGCTATCAATCGAGTTCTCTACGCTCAATGGTGGTGAGTGACTGGTGGTGATTACTTAAAACTAAGGCGGCTCTTAGTAAGACCCATGCATGACATTGACTCTTCTTCATACAAACAGCCATTTCTCATTGTCAAGTATGACGAAGTGTTATCACTTTTTCTCTGTTTTTGTTTGTGCTTGTTATCATGTATGAGCCTCCTCTGTATAGTGGTTACTGATTTTTGGCTAATCGTACGTCACTGAAACCCACAAAATGCAGCTTGGTTCTTAGTTCGATAATGTAATGTAGACAAGTGTTTTTCATTGTTAGGTATTTTGGTGTTTTCTGATGGCTTGTCATCTGAATCTAGTCCAGGTATCTGGACTGGGCAAATTCATAATGGCAATTTTGAAATTGTAACATAATGATGTATAATATTAAAACCATTTAGAGTCCAGTGTTTTGAGGGTGACAACCAAGAAAGTGATGCAAGTGATGATGTACAATAGTTGATTTTTGTATAGTCATTGCCGAAGAAGGCAGATTTGATTTAAGATTTTGATAACGACTTTGATACATCTTATGTTAGATGAATCTCAGTATATCCTATGCCAAATAGACAAGATTTGAATTTCATGATTCACCCATAAACTAGAAAAAAACAACTAATTAACAGTCTCTTCTCTGCAAGTTGCTTAACACGGAGTATGTTGTAGACATAGCCCACTTCTATCGTGAGTCCTATGTGTGTTTACTTAAGCAAATCTATTGAATTTGATGTTTGCTTGAAATCCCAAATTTAAAGTATTATCGTCAAATGTAAAATTTTGTAAATCTTAGTTTATTAATAATTGCTCTCAAATCTCAGATTTTCATAAAATTGTTTGAAATATTTTTTTCCTAAATTCTAATACGAAAATAGTAAGTAAATTTATTTTTTAATCTAAACAATTCACCCAAATATGATAAATCTTTATATGTTTATGTATGGAATACATTTCAATTTCGTACATTTCTTTATTTTTATGATTATTTAACATTAACTGTTTATTATGTTAGAATTTCATTTTTTCAAAAAGTGTCTAACCTATTAAATTATATATATATATATATATATATATATATATATATATATATATATATATATATATATATAATGGCACATTATGTTTTACTTTTTTCCTGAGTTTTTGAAAAAAAAATTAATGATAAAATAGGTTTAACTTAGTGATATCAATATGTTTTACTTCTTTCCTGTATAAAAATAATTTATTTTATAAACTCAACATTTAGTATTTAATAGAAAAACTTATACTTAAATTTAAATTTAGATTAAGTTATTAATATACTTTAAAATATTCATTTTAAATTATTAATTTGGGTTATTTTATTAAATAAGAACTCAAACTTTCTCTCGCTCTCTCATTTTTATTTTGTTTTTTTTTTCATTTTTGGTAGGTCAACTACTAATCCATTTCTAAATGAGATAAGCCATGATTTTTCTATTCCACCATTAACCATTGAGTCAACCCGCTTTAATTTGTTTTTTGGCAAAGTAAAGGCAAGGCATGCCAAAGACGAATTAAATAGACCCCTATATAACAACTTTTACCCCATATGAAATTCATCCAAAAATCTTTCTTAAAAATATATTTTTCTGATAAATATAAATTAGAAATTGGAAAAAATAAAATTAAAATATTATTGGATAGTAAATCAACAAATCATTGCTAAAATATGTATGTACTAATATAGGATAAATCGTAAGTATATTTAGAGTATTTGACCATTTTAAGCATTGTCACTAAAATATATTGCGACATACCGACAAAATCATATAAGTACGACTAGTTACTGACGACAACATGTGTCAATTGAAATAAATGTTTTATAAGACTATATACCTCAAATCGTCACGTATTTCTTATAGCTATGTTATTAGGAATTAATTTGTAATTACGAAAAAGTTTATTGTCAAAATAAAATTTCCTTAAATGATCTCTATACCTCAAACAAATAGTCTTAGACTAGAAATCGAGTGATAAGCGTGGTATAAAAAAAAAATACTATCTTTATTCAAACCAGGGTTTCCCTTTTCATTTGTTCTTGATTCTTTATGTCTACACTCTGCACGTTTCATTTATTCTAAGCTTCTGTAAAACGTTTTTCTTATTCATAAAGAATATGAAAATGCGATAATAGTTCTGGCCCAGCAGTCACAGTACTGTTATTTTTTATTGTTGTGATAACCAGCAAATTATTTTTCAAATTGATTTCTTCTCACCATATATCCGCTACTCATTAGCAATGCATAGTTAATAACACGACAATACGAAAAATAAACTAGTAATTACCCGAAGAATCAAGCAATAAGTATTTATAATTACAGGTTAAGAAATAAATCATGCATCTACTAATTATTTCTTGAACGTTATGATTCTCGGATATATACATAATATATTTTATGATAAAAATTGGTCGTGATTAAAATATGTGTATAGTACGTAGTGGTACTAAAACGAGGTCTTACTAATCTGAAAATTGAAAGTAATATTTTGACAGGTTTGATTAGTATTCGTGTTGGAAGGAGGTGGTAATAAGTAGGAAGTTGTCGGTAGAGTTAACCGGCAGGTGGCAGTGAGCTAACTAGAGTTAGGAAGCGACAAACAGCAGCAGTTCCCAGGTGCGGCGTTCGGCGCGAAATTATAAAACAAAAACTAATCAAACCAATTTTTTTATTAAACTAAACCACAACCATACCAACCCCTCATTAATTTAAGATATGCACTAAACAAAACAAAAATATACTACCATTGCATAAAAGCTTAAATTTACATAAAAAAATCATATTTATTAGACATAAATGAAAATAAATTGTAATTTTCTAAATTTTATCTATTAATCATGTACAATATATATATATATATATATATATATATATATATATATATATATATATATATATATACGAAGCTACATTAATGGAATATGTATAAATAAATAAAATAGGAATGATAAATAACAGAGTCCAAGGTACATTAACTTGGTCTAATCCAAATAGAAAACCAGTCATGTAATGCCTCCACCATTAAGAAATGTTTCCTCTGAACCCTACATATGAGGGTCACATGTCCCCATTCACATTTCTTATAAGACTCTTTATGCCCCTTATTCCCACTGTCCCACTTCCCCTGACCCCTCCCTCTCCTTCTCCCTCTCCTATACCATACTCCTCACATTTTAGTTTGCACCATTTCCTAGTGTGCCCGTGTGCCTACAAATTTTATTCACTTCCCTCCATTCGGGTCCTTTCTTTTCTCACATAAAATACACCAACAACACCTCTTTCTCTTTCTCTCTCTGTGTGTGTTGGTTATCACTATTATACTAATTCTATGGCTTCTGCAAGTGCAAATGGTGGCTCTAATGGCTCTGGCTCTCCTTGCGGGGCATGCAAGTTCCTCAGGCGAAAGTGTGCAGCTGACTGCATCTTTGCACCTTACTTTTGCTCAGAACAAGGCCCTGCTAGATTTGCAGCCATACATAAAGTGTTTGGTGCCAGCAACGTTTCCAAGTTGCTTTTGCATATACCAGCTCATGATCGTTGTGAAGCCGTTGTCACAATTGCTTATGAGGCTCAGGCTCGTATTAGAGACCCCGTCTATGGCTGTGTCTCTCACATTTTTGCCTTACAACAACAGGTACCATTATATGTTCTCTCATACCTCATCAAAACTTTCAAACTTTTTGTAACTCTTTTCTGGAAAACATAGCTGGATCTCCTCTCAAGTAAACATGTTCCGTTTTTATGTTTATATTTCCTCGTACAGGTAACACATTAACACCTGTTTAATGTAAGACAAAACTTAAATACAGTTTTAGAGGTGTTTTTGGCATATTTTTCCAATCTAAATTGACGTTTTATTTCAATAATTTACATGCAAACATCTGTCACTTGAATTATTAAAATGAAACTTCAAACTTAATGGAAGAATAAGACGAATAGTGAAAACAATACCAAATTAAAACTATGTTTAAGTTTTATCCTTTAATGTCTTTTTCATCAAGAAGTAGACATAGAAAAACCAAACATTTGGACTCTCTCGTCAATCAAATTCTCTTTAGTTAGAACTTGGTAATTTTCTTTCTCATCTCCTCTTGTTTTTTTAATTTATGTTGGAAATTTGGAAAAATGCGCTCATTCAACCAAACTAGCTACTCCTGTCGTTTTCTCTTGTTTGAAGTCTAGCTGCCTAAGTTTGGCTTCTATGACGCCTCAAGGGCCAGTACTCAAGAATAATATTTATTACCATTGGCTTATATATAAAATACACACCAGTCAATTTATTTAGAAACAATCAGTCTCTTAATTAATCACCCTCTGCAAAATTCAATCTCTTCTAATTTTCTTACATTTTCCTTCTTCTTCTTCTTTTTGTTCTGTTGAAATGCAGGTGGCATGCTTGCAAGCACAGCTGATGCAGGTGAAGGCTCAGCTGGCTCAGAACCTGATGGAGTCCAGGAACATGGAGAATAATCATCAGTGGCCAGGGAATCACAGTGTTGCAGGACAAACAATGAACCATCCATTTTGTCCCACTTACATGAACCCTATATCTCCTCAAAGCTCTCTTGAGTCAATTGATCACAGCAGCATCAATGACGGAATGAGCATGCAAGATATACAGAGCAGAGAGGATTTCCAAATCCATTCTAAGGAAAGATCATACAACAACAATGACTTGGGTGAGCTGCAAGAACTGGCACTCAGAATGATGAGGAACTGATTATGACTAGGTTTAGCAGCAAAGCTAGCCTTTTCATTTTCATAGAAGTATGTTCCTTGATGTTGAGGGGACATGGTCTTTTGCAAGTGTTGTATATATAATGAGAGTGTCATGAAGAAAACTGGCCATAACTGATAAGCCTAAAGTTTAAACTATGCATTAGGCTTTTTCTGTTTGTGGATTCAATCCAAAAGAAATTAATTTTTTGCAGCCTAGCTAGCTGAGTCTCTCTCTCTCTATATATGTTTACTTCTTATTTCTCTCAAATTTGCAGGGTTAACTTTGAGTCTAGAAAATAATGTGGTTTTGTTATGTGAACTACAGTAAAGCGTAGACAGTCTTAAACAAAAATGGCAAAAGAGAAGCCTATAAAATAGGGGTTGTCATAAATTATTATGCATTCTTTGCCTGTCAAACTTCAATAATGATGGTGCGTACCTTTGAATTATGAGTTGTCCTTCGTTTCTTCCCTCTCCCTCCTCGCCTAATGGGGGATCTTTTTTCCAACAAAACCACACGCTTAATTGAACTTTTTAGATCACAATGCTTGACACGTTGAACTTTTTGTTTTATTTATGGTGGGAATCCCCATCTAGGTTAATTTCTATTTGTTAAATGACAAACACATACTGGCCTCACCTGTCTACTTTAGTGAATAATCTCTTTCACGTTTCTGAGGTGTTTGGCGACAGAAAGTAACATGAAAAAATACTTTACACACTAAGCTTCGGTTTACTGAAAAATAAATCATAAGCACTCTTCTTTTATATTTCACAATTTGTTATTTTTCTGATTTATAGAAGGGGAAGCAACAAAGGGACTAAAAAGAGATCATGCATGAGCCTTAATCATAGCATATTAGTCCATAACAGATTGAGCTTTCTCGTCCCCTATTTTATATATGTTGCATAAAAACCAGTGTGAGGAAGTGAAGTCAAAAGTGACCAAGATGCCCCATCTTCTTCAACATGTTTAGATCCAAATGCAATGCTCCTTGGGTGCATTGATGAGACATTTTTCTAATATTTCTTTTTGCAAGGCAGGGGGCTATAGAGGGGACTTGGATGCTACCATTATAGTTAAAGGCAAGCACAACCCTAGTTTGAGTATATCCAATGGACCCTACTTAGCTAACAGGCAGTTTTACCTAACATTACTATGCTAATCTAATTTGTAATATCAATATACCAATGATTTTGTATTCATACAAGTAGACAAAGTGTCTCCCCTATTGAATACATGAGCTGCATATCACCATTTATATTCTACCAATTAACTTCATTCTGTATTGTAACATCAAATGAAGAGCCTGCAATATTTTTGAAGGCACTTCTTTGATTTGGTAAGAGCCACTAAGATGAATAAATTTAGTGGGGTGTTGACACTTTTACGTACGGTGATGATCAAACAATGAAAGGGTTGTAGTAATAAACCGACAGAATTAGAGAACCGTACTACATATCGAATCAACTTGGTCTTGTAAAGTGCTGTTCTTTCTTTTTGTTTTTTGATCCCATCAAAGTGCTATTCTTGTGATTATAACTCAGCTCATAAATGTACTTTTAAATTGTTAATCGTGAAACTATTTTATGATTTCCTTGCATGCGACTCCAATATTATTGGTGAGTTCGTACTAATTTGATGGGTAAAATAAAAACCAAGCATGCATTGTGTGCCTTACAAATTATTTATAAATACAATGAAAATATAATTTGGTCTCATACTTGTGCACACACAATAATAGGTGATACCTTGAGTAGGGGAGACAAGAGTAGTAGACAGGGATCTTGTTCAACCCTTTCATTATAGAATTCGACTATGGGGACCATACGCAGAAACTCGAAGTGAAGCACAAGTAACCCTAGAGCAAGAGAAATTAAGTATCACCTAATAATAATGACTCCTAATCAAAGTTAATTTGCATGTGTGTGTGGCTAATAAATAAGATAAACTAAGTCTGAAACTTCAAATCATTGACGTGCCTTTGTAAACGAGTTTTACAGTAATTAATTAAGAATTAATTTTCAATTGGAGTCACGTCAATTTGCATCCTTAGAAAAAGCTTCTCATGTACGTAGAAAATTATGATATATATATATATATATATATATATATATATATATATATATATATATATATATATATATATATATATATATATATATATAATAGAGATCCTGGAAACAGAACTAGAAGTAGCAGAAAGATCTCCTAGGGTTGTAGGCTTATAGGACTGTAAGAAAATGAATGAAGTGTGCAGGCCATGGAAGATTGTTGTTTAAGCATCAATGGACCACCTTTAGAACCTCGGATGAACAGAAACTTACAAATGGACAGAAACTTACAAATGGACAATAAAATAAACATTCTCAGTCTTGTCTCAATTGATTTCATGAAATATATATATATATATATATATATATATATATATATATATATATATATATATATATATGCTTGTACATAATCAGTCCAATTAAACGGCCATTAATTCCATAATTTGTCTAAGCATTAAAGAATGGCAGAGCAGAGATAAGAACAATGAAAAAAAAAGCCTTTATGCCGGACCATTATTTGCACCTGGAAAAGTAATTATTAATTGGGAAGACCCATTAGTTTAATTGGAGATCAGTGATTATGATTAGCTGAACATGAGAGCAAAAGTTGCTCCAAAAAAAAAAAAGAATGGAACCTGAGCTCAGCCAAGAGAACATTTGTATTGGCCTTTGCTTAATTTGATGAGTTGCTATGTAATAAAATAAACAAATAAAGTGGAGAAGATCAGATCAGAGTGAAGTATATATTTCTTGCCATACTTAACCATCTATATGTTATTCATAGATACGTTTTGATTTATACACAATTTTTTTACCTGTAAAAATTAAAATCGATAAAAAAATCATTATTTTCATATGTATAATACATCTTATATAATAATTTATTAAGAATATAATTAAATATACTTTTATTGATTAAAAAACAATTATTTTAAACATGTATGCGATACAGTGAATCATGAATTATTAATAATGTAGAATATTATCCCCTGGGATTGGCAAAAGGACTCGATTGAATTAATGTATGATCTTGGGTCAAAAGTGGGACACACGTGCAACATTAATGTTTGATTTAACATGGATGTCACTGACGTGTATGAGATAGAGGACTTTGTCTTCCAAGAACACAAGTAACTGTCTCTCTTGTTTCTTATGAGATTAAAATTTTCAAAAAGAAGAATAAAAGAAATTAAAGTTTGGCAAGCCACGTTTTCGTTAAAATACTAATTGTTTTGAATTGGATGAGAATCACAGATCTTATTAGAGGATTGACATGGTGCACTTGTACTTTTTTATTTTCAAGATTTAATCTCATTAAATCATGATTAGTAGTAATCTATTTCATTGTAAATATTATTTTCTTATGCTCTGTTTGTTTGAACTGATTTGCGACGAAATACTGTTGACAAAGATAAAAGCACGAGATTCACCCACATTTGGTTGAACAGATTTGCGACGAAATACTGTTGACAAAGATAAAAGCACGAGATTCACCCACATTTGGTTGAACAGATTTGCGAAGAAATGCAGACGAGGAAAAGGGGGAGAGGGGAGAGAGACTTTCTTCGCTAATCTGCGAAGAAAAGAGACGAAATTCTGCGGGAGATAATGAAATGTCCAACTTACCCTCTTCCATATGATAGCGGTTAAATCTTAACCGCTATTATAATAGCACTTGTAATAGCGGTTAAAACTTAACCGCTATTATATATCACTTCTAATAGCGGTTAAAACATAACCGCTATTATATATCACTTCTAATAGCGGTTAAATCTTAACCGCTATTATATATCACTTTAGATAGCGGTTAAAGAGGAACCGCTATTATATCCTCTAATTATGATCGATCATTTCTTAAATCTAATCGATCAGAATCATATTTCGCTCGAGCGAGAAATAGTCGCTCAAGCGAAACACAACCCGAGACTGAAGAAATTAAAATATGGTTGTATATGATAGCGGTTCCACTGGAACCGCTATCTAATATACACTTTAGATAGCGATTACTGAGAGGAACCGCTATTATATCCTCCAATTATGATCGATCATTTCAAATTATGATCGATCAGACTGCTTTTCGCTCGAGCGAGATATAGTCGCTCGAGCGAAATGCAACCCGAGACTGAATCTTAAAATATATTTTTGAATATTATGTTTTTAAATTTGCTATTAGAGAAAACCTTTCAGAATTCAAAATGTTAAATACTTTTAAATATTAAAATTAACTTTATCAAAAATTAGGAAAACAAAATTTATCCAAAAGAGTTCAAAAATGTATAAGAGTATTCTTAATTTTGAGTTTAATTATATTATTAATTCTTAAAGTAGAAAATTATATTGTAATTATTTTATCTCAAGTTAATGTGATGAGACGATCATCAACATTTTAACATTCTGAAGTCAGATATATGGGACATCTTCGTCTCTCCTAGTTGTTCATGTTCTTGAGTGGAAGTGATTGAATGATCTGAACTGGAGGACTTGATCGCAAAAGATGAATAACATTATAATTATTTGTTTGAAGAGCATTAGTGTGCATAGATTTATAATTTTAGTAATGTTTCATTTAATTATTATTCTATTTTCACTTGTATTTTATATTTGTTTTAAATAATAATGTACAATTATATTATTAGTTTTCATAATTATTTGTTATTATCAATCAATATTAATTATTATTTTATATTTTATAATTATTTAATTATTAGTCAAATAATTTATTTAATATGTCAACATTATTTGAATATGGATATGCAATGTACATAAGGGATGGCAATTAAACCCGTACTCGTGGGACCGACCCGTCCCAGCCTCGAGTTTGACTGGGAAACCCCGAGTTGACCGGGGCGGGGTCGGGTTCGGGTTTTCCCGCTTTAAAAGTCGGGGCGGGGCGGGGATGGGTAATGCAATCCCCACCCCGACCCCGCCCCAATTTTATATTTAAATTTAAATTTTAAAATATTAATATTTTAAAAGTATTTCATTTTCTTTTTCTATTACATATAAGGTTATTTTTTTATATTTCACCAATTTTTATTTTTCTTCTACCCACTTTTTAATTTTTTTTATCTTTCTCAATCTTTTATATCAATTAATTTATTATATTATTCTCTCCCTTATCTTTCAGTTTTTCATATTTTCTTAGTCTCTCCCATCAATTTGTTTTTTTTTTCAATCTTTTCAATCAATTTGATGAACACAAAGTTAATCTTTTTTCTTTATCTTTTTCTAAATATTTTACATCAATCTTAGTAGTAACTAATATTAGTTTATTTATAATTTATATTTATTATGCCATATTTTTTTATCTTATTATGCTTATTTATCATATATCAAATTTTATCTTAATAAAATAATTGCATTTTAAAGGATTAAAAGAAATTAATAATTTAAATTTTTATTACTTCAAACTAATTAAATAAGAATTAACTTATTAAATATTTTCTTATAAACTATATATTGACAACTTAAAAATGAATTAACTTATATGTATAATTAAATATTTGAATATAGTATTATAATAATAATGTTATAAATATTCAAATATTTGAATACAGATAGTTATAATAATAATAATAATAATAATAATAATAATAATAATGTTATAAATATTATATATATATATATATATATAAATAAAAAATAATTAAATATTTCTTTTACATATATATTTTAATATAAATATAATAAATTAAAATGTATATTTAATTAATAATAACTATAAATTATAAATATTTATTTATATATAAAAATACATAGTAAAATTAATTTATTATAAATATAATTATCTTTTTAAAAATAATATAAATTGGGGACTGGGCGGGGCGGAACCCGAAACCCAGTGGGACGGGGATGGGGACTTAATTCCTAACCCCGTGGGATCGGGCGGGACGGGGATGGTTAAAAAGTCGGGGCGGGGACGGGAGGCAAAACCCGCCCCGCCCCACCCCGTTGCCATGCCTATACATAATATTGTAATTGTTTATTTATATAATTTTTAATAACTATCTAAAAAAAGTTAATTTTTTAAATTTGTTTCCAATTACAAATACTTTTAATTTTGTTTTTTCTTTTAAATATATAATCAATGTTAAAATATGGATAATTAATTAAAAATTTATATTTATAATCATTTGAACCTTATTTTATACAAAGGGTAAAATGGTAATTTTCTTAAATAATCAACATAAAATTATAATTTTTATATCTCATATCAATCAAATCATTCACAATTTCCCATAAACTTTCCTTTCACTTTTCAATCATCTCCATTTCTCTTCAAATTCCTCCTTTTCCACTCTCTCAATTCCACTCTCTCAAATCACTCCAACCAAACAAAGCCTTAGGGAATGATTAGGGTGAAGTCTGTGTTGAATGAATCACCTTTCAGGCATTAATTGATCATACTATTACCTGAATATTCTTCTTCCTCTCCACTGCAAAAAAACAACGAAGATAGATCTTAACATGTCATAATTTGCAGAGAATATTCTTCTTCACTTTATAATGCAGCAAAAATAATATATTGGATTTAAGTTTGCTACACAAAGAAGCATGTCTAGAAAATTTGAGGCATAAGCCAAAAATTTTCAATAAACTTATTAGTTATTATTTTTTATATAAATTTCTGGCTCTTTTTTAAGCAGTAAAATCATTTATCAATCTTTTGTAGTCATCAATCCCAACAATAAATAAAATGACTAATTTATTTAATTTATCTTATCCATTGATATTTAGTTAATAATTTTAATTTTAAAAATTAACCATCGTCATGGATACTGTTAATGATTTCTATCATTAAATCTTTAAACTTTTTATTAATATTTTCTTATCAAAAATATTTTTAGAAAATTATCTTAATGTCTTATGTTCAATAATTATTTTTCATAAATTATTTTCATTTATTTTTTATTTAGTTGCCCGTGATTTAAATTAAAACCATCAATATATTCGATACGTGATTTCCTTTTTTTCTTCTTAATTTACACTTGTTTTTTATATTTTTTATAATTTTTAAGGTTTTGTGTATACGTCATTTTTAGGGTTTTGTATATGTGTATTCCGATATATTATATTGGTATATTTTTTTATTCATGTATTTTATGTATATATAAAGTAAAAATATTACAAAATATCAAATATTAATAATATTTCAATCATAACTGTCTAAATCAAAATAATAACCTAATATTTTTTTATCTTCTTCTTATAAAATCTCTTAATACCTAATTTAAACAAAAGATAATAAAGTAATATTTTCAACATTCCTCCTTACTTTAATATTTATTTATTTAAATTTGATATTCTTTCTTTTATTTTGCTTAGAATTTTTTATCTTTTTTATTTGTACTTCTTGTCATCTTTCTTGTATGAAATTATATCTTCATTCAACTAAGTATTTCTTCTTTTATCAACTTCATCTTCTTTGTTTCTTTCAAACTTCATCAAAGTATTTCTTCTTTTATCAACTTCATCTCCTTTGTTTATTTCAAATTTCATCAAAGTATTTCTTCCTTTATCAACTTCATCTCCTTTGTTTCTTTCAAACTTCATGATAGTACATTTGACTATTTGATGAACGTTGGAAACAATCTCCTCATCTTTATTTTCCTCCTTAACATCAAGTTTCTTTAATTTTTCTTTTATATTCTTGTTTGCAATCAACTCTTCTTTCATCAAATCTAAAATGAAACTTTTTCCTTTCATGTGAACTTTGAATATTTTTAAGTTATTTGTATATTTAATCACACAAAGTTCTCGTACCTTTCACATCCATTTGTTGTCCATTATCAACTCTCACTTTAAAAATATGTGATTCGCTTTTCAATCATGAATCATATGGTTTGTACAACCACTGTCAATATGTGATTCGCTGAACTCTTTGAAAAATTCTCAATCATGAGTCATGTGATTTGTACAACTACTGTCTATAAGTTAACATGTGGATTTGTTGATTATAGAACATGTTGATGTAAGAAGAAATTTTCCTTTTACTCCATCCTCTATAACCTTGACGACTTCTTCTGATTGTGATTTGCATATATTTTCTATATGTCTCAATTGAGCACATTTGTGACATTTTACACCAGGTCTCCACGAATACTTATTGGATGTGTGATTATTTTTCTTATAATAAGGACAGACAGAAAAGACTCGTGATTTAGTACCTTTATTGTTCTTGCCTTGGAGAAAGTCTTCATCATGACATAGTAAAGAACCTTTGTCAACCGCATAATCTTCTCTCATTAATCTTCATTACTCTTGCGTTTGTAAAGCATGTAGCAATTTTATTTTGTTAGCCATTTTATTTTGTTAACAATATACAACAATTTGTTTGAGTATTCATTAATTGTTTCAAACGGTTGCATCTTTTGTATCTCAAATTCCCTTATCAAGTTTATAACTTTTATACCTCAAATTTTCTTGTCCCCTTCATATTGATCTTTCAAATAATCCTAAATTTTTTTGGGTAACTTTAGCGTCATGATTCTTGATTCTGGTGAGGATCATTTGTGAAACACTAGCAAACAAACATTTAACTTTTGCCTTCTTTGTTTTTTTTTTCTCGGTGAAATTTCATTTGAGTTATGGTTGATCAATGGTATAATCATCTTCCACAGCTTCCCATACATTCAATCTTTCAAAATAAGATTGCATTGTCACAGCCCATAAGTCATAATTTTCCCTACAAAAAATAGGAATGACGACTTATGAAAAACTTCTTTTTCCTTCCATTGTCTCGAACCAAAGCTTTCATACCACTGATGAGAATTTTTAGAGTTTTGTGTATGTGTATTTCTGATATATCATGTGGTATATTGTTTATTCATGTACTCTATGTATATAGAATAAAAATATTACAAAATATCAAATATTAATAATATCTCAATCATAATTGTTTAAATCAAAATAATAACCTAATATCTTTTTATCTTTTTTCTTAAAAGATAATAAAATCTCTTAATACCTAATTTAAATAAAAGATAATAAAGTAATATATTTTCAATAATTTTTTTTTCTTAATTTACACTTGTTTTTATATTTCTTATTAGAGTAAATTGTATTTTAAATAAACAATTATATTAAGACGTCCCATATTCTTGGATTTCGAGACAACTTGGCAATTATTTTATTTTATTTTATTTTTCACTCGTTGTCAATGCAATGTGTTCCTACATGTTTAAGGAAAATTTCAGTTTGTTGTTGTGAACAAAAAAAATGCATATTAGAATTCTTACTTATTATTATCATTATTTATAAATTCTTATTTCTTAGTAAATGTCATATAAATATAATATATTTTTAACTTTAAATTAAATAACAAAGAATATAGATTTAATTATATAAAATTGATTGTTGGTTTTAGTCCTTATCACCTACTATAGTTAATTTAACACTAAAAATAAAAATATTAACTAAAAATTTATTTTATTTTTAAGTTAATAATTTGATTAAGTAAAATGTTTAATATCTTTTTATAAATACAATAATCACATATAAATTCTTTAATTTTAATATATTATGAAAATTAAGTTCTATATTACTCTTAAAAATAATAATTACTTTTTTTATTTATAAAATATTATTTAAATAAAAAATGTACATATAAATTTTTTATAATTAAGATATTATCCTTTTATACTTAAAATTGTTTAATGTTGGTTTTAAATTATGTGTATATAGAAAAAAGAATAATGGTTTTAGAATATATGACAATTTATAATTTTAAAATATAAAAAAATATCCTTTTTGCTTTTAGAGTAAAATATTTGTTTACAACGTATCATAAAATAATTTATTTTACAGTAATTCAAAATTATAAAACAAAATGACAGGTAGAAAATAAATTATAGGCATCTATATAAAATTAATTATCATCATGTATAGAATGGGAGGAGCTACAGGAACAGTGCGTGAAGACATAACAGATGTTCTACATCTTTCTTGTTTGGAGAAGAAGAGGTCTTCCTCTTCAAGGATCTCAAGCATATCGCTTATATTTCCATAAGGGATCTGACTCATATTGGCGATGAATTCCTATCCACGGTCTTTTCCAGATTCAAATCTCATGAAAGGTAAGAATGGAGGTTTGCAAGATCCTCCTTTAAAATCATCATTAATTTGAAATATTATTTGTTATCTTAATTATATATTAGTTAATATATTTCATTTTTTGCATTAAGTTAACTATATAATGTCTAGAAAAAACTAAAAACAATAGAATTATATTTACATAAATTAAAAACATATTTAAACTAAAAGAATACATTAAGATTATGATATTTTATATAGTGAAGGTTTTTTCTTATTATTGAGGATTATGTTTGAATGAAAGTTTAAAAAAATCGAACGTGCTTCTATTTTTATTATTATAATTCTTATATTTAGCTATAAAATTCACGAAATATGAAAAGTTATAATAATGTTTAAAAGTAATGATTTTCTTTTTGTAATATTTGATGTATTGAAATTTGTTATTGTATATTAAAAGTGGAAAAAATTCTTTACAAAAATTATTCTAAACAGACCCTTAATAATAAAAACACTACATTAAAATTGTTCACTTTGTTTCTATTTATTTATTCTATTCACTTATATTATTTACAAATCTATATCACTTTTCTTTTCTATTTTCCCTGGCATTTTCCTCTTTGTGATTTTATAACATTGGCCATGCCATGCTTCCATTCCTTTAGTTTTTATGTAGAGAGGCAGAGTCCCTCTCTGCTTTTTCTCCCAACTTTATTTTCCTTCACTCTGCTTCTTTCCTTTTTCTTTTTTTTAATCTATTATTAACTTAAAAGTGTTGGTAACTTAATTTAGCTTATTTATTATATCAATTTTAATTTTGTTATATTCAATGAGTTAAATAGATAATTTTATTAAACATTTTAATTTTATAAGTTAGTTTATCACCTTTAAACTTTAAACTAATTAGTAACCTTTAACTAATTTATCAACTATTTATTTAAACAAGTTCTAAGTTATCATGTCAATATTTTGTATTACTATGGACTCTTGATTTGGATCATGATTTCAAATTGAGTCCATATATGCTTTAAATCTGGAATATTAAATTGGGTCAAGATTTGGGGTTTATTTTTTACCCAAACAACTCAAACTATTGCTTTTTCTTTTTGGTTACAAGAAAAGATTACCCTTTCCAAAATGAAAGGGGTTTTTCGGTTTTTTATTCCATGATTTCCCTTTTGTTTTATTTTAGTTATGTTTAGATTGTATATATAAAAGTATCAGTTGCAATAATTGGTGCATTAAGCTTGATTCAAAATATCAAGTGCATAATAAAATAATTTTTTGGTAAAATAGGTTATTGGTTTATTATATAATATACGTACTTGTTTTATTCATCATTGATAACACGAAGATTGGTAGTTTTTTCCCTTCTCTAGAACAACGTGTTTATTTGAAACCAATAAACTAATTAAGTTAGAATTAGATAAACTAAGTCAACTATATCTACAATATGTTCCCTCAACAACAATTAGTTTAAGAATGACATTTTATCAAGTCACTGACTCAATTTCTAAAATTTTCCTTTCCATTATAATATGAATTGTTTTATCAAAAAAAAAAAAAAAAATCTAGCAATGAGTTGTTAGGAATAAATTGTTTTAGATTCACTTTTTTTTTCTAAACCATGTGGTTTAAAGAGTGCATGTGACATGACAATTTTGTAAATCTCAAAAATTTAGAACTTCTAAATATATTTTGATATTAGATAACCTTTTTTGGTTATTGCACTAAACTTGTGTTATAACAAGCGCCTCATACGAGAAAACTTGATAATTTCCCAAGTTTTGCTAAACATATTTTCATAAAAGAAACTTATGGTCCTTCTATGGACCAGGAAGAGAACAACTTCAAAATTATAGTAGAATAACAGTTAAGAGAGTATGGACCACCATTATAATTAAGTAGCTAGAAGCTGAATCCAACGGAAAAGACATATATGTCAAAGTATTTGAAAATATGGTGAGACATGACAGAACATGGAGCACAATGATAACGAATAAAGCATTATTATCTTTTCAACATGCATCGCACAAGCTATTAGGACAGCAGAGAGTGAAATCAAACGATAGTACAAAAACCTGATATAGATTGCATTTTAGCCAAATATATGAGAGCAAGAGCATGAACTTAACTGATTATCATAAACACTATCCCGAAACAAGATATATATATCCTTTGGCAACACACAAACACTTTAATATTGCACCTGTATTTCATCATATCATCACTATAACATACTTAAGATTTAACAGCTACTGAATTTGCAGTTCTCTTGTTCATCTTTCAAACTGAGGAATACATGTACATGCATCACAAAGGAGAAAGCTACATCAAGGCTTCAGATATACCTATGGCGTTTCTACTTATATATACATATGTCTACTATAATTTCTTCACACATTCTTCACCTCTCAAATTTTTTCCTCACTTAGGACGAGATGTAATAATGTACACCTTAGAAGGGATCATTTGATGCATTCAAGGGTAATTACTTTTACAAATTATACGTTTCTTTTTTTATCTTAGGTTAGTTAATACATAGATTTAGAAATGTCATTAAAACTGTCTATAATCTTTAGTATGTCATTTATATCTCTCATTTATTATTCCAACATTTCATATATTATTATTTCTCTGCTTTTATAAGGATATAATTGACGTAGTAGTAATCAATATTAATTTAGGATTTTAAAATGACAGGTAATAGAACTAAAAAAATACTTCTGAAAAAGACTGATTATGTTTGCCAACCCTGTTGGCTATTCTCCAATCTATTCCTTCAATCTTGTAGAGTCCAAATTGATTATATTGCTATTTTCATTTAGAGTGTGTTGGAAATTAAAAAGTCTGGACAAACGAACAAGTACATGGATAAACATATTCAATAGGCATTAGAAAAAGAAAATATCAATTAGTAAGTGTAAAATGGAAAGTTGGGTTTCGAATTAACAAATGATATATTTGTGGCTCTTGCTAAGAATTTGTCTGTATTTCTTCAATTTCCAAAATCAAGCAATAATTTTTTTTTAGTTTCATAATGTACTCCTACACAAGCTTATTGATCTGGTTTAATTGCTGAAACAAAGGTAAAGGGGGAATTGAAGAAATGCAGCAAGTTTCATCAACCAAAAATCCTTTTCCAAGAAAACATCATTCAGAGAAATATGTTGTGTGTGCGTGAAGCATATACTTTAATTGCATTAATTACTCTGAGCAATATGCTCTATATCTGCATATATATGTTCCTTTTTCACTCGAACCTAGCTAGAGGTTACTTGTTTAATATATCAGTTACTTCGGGATTACCATTCCCTAGTCTAGTTCATATATATTTTTCTTTTCCAAATATTTTCCAGTATGCAAACCTCTATCTTTTAGGTCAAATTTTAGGATCTTCACCAAGTCCATAAACAAACATAATTTAGTTCATACAAAAACCAAAGTTTTATGTCAAAGATTTTATTATATTCCAATAAATACCAATATTTCACTAGACTAAATAAAACAATACTAGAATATGGATTTTCATTCCAATTATATATATGAACATTTCTAGGTTTCCTAAGGTAATTTATGGCAACAAAAGAAGTGCATGCTTCGGAACACATGTGGCAACAATTCGAAATTGATGAAGTTGTCTTCACCAATTCTTTCATACAGACTCTGATCTTTCAAGAAGCTAATTTTATTATCACCAAAACTCACTCTTACTGAAGGTTATCCAGTTGATAAAAGCTCCACTGCCTTTGCATGTCACAGGACATGGAGTTACAACTCTCTTCGAAGTTAGAAAGTGAGATGCTTTCCTCTACGGTTCCGGAATTTTCATCATTTCCAATAGGGCTTGGGTCCATGAGGGTATCAGTATTTTCATAATACTGTGTTGAAGTATTGGTGGAGAATTTAGGAAGAAATTGTGAAGCCAAGTTAATGGGATTCTCCATCTGGAACCAACTTTGAAGATATTGGGGAAAAGTGGTAGATTTTCCTAAGTATTTCTCATTAGGGCTTTCTATGGCCGAGGCATTGAGATAGATCTGACCCGCTTGTTCCCTGAGAAGAGCTAGTTGTGCTTGTAAATTCACCACCTACAAAGATCAAAGCAAAAAGTGGCATATATTAGTTAACTGGCGGTATAATTACAAATCATCTAGGGTTTCACTCACAAGGTAAGTTATGCTTATGAGAGGGAAATAAACCTGTTGTTGGAGTGCAAAAATATGAGCTACGCAGCCATAAATTGGATCTTGAAGTCTAGCTTGAGCTTCGTAAGAGATTGTGACAGCAGCTTCACAACGGTCACTCACAGGGAGGTGAGCAAGGAGCTTTGAGACATTGCTTGCACCAAAGACCTTATGAATGGCTGCAAAATGGGTGGCACCCTGTTCATGGCAAAAGTAAGGAGCAAAAACACAACCTCTCACACACTTTCTTCTCAAGAATTTGCAGGCTCCACAAGGAGAACCAGAACCAGTCATGTTGGCCTTTTGGTTTGGGAAGGGTTTTGTGGTCTTTAGGGATTTTGGGTTGTTTCTGGGTCTCTTCAGCTTTGTGCAAATCATAATCATTTATCACCATCTTTATATACACCACAGCAAGAGGAAATGGTGGATTAGGGGAAGGAATATTTAATTACATAGGTCCCCTTAATGGCCTACAGTGTTCAGTATTTTTTCCCATATAAAACACTTTCATCCCCTTCTACCGAAATTTTATTTGTCAGTAAAATGAGATTCCATTCAGCATTCTTATACGACAAAAGAGGTAGCATTAACCAAACCCATTTTGTTTGATGATTGGATCTATGTACTCTTGTCCTTTCTTTTCTGAATAAAATGTATCAGTATGCAGTTATTGGACTACTTGTATACTTACTTGACCGTGATAATATGAAATTGGACGAAACATAATTCGATGAGTTATTTAATAGTTGTTTACTGATCAAGAACTCAAATGTTACAACGCTAAAAATGAGTACTAAAAACTTATTAGTCAATTAATGTAGATGCTGACATGATTTCTCTGGACCAAATACATTTGATTTAAACTTGGAAGCAAGAGTTATCTTCCATTCTGCGACAAAAGAAGAATGCCCAACTGTTACCCACACAAATTGTTTACTCGCCACGTTTCTTAATTTATTATTTTACATGTCATATATATGATTGCTGCAATGAACAAAAAGATGGCACTATGAGGAGTGCTATATCAATTTGAATACACATATATTTGATTTTAAATTCACGATCATCTAAAACCACTCAACTCTAAAATCAATTTATTAGATTAATTTTACAAATGTTCACCTTAGCACACATTGTCAAAGTTCAATAATTTATAATGGCTGCACAAACTACCACGGTACTTTTACTGACAAATTTAGCATAAAGAGCAAAGTGAATTGGGATCAACTAAAACTTATGATTATATATTCCAAATACAAGTTTAAACAAATAATTTTCGAAGCACACACTGTCAAAGTTCAGTAATCTGGGGACAAGCTGCATCTTCGGGGTTCTCTAATAAGTTAGGGGGAGATTCTTGTTATGGGAATATCATTGTCCTACAAGTTAATGAAAATGTAAATAGGCCAGAACAGAAAAGATTCTAAAAATGAATGAAACAAAGGGTTGTGACACTGTTGAGATGACATGGAAGCTAATGAAGACAGAGGAAGGGGCGAGGAGATATGATTTGTTTGCCCTTTCCAGACTTGAATTTGTTTAAGACTTGGAAGTCATTGTTTGTCGAGCAATACCCGTATAAATAATTATTCATCATATTATCAAATATTGTACTTGTACTCTTTCAAAACTTTTAAATGAAACACTTTCTTGTGTCGAGTATAGGCACCAACATGTAGGACCATCCCAAATGTGCAAGGGTCCCTCCTTCAATACTAGCTAATAATGACATTCTAACAAAAGTAGCAAAATAAAATAACTTAATCAAATAACTGTAAACAAACATACCACTTGTAAGGGATTATATTCCGTATAAAATCTAGGTCATAACAAAATTATTGCTTACTCTGAGGTTACTTATGCTATATCTCGATCTAGTCAATCACACCAATACTTTTCGTGAGTATATATTCACTAGGAAAATTCAAAGTCTTCTCAAACTTTATTGGGTTATGTTTCTTGATCATGCTTTAGATAAAGAAATTTTTATGTTTGTTTTTCTAGCAAAGAAAGGTGCATCGAACTATAGACATTCTTCTCCATTCAAGTTGATTCAATGAGGGTCCACTTTCTCTTGCTTGGTTTTCCCCCCTCTTTTTCAGTATTTACTGTAATTGATTAAGATCTTTAGCTCCTTGATGTAACTTCATGATATTTTCACAAACTCCAATCTTTGGGGTCGATTATGTCACAAGCAAAGAAATTGTATACTTGTAATTATTAATGTTTTTTTTTTGGGTCTTCACTCAATAAT
This sequence comes from Sphenostylis stenocarpa, assembly GCA_963425845.1. Classification (NCBI taxonomy): domain Eukaryota; kingdom Viridiplantae; phylum Streptophyta; class Magnoliopsida; order Fabales; family Fabaceae; genus Sphenostylis; species Sphenostylis stenocarpa. The sequence continues at coordinate 39,710,539 of OY731398.1, read as the reverse complement.
TCAAACTTCTATTAAAACAAATTAAATATTGATAATAATGGGCATGTTTCTTACTCCCAAAGCTTTAATGATCAAGTTGAATTTTAATGTGAAGTGACCGAATGTGAAGTCTTCAAACCCAAATTAATATATACTTTATTTTGAACAACGAAACATTGAAATTATGGACTTAAAAAACAAATAGAGGAAGAAGTTGTTGTGTATTAGTATAAAACATATCTTCTGATAAAAAAGATGAGTATATATATATATATATATATATATATATATATATATATATATATAACTACAACCTGTTTGTATGCACAAACCTGTTTTATTGAATTATAACTACAACCTATGAGTCACCAATGAAGATGAAAGGATTTAATTTTATTTAAACACTTGATATTAAAAGATAAATAAATCATTTGCCTAAACAAATGAACATCTGTATTGAGTTTAAATAAGATTAGTTAAATGAAATTAAGGACCATATTGTCTATTAAGTACTTCTAAATTAATTGTTATATGTTTTGCTTTTCATTTGGTGTAGTTTATACCTAAACTTTTTGGCAATAGGTCTCGCAACGCATATTTATCAGTGTGTTTACTCTGGATTTTATGGTCTTCCCATTTGAAGACACATAAATTCTAAATGATTGATTCAACGCAAAACTTTCCAACTGATTTTCTTGTTTGTTCTTTTTCTCCATCTCACATGATCCAAAGTGGATTACCACGAAACTCATTCATCACACTATTGAGAGACCGTGGAGACAATTATTTATTCAGGTTGTATAATTTATTTTAGAAATAATATTCTATTTAGGTTACTATGGAGATAAACGAAAACCCGAAACAAAGGGGAAAAGAGAAGAAAAAAAATGGAAGGCTGATAAAATGATAAGTTGCCTAATATTTAAAAATAATATTTTTAGCTTTTCATTTCACAATAAAATAGTTGTCTAATATTTTAAAAAAAATGATTATACATGTCAACAAAAACAATGAATAAGCTTACCCTAACATTAATAGAAATGTATATGTTCTAGGTAGTTATAGAGCTTTCTTAGCTAGCATACAACTATGGTGTCCCTTTAGCCTTTTATTGACAGCATTAACAGTTCTCACATTTAGGAGGTAGTGGCATCTTTTCTTGTTTTTGTTTTTTGTTATTACTTCAATGATTCATCGCCTTATAACCCCACTTTCTCCACCATTCGGACCCAATAATCACAGTCATATTTAACCACTTGTGATTACAGATTCACACCTTTTGCTTGTCACTTTAACGTAAAACAACTTTTCTTTTCTTCCTTTTTCTTCTACAAGATTAGATACCTAGAGAATCGAATTGAAATTTACATTAAAGAACCAATTGCTTCTTAAAGCATGTCAAGTCAAACACAGACATGAGTTTAAAAGTGATACATCTCGAGAAGTGGAACAATGTTTGTCTTGAAGTCAAAAAAAGACTTGCAAGAGATTAAAATCAAATTCTCTACGAACAAATATAGCGAATAAAACAAAAATAAACATTTTGTAGAGATTATAATGAGAAATACTTAACCCACCAGACATTTTTTCATGGGAGGTAACCTGCATTGTCATCCTTAAAAAATCCTATTAATAAATAATCTCATTTTTAGAGATAACTTGGATTCACGGATAAAAATAACAACAAAACCAAACTAAATAATGTATTATGTAAATAAATCAAAATAAACTGTTTTTAAAACCGAACTTCAGTGAATTATTATAAGAAAAATTTGAACTAAATAGCTTAGTAAAAATGGTTCAACTTGATCAAACCATTTTATTGGGTTATAAGATTATTTCATTTAAACTGAATATTTTTTAAACAATTCAATTTATTCGGTTTAGTTTTTTTTTTTTTTTTAAAAGAACCCTTTTTTACACACCCTGTATCCACTCACCCTTTTAATACTGCGTGTACGAGTTTGTCGATATTGATTAATTTTCTAAGAAAAGATAGAAAAAAATGTTTCCAAATCTAAATTAATATGTAAAGAGAAGTTGCCACACGGATGCAGGTGCATATACATACGTGTATATATAAGTATTTAGTTGACACATAATGCCCCACCACGACCACATATTTTTTTTTAGATGATGTTAAATTCAGACAAAACCTAGTGCATGTTCTACAAAAATTGTGAGGGTGTTTTCATCTTTTGAGTGTATGTATGTATATAAAAATGTAGAACCTCTATTAGAGGTTTTAGTTATTGTGGCAGTAACTGGAAAGGAAGAGAATGGAAACACTTTACAGGAGAAGATGTTGTCCAACTAATGTGCTTGCTGGAAGAAGAATCCTGTTCTCCAACCATTCTTTCGCACTCCATTAGATGATGTAATTCTTTATACGCAATTCCCAATATTCCTTTTTAGAATGTTTTCTATCTTTTAATTTGTCCACCACAGTTGGTTCTTTTTTCTCTCTTCTGTCACAGATCAGCAAAACCCAAGAGTGCATGCACAAAGGGGACAAATGCCAATTATATTCACCTTTTTATGTAAATTGTTTATTGCTTGCATCTGTGCAAGTTCAGTGCTCTTCATTCCCACATCTGTTTGACAATTTCTTATTCTGTTCTTTGCTGTAAGCCCGCTTATCTGATATTCACTTCATACAACTATATATATATTGTTCTTCAATTATTAGTAATTATAAAAATGTCCTTTCAAACCAGGATATTACATCACTCAACCATTGTCATATTTTACAACCCTTAACAATCTACTGTGAAACTTCACTCCAACTTCATAATAGACTTCAAAGCATCTGAGATATATGATTATATTGATATAGATATGCTATAAAAATTTCAATGATAATTTAGATTTATAGTAATCGTAAATAAATTTCTACATTGATATTTGTATTTTGTTTTTCTCTTTATATATTTTCATCAAACCATGCATATCTTTATAAGTTTTCAATAATTTATATGCTTGAAAAACGACATGACAACGAGTAAAGACAAAAGTAAGCTGATGTGGTGCACGTGCATAATAAGACACACTTTACCTAATTTCTTACTTAATAATTGAATTCCCGCAACAATAATTCCATCCACTTTTTTCTTTCTTTGTGAATTAGAAATATTGTGATATTGATGAATATATTGTTTTAAGAAAACACTTATGTTGTGATTTTTTGTGAGAAGAAATGTAGGAGGGTAAACTTTTAAAATGAAATGTATTGTGATAAAAAAAAAAATTACCATGAACATAAATGTGGATCTATACTTAATTATAATTTTATTTTAGCAAACACCTAAATATGTAAGTTGTTAGTTTTGGACCATTTCGTTACCAATAAAAATTGGTATTTTATATTTTTTACTAATAAATAACAAATCCAACTCCACACGAATGGAGCTACTATTTTTCTTTGATTTGTTTAGTGGGGTCCACACCAGCCAATGTCCTCGTCACCACCAATCTTATACTATAGTGTTTCCTGCGGCTTTACAAAAAAATATATGCTTGAAGAACAATTCTTGGAGTATAAAGAAACTTAAGTGCACGCATATGGATAAATAAAACAAACCTTGTAAGTGTTCATAACTTAGAATAATAACAAAACGTTAAAACAAGAGTCACAGGTCCAATTCTTCAACACAAATCAACCAAATCGGAGATGAATTTAGAAACTGAAGTTTCAGAAGAAATATCCAACCTTTATGTCAATATTCTTCTCTCTAAACAAATAATTTCCAGCTCTGAAAAAATTACATGTATAAACTAAATGCAAGTTTAGTGATTTCAAATATGTTATGAAAATTGAGCTTTGTAATCTTTAATTTAAGTGTGCTAGATTCAAACTTATGCATGTCGTCCTATAGGTTCCTCAATTATAACAATTTGAAGGTCTATTCAAAGTCTTCAAATATGGATCTAACTTCCACTGTTGAGTCCCTCCTCATTATTAATCCTGTATCATCAAATTATGCTTATACCATGATTCTGGAATCTAAAGACAAGATCCGTATCATGAAAGTAGTAGTATTAGTTATGCAATCTTCACTTGATATCACAAATAACTGTGTTGATAGGTAACAACTGAGACCAATATAGGATTCAACAAAAATCCTTTTCAATTCTTGCTAACCAAAGACAAGTATATATATATATATATATATATATATATATATATATATATATATATATATATATTGGGTGACCTATCTTATTTTAAATTTATATATCATAATCGAGAATCAAAGAATTTTAAATGGATTGATACATACGACGTGACAAATAATTTAGAATTATTTCTTAAAAAAGATCAGATCCAGAACAAGAAGTCAAGGTCCATCTAGAAAGAAACAACATTGTCTGATCTGAGGATTAGACACACATTAATTCAATCATATAAGCATTCTTAGAAAAGTTATGAAAATTGTCTGTTTTGCAATCTGCAGGAAATCACAGGCCAGGGAAATCAAAAGGACATGGTGTATGAACAAAGGATGATGATGGCAAGTGTAGCAAGACCAGTCAAATTAAACCAACCCCAAGCGTTTAATATGGGGCCATGATAGCCAAATATCTATGCATATATTTAATCAATTAGGGTGATCCTCTTATCCTGCACTATAATTAATGTTCTTTCATAAAAATATAAATTCATAGAATAATATGCAACATGTTGAGTGCAACTTTTAAATTATCTTATAAACTATTTAGTCAATATAGCTAAAAACAATCCATAATGATGCAACCCAAACTCTTTCTGATAACAACAACTGCAAAAGAACACGATGTTGCTTAATGATTGAGACACATTTGCAGAAAGCTTGATTTAAAAAAAATATATATATGTAAGCACAGGATATACAATGTAGCTAGTTTTCAGTACAATCAAAGACTAGTTTATTCAGGAGTGACTTTATCATTTGAAAATGTAGTTTGAACAGGGAGCAGTTGTTCAAAACCGAGCCATGATATAGGGACTGGTTTAGTGTATTAATTCACATAAATTGCGAGAGCAAATGGCTTGGTTGTCCATCATTTGAATTTCAAAAGGTTTTTAACCATTGACAGGGATGGGGTTTGTCTTTGTTGGAATTGTTGTTTTGCGTTAACTGTTAAAGTGATGAGAAATTTGCATGACTGCTGATAAAACACTAGTGGAGAGTAGAGACAACCTGGAATTCTTCAATATGTAGTTTCGAGGCTCAAGTTAACCTAATTTGGTTGGGAAAATGACTGAAATGATTGACAATATATGATATGCGTGCGTACGTGAAGGAGAAGGGTTGGTCCTACAAATTTTTCCTGCCTAGTATCTACGTGACAGAAAATTAGAATAAAATTACATGTACTCTCACCATTCAAATATTACAAGAATATAAAAAATATATTTGGAAACATTTTTTCATATAAAATTATATATCTTAATTTTCATTTTGGTGACTTGAATCTTAACCATTATAACTTTATAAGTCCCACCAAATATTCGCATAATATATTCCTGCGTGATGTCTGTTGTTGGTCTAATTAAAGATATAAAGTTTATTGAAATTATAAATATTTAATAGTATTTTATTGTGAGTGTATAGGGAATAGAAAGAAAAATGAGGTATATATTAAAAAAATAATTAAATGAGGAATTATCTATAGAAATCGATAAAAAGAGAGTGAAGAATATGAGGGGAAATGTCCAGTCCAATCAACACTAAAATTATTAATAATTTAATTTAAATATAATGAATTTATAAATTTAACAACATGGATTTCAATTTACGAAAAAAATTACATTTTTATATTTTCAAAAATCATGAAGTTTAATTAAATTTTAAAAACATATTATATTTTTTAAATTAAGAAACTTAATTCAATATTTTATTAATGAAGTGACCAAATAAAATAATAAATATTTCCTTTATTTTTAATAATTTGTTATTTAAGGTATAAATATATAAATCAAGATAAATATTAATTTTTAATATATTTAATAAATTTGATAGGTTTTTTATAATAATAATAAAATATCAATAATTTTTATACATATACTTAATTAAATATATTTTTTATAATAATATTTTTCAAGTTTTATTTGAAATGCACGAAAAAAAATTTGATAGAGAAGGATGTTTCCTTCCTCTGTTCGCAGCCTTCTTTAAAAACATTAATTCGTTTTTGATCTTGTTAAATAATGTAGAAAATCACTTCTTCTTTTTTCATTCTCTTATCTAAAACTAAACATTTTTTTTTTACTGAAACGGTATTGTTTCCAGAATTTTGGGTACCTTTCGAAAAGTTTTTAAAAACGTCAATTCAAAAAAATAAAATTGTATTGATTTTTTCTGATCTAGAATTAGTTTTTTTTTTTTAAATGGCTTGACTTTAAAAAAACAATTAGAAGCGTTTTAAAATCAATTTTTCAGAATACTTGGAGGAAACTTATTTTTAATTGTTTTCAAAATAGTTATAGAACTATTAATGTAAAAAAAAAAAAAATCAACTTTTCAGAATCTAGTTACAATGAGAATAATATTGGTTCCGACAATAATGTCGTATTTGGTTTATGATTGTGGATTAGTCCATTCTAAACAATATTTGTTTAAAATAATACCTGCAAACAACCCATTAAATATTATATTATATTATAATCAATATTTTTGTAAAAAATATAAATTATATATTTTTTCGATAAATATTTATTTTAATATAAAATAATGCAGTGTATGTGAAAATTAATTATAATATCTTTATATTTTTTTTCTGCAATGGTGAAGATAGAACAAAACTTCATCTCTACCATCCTATTTGATTTCATCTTTCTTCTAAGATTAAATATTATGTCAGTTTGATCACCACTAATTATACTTCTTGTTTATTTCTGAATTGTGATTCTGGATTGTTGCTTGGGACCTTTTTCTCAATTCTAATGAACGTTTTCTTCAACAAATTAACCTAAACATAAAAGGTTTCTCTGAATTAAATAATCACTTAGTGCTACTGTTATTCAATTGGGTAACAATTAAAAAAAATTGTAATATTTCTTAAGTTTGAATTGGCATACTCCTAATTTAGTAAACTTTGAGAAATTCTTAAATTCTAAAAGCAAATATTTTGTGTCATTTAACATGTACTGTGTGGGTAATTAATTTTTATATCTCGGATAACGTTTTTCAGAATGATGCATGAAATTAGTTAAAGCTAATTAATTGTGTGGGGAAAGTTTGTAAGAGGTGTTTTATTTTTCTTCCTTTTCATGGTGTTGGTTTCAATATTTTTAACCTTATTTGATGATAAGTGATGACAATTTGCAGTGTTTTGTTGGTGTCACGTCTATTTGTCATTCAGGGCTCTCCATTTAATTTTAAATGAAATTATATGTCATTAAAATATAAGAAATTATCCCAAAAAAATGTAGACAATTTGATTATGCACAATTATTTAACACATTCACAAATTATAAATAGCTATTATATTCAAATAAAATAATGGTTAAAAGATTTTTTTTTCAAGTGGTTAGATTAATATCATTTGATAATAAATTAATCTATTAATGTAGATAATACATTATTATTTTTAGATGATAAAAGGATCGATTCCTATATCTAATACTTTACGTCATAGTTTGAATTAAACTAGTCTGCTTTTTATATATGTTTATATATTTTTAATGATATGAATGAATTTTAAATTTTTATTAATTAATTAATATTTATAATTTTAAATTATAATATTATAATATATTTACATATTTTAATAATATTAATTAATAAATAAAGATAAAAACGAATTGATAACTTAAAACTATTAAGTGGTCCACTGTTTTCACATACCTAATTATTCTATTAGATAGATAGTTATATATGATAAAAATATAATGTTTATAAAAATACTTTAAGAGTCATTTAAATTATTAATAATAACTATTTACATTAACAATTCATTGAAAAAAAAATTATTATATTAATGGGAATTTTTTTTATTTTTTTAAGAATTGGGCCACTTCCAATTAAGTGTTACAGATAAATCATTTCACCAAACAAACAACACATTAATGTAAACCCGTTGCAGCTGCGCATGAATACTCTTTATTTTTAACAGTAATAAACCATGTTTAAACTCGGTTTAAAATAAACTAATAAATGCGGCCCATTGGGCCACGTGTGTCATTAATTGAGCCCATCACCGCCGAAAGATTTGCCCGTTTCACTCTTTTTTTTTTCCAAATCGAAAAGACTATATCACCCCTCCTTCAACTTTTTTCAATTTTCGCTTCGCTCCCTCTTTCTCTTTCTCTTTTGTTTGTCGCTCTGACCGGGAAAAGAAAAGTAAAACCAGCTTTCTTCGCGCACCCTAGATTTCCTCTCTCTTTCCTCTTCCTCTCTCTAAAATCTCAATGGCGTTCTCTTCGTTTCTCGGCAGAGTCCTCTTTGCCTCCGTTTTTATCCTCTCTGCATACCAAGAGTTAGTAGATATTCCTCGCTGATCTTTTTCCTCGCACTTCGAATTATGCATGTTCGTTAATTTTTGTTGTTGCAGTAATTTTATTTTTTTTTTTAACTTTTTTTTTTTCAATTTCTGCTGCGTTGCTTGTTGTGGTAGTTTCTCTGTTTGGATCTGTTACGTTCAATTGACCCGTCAAAACGATTCAGCAGATCTGTGTTTCTCACCGTTCAAGTGCATAGAACCATTTTTTTTTTTTGCTTTTTAGATTTTTTTTTTGTCATTCTATTGTGAATCGTAGTGTCAGATATGTTATATGCGCGCATCCATTTCCTTGGTATGTTAGTTGGACTTTCTTGCATCAATTGCATTTATTGATTTGCAATTGCTATCACTGTAGTGTAGTTACCAGCTTTAATGATTGCCGGTGTGGTTATAGAATCGTTTTTTACATTAACGGTTTCGGGTTTTGTCAATCTAACTTTGGGTAGTTTATGAATGAGTTTGACCAAGTGTTGTTGTTACCACTTAGCAATTAATAAGTAGTGTGGGCGCGAGGTACTTTTTGCTGGTCGTTAAGTAACTTTTGTGTTATATTATAGACTGGGGGGTATTTCACTCTCTATCTTTTAGTGTATAACGTGTTGCTTTGAAACTGGGAAATTATTGCGGAAAAAATTTTAGATGAAGGTCAGTCAATTTTCAGTTTTCGTGAAAAAAAAAAAGAAAAAAACTCATCCCTGCTTCTTAGTATTAAGCATTCAAACAAACTTCTCAATAAACACTCGTTGAGAAATAATATAAGATGAAACTTTTATCCTAAATTAAAAAATAGTTTAATGCATAATTTATTTTATAGCACTCCCTTTTAGTTTCTTCAAAAACTAATTTAACCAATGAGATAAACTTAATTTGTTTTACCATCTTATTTTCTTTGCCTACAAGTATTTTTTTTAAGTTAAATCTAAACAGGACCCATGTCAAAAATGACTATTTGTTGGGCGTGGAGGTATATTGGTATATAAAAATCTGGTCTTCTATAGTTAATCCTTGCTCCTATCTTGTTCCCTGCTTGTAGGGGGCAAGGTGATGGTGATATTTATCTTGTATCAAGTCATGGTTCCAGCTGAGAGCAATTGCATGTCTTTGTTTTGGGCTTAAGGCATAGATTGAGGGAAACAAATCTGTAATTTTTATTACACACTATTAAACTGACTGAATTTCTGATTCTTGTTGCTAATGACCTATAACCTTATGATTTAAGTGGAATTATGCTCCTCCTTTCTTTTTTTATGCTTTCCCATGTTTTAATTCCTATTATAAAATGATCGCTCGTATTCAGTAATAAGCTGATTATAGGTTTATTAGCTATATTTTTGGGCAAGTTGATAGTGTTCACTGTTTACATTTACTCAGATTAGAAACTAAAAATTATTTCAATTTGAGATTTTGATTCTGGAAGCACAGAGCACTTAATCGTTACTTGTTTTTATTTTATTTGTATGGTATTTCTGTATTTCTTTATTTATCCTCACTTCCTTCATATACTTCTACAGATTTAATGCTTATGGAGTTGACGGGGGACCCGCAGCTAAAGCACTTAGACCGAAGTTTGATGCATTTGCACATCAAGTACATTCTAATGTTGGGTTTCAACTTCCAGATATTGATGTTAGTTTCTCTCTCTCTCTCTTTATCATTTAAGGAAAGCATGATTAAAATTTAAAACACAACTAAACAGATGAACAAGTCCTTTGGTAGGAACAAGATAAGGACAGGTGGTTAAATTTAACAAGAGTGTGACACGGATTTGAACGCTGCTTGTAGATGCATGCATTTATCTGTCATTAAGTGTATGTCGTCTAATATCTATTTAAGGGTTGATGAAACATATACCTTGGTATTTAATAGTGTTTTTCTCTTTGTATCTGCATGCGTTTAAATAAAACTGCCATTTTATGGTGAACAAAAAATTAACTTGTATAGGGCTTCTCATTATGGCTCGGACTTAGTATTGCTGGGCTGCTTGCAGCACATATCCAATTTTGAGTTCGCAACAGGCCAAAGGATTGTGTTGTGGCTGTGTTGGACATGAATCATAAATATAAACAGAAAAATAGTTTAAAAAATTGGATAAATGTTCTAAAAAAAGGTACGGGTGCACGCAGGAGGCGGGGAAGTTATGGAATGGTACTGGAAAATAATTGAACTTTCTTGCATTGTTGTAGCTGTCATGCATCTGTGAATCGTTATATCAAACGTGTTCCCTACTACATCCAATCAAGTGCTCTCTTTAGTATACATATAGTGTTACTTTGTTTGTAGCACATGTATTTATATGATTGATGTAATTAACAGATGAAGATTTTAGTTGCTGGGGCTATTGCTCTCAAGGGCATTGGAGGAATTCTTTTCATACTTGGCAGCTCATTTGGAGCTTTCCTTTTGGTTTGTAGCTTGACTTTTCTCTAAGAAATTGAAATTGGCTTTTCAAGTGCTCAATTTTTGAAGCCTTGGTTATTTTCTTCTTGTAGCTTTTGCATCAAATGATTACCACTCCGATACTATATGATTTCTACAATTATGACAGCGAGGACAAAGAATTTATTCAACTTTTCATCAAATTTACTCAGGTTAGAGCAGTGTTCCTTTAAAAAAGAAACATGATGAAGTGCTCAAACTAGAGCTGTAGAGTATCATATTGTTGTTGCAATTTATCAAATATTGTTCTCCTTGCAGAATATGGCCCTCTTCGGGGCTTTGTTGTTTTTCATTGGGATGAAAAACTCCATTCCTAGAAGGCAATCCAAGAAGAAGGCTCCTAAAACAAAAACCTACTAGTTGCAAGGAGTTCTTGGATTGTTCCTGGTCGCTTGTTACGGCCCTTTTCCAATTCCAGGATTTGATTTAGGTGTATCATCCGTCATGGATTATATTTAATTTATAATTATTTATATATGTATGTTATTTTTTGTTTTGCTTGACATTATTAGGAAACCGTCTTTCGATAACTTGTATACGAAGAGGGAAAAAATTATCAGAGCCTGTTCATTCAGACTTTGATACCAATTTCGATATCTACCGGATTTGATCGAAAGGTAAAATCTAGCAGTTGCTATTGAACTAAGCTTGATTTCTAGTCCTTGGCAAATGGATTTGGGTTTCCTATTTTTGATTTATTTGGTTCTCTTCCTGGTTTTTGGTAAGGAAATGTATGCTCATTTGAATTTTTCACCTGATGTGGATGGTTAAACATAGAGAAGACGACGACCTTCAAGGAGGCACCACATAATTGATTGGATATTAGGGGGACTTCGTTGAGATAAACTTTTCAATAAAAGAAAATAAGATGATTAACCTTCTCCTGTATTAAATTTTGATAGATTTCAAATAAAAAACCATTCACATTAGGGAAAGTGATCAATAAATATAAGTTATATTCAGAAAATTAAGGTAGATGATGAGATTTTTTTTTTAATATCTTAATTAAAGATGGTTGAGATAAATGATGAGATTTTTCTAAAATTTATTTTTGAAAAATTGAGATAAGCAATACAGTATTTATTTCTAGTATCTTAATTAAGGACAGTTAAAATAAATAATGAGATTTTCTTAAATATCTTCTTTTAATGAAGAAGATTTTAATATCAAGTTAAATTTTATTTTAAAATTAATTAATATTAAATAAAGTGATTAATAAATATATGTAAATTATATTTAGATAATTAAAATACATATGCGAATTTTATAATTTTTAATAAGATGATTATGAATTTTTAATATATTTCTAAAATAATTACACTTTATGTTATAGAGAAAAAAAAGTTAATTTATTTAACATATTGAATTTTTAAAGAATTTAGAGAAATTTATTTAAAGATATCTATTTCATATTTTGAATAAGATCTATTTCCACTTATATTTTTCATGGAAAATCAAATATGGTAATATTCAATTTTCCTGGCTTAGTATTGATTAGAGAATATTGCTGATGGCTTTTGGGGTGACAAGTTGCTTGGTAATCTTCAATTTTTCTTCCTCCAGTCTCAATTAGATTATGAAAATCCAACCTGTTTATGTGTCGTGTCGCATTCTTCCATGAACGTCAACTTCTCACACCTTTCTTGAATAGCTGACTTCCACATTACTATACACAGTTCGAGAGGGATGAAAGGTAGCCACGTCACAAACGAGGAATGATAATATAAGAGATAGAGGCGAAATCGAATTTTAAGAGTGTGGTTAGAAAGAAAGAAAAAATTTAAAAATACAATAACTTTTTTTTAATTTATTTAAAATTATTAATCGATATAATTGAGTACGATAATCCATCTACTTTTATTATATGCTTTTCTATAATTTGTAAACAAAAAGTATATAATTAGTTGTCTTTATTATATATTATATTTAGAAAGCGAATTGGAAAAAATATATTTTTCATGTTTGGATAAAAATAATATTTTAGAAAAAACCTGTTTAAAAAGTATTTTTTAGTTATGTTTTTTATAAATTATTCATATGAAAATTTAACTTTTCTGTCTTAACAAAATTCTTAGTGGTAAAAATATTATTTCGTATGATGAAAAAAAAATAGTAATTTAATATTTTACACAGTAAAACTTTTTTAACACCGAATTTTTTCTTTTAGAAATATTAAAATTTCTGTTTTAATTAAGGTGGAATTCACCCGAGCTTAATCATGAATTTTAAGTTTGAAAACAAAATCACTTAGCTTGGTTTTTATTTAATCCAGCAAAATGTAATGCTCAGAGTGAGCACTTCAACCCTAGCCACCGGAAAACCAATCACATTTCACTTGTGGCAGATCTCAGTCACCAAGAATAGTAAGAGAACAAGAATGCCACCTCCACTTGACAAATTGTGATTTTCTTGCATTTTTCTTTCTTACCACATTTTAACTGATTATTAACACCATAGCAACTTCAACCTTGCTGGTAGCAAGTTAATGTACGCAGTAAATAAAAGAGAAGTCTGAGACATGAAAAGGGTGACATTAATATATGTTGAACGAATTGTGCTATTTTCAAGGTCAAACATAAACTACGACAATCACACATTTCCATAATTAAACAAAAAAAAAAAACACCACCACAATCTGTCTTATAACACTATAATAAAGGTGAGCATCATTTGATTTTCAGAGATTAAGAATGTGTTACAAAATGAGGGGCACCTAAGTTTCCAAGAACCGTTCAGTTATTGTGAATACACCGTGCTCTTGGATTGCAGTATTTGAACAAGCGGCCACAAGATATCCAATCTGTGTACATGTCTGTTGTTTTGACCCTGTCATACACACTTAACTCATCAACAACAATGAATGGAGTTCAAGTATTTGGTTTTTAATTCGTGTTTTGTGTTGCTTTTGTCCTTTAAAAGTACATATCTATGCACATTGGTCCCAGAAACATTAAGTTGTTAATTTACAAATAACATTAAAACTTTCAAAAACTAAAGCAATGCAAGTTGTTACTTTCATGACCCAAATTGTTTATCAACTTGCTTTGTATAAAGAAGACTTACAGTTATAACTAAAAAACAATGCAAATTTCTACTCAATTCTCTTATTCAAGGAATGCATATGGCTTATATAAAGTTGCCATAGAAGTTGAGTTATTTATCAAATAAACTGTTCTAGTCCTAAAGCTATGAATTATGATATTTCAACAGCTTCAATCAGCATAGTTTTTGTAATAATTAAAATTATGAACTAGGTAGACTTATTGAATAAGCTTACATAATATTGTGACATTTACACAGGAACAAGATGTATAAATAAGAATAAATATCATAATTAAGAAAATGTTAGACAAAAATCTACTAAAATGTTTCAATTGTAAAGATATATATTTTATCCAATCAAATAGAATAAAATTAGGACCAAGACTGAGTTAGTTGAATAATTAAATTTAAGTATGCAATGTGCTAGAAGATAAAGGCAGCTTAATTTATCACAGAAGAATATTGGACCTAATTTTAAAGGTTGCTAATGAAATTTTCTTGCCACTCCATGTATTTGATTTCATGTTTTCAACTATGAATTAATCTAGTATGCAAAGATTTTTTTTTTCTATATATTCAATTAACTTATAGACCAAGATTCCAGAAATTTTATGTCAGTACTTCAGTCTTGTAGAAAAGAAGGCTTAATTGTATAAAAAGTAAAACAAACTTTAGAGTTTTAAAATCACCTCGACAACAAAGCATATCCATATCTTTTCACCATGAACTTTAGTTCCACCCTTCAAAATGGTAAGACCCAAACTTCTTATGGATTCTGCTATTTCAAGAAAATGGCTGCACTCCTCACAGAGCATCTACAGCACAAGGTATAATTAGAATAGAGAGCATATTCAACGGCAGATTATATTCACAACAGAGTAGTATCTTAGACCCTTAAGCTAAGTGCCACTGACCTCCATTTCTCATCAGGAGTTTTCTCATGAATTATAATTATCAATTAATCACAATCAAATTGTAGCTTTCAAGTCATACGTACCTCAACAAGCATCTGTCCATTCTTGCTAAGATTCTCCACTAATATTGAATGAACTTTCAGGTGACCCCCTACCTCCATTGCCCAGCTTGAGCCCTGCTCATAACTAGAGGATCCAATAATGTCTGCTTCCATGTGATGCAGCTGCAAAATTGCATCAGTGTTAAACAATGGAGATAAGTTCAAATACAGAAGATGTCGGAACTAAATCAAGAAAAGCAAGAAAATGCTGATGTATGCACATCTTCATGTTCAAATATCAACCTCTACTTGACCATAAATATATATATACATATAGCATACGATAGGACAGATTTCTAAAACACCATTAAACCTTACCTTTGACTTTGTATCACCAAAGTCAGTTAGCTTGTCAGCATGTTTAGTTATGCTTTGGAGAAAGAGCATGTGCTTTATTGCACGCTCCAGTAGTGAATCAATACTGCACTGTTGAATTACATTGAAAATTTTAGCCACATGAACCAGACCTGCGATCATTACTCAAAACCCAACAAAACGAAGAGGAAACAGATTCCAGCATGATACCTTTGCTCCATTTGGCACCAGCTCCCTCAATTCCTTAATTCGATCTTGGATTAATTGCCTGTCCCTTGGCCGAGGCCTACAACTTTCCCCGGGCCTGGCCCTCTTTTTGCTGTTCTTAGATGGTTCAGACGACCTTTCAAGTTGTCCACTACTTGAACTAGGGAATGCAGATGAAACACCTTTTGAGGACATCACACCACATATCCCTGATGATGAACTCAAAGAATGGTGTTTGTCCTCTTTGACAAGAGAGAGCTGATCTATTGAATAGCCTTCTGAATTAATAGCATGCGCATTGTGAATAGAAGCTTCATGATTTTTTCCAGAGGCCAATGCAGATTGCATTGATGTACAAAATGATAATTCACTATTAACATCATTGTTATTACTATGGCAAATGTTGGCCACCATTGCTTCCAAAAGATGTTCTGGACGAGATTCAGAAGTCAGTTGGCTAGTGCTAATCTCATCTGACATTTCAACAGTTTTCATATCTTGATTAACCTGTGCTGGCCAATCAAAGCATTTACTCCCTTTCAGAAAAGATGGTCCAAGCGCTTCATGTAGCTCACAGCCAGCAGGGAAATTCAACACATGTGACATATCCTTGTAAGAAGGCTCAGTATGAAACTTTGACTTTTCAGCATGTTGTTGTGAGTTTGCATCGGAAGGTTGGGTGAAATTTAACACCCCTTTTTGGTTAATATCCACTAAATGCAACTTATCACTTTCACAAACAACTGTATCAAGAAAAGCTGAAGGAAAGCATGCAGAATCAACAATGACTTTTTCTGATGGACATATTAAATTATTATCTGTAACAAAGTCACTTAAAAATGCCGACATATTGTTTTCTGATTCCAACCTCAAATCTTTGCAGCCACTACTTCCTTCTTCACACTTCCTCCCATAGAGAGGTTTCATCTCTTCAAATTTATGATGCTCCACATTCATCATATTGGATATTGACTGTAGCAAATTGGAACTTTCATCACTGTACAATTCAGGCCCCTCTTGCTTGGCCACATTATCAGACATATTCCCACAAGCTGAATGAGGTGCATAGTTCCTCCCAGAACATTGAAGAGGCATTAAAACATCCGCTGTTTCACTCTTCATAGATTTCTGTGTATCGTAAAAGCCACTAGGCATAACATCTGAAGACAAATTTTCCTTCAATATATCCAGCTGAAAAAAACAATATAAACCTCATAATAATTATCAACAGATTAAAGTTAAAAAATAATTATGACACAGTTCCACTTTTCTATATTATTAGTGTTTAAAAATCCATGCTAACAGTCACACAAACCCCTTTACCCCCTCAAATCTTCACATTCATGCAACCATACAGACATGTGAATATAGATAGAAGTGATGACAAAAGCTTACCTGAGATAAAGAACTCTTCAAACTACCCTGTATTGGACTAGGACATTGGCCTATTGAGTAATTTTGAGTAGACAAAAAAAGATTTCTGACATGAGTTACAAACCCCATATCTTCAATCACCTGCTACCAAAGATGTCAAAAGGGAAGAAAAATATTAAAAATAAATCAATAATAAGTGAATTTCCATATAAATCATATCCAGAAAATATTCTATAAACCATCAAAATCATAGAACAGCCCAAGACAAGACAAGAAAATTCTAATATTATAGACGGGAAACTATATTGTGCACATGCCCCTAATAAAAACTACTCAGAGCATTTTCCCAACCCCGCAACCCCATGGCATGGACTTTCCAATGTGCTCAGTACATAAATTATAAATCATTATCATCATAAATTACTATATTATTTACATTTACATAAAGAAATAAAACTATCATTCTCATTACTTTTTAAAAACAATTCATAAAGAACAATTTCACTATTTGGTTCATGAAGATACAAAGTTTCTATGTCTCTATATACTCATATTTACATGTTTCTTATAGTTTTATTAGATACAAATGTTTTTAAAAGAATGGATACTTCAACATGTATCCAAAAGAATCGGTATCAAATGTTAAATAAATAAAAATATTGGTGCTTCATAGGTTCATATACATCATTGATATGTATTGGTGAAATATCCTAGAGTATCAGTATTGGATAAAAACCGGATGTAGATACATGAAACAAATTAAAGTATAGGTGTTTCATGACTTGCAGCATTTGAGTAGATAACTGCTTCTCATCAATAACCAAGGTCAGGGTCATAATTAACATAATTGTCCACAGTACCGAAAATGCCTAGATCTGGTTTTCATGCCAAATCATCTAGTTTGAGTAGGTAATTTAGTAAATAATAAACTAGTATACCAGTGGCCTGACATAATTACATGATACCTATGTTCTATTATCACAAAACAAGGGGTGAGTTGTTAGCAACCTTTCCTCCATTTCTCTTTATTGTTCACTATATATTTATATTTACCTGGCACATACAATTAGAATTATAAAAGTATTTAACCAATATCTCAATCAACAACCAGAAACTACCAAAATTAGTTGGAAAAGAACTGAAAATATATAAGCAAGCCATGCTATCTGACTAGTTATGGTACATCCAAACAAAGGAGTGGAAATATATCCTTTTGGTACTTTAGTGGCAGTGAAGTTTGAACCTATGATTGCTTGCAAATTATCCAAGCCTCTTGCCACTAGTCCCAATCTTTAAGACTTGAGTGGAAAAAAAAATTGAAATCCTGAATACAAAGCCTGCTTAGCAGAGCCATACAGATATGATAGATGCCTTGTTGAACCATATAACTACACTATCCACTAGTATGGTACTGAAACAAACCAAATAACGGTTAAAAAGAAAAAATTGTCTTACTTTATTAAGCGAGCCAAGCTGAACAACACCAAGTGGGGCTATGGAAACAACAGCAATAGTCTACAAGATAAAATAAAAGCTTTAATAATGAAAAACCTTAATGCAACCAAAGTACAGTGGTGCAGACAAGGAAATTAATTTCAAAAAGATAATCACTATCTTTCTAACAAAGTATACTAGATCAGAATGCAACACAGTCCTATTGCAGTGCAGTTCAGTTGCATGTAGCGAATTAAAATAATGGGCCAGAGTCCTATAGTGGCCCAATAATTTGACATATTATGTCTATTCTCATATTAACCACAGTTTTCCAAATATAGTATTAAACTTAATTTGTCCATCTCCTTAGCATTCGAAAAGTATGGAAGATCTAATTTCTGGTGAAAATAGAAAGTTCACTTTTCCAGATTTTAGCTAAACACATACGTTGTGAAGCTGTGAAAAACTAATAGAGCAGTTAGCATACCCTGATTCCAGCAGAAAACTGAGACTGCCACCCATCAGCAAACTGAAAATTAAACCAAAAAGTGGGAAAAGAATAAGAATAATCGGAACATATTGACATGATACTTCAAGGTTGTAAGTAAGATCCTCAATGATGACAGTAAATAACAAGAATCCTCACCTCAAAAGACAAGCCAGAACCTGCAACTTGATTATCTGCACAGATCCACCTATGTTTTCCCGTAACAGCTACCTGTCCAACAATACTGTAAAGAAAAAAATCTTAGGACGAGCTAAACAAACAGAAAATCAAATTGCGTATAGTATCAATTCTATATTTAATTAATCATACCCTTCTCCCAATGAATATGCATGATATGACATCTTAGCCACTGCTAAGCCTAATGCGCTGTGTGAAAATTTCCCACAACCAATCTGTTCCAATATCTTTTGGCAGTGCTTATTTTCTGAAGAGTCATAATCATCAGAATTGTTATAGTATGCATCCTCCCATGTCAAGATCCTGCAAGCAAATACCATATTGAGAAAATTTAGGGGACGCCTTTATGCAATTCAAGTTCAACACTGATAAATAAATCTGTAACCAAAAAAATGAATCAATAGCAAGGAACATTACTATTGGAGATTCTACATTAACTAGATATATGGCCAAATTATAATATATAAGGGAGAAAACCTCACCTTACATGTTATTTGTAAGGTTTAACTAGGCCTAAACCCACTTTTTCATTTGTTATCAAAGCCTATTTTAACAAAGTTTGTTGGATCTATTGTACCACCCGCTATTAGACTATCGATAAATATTTAATCACACGCTCAAAATGTCCAATCATCAATACATGTCAAATTTGTAGGATTAAGTTAAGCATAAACTACTTTATAAGAATTAAATCACTCAACAGTAACAAGCTTAGTACCAACTACACAAAATAAGGATCACAATCCCTCCAACAAAATGACGAAAATAGAAAACATCAAAGAGCAAAAACACCCGCAAACAGAGCAATTATATGGATTCAAGAGACAAGATATACAACACATGACCTTCTTAATATAAAAACTCTAAATTCTAACCAAGCATGGAAATCATTAAAATTGGAAGGAAAAAACACAAGGATAAATATCAACGAAAAACTTTCACACTAAAAGTTGATCTCAGAATATTGGTTAACTCAACCCATTAGTGAGATCAAGATTTAATCCCACTTATATACACTACTTCTTTGACCATTATAAAACACTATGTGGGATCTGAAACAGTTGATAAAACCCACTGGCCATTATAAAATCAGATAATTAGGCAAAAGCTGGAAAATGTACACAACCAATCAAATTAACCCGGTAAGTAAACTGAACAAGACAAAATTCAGACCAAACGATTCAGACCTGCAAAACCACTAATTTAGTATATTATGAATTGCCAACATCTAAGATGAGGGTAAGTTGAAAGACACACCAAAGGAAAGACGCATCACACGCAACGCACAAAAAATAGGAATAACACCACAAGCACCACCAACAAGAACAAGAACAATAGTAGTATCATACATTCGAGCACGATGTTTGAGCTTCCAAAAGATGGCGTAGTTCCAATGAGTATTCAAACAGAGGCTTCTGAGTACTTGGTGCAAGTTGGTACCCATGTTGCCCCCTCCTTAACTAGTCAGAAACTTTAACACCCCGAAGGCACCCCCGACAAAAAGGGTCGTGAATTCCAATCCTCCAAAAATGAACAAAACCCCTCCAACACCACACACTCCCCCTCCTTCCCCTAGCTCCCTCTGTAGGACCCTCTTCCAGCCTGCTTCCTCCGCAACCCCGCTCGCCGTTTTAATGGCGGTCCAACTGTTGGCAGTATCAGACGATCCGCACCCATCACTCGCCCCGCCAATTCCCACCACCCCACCAACCAAAGCTTCCAACTTTCCCTCACTACCGACAAAACACAACCAAACCCACCGGCACACTTAACGCTAAAACTGAAACACCAGACCCAATACAGCAAATCTCGCAACTAGCCATTGAATTAACAAACAACCTTGTTAGATTCCAAAAAAGAGTGTGAATAAGGTTGAGTCAAATAAGGAAAGAAAAAGGGTGGCTAATAATCTAGCTTATATCCGACGACATGTGAAAGTCTTTTGCTGTCGGGGGAGAAGGTTCAGTTTCTCTGGGAATGCAATTGTGAACTGAGTCTTTACCCTTTGCAGAGAGACCGAGAGAGAGAGAGAGGTTTTTGAGAACTTGCTAATTGCTTAGTAAAGAGTGGAGAAGGCAGGGTGCGAGAATGTGAATGGTGGAAAAGGAGTGTGGTTCTTGTTCTATATTGGAGTCACGTTGGCACGCTGTTCCTTCGAGCTTTTTCACTCGGGGAATCTCCACCGTTGATTCAAACAATCATGCTAGCCATAGCGTAATCCAATGCACCATCCCTACTATCATATCACTAACCACACCATGCATTTTAGTAAACAAAAAGGTTATTTATTTGTGCATGTCAAAGTACAAAATGGAAAAATAATAAAACTAGCGAAGAAAAAAAGTTGAGTTAACTTGAACAAACAAACTGTAATTCAGACACACTTTTAGTATTGCAGAAATGGATAGAGCTAAAGGGTAGTCTCTCATTTTTAGTTTTTCATTATATTTTGAACAGAAATTATATTCTAAAGAAACAGTAAAAATGACTATTATGATATAATTCTTCTCAAAAAAAAAATGAAAAAAAAAAAATGGCATGTGGAGACTAGACTAGACACTTGACAAAGGGCAAAGGCCCCAAGTAAACTCTATGAAGAGTTAGAGGCTAATTAGAGGTTTATATTTAACGTTAAGAAGCACGATAGGGCAATGGAAAAGGGGGAAAAAGAATGATGGGGAACAATCCAATTGGGGTATGAGTACACTTTATGGTGGTGTCAATTGATGGCCAACAGCATCATGCCAAATTGAGGACATGCTTCCTTATTTTCCCCTCAAGTTTTCAATCCTTTCTTTGAAACCCTAGAGAACGTACCCTGCTACCCCTCTTAAGGTCCTTTTCAACAATGATCTTATTGCCCTAAAGTTGTGACACCTTCAACCTCCCATTTCTTCAAACGATTCCTACTTTGTCACGTTATAATTGAATCTTTTAGAGTGCCAACCTTTGTTTCACACATTGGTGACCATGCTGCCCTTTATGATCATAGCTTTCCACCGATTTACAGCTTCTTTCTGTTTTACCCTTTACAAGGCTTGGAACCGGAGTTGGAGAAAGTCAAAGTTTTTTCGCCTCTCACACAATTACCTAGGAACATGTTCTGTTGTAAATGTAAAACATGTTTCTGATCATTTATCATAGAACTATGTTTTAGACTTTAAAAATATATTATCTATTACTTTAGCCCACAAAATTTAATACAATCTGACTCCAGAATGCAATAAAGATTAGTTATAAAAAAATTAGCTAACAAAAAAATTAATATATCTTAATTTATTTTTTATGATAAAGATCAAATATTTTTTATAGAAAATGTTTCCTTTTTAGTAATTGAATATTTGACTGATTTAATTTGTATAAATTATTACTGCTATGCTTTAAAACAAATAAGATTTAATATTAAACAGACAATAAATTAGTATGTTTTTAAAGATTTAATTTTAACTTTATTAAAATTTAAAAACTTTTGTATTTCTTTAAAACATACTTCTTCCTCCATTCTAAAAGAATATCGTTCTAACACATTTCTTAAGTTATGTTTTAGGTTTTTAATAAAACATTAAATGATTTATTTTAATTTTAGCTAAAATAAAAAAGTTAATGTGACGAAATCAACCCTATGACAGAAAATAAATAATGAGAATAATTTAGTAAAATATTTTTACTCGTTAAATATTTTTTTGTAAAAAAAAACTCAAATCGTTACTAAATTGAAATGGATAGAGTATACCATAATATATGTGCCTAAATTATATCATTTTGCCAAAACACAATTATTTTAGTTTATTGACTAAGTTAGGCATATTATATCACTTTCTATCATTCAAAAGTAAATTGAAATTAAAAATTAACAAGCGTACATAATAATAATCCTTTGTAAAAAAAATAATTAGTACAAAATTAACAAGCTTATATAATTATCCTTTATTTCAAAATATATCGGTTAGGTTACACATACTTAAATAATTATTATTTTATATTATTCTTAAAAATTTATTAGTTTTTTTCTATGATTATCCTTGTCATTATAATACTTTTTTATCCTATATCATTTATAATAACTTCTTATATTATCCTTACACCAAATACAGTTAAAAACAACACAAGAGTATAATTAATATACTTTTAAATTTTACAAAAGATATATATTTAAAAACATTTTTTTAACAAAATATAGTATATTTTGAAATAGAAAAATAATAATATAGATTAATCTTTAATGCTCAATATGCATGTGTTATTTATTCATTTCCAAATTTTTTTATATTTTTATCCTAAAAAAATTGTTTTGCTTTTTCAGTAAAAATGATAGGAAAGAAATACCATCTTTAATTTTACTTGACAACATATACATTAACGATAAGTTGCTAAAAAACAAGAGAAACCTAAAAACTATTACATTTATACATAAATAGTGTAAGTAATTAATCAAGTTCAAGGAAATTCGAAGTGGCACATATGATATCTTGTGAAAAGCGTTAGTGTTAATTAAGTTGCATATTCGAGAGTAAGATTATGGTTATTGATTTCTATTATATCAATCATGAATCACGTTCAAAACAATTTACAGCGTTTTAGGTTATTCGTTATTTGCGGGATGGTAGATTGCAAAACTCTCATAATTCCAAAAACACGTACTATATATGAACCAGTTACAGATTAATTAAACAGTAAAATGAAACGATGTGCATTAATTATTCCACTATTTCTGGGAAACGTTGTTTTGTTGATGTAGAGATTCAAGTTGTCGGAAGTAGATAACAGCAATTTACTTGGTTTCTTGCAGTATCAGGAAGCATAATCATTCATATTTGTTTCTGTTGCTAATTGGTTGGGTTACGGAATCAATTATATCTCTCTAAGTTTCCTCAATTATCGATCATGCATCATAATTACATGCTATCACCCATCTTTCTATCATCCAAATTTGGACCACAACAAAACCTACCTCACTAGCTATGGTAGTCAAATGGTTTATTTTATAGCTCAAAGTACCCAAATTTTTCACTATAAAATTAGTAGGTTCTTCAACCATATTTATCCTAGGTCCAGTTTTTAATTGTCTATATATGAAAAATATTCGTTACTATGTCTCAAAAAGTTTTGATTTTGCACTGAAAAATATTCTCCTATATATATGTATATAAATGTAGAAAAAAAAAATGCAGAGAAGAAAAGAAAAACCTAACCATGATGTTGATTGGTGGAAAGAATAAAAACTCTTGAACGGCCATTATTGTTTCTGGCAATAAATTTAATTATAGGGTTATCAAAAGCTTGCACAGGGGATGGTCATGGGACAAAGTCAACTTCGCTATGCATGAATATGCTAAATCAGTGATTCTAATGATATACTGAGTAGTATGATGAATGCAGACAGAGACCAAACAACAATGATTTGATTTTTCTTCTTTTCTTACCAGCTGATTGTTAATAAATTTAGCAAGTTCACAAAATTGTTGAAGTAATAATAGGTGAAGTTATGTTGGAATAATTATTTTTTTCTTTGAACATAAGGTGTAATTATTTTATATATATATATATATATATATATATATATATATATAATGTATAATTAAAATGAAAAACTCTTTTTATGTATTTATATTATTTTATTGAATTAGATATTTATTGTTTATAAATATTTTAATATATTCTGATACACTATATAATATATTATTTATTTTAATCCTAACAACAATACACTTTTAGTTCTCTAGCTATACAGCTCCAACTTATAAATCATATTTTAATGACTAAATCCTCTCATTTCAATATTAAAAACCCTAACTTATTGTTGTGGTGACATCTAGTATATTTGTTTTGGTGGCTATATGCCACATTACCATTTCAAGGTAATATATGTATAGTGATTTCAAGTATAAGAGCATCTAAAAATTACCATATATGTGAGAATATAGATATAGTTTGAAGGATATGATTTTAAAGAAAGCGTAATGAAAATGGATAATACTCTCCACTAAATCTTATAAAAAATAGATTCCAATTTGAGGTATTATAATTTTAACTGATGAGGATTATATTCATATTTTTTCACCCTCTAAGTTGTTCACCTTAAAAGAATATAAAAATCCGATGATATGTATCCTGCAAGGCTAACACATGGAGAACATATTATGAAAATATCCTTTTCAATTTGCGTATAGATTCCAAATGCTCCTTTTTATAAGTTCCTTTTCGTTGCTTTCCCTTTTTCTCTTAACATGGTTGGGAGCCAAAATCATCCCGAATAGATCTTGTAGCTGAGCTTTTTGTTAACACGTAATCCAATTAGCAAAGGATCACTCCTTGGCCTTCAAACTCATGAGTAGAGTGTTCCATCTCACTCATTCTTCTCTCTCTCTCTCTCTCACTTAGTCAATATCGATGGCCCCAGCATGAAAATGGAACACCCTAAGAAAAAAAATATATTCAAATATGTTCAATAATTACTCTAGTGGTGGCCACTACCTGAATAAACTATCTTTAAGCTACAACAAGTTAACCAACCATGGATGTGTGGAGTTTTTCTTTTTCTTTTAAGTTTCAAGTATTTTGGATTGGAAAATCTACCAAGATACACATCTCAAGTGGTATTTGGTTAGAGATTTTGTTTCCACTCCCTGAATTAATGATCATTTCATGCCCCCAAGGCAGTGATACAACAGGCATAACTCAAGGAATCCAATGATAATCACAGCTCAAAACTCTTTCAAAACGCTTTGTTGTTCTATATATTTTTTTACCGAAGCAATAATGTTTCGGTCCTTGAGTGTAGTAAAAGATAGAGAAAAGAAAAAGAAATTCTTGTCAGCTTGTGGATAATGAGTATATAGAATATTAAATTTCTTACTTTCTTAGGGAATATCATAATTATTTTTGTAAAAATGTTGTCCAATCTTCAATCACTAATAATGTTATATGATAACTACAACGGTTAATATGGTCCAAGGCCATGTTGTCACTTTCTGTAAAGACTCATTTGAGACATTCGGGTGGGGAAATGGAATTGCCATTGATTTCTCTTGGGATCTGCACAAAGCAAACGTTGGCCATATCCAACATGTGTGATCTTAAAATGGTACTGTTGCATGTAAAGTCAAGCATTATGTGTTTTAAAATTGATAAACTTTGTGCTAAAGAAAGTCATTCCTACCACCATGAAAGGTACAAATACTTTTGTAACCACAAGTAAGTTTACCATGATAAAAGTGCTTAATCCAATATCTGCTCTTCCAAGATAAGATTGGATTAGTGGGGTTTGTCATTTAACAGAGCTGAGAGCTCTCACGAATATTGTGTTATATTCTTTGTTTTCTCACACATGTATCCATCCTTCTCATTTTATCTCCACTGAAATTAAATATTAAAATCTTGCCAATGATTATTGAAAGGAAGATCTTCTCCTGAAAATGTGATGTTATGAGTGATCAGTTTGTAATATTTTCCACGCCATAAAATGATGAAGCTTCTGCCACCTTGAACGATTTTGATTGAATCCAATCTATCTTTCAAACCACTATGTGTATTCGAGGGGCATCTCTAGGCTGTAGCCATTAAAAGATTGTGAATATTCATACCAGGGTCTGCCTAAGGTTCAACACATGCTAAAAAAAGAAAGGCTTTGATTCATACAAATACACCACTATTCTTTGCTGAACAAAACAAGGAAAAAAAGATGAGATTTGAAGACACCATAAAACATCTTTCCATCAAGATCAATATAGTGTTGCCATCTCTTAGTACAGAATACATCTAAATGGCTAAATGCAATACATGTTAATTTAATAGTTTTTAACAAATTTAACTGAATGATTAGGCCTTTCATTAACCAAAACACATTCTCAAAGGTTAAATATGTCCAGAATGGTCTTCCCGATTTCTTTACATTTCTACCCTCTTGTTGTGTGAGAATTGAACGTGATTGGAAGTGGGGACAGTGTTAACAAGAGCTTGAACTTAAAGTGATTGGTGTTATAGCTTGGCAGCATTTTTCTCCCCTTACTAGGGTGATGGTGGATTCATCATCCTTGCGTAGGACCAAACTCACAAACATATTATCAGCTTAATTTTCTGAATCAATGCTTGTCAGTTGTCACTTTGTTAATTCAGTGGATCTGAACTGCTCATCATAGTGAGGATTAATTCAGCTATTGTTCTGTCTTCAGACCATTCAACATTCTTTGTGTATGCAATCATGTAAATGGGAAAATGTTGAGGACAATACAGCTGCCAAGCACTAGCCGCCAAGCTAGGATATGGAGATTCACCAGTAATTATTATTATTATTATTTTTATTTTAATATATTAATGATGGTAAAATTGAAATTGACCTAATTAACAACCCAAAGAGAACAATGGAGGTCTGAATCAGAAAAGGAGTTCTCTACTGCCCTATATAACTCATCATTTTAAAATATCTACTCTTTAACTTATATCACAATCTAAACATTGGGAGGAAAAAATCAAATCCCGTAAGGAGCCCTAAATTGGAGAGGTTACATTAGTTTGGTTTCGCATTAAGTGTGGTAAACTCATGTTCTCAGCAAAGTTATCACCTTTCATTTGTTTGTAATAATTTTGTTCACGTAGATTATTAACAGTAGAATCTTTTTAATGTTATAATCAATGATCTCTATGTTAACTTTACCACTGGGATTTATAAGACAACAAGATGAAGCAAGAAACACATGCACTTATGGTTGCATGGTGAACAAAGTTACGTTACCTCTCTTTTCATGAAGAGAAATTCAAAATGGATGGTCTCTGTGCTTAATTGATCGACCAGAAGTTGAAGAGATAAGAGAAATTGTTAGAGACATAACAAGACATTGAGGGCCATCGTAATATTTTCAAAACAGTGGGAGGCAAAAAAAAAGAGGGGAAATTGAGAGGTGATTATTATGATCATGTGAGATATGTCTGGCTGGATAAACACTGTCTAGGCAAATACAAAACATTCTTATTACTTAAATTTCATCAATCCAACCACCACCACTAATACTTTGCTGGTGTGACGCAGTGTTTTTTTAGTACATTCTGTTTCATTTTTTTATTTTTATTTTTTCTTCTCTTACTCCACGTACCTACAATTATAGAGTTTATTTTTTATATAAATATAAATATCTGTTCACTATTAATCATTGATAAATAAGAAGTTAATATTAGATAATATGACAACCAGCAAAGATTTAAATAAATTTTAGATTAAATAGCTTTTTCAATTTTTTTAATTTAATTTTATTATTATTTTAAGTTTCAATTTAATTTTTTAATTGATTTGATTTGTCTCTTCCGTCACTATCAATAAGTCATCTAAAAGTAATTTTAAATTCATATTTTTGGTTTATCAATTTATTTATTTGTTATTATAATAATGAATGTGTTTCTATTATATATGATGAATATGTTAGATGTGGAAATGGATTCAATGAACTCAACTAATGTAAAAATGAACTGTCTCCAAGTGATTCAACAAAATTAGGATGATGAATTGAACTAAACTATATTATAATTTGAATGAAACGAACCAAATTATAATCTGAATTGCTTTTGAAATTGTTAAAAATGTGAATTGTTTGAAATATTATCTATGAACATGATAATAAGTTATAGCTCAAACAACTTTATTTATGAGCAATGCATTTTTTTTACTAAGCTAAAATAACAATATAATTCATTTTCTTAAAATAATTTATTTTTTCTATGCAATTCAGTTCAATTTAAAAAAAATATTAATCTCATCAATAATAATAATAAAAACAATGCATATAATTTTTTGACACTGGTTAATATCAACTCTTTAAAACATGTAATGTTTTTTTGGTTGAGGTCACTTTTTGTTAAATATTTAATAATTTCTTTAAAATTAAATACTTAATAAATTAAACAATTTTGTCCATGTCCTTTATTTAATTTATTAAGTGGATAATTTAAAAAAATATATAAAATATTTAACAAAAAGCCCAGATATATTGAAATATAAAACTTATTTAAACCTATTATTTATAACCTATGAGATAAATAAGCCTTGCAGTAAAACTTAATTGATAGTGCTTATTAAACAGTGTACACATGACAATGAAATCTTATGTTGTCATTTTCTTCTTTCTTATCTGAGAGTCATCATATTGAAAGACACTGAGTTTAAGAAATTAAAAAATAACTCAGAAATTTTAGGAAGTTGTGGGTCAATGTTGAATGAATAAGATAAAATGTTTTAATCGGAGAATTGAATTGAGGTTCTATAAAGTAATTAGAATTGAATTGTCCCTTCTACTTGTCCTCCTAAAATAATAAAATTGCCACGTCAAGGAGATGCATTGAACTTAGATCAATTCACACAAAAGCCCTACCATTTTAAGTCACCTTTGCTTACTTTACCAACATTTCTTAAATTGTTTTTACTAACTAAAAAGAGAGAAAAAAAAAAACTTTCGGTATTATTATGAAGATGCTCCACAAACAACTTTATCCAAAAGCTTTGTTTTTCATTTTTTGTTGTTATCCACTTTATAGTCAAATATAAGTAAATATATTTTGTATGAAGGGTAGAAATTAGTGATTTGGAGCTTGTTATAATGACTTACTTAACTAATAGATGAATTATCTTCAATATAATTATTTAATATAACTTTACATAATATATTTGTTGAACTATATAACCCACTTTAATGTTATTATTGAGATGAAATAAATAAAAAAGTAACTTTTTATCATTGTTTTATATATATATATATATATATATATATATATATATATATATATATATACATATGGATGCATAAGTATTGAATTTTAAAATTATGAATTTTTTACTTGTTATTTAAGAGTTTTATACAATTTAAATTTAAAAGATATCAGGAATACCAATTGATTTTTTAATTTCAATTTATGTGTATAATAAATTTTATTTTTGGATAAATTTACATAGACTTTTCTGTTATAAAACATTTTATATATAACATCCAAATTTTTTTTTCCTTTTTCTTTAAAGAACATTACCATTTTTTTCTCTTCTTTTACCATTCAAGATATGAATACTTTTTTCTCTTCATTTGAGAGTAAAAAAATAATACTTTTTTTTAAGTTCAAAATGAATGAAACAAGTTTATGAAAATAAATAAATAAAAAAAACAATCATTTATTAAAAAATATAAATACATAACTTATAAAAAAAATAGAGAAGTTGCATTAAAAAAAATAACTAAAAACTAAAAAAGTATATGAAAAAACCTTGACTATCATATAGTCAAACACAAAACAAAATATACGTTTTACATAAATACAATTTTAAAAATTAAAGAATAAATTATATCATTATTATATTAGTCAGCATCATTTTGTAGCCACAATTTATTTTTAATATAGATATTAACACTCAAACAAATTTATATTTTATTATTAAATTATTCCTATGAAACTCTAAAATTCTTCATTACATGTATTATTTCTTATTAAATGTATATAAAACTAAATTGAGCAAATTGATAAGAAACCTTGCTCTAAAGTTCCAATAAAAGTAAAAAAAAAAAAAAAATTGTTGAAATATATCTCCCATTGGGAAAAGTCAAAATGGTGGGTGTAAATTGATATTCGATATGAGGTTGTGAACAAACACATTCCGGACCTTTAGTAATGTGTTATTTGAAGGATCGTTCCAATCAAGAGACATCGAAATCACAAAAAATATTTTATTTTATTTTATTTTATTTTGAAGAATAAATTTGAATAACAAAGAATGTAGTTAACCAAGTTGCAATTTGAGTGTTACCCAACCACACACTAGTAAAGGCATGGGCTGGCCTTTTAATTGTGGCCCATTAAGAGCACAAGCTGATATGTCCAATTTTCAATTTCTCTCACAATGGCCGACAAAAATCCATATCCCAACTTCTATCTCTAAATCGATAGCTACAACGCATAAGCAAGAAAATTTTATCACGCTCGTCAAACTTTATTAACACGTTTAGGGTATAACTTTTCTTCCTCACCCAAATTTTTTATAAATATGCTACATATTTTACCATTTATTTATAACAATTTTGTGAAATTTATATATTTTTTGGTACATTTTTTAATTTATATATATATATATATATATATATATATATATATATATATATATATATATATATATATATATTTCACGATGTATAACAATACATTGGTGTGTTCAAAGAATTGAAAATACAAAATGCATCAATTTGTGAAACTCGGCAATTTTCAGTATAAAAATGATAGACAACTTTTGTAAGACAAGGAACTTTTACATTTTGCATGTTTACGTTTTCTTCAAGGAAAGGATTTGTCTGAGATATTTTAAATAATTCAGTTCCGTGTACCATGTATAAATTATTTTATCAAAACTAGTCTATATCTTTAATTACTTGACAAATAAAGTTTTCTGGAACTCAATCCCAGAATCTTTGGATATCCTGAAAAACATTGAACTGAAAACTTGAAGTATTTCATTTTTGTTTCTATCTTCTGCTATAAGAAAATGGTTACGCTGTTCATAACACAGATTATGCTTGTTTTCTAACAACTTAATATGTAGTTCATACTCATGAAATTCTTTTTGTCATTTTTTTCTCTTTCAACTATTCTCATAGCACCATCATTATTAAGTTGGTTTTATATGGTTGATGAGCTGTTTTTGGAACTTAATAATGATATTGGGTGAAATTCTAAAGTTGATAATACATATGTATTTGATACATCGTCTCATGTTATAAACTTCAAAAATTGGTTACTAAGATGTTACATGAGAAAGAAGCAATTTCTAATAACTACCTTATTTGACTGCAATCGTTAAAAGAAAGTTTATATTAAAATTCGTTTATTTTTCAAGAAATTATAGGTGTAACTTTTTTTAGAAAAAATATTGATTTCAGTATCTTTTAAAAAAATTATGTAAACGTATAAGTCAGAAACACGAGTTCACAACGAATAAATTGTCATTCTAAATATTATTTTTACTTTTTTTTTATTTTTATTTTTAATGTTGAAATGGTATTTTTTTTAACATTATTTCATTTTTTTAACGTGTTATTTTCATCTTATAATGAAATTGTGTTTCTAAACACAATTTTATTTCTTCATATATCTTAATAATTATTATTATATTATTATTATTAATTTTCTTATAAATAAATAAAATAATAATAATTAACATTAATAATAAAGTAGTAATGTTAATATCAATAAATATAATAATTAATAATATTATTATATTTATGATTTATTATAATTATTTTTTTATTTTTATTAAATAATAATAATGTTAATAATATTTAACAATAAAATATTGATAATCAGAATTATATTATAAAATAAAAATTATAAATAAATTTAATAATAATAAGTATTAATTATTTTATTTTTTAATATTGTTATTATTAATTTTATTATTTATTAGTATTTCATAATTAATGTTAATTATTATTATTATTATTTTATTTATTTACAATAAATGTAATAAAAATTATTAAAATATATAAAAAAGTGTACAAAACAAAAAAATGTTAAAATAACTAAAATTAGTGTTAAAATTAAAAAAAACTTGAAAGGACGAATTTTCGTTAATGAATTTGATGTGAACATAACCTATGACAAGGGCTAGAGCAAGGGAAGCAAATGAAGCTCTTCAACAAGTATTTTTGGTTGACCAAATTGTGTTTTGGATTAATCAATTAATGGGTTTTAGTTTAGTTTTATTGCAAGTTTTAATAAGGACACAATTAGAAATTTAGTTATCAGTCTTTGGGAGACCAAGAAGGTGCATAGCTGATTGACTTTTGGATGCCAGAATTTCAATTACAATTCATGATTAAGTAGTTTTCAATTCTTAGGTTAATAAATCATTATTAGCATTTATTTTCCTTTAATGAATATTTGTAACTCTGATGACAAAGCTTCTTTATAAGCTGAACCATTTTTATCAGAAATAACAAGTTGAGTTTATTTTTAGAAATATTAGAGTTTATCTCTTTTATCTTAGTGAGAGTGATTCTCCTAAATTTTTGAGTGATTCAAGAACCCTTAGCTATATCAAAGGACTGTCATATCCTTTGTGTGTTGCTCTACCTTAGGAAGAGTGATTCTTTCCTTCCATCTTCTTTCTAATTCCTAAATTTCTTACAATATTTTAATCCTAAAGATTCTAAATTACTTCTTGTGTAATTGTGATTCATATCGAATTTAAGCACGACTTATCCATTAAAAAATTACGCATGGTATTTTTGCCTACATGCGAAGTAAAGTTTAATTTTCAATGCTTTATTAAAAAAATATATTTCTAACCAATCATAAATCTTAGTTTATATATATATATATATATATATATATATATATATATATATTAAGATGATTATTGCAAGAGTTATCAAACCTACCAAAATAATATAAAAGATATATTATAAATAGTTACAAATAATCAGAAAATTAAATGATATAATTATTTGTAAATTAAAATCTTTTAAAATACCAGAAGAGATTATACAATTTTTAATAGAGACAATATGTATCTTTCACAATTCAAACTCTTAAAGTTGAAATAATTTCGCCCTTACTCTAGAGATAAACGTTGAAAAAGAAAAAAAAAATCAGGACAATTCTTATCTCATGCATTACTTGCTATAATAAGATCGAATTAACCAAACTCGTAAAACAGAGACAATTTGAAGAGGAATAAAGAAGAAACATTACCCGTGGATGCATGAGAGAAAGACATGTTAGAATCTTGTGCTACAATATTCAGAGAAAGAACAGACATTCTCAAATCACAAGGGGTAATAGCAGCAGCAAGTGACATGAACATAATAACATGCTCGATGGATTGCATGGAACAATCAACACCAACCTTGTGGCCACCTATTTGTAGGATCAAGTCTAGGAATTCGTAGTCTCCTCTTCAAACGTGAACCCAACCTAATTGTGTTGCTCTCTTTCCTCCCAAATATCAGCTTAAGCAGAAAGCCTCTACGTTTGTTCCTTCTCTTCCCACTTGCACATGTCTCGGTGGAGTGGATCTCATTCACATAATCAGCAGGAAATATCTCATCACGGGTCCTAACAGTGTTGAGCCTTGAATACTTTTGTTCAAGAGATTCCTTGGGCACGTTCCTTGCTAGCAGAGGAGATGCACCTCCCCAATTATTTGTTCCCAAAGATGGGTGCTGTGGGGTTCTGAATTCCAATACTGATCCCACTCTTTGCTTCATCCCTTTTTAGTTACCACCATCTATGGAATCTTGTTATTTATACACATACGCTGAAAATTTCAAGGACCATATGGGTTCGTGAATTCCGATAACATGATGCATAGCAAAATATGCTTAGCAGCAAAATCCAGCGTAATGCCACTCATACAAGACGACTCATTTCTACCACTTTCGATAAAAGATTACAACTTTAATAGCTATAATCAGGACAAGAGTTACTTGATAGCCAAAACACTCTATTTGAATGTCACAGCAAAACATTATCTAAAGCAATTTGGGTGAAATTTATAAAAAAACATAACATTTTTTTGTCAGCTGATCAACCTTTTTTTTTCTTGTGATTTTGTAAATTTTTACAAAATTGTAAATATGTTTTTTTTTTCTTCCAATTAATGTAAGTAAGATATGACAACTAATTGATTGGTAATTTTTACATCTTAATTCATTGTAAAGTCTATATATATTATTAATGATTAAAATTTATATGGATTCAATAAATGATACCAAGTTATAAAAGATTTAACTATAACTAAAAATGGTTAGGATAGAAATTAAAAAATGGCTATAATTTTTTTAATTTGTTATATGTGATTATTATAAATGATTATGATTTTACATTGTTTAGATGATCTAACCATGAATAACTCTAGGTAGAATCACCTTATTTAGTGGAATATATACGTAAGTCAAAAGGGATATATATACGTTATTGGTTTTTTTATATTTAATTACTTAAAACAAATTAAGTAATTGTATATTTTAAAACTTTATCAGGGAATCATTTTAATAAGATAATAAGACACTCATTTGAATCTATAATTTTATTTATTTATTTACTCCATTTTATATGCATTTTTTACTGTAATGTTTAAAAACATTATATGTATCTTCTGAAGTTTTTTTTTCAGTTATTTTGTTATCTTTAGTGTTATTCTTTTTTTTTGCCACCTTTAAGGTTTTAAATTACAATAACAGCTGTAGTGTGGAAATTCCCATAGTTTAAATATTGCGTAAATTGTACGCAAATGAAAATGTTACGTGTAATTGCAATTGTAGTGAGATTTAGAGATTTCCAATAAGATCTTACTATAACGGGTTAAAACTGTGGTTGTGTCCGACAATTTAGAACCTTGACTACTCCAATTAAAATGACTTTGTTCTTCCTATATTTATCAAAATAATGTTTATAAATTTTAGGTTGACTCATATTAGAATATTTATATACTAAATAGAGAGTAAGCATGAATGAAGTAATTGTCAAGGTTAGTGACAAAAGGGCGACTTAAACAAATTGGATGATGTAAACGTGAATTATGTTAAAGAAATAGGATGAGATACTAACTCAGTGAAACGAACAAAATTTTTACCTAGTGTTTAGTCCTTGTTCATTGACAATTGACCCATAGAAAATAATTTCTTAGTTTGCATTTCTTCAAAGATGGTGTAAAAGTAATGTGCAGATGACAATGATGTGTTAAAGAAAGAACCTGTTTTGATCATAGTTATCTATGGCCTACATTGTTTTAGTGGACCAAAAAATTTGTTCTTTGAAGAAATAGATATCTTGGCAAAATATCCAAAAAAATGTTCACAGATAATATTTTTGCATTTCTTCTTTATGTTGAGATGATGAGAAGATCATTAATATATATATTAAGTCTAATCTTTGTTGTTTTACATTAACAAGTTTATTCCATATGAAATTTTTTTTTTGTGAATATATAATTTTGATCTTATTAAAATATCATCTAATTGTTAACAGAAAATTGATATATGTTTATAAGTGATAATGGAGTCAATTATTCATTCACGTACAATATAATCAAATATTAATAACAAATTTTAAGCTATTATAAAAATGCATTCATATTTTCTGTTGATAAATTAGTGATGCAAAATGTTTAATTTACGAAATTAAATTATTAAACTACGTCATTACAAAATTATGGTGATGATAAGTATATTTAAGTTTTGAGCTTGTGCTTTGTTTGTGTTCCTTATTTTCAAATATTAAAAAATTTTAATTTTAGTTGTTAAGAAATTGTAATTGGTCACTAATTAGATATATACATGATGGATGAAAAATAATATATTTTGAAAATTTTACATCATTTTATATAAGCAATAAAGGGTGATAATCATTATATAATAAATTTAAAGTATATGATGTTCTATGTTCCATTAAAAGATATTTTTTAAGTTTATAATTGACTCTTTTTTTTTATATTTAGTAGAGTGTTATGATATTTGGTTTAAATTCTTACCTTTGAAAGTAAGTATATTTCGGGCCAAAGGACATAAGAGAATAATATATGTGTTATAAAAAATTCACATAATGTTATTTTCTGGTTGTCATTAAATAATGGTTACATTTTTTTATTAGTATCTACTTTTTGTGTTGATTATTTTTATCTTATTTTTCGATTAGTAGGATAATTATTGACGATAAAAATGTGTTAATGTTCTTTATGACATTTTTTTCCCACGTCATAGTGGTATTAGAGGTTATGATTTAGTAGAATATTTTTAGTATCATTAGTGATTACAATTTAATTTGATATTCCACAAAAAAAAAAAAATTCTTGTTGTTAAAGAATCATCCTCATGTTATTTGCAAGTGTTGATAGAGAAATTTGATAAAATGATCAATTTTGGCTTGTGGCAAAGTAAAAAATATGTTGATACAATTTGAATTGGATTATACAAGGCGTTAACATTGATGTAGGTGTGCGGGTCTTGACATGGAAAAAGACGAGTTTTTGCTAGCGGTAACCGTGCATCTTAATCATTAGTTTTGAGACGGTCAAATAATATATTATTAATAAATAATAAATAAATATAAAAAGATAAAAGAAGATGAAAAGATAAGAGGATAAAATTGTAAATATATAAACAAATATATTAAATAATCATTAAGTATATGAGACCAAAATCATAAATTATATGAGAGTTACATATCTTTGAGGGACATGACCCCCTCAGTTTCAAAAAAATCTATCAGATGTATAATGAAAAGAAAATCTTAAAATGATTTAATTTAATTCAAAGTAAGCATATTCTTTATGGTGGAATATGAATGATTGGTGGTGTAAGGAATGAAGATAAGAATGGATATGTATTTATTTTAATCATTATTGAGATTATTTGATTAATAAAAACAATACATTTTAAAATTGTCTATAATATTCTAACACTCGTGATACAAAAATATTTTAAGTTTATATTTAATTTTTCTTATATGTTTTAACATAATAATGTGAAATTTGATTTAAATTCTTGAGTTAGAAGATGTAAAAATATTTAAGATGCCACGACATGAAAAAATATTTTATGTGGTAAAAGAAAGAGTTGTGATTTGTGTGACCTAATAATCAAGTTTTATATTTTTAAGTTTTTATATGTTTGAACGGTAAAGAAACAATTTCATTATCGATCTTTCAATCAAAATAATGATATTACATAATCTTTCAAACTGGAAGTGAAATAAAAAAATTAATAAAATATGATTAATTATTTAACAAATTAAAATAATAACACTTTACAAATCCTACATCCTAAATCTTAAAATAAATATAAGAAAGACTCGTACGAGTTGGATTCTTCAAAATCTTAAGATTACAATTTTCATGAGTGTTACAAGTTTTATACATCATAACATTATTAGTTAATATTAATGTACTTATTTTGCTAATTTGTTTTTTTTTTTTTTGTAAAAGAAAACATGAACTGAGACTAAAAGGGTTGTGTAGCTCGTTAAGGGCATTAAAGTGTAGGAAAGTAAACTCATTGTCTTGATGCTACAAAATCCAATTAATTAACTACAGTCCAATGCTTGTGAAGGCTCATGATCTTCCTACTTCATACCAAGCCTCACAAGAAGATGAACACAACTTGGCAATAATGCACACTACAAAACACGTGAGATTGGTCTTATTATAGGCACCTTCAATCATCATCATCATCAACAACTAAATTTGATTTTTTCTGCTGCAATGATTTATTACTGAAAAAAAATACGGTAGATGTATTTTGAAAATTTCGAATTAGATTATGTTACGTTTAAAACAAATGGTAGAAGAAAGAGGAGGGAAGAAATCAGATGGGCCTCATGGGCCTAGTACAAACTCAGCCCATATAAGTTGTAACCCAATGAGTTGGGGCCTTCCAATTTTACTATTGTGTTCCCTTCTGGTTCCATAACCAGGTAAAACTTGTGTACCTGCCGCGCAATCCCATTAAAATATATATATAAAAAAGAGAAATAGAAGATGCAAAACGTGGTTCAATTCGCCACATGTAGGCCATCTAATCCAAAATAATTGGAAAACAATTAATTGATTATTAATAAAACAACATAAATTTCTTCTAAGCATGATTAAATGGTTAAACCATTTTAACAGGAAAACAGGGATAAACAGATCAGTCACTTAATGACAAAAAAACTTACAAATATTTTATTTAACTATTTTTTAAAATATATTATTTATAATATTAATTTAGAAAAGAGATGATTTTATGAGTTAGTTCTTTAATTACATTATAATAAATGGTTGGATAACAATGTCAAACCTATTAAATGAACGTTTATTTTCATTGTGGAAACACACATGTTATATGCGTCGGTCAATAATAACGGTTGTTATTCTGCTTGTCGTGATAATTAGAAAAAAATTATCTAAATTAAACTCAGTTATTGATAATTTAAAAACAAATCATGAAAATTCTCATTAATTTTCTGAACCCTATGAAATGTTTACCTGACTTATTTTTTAAACTTGAATTAAAATTTATTATTATCCTATTTAAAGATTTTTATATATAAGCTTTGACTCAAGTTGATTTAAAAAAAATCCATATATTTGGTAAGTTTTGATTCTTTCAAAGAAATTAATTTTATTTAAGTAGTTTTAAATTATTTTTAAAACGTTTTAAACAGATTTTCAAAGAAATCCTTTTTGATTTTAAGTTCAGTAGTGTTTTAAATATTAGTTTCATAATTCTGTTTTAAAAAAAATATTTGGATAAAAAATATAATCCCAGTATTTTAAAAATCCAACAGATTTTTTGAATATGTAACTTACGGATGAAGGTAGGGAGAAAGAAAAGAAAACAGAAGACACGAAGACAAACTTTATAAAATGAATTATTAAAATTAATTTATATAATTATTTTCTTTATCATCACTGTAATTTCATCTTCTTCCACGCAACTACAACGACGGAAAAAAGAACAAGAAAAACCCTCCTCTCTATTCTCTTTGCGTTCTTCTCCCAATTTCTGTGCCCTTCTTCAAATTCTTCATCTGTCACTTTATTTTTCCCAAATTCCGTCACTTTATTTTTCCCAAATTCCATTGCTTCACTTGATTCTTCCTTTACCGCTTCATTATCCAACTCCTTCCACCTTCTCCGGTCAGTTCAAGGTACCTTCTTCTTTTATATGTTTCTTTTCAATTTTTATTCGTTCTTTTTTTTTTTTTTGCTTTGCTCAATTGTCCCATGCTTTATTTTATCATTTAATCGGTGTATATGTATGGTTTCCTTTTTTAAAAGGACTTACAAACGATGGGTTGTATTAATTTTATATACTTTACGTTTCCTGAGATTATTTTTGCTGGGTTTTTTTACATGTTTGGTTATAAGTGTCGATTAGGCAATCATACTCTGGTGATCGGTCTTGTTTACCGTAGAAAGTGTATAGTACTGTTGTATTTTAATGCGAATAATGCGAATTGATTAATTGAAGTTTTGTTGGGTGTGTTGCTTCTGTTCATGATTTATGCTTTATGTGCAAATAGGAAAGGTTGTTCTTTTTTTAGCTATTTTCAGAATGTGACAAGGGGAATCCCTCCCCGTTTTTTCTAAATGTTATATGGATATTGAGCTTGTTTGTCATGGTCTCTGTGGTGCGGTTGGCATAGGCATGGTCAAGTGAGTGTTGTCATGGATGTAAAGTTTGGCTTGCTGTATGGAGTGCGTATACAATTTGGTGGTCAATAAGGAGGTTGTTTGCATATCCTGTGACACTAATACAACTGAAAGTTAAGCACACGTTTATATGTATTGTAGGTAAAACTAAGTTTTTTTGGGGGTACATTAGAATGAAATAGGTGGCTGTAAGGATACTAGGTATAATGGTGATTTTATGAATTCATTTTGCAGCCTAAAGTGAAAATAGTTTGCAAATGGCAACCAGTTTCTATATCAGATTATTAACTGCAATTGGGAATTCTCATACAGACAGTGGCATTTTTAGTGGAAGGAAATGTTTCTTGTTGCAAGTAAATGCTGTTTGTATGGTTTATCAGTCACAAGTAAGATTGTGGAGAATATGACATGCCATTCAATTAACTCATTGATCTTGACTAAGCTATAATTGTTGGTCTTTTGGATTGTTCAAAACTGACAGTAAAGATTTGCGCAATGGATTTTGATTCTTATTGAACATTGAAGAGTGAGGACTACATGTTTCTTTCTCTCATGACTTGTTTTGTATGATTTTGGAAAGTGGTGTGATACTGATTTCGTAGGATAACAATTATGTGTTTCTCCCCCTTCAAATCATTTTGGAAATGTTGATGCTGAGATTGATCATGAACATGTATGGTGTTTTTGTTCATTGGTAGGAATCTTGGTCTGGGTACCATTGAGAATTATTTGTGTTGTCAACTCTCACACATGATGTAAGACCTTGTTGAGTTGACCGTATTTGACTACTGTTTCATACTTTTTCTTTTTTATTTTCTGTTGTTGAGGTGGTTGCTGACTGTTGAGTTGACCGTATTTAACTGGTGTTACATTCTTTTTCTTCTCTTATATTTTTCTGTTGTTGAGGTGAGTTTGCTATAGGATGACACCTGAATAGCTTATCCTATTATCTATTTTTCATGTTAAGCTTTGGAAGATTCTAATGTAGATTCCATTTATGTAGGACCTTGTCTATGTCATAAACATTTTGGTGTTGTTTTGGGCATGGACTGGCTGTTTATGCCCACTATCAGTGTCTGTGAACAATGTTTAGCAGGCCAGGGCGTGCCAGTGCTTTTAGAATATTCAAATGGAAACAACCAGGTGCATCATCTCTGACAACAAGTTTACTTCAGGAAAATCAGCCAGAGATTGAATTGTCTGATTATGGAAAGTTTCCTAGTCCAGGCAGTGAGAGCCCTTCAGGGCTTCTTAATGGTGACAGCCTAAATGTGGAACCAATTTCTGATTTGGATCTCTTCTTTGAAAGGCTTTACAGCTATTACTGTGAGAAAGGGCTATGGTGCATCATTATAAAGTGGATTGTTGAACTTCTAAGTCTGGGGTTCACCATATGTTTTTCAGGTTTTTTTTTACTATATGTTGACTGGAATGGACTCCGAAATGCAAAGTGTGGGATGGATGCGGTTGAATCAGGAATTAAGCCCTGTGATCTTGTTAAAGAAGCTCTTCATCAACGTCCTTTAACCCCATTAACACTTAGCAAAGCTATCATTGTTGGATACTTGGGAATATTTTCTGTTTATTGGATTTTTTGCTTCTTGAGATTCTTTGCACAACTAAAGGATACTCTGAAAATCCGACATTTTTATTACAACAGGTGGGTGTGTGTATAGTAATTAAAAGACAAAAATTAAGATAAACACTTAGATGGTTAATAGTTTTTGTCATATCTTAATGTGATTTTCTTGCAGTCTCCATGTTACAGACAATGAAATTCAAACCATGCCATGGGCTACAATTCTTGAAAAAGTTGTTCTGCTACAAAGGTCTCGACAGCTTTGTGTGGTAAAAGATCTTTCTGCCCATGACATTGTCATGCGGTTGATGCGGAAGGAAAACTATTTGATTGGAATGCTCAACAAAGGTGTATTAGCTTTTCCTATTTCACAGTTGTTTCCAGGCGCTGGTCCTACAGTGAAATCTATTTCTAATGAAATACAGAATCGTGTAATATTGACCAAGACCCTTGAATGGACTTTGAATTGGTGCATCCTTCAGAGTATGTTTGATCGGTATGTTAATTTGTATATAAATGCCTCTTGTTTTAGTTAAGTTTCATCATTTGGTAGATCTGTAATTTGTTCATAATGTATGTAAATTCTTATCATCTATTAGGTAAGAAACACTTCTATTTAGGTTATTTTCCAGAAATGTTGGTTGGTTGAAATGATGAAATGGTCATTTAGATACCTTACAAAATGTTAAGATTTTTGATATCTACATATTTTGGTGGTCTTAAGGGACAATATTTGTGTTATTCTGGACGTTGTTCTCTTAACCCTATATGGTATAGCATTTGGTTGTTTTTCTCATATTGTAACTTTGTGTTTGTATACATTATTGATTTTCCATGTACTTGTATGGTAATCAGTTAGCCAGCTCAGATGACAATGTGATTACAGTATATACTTTCCAATATTTATATTTTTGGTGGTCTTAAGGGACAATATTTGTGTTATTCTGGACGTTGTTCTTTTAACCCTATATGGGATAGCATTTGGTTGTTTTTCTCATATTGTATATTTGTGTTTGTATACATTATTGATTTTCCATTTACTTGTAGGCTAATCAGTTAGCCAGTTCAGATGACAAAGTGATTACAGTATATACTTTCAATATTTATATTCTCCTTTGAACTCTAATTTTTTGTAGAAACTTTTGTGTAAGAAGGGATTTTGTGTCAAATCCAAAGACATTACAAAGGAGGCTTATGGTAGTTGGGTTTGCAATGCTTTTACTCTCTCCGTTTCTTGTCATATTCATGCTAGTGTATCTCTTTCTGAGGCATGCTGAGCAGTTTTATAATCACCCTAGTACTGCATCATCTCGAAGATGGTCAAATCTGTCAAGGTGGATCTTTAGGGAATTCAATGAGGTATTATTCTTCTTGATCGTCATTTTATTGTCTGCCCTTTTGGTGCTTTCATGGTGTTGGAAAGGACCACAAACACTTTGATGTCATACGAGAATTCTCCTAAATGCTTAATCTATTTCATGGAGGCCCTTGAAAGATTCTAATGCATGTATTTCATTCTAGTAACTGAAAAAGATACCATGAGTTGTTTGAAGAGAACCTTTCATATGGATGTAAGTTTTGAAAGTTACCTGAGATTGAATTTGATGTATATGTTTTCTTGTTCTATCTGTGATAAAGGAATTAATTGGTCAAAAGTGGTCTTAATATTATCTATTGATAGGTTGAAAGTGATGCTGCCTAGTTATCATTTTAATCATAAGCACTTGTATCCTTTTGCTTTTATGCTAGAGCTTATTAATAAACATGTGTCGTAGGTGGACCATCTCTTCAAGCACCGGATTAATTGCAGTGTATTGCATGCTTCTGATTATCTCAAGCAATTTCCTTCACCTATCATATCTATAATTGCAAAATTCATCTCTTTTGTATCGGGTGGCTTTGCTGCAATTCTGATCATCATTGCTTTCCTCGAGGAGTCTCTACTTGAGGGCCATGTAATGAATTTCTGTTCATTTTTGCATAATTATACATGATTTCATGATAGTCATTAAAGATCCTTTTAAATGGAAAATATTGCAGATATTTGGGCGGAACTTGTTTTGGTATGCTGCTGTTTTTGGAACTATAACTGCCATTAGCCGGGCCGCCATTACAAATGAGCTTCTGGTCTTGGATGCTGAGGGAGCTATGTCTATGGTGGTTCATCATACTCATTATCTGCCAAAGAGATGGCGTGGCAAAGAAAGTACTGAAACTGTCCGAGTTGAGTTTGCAACCTTATTCCAGGTATAAGGCCTTGGTTTAAAGTTTTCACATTATGATAGACAACCTTATCCGTTCTTTATTTGCATGATAACATAGGTTTGAATTTACTTTGCATGCTCTTATATTTTTTTTATGGTGCAGTATACTGGAATGATGTTACTTGAGGAGATGGCCTCAATTTTCCTCACTCCATACTTGCTTCTGTTTATTGTCCCGAAGGTGATTTCTTGCTTGGAGATAACTTTCTTTAAATGCCATCTAGTATAATGAATTAAGTACTTGGTGTTTTCTTTTTGTAGCGGGTTGATGATATCTTGCTGTTCATTGCTGATTTCACTGTAAATGTTGAAGGTGTTGGCGATGTTTGCAGGTTAGCATGAAAGTTTTCATATTTATCTTTTAAATGTGTATCCCTCATGTCTGGCCATTCTTTTGGGCTTCTTTAATTTTATTTATTTATTAGTGTTGCATTTTCCATGTGTGACTGACAGAACATATTAATATTATATTATGTACCTGATGTTTTCACAGTTTTAGCACCTTTGATTTTCAAAAACATGGAAACAGTCATTATGGTTCCCCTTGCAATGCTCCTCGGAGCTGGAGGAGTTCCCAAGGAAAAATGGAGAAATCGTTGCTGAGGTACGTACTTGTGGGTGAGATTGTCATAAACACCAGACACTGGTCTAATAGAGTTCTATTATATTGTCTATTTATTGAAATTGTTTCAAAG
Source organism: Sphenostylis stenocarpa (assembly GCA_963425845.1). NCBI lineage: Eukaryota > Viridiplantae > Streptophyta > Magnoliopsida > Fabales > Fabaceae > Sphenostylis > Sphenostylis stenocarpa. The sequence continues at coordinate 39,665,876 of OY731398.1, read as the reverse complement.
AATCTTTAACGTTCTGCAACTTCTCTTTTAATTGTTGTCTTTTATCCTGCTTTCAAGCTTTGATGGCAATTGGAATGATTATTATAATGTTGACTTTTTTCTTGGTGAGGGAGGGGGGCAGAGGAAAAGGAATGAATTCTTTGGAAAACAGATAGTGTTATGCTAGTTCCTTAGTTACGGGAAGACAATTAATGTATCTAATTTTTCTTTTAAAATTTGTTTCCATTGCTTTTCTGATGATTTGGAGCCCTATACAAATTAATTTTATCGTTTGAAACTTTTTATCTTCGTAAGCATGAAATTATCAGCTCCATTCTTTTTAATCTTTGATTCTCTTTGTTGTAGTTCATCTTCTTATTTTGTCAATGACTTGTGTGATGTCATTAAATTAATAAAAAGATGATGATAATTTAGGAAAGGACAAATTTGTGCTTTTTCTGGAACAGAGCTAAAGATGATGTTTCTTGTTTGATTTCATTCTACATAAACAATGCTCCTCGAACAACTTATCGAAGAAATCCTTTACTACTTTCTAAATCTTTTACCTTAAAGCAAACAATTTCATTGTTTTGATATATTAATGTGAACTGTGCCGGTATTATTATTTTTGTTGTGTTTTAACTTTTTTTTGTTGCAGCTTTCAGAGCAGTTATTCATCATGGGAACCAAGTGCACAGGGAAAACATTTTTTACTAAATATTAGAAAATTCAGAGAGGAAAAGTTACCAGTACATGGAAACATACCTGCAGCTTCTCCTCCTAGAATATTAAGGGGTATTTCCAACATGGGAAGCAATATTGGAGACAGAAACAGGTTTATGTCCAGGGAAATGCCATACAGTACATTCGGAACTGGAAATCACTTGGGTTCTTTGTGGTTGATTGAAACCAACCAAAACAATCATCCCTATCTCCTTGATTGGTACTATACATCTCGAATCCATGACGTGAACCCAGGAGACGATACTTTAGAACCGTTTGGAGTAATAGAGCATCCTCCTGAAGATCATTGGATGCCCTCCAATATGACACACAATGGAAGTGGGTATGAAGAATACTCAAATGAGAATAGACAAGGTTGGGCTGCATCTCATCTTGCCACGTCCATATCCGTTCCCATTTTCAGGGATAGCTCAATTAATGATCAAGGTTATAATGAACTGTCCCATAATACCAGGAGTCATTGGTGGGCTAGAAGTCACGCCCAACAGGATGTGCAGAATCAGACAAGCTTTTTTGAGCCTCCAGATTTCAATCAGGAAAGATATAATTATTATGATAAGTTTTCTGATAGAGGGTCTGAATATCAAGATTGTGAAATAGGCTTGTACTCTAGAGATGATCATAGATTATCTAGAACATATACAGATGACTTAAGGGACTTAGGGGCTGGGGAACTTAATCTTCATTTTGATGATATTTATAGCAGACCTCCAGAAACCCCACCTGCAAGCTTTTGAGTGACAGCTCTATTCCTCGTTATTTGTTTAGGAGGTTCTTGCCGTTGTCAAAAGCATTGAATGCATGAATTTCCAAGTCTATTCTTTGCTGTAAATAGATTCATTGGAATGAGGTTGAACTGCCAAATGACCCTCAGTTGATGTTTGTTTTGTTTTGGAAGGTCTTAGTTCACCTAAAAGGGGACTCTGGATCCTTCCTTTCTAGGTCTAGGAATCATTAATTGTGTCCAGTTTCCTATAATTCTTTCACCCAATTTCTATTTTCCAAAATACTTTGGTTTGCCCTTATAGTTTGGTTTTCTTTTCTTTTTCCTTTGTTTTCCCTTATCGTATGCTTTTCTTTCCTTTTCCCTTAACTAAATAAGGTGATTTTCAACCATAACTTCCTCTCATTTCCGTCAATATTCTCTCTCGTAATTGTAAGCATTCTTTGTGTTTATGATTTAAACAATTTTTTCTTTATATACTCTTTACAAAATTTCAGAAGGGAAGAGGAAAACTTATATTTTTGTGACTGTAGAAATTGATTTTAATTTAGTTGTTCACGGAACAGGAGCGATGAAAGTAGCAAATAAAGGCCTTTTAAAGGAGTCCATCACAAATAAAATCAATATTATATTAAATATTGAAGTTAGAAAATTTATTTATATATATGTTATTTTTAACCTCTTTAGATTTTATCTAATAGAGAAAAAATATAATTTATAACTTTTTTACTCCCCTCTCAACAATTATATTCTCATATTTTTTTCTATTGAATATAAAATAAAATAAATATTTTTTAATTTTTTCATATTTACACGTTTTCTTTAATTTCTATTATTAAATCTATCTCACCTTTATTTATTTATTTATAATAATTTATAATTTTAGAATAAATATTTATATTTTAAAAGTAATATATATATATATATATATATATATATATATATATTAAATTTTAATAAATTAAAATAAAACACATGCTCTTTTCATCTAGTATATAATGAAATATTTATCTTTTGGTAGAGCCAACAGTGCGCATTAAGTGTGAAAGGTTACTCCTGGTCCACATTTTAATCAGTTTTAAACTTAGTGTTTGTTTAGATTCAATCTTTGATCGACGTTTTCTGACGACTAACTCTCAAGTGGAGGAATATCCATGCACGCAAGAAATCAATCACGAAAATATATTGTTTAGATATTATTTAATATTGTTAAGATATTGTTAGATATTAACCATAATATCAAACAATATCTTCTGTTTGTTCTGCTACTTTCAGTTACTCTGTTAGTTGTATCTCTTTACTGTAAATAGACTACCTTATGTGTGATTTATACACAAGAGAGATTAATTCCAAACTCTATTTCTTCTATATTCAACATGGTATCTAGAGCTTAAGATTATTTTGATTTTTTTTTTCGCCTTTGACCACTATTGAAGTCGCCACCACCGCCGCTATCGCTGTCGGTTATTTGGTAGTGTGAAAGTGCATGTCTAGGAAAGTTCTGACAAGGAAAGACTTGGTATTTAAGCGTGTCCATTAGTGACCCACCTCTCTTTCCTGGAAACTTACCTAGTGTACTGGTTCACGCTGCTGTCACTATCGCCTCTGCCCTTTATGAGTTCTTCCGCTCCTTTTAGTACTTTCAATTCTGTCAGTACTGCGTCTGATCCTTCTATCTACACTAACTATGTTAATGTGTACTTATCCATTGACAAGTTAGCTGACCCTAATTATGCCACATGGTCATCAGACGTCAGATTATGGCTTAAGAATCAGAAGTATCTTGATCATCTTGCCCCGAAAGCACCTACTCTCACTCCTGGTGAGGAAGACCATTGGGACACCATTGATGCTCAATTATGCATGGTTCTCAAGGGTACTCTTGATCCTTCGTTAAAACAAATTTTTCGTTCCTACGAAACATGTGCCAAAATCTGGGAACATGCCAAGTTATTATACACCAATGATACTCAACGTCTCTATGATGTCTGTTCTAAATTTGTAGATGTTATTGCCTCTAGATATCAAGATTCTATGACTGATTATATGGGCAAAATTCATGCTCTTTTTCATGAGTTCAATGAGTTATTGCCTCCTTCCCCCGACCCTACCACCGAGATAGGACAACGATCAAAGTTCTTCATGCTAGGGGCATTACACGGACTTGCTGATCAATATTCACATATTCGTGATCATATTTTGGGTTCTCCGGTTGTCCCCACCTTGACATCGACCTACTCCACTCTTTTGCGTATACCAGCAAAACTCAACCCTGACACACCTGATTCTGTTAATGATTCTTCTGCATTGGTATCTCACTGTGATGATCGAACTCGCCCTCGCAAACAGGGAAAATGGCGTCCTAAGTGTGAACATTGTGGCAAGCTAGGTCACAAGATTGACCAGTGTTATGCATTACATGAGTGTGAACATTGTGGTAAACTAGGTCACAAGATTGACAAGTGTTATGCATTACATGGTCGTCCTACTCGATCTACTACAGTTGCTCAGACTGATCTTTCCCCACCTTTATCTGCTAAGGATCCTCCTTCTTCTATTTCATCAGACACACCTGATATGTTCAACAAATTTCTCAAATGGTATAAGGATCAATAGTCTTCTAGTTGCACTGTGTCTGTCGCACACACAGGTACATCGTTTGCTTGGTCGACCCAATCTTCTTCGGTCCTTGGGTTTTTTATTCGGAGCCACTGATCATATTATTGGTAACAAATCTTTGTTCTCCTCTTTATCCTCTCTTGATCCTTTACCTTTTGTTACACTAGGTGATGGCTCTAGAGTATCATCTCATGGTGTTGGAACTGTTAAACTTTTCCCTTCTTTAACCATTGATAATGTTTTTTATGTCCCTGGGTCTCCTTTTAACCTGTTATCCATCAGTCGTCTAACTCGTTCTCTTGATTGTGTTGTTTCTTTTACCAACAATTCTGTGTGTTTACAGGATCGGAGTTCGAAATAGGTGATTGACACAGGATGTGAGTCTCATGGTCTTTATCATCTTCATCCCTTTACACATGTTGGTGCAGTTATAGAGTCTCCCTCTCTTCTCCATGCTCAGTTAGGTCATCCAAGTCTTGTCAAGTTACAACAACTTGTCCCTGCCTTATCTAAATTGTTTAGTTTGGCATGTGAGTCGTGTCAATTAGGCAAGCATAGTCGTACTTCCTTTTCTCGTAGTGTCACACGTGGTGCTTCGTCCCCTTTGGTCATGGTTCACTCTGACATTTGGGGACCTAGCCGCGTTAAGTCTACTTTAGGTTTTCAATACTTTGTTACTTTCATTGATGATTATTCCAGATGCACTTGGTTATTTTTGATGAAAAATCGTTCTGAATTATTTCATATCTTTCAAACTTTTTTTAATGAAATTCAAACTCAGTTCGGTGTTTCTATTAGAGTTTTGCGCAGTGATAATGGTCGTGAATATCTTTCTCATTCTTTTAAACAATTCATGGCTTCTCATGGTATTTTGCATCAAACTTCTTGTGCTTATACACCTCAACAAAATGGTGTAGCTGAAAGTAAAAATAGACATCTTATTGAAACAACTCGCACTCTTTTAATTCATGGAGAGGTTCCTCAGCATTTTTGGGGTGATGTTCTTCTTACTGCATGTTATCTTGTTAATCGCATGTCATCTTCGGTTCTAGATAATAAAATACCTCATTCCATTTTATTCCCTCATGAACCACTTCATCCCTTACCTCTAAAAGTTTTTGGGTCTACATGTTTTGTTCATAATTTTAGTTCTAATCTTGACAAGTTTTCTCCTAGATCACATAAATGTGTTTTCTTAGGGTTTACAAGATCACAAAAAGGATACAAATGTTTTTCTCCTTCTCTTAACCATTATTTTGTGTCTGCAGATGTCACATTTGATGAGTTCTCTTTTTATTTTAAAAGTCAATCTTCACCTCTGTCTCCATTCAATCTTGTCAACACTCCTAGTACATTTAATGTTCCTGTTGTTTGTGACCCTCTAACTGTGTCTTCTTCACCATTAGATTCTAATCCGCAGTCAACTTCTTCTTCACTGCCTCTTCAGGTTTATAGTTGCCGAAACCAATCACAACCACCACCATGTGACTCTACTCAAGTGCCAACTACTCTGTCTCCTTCGGATGTGACACCTGAGTCTGACCTTCCCATTGCTCTCCGAAAAGGTATCCATTCTACACGTAATCCCTCTCCTCATTATATTGGTTTGAGTTATCATCGACTGTCATTACCTTTTTATACATGTCTTTCCTCTCTTTCTTATGTGATCATTCCAAAAACTGTCCGTGAAGCTTTAGCCAATCCTGGTTGGCGTCAGGCCATGTTAGATGAGCTAAGTGTTCTTCATAATAGTGGAACTTGGGAATTGGTCTCGTTACCGTGTGGGAAATCTGTTGTTGGTTGCAGGTGGGTGTTTGTTATCAAAGTTGGATCTGATGGTACTATTGATCGCATCAAAGCTCGTCTTGTGGCCAAAGGTTATACTCATATTTTTGGGTTGGATTATGGAGATACCTTTTCTCCTGTGGCAAAGATGACTTCTGTTTGTTTATTTATCGCCATGATCACTCTTCAACAATGGCCTTTTTATCAACTAGATGTTAAAAATGCTTTCCTCAATGGTGATTTGCAAGAAGAAATCTATATGGAGCAACCTCCTGAGTTTGTTGCTCAGGGGGAGTCTTCTGGGATGGTATGTCGTCTTCGCAAATCCCTATATGGCCTAAAACAGTCTCCTAGGGCCTGGTTTGGAAAGTTTAGCAAGGTTGTTCAACAATTTGGTATGACTCGGTGTGAAGCAGATCACTCTGTCTTTTATCGACACTCAAGTGCTGGATGTGTTTACTTGATAGTATATGTTGATGACATCGTTCTTACAGGTAGTGATAACCATGACATCTCTCAGTTGAAACAACATCTCTATCACCATTTTCAGACCAAAGATCTTGGCAAATTTAGATATTTCTTGGATATTGAGGTGGCACAGTCCAATGATGATATTGTTATATCTCAAAGGAAGTATACCATAGATATTTTAGAGGAAACTAGGTTGATGAATTCAAAGTCTGTTGATACGCCCATGGATCCCAATACTAAACTTTTACCAAATCAGGGGGAGCTTATACCTGTTCCTGAGCAGTATAGAAGATTGGTTGGAAAATTGAATTATCTTACAGTTACTCATCCTGACATTTCCTTTGCAGTAGGGATGACAATTAAACCCGTCCCCGTGGGGACCGACCCATCCCCGCCCCGAGTTTGATGGGGAAAACTCGAGTTGACTGGGGGCGGGGGCGGGTTCGGGTTTTCCCCGCTTTAAAAAGTCGGGCGGGCGGGGATGGGTAATGCAATCCCCACCCCAACCCCGCCGCGTCCCCGCCCCGACTTTATATTTAAATTTAAATTTTAAAATATTAATATTTTAAAAGTATTTTCTTTTCTTTTTCTATTACATATAAGGTCATTTTTTTATATTTTACCAATTTTTATTTTTCTTCTACCTATTTTTTAATTTTTTATATCAATTAATTTATTATATTATTCTCTCTTATACCTTGTAGTTTTTCATATCTTCTTAATCTCTCTCATCAATTTGTTTTTTTTTTCAATCTTTTCAATCAATTTGATGAACATAGATAATTTTTTTATTCTTTATCTTTTTCTAAATATTTTACATAAATATTAATAGTAACTAATATTATTTTATTTATAATTTATATTTATTAGGTTTTATTATGTCATTTTTTTATCTTATTATTCTTATTTATCATATATCAAATTTTATCTTAATAAAATAATTGTATTTTAAAGGATTAAAGGAATTGATAATTTAAACTTTTATTACTTTGAATTAATTGAATAATAATTAACTTATTAAATATTTCATTATAAACTATATATTTCATATTTTTAAATTACAACTTAAAAATGAATTAACTTATATATATAATCAAATGTTTGAATACAGTATTATAATAATAATGATAATGTTATAAGTATTCAAATATTTGAATACAGTATTATAATAATAATAATAATGTTATAAATAAAAAATGATTAAATATTTCTTTTACATACATATTTTAATATAAATATAATAAATTAAAATGTATATTTAATTAATAATTATTATAAATTATAAAATTATAAATATTTATTTATATATAAAAAATAGATAGTAAAATTAATTTATTATAAATGTAATTATCTTTTTAAAAATAATATAGATCGGGGACGAGGCGGGACGGGAACCCGATACCCGACGGGACGGGCGGGACTGGGAACCCGAAACCCAGCGGGGACGGGGATGAGGACTTAATTTCTAACCCCGGCGGGGATCGGGGGCGGGGACGGAGATGATTAAAAAAGTCGGGGGCGGGGATCGGGGAGGCAAAACCCGCCCCCGCCCCGCCCCATTGCCATGCCTACTTTGCAGTCAGTGTGGTAAGTCAATTTCTTAATTCCCCATGTGAAGATCATTGGAATGCAGTCATTCGTATCTTAAAGTATATTAAAGGATCTACTGGAAAATGATTGTTATATGATTCTAATAATCATACAAGAGTTATTTGCTACTCAGATGCTAATTGGGCAGGATCTCCTTCGGATAGAAGATCTACATCTGGATATTGTGTCTCCATTGGTGGTAACTTGGTCTCATGGAAAAGTAAGAAACAAAGTGTTGTGGCAAGATCTAGTGCAGAAGCAGAATATAGAGCTATGGCCTCAGCTGCTTGTGAACTTGTTTGGCTCAAGCAATTGCTTAGAGAGTTACAATTTGGAGATATCACTCAAATGTCACTTGTGTGTGACAATCAGGCTACTCTTCATATTAGTTCTAATCCCGTCTTTCATGAGAGGACCAAACACATTGAGATTGACTGTCATTTCATTCGAGAAAAGATTATGTCTGGAGACATCAAGACTGAATTTGTTAACTCAAGTGATCAGTTAGCAGATATTTTTACTAAATATTTACGGGGTCCTAGAATTGATTATATTTGTAACAAGCTTGACACATACGATTTGTATGCTCCAGCTTGAGGGGAGTGTTAGATATTGTTTAGATATTATTTAATATTGTTAAGATATTGTTAGATATTAACCATAATATCAAACAATATCTTCCGATTATTCTGTTACTTTCAGTTACTCTTTTAGTTGTATCTCTCTACTATAAATAGACCATCCTATGTGTGATTTATACACAAGGGAGATTAATCCCAAACTCTATTTCTTCTATATTCAACAAAATCAAATAAGAAAACTAATTTATACTCTTTAGAAGCCAGTTTATGAAATTCAATTACTTATCAAATAAATATCTTCCAATTTTAAACCAACTCTCTTAGTTTGGAAACCCAGAATATTCAAGTTATATGAAACTTTAAATTTAAAGGTCGTAAAAAAATAATCTTGTGTTTTAAGCATGTGATAGCTAGTTTAGTTTCAATTGTATGAAAAAAAATCTATTTAAAGAGGTCATACATATTTGATTTTTATATAATATTTTCCTAGTATCATCCTTCATAATGGACATGCTTCTTATTAAGAAGAATAAGTTTCTGAACCTCTCTCAAAAGCCCTCCAAATCAACTAAAAGTTGGAGCTGAGCTTGAGGAAGCTTTTGAAAATGCATGGATGCAATGCAAAGAAGCTTATGCAGCTGATTATATATTTCATTTTATTTTATATGATACAATACAAGGCACTGCCATTTCTTATAATTAAAAAGCTGGAGATGGACAAACATGTAACAGTATTTAGAAAGGAGTAGAGGGCCATGAAATTGATGGAGAATGAATGATAATTATGTTGGTGTGCTGAAATTGAGGCTGTGAATATGCTGTCTCGTCCATACTTTGAAGAATGTTGCACAAAAGAGTTTAGACAAAGAAGGACAATGAGTGATAAGTCAGGCAAAACACTTGTACTATATTGTCGGTATCCTTTCTGAGATATTTTCAGATATCATAATACCATGTTTGGGACCAAAAAATAAAGCAAACCATACTTATATTGTTTTATGTTGCACTTTGTATATAGACAGAGATTATAAACATGAAGGAAAGCTGCGTGCAAGTAATCATTTCCTTTCATTTGTGATTTAAGCAATGACATTGGCATGTCTCTATTTCTTTTTCAACATTCCTAATGTCAAAAGTTCCATCTCACACTATATATATCATTGCCAAAATCACTAACTTTTTTTTTTTTTTTTTCTATTGTCTATGTGTCACTCCTTACTGAGCCTGGACAAGTAAAATTTCAAGATCTCACTGACATAACTAAAAGAGACCAAATGAAAGAAACAAAAAATTGCCATTTTCTTACATTAACGAAATGGAAAGAGTGATATTGGACCTCTGCTATTACAATCTTCGCTGGCACTAGCCTGATTTTGATGCCTATTATTCTGTTCTATGATGGTTTGAAAATCTAAGTAAACTTGCCTATCGTTTGCTGAATCCATTGAGAAAGATCTTCGAATAGGCTGAATAGAAAACTGCTCATCTTTCTTCCTAACATCAATGCACTCATCTCCCATGATGGAAACATTCCTTGTAATGGAGTGACTTCTACTCTGTACTGTTATTTCCCTTGAGTCACTTCTTTCTTGTTGCATCTGAGGCAGTGCTACGCCACGTTCTCCCCCGAGTTCAATTACCACGAAATCCTCTTCACTGCCCGTGTAAGAGAACATTTGAGAGTCCTGAGGAGAAGAGCTTGGAGCTATGACATGATCCATTGGAAAGTGTGTGTTTCCCGAAAGAATGCTTGATCTACAAAGAGGGCAATTGGCATTGGTTTGAAGCCAAATGTCAATGCAATGCAAGTGAAAGGCATGTTTGCAAATGGGAAGAACTTTTAGCATATCATGATCTTGAAACTCAGTCAAACAAACCACGCAGCCAAACACACTTTGATTCTTTTCAACTTCTCCTTTTGTGAATTGAAGTGTCGGGATTTCTCTGATGTCAGATTCATCAAGTCCTTGGTTCCACATCCTTGGAGAGAGTGCTATGAAGGGGTCTTGATCTTCATGTTGTGAGGTACAAAGGGTGGAGATCCATCTCAAGGGGTTAAGTAGGTACCAGTTTGAGAAGCATTTGGTCACAAGAGTTAAGTAGGTGATGAGTATGAAAGCAGAGACAAAGATGCTGGGAACAATGATGGCCAGTACAGGCAAAGCAGAAGCAGAATCTGAAGCAGGTTGTGGTGTGTGATGTATGAGCTTGTAAGAGGGGTTGTGGTTCAGAGCCATTTGAAACCTTCGAATGGGAGATAAATGAAAACTTTGATAGTTCCTACTCTTCCTAGAAATGTAACGATCTTGTTTTGGAAAGAAAGGTGTGATGAAAGTGAAATGACCATAAAATTAATGCGTTTGGATCAGTCCTTAGTTGTGCGGAACAGACACATGTCTTGGTCAAAATGAAAAGGAACAACACCAAGATAAGCACGAGGGGTCAGGTTTCACTCATATACAATGAGGGTTATTCCTTCCCCAATAAAAGAAAAATAGCTTTACCACCAAGTGTAACACTTCAACATCACTGACTTCTTTTTCACCACAGTTTAACTTAGCTGTCAAAATTTAACCTCTTGTTATTAAAAAAATAAATTTGTTCTTCTATGCCAGTACAACTTGGAGGTCGAGGGTTGAGAGTTGCTTCAGGATGGTCACAGTGGATACCATTTGTAAATACTTTGACGTGAGCTTAGTGAGTTTTATCTTAACTTGAGGTTTGGAGTCCATTTAGCATACCTCTACTAATCTAGGCATGACCATGAGTATATATATATATATATATATATATATATATATATGGTAGTAGCAGCCCAATGGATATTTATAAGCCCAAAAGGATTACTAGAAGACCTCAAGATTGGGATAAGTACATCCATTGTGTGGAAGAACATCTTAAATTATGCTTTGTGGGATAAGTTACTTTCTCAATCCTCAATTTAGGAAAAAATATATTTTACTGTCATCAAATACTATACTCCGATTATCTACCGTGTTTTGATTGAAAGTTGAATTCAGAAAAGGACTACGTTTAAGTTGAATTAAAGTTCATACTGAATATTGATAACTAAGTGAAGCATAGTAATGTCATTTTTTCTATTATCCCGATGATGGGGCTTTTAAGACTTTGATCAAGGGCATTCTTTGGTGAGGAGGTTCACTCTTTATTAAGAAGATTAAGGATGCAGTTTTTGACAAATGACACCAACCTTGTTCTTGAACTATGTATGGCAATATAACTTGGGGTCAAAGGGTTAAGAGTTTTTCGATGAGTTTTATGATGGATGGAAACTTCGGCACAATGACTTGTACAATGTTCTTCTTAAATTGTGTTTAAATGCTTTGGTACATGTGCGTTTTTTCACAGGTATGAAGAACATGGATGAATTTAACATATAATAATTACGAATGAGAACTATAACTGTGATGGATAACATGTAGGATTCCTTAAACATGATTTTATTATTTATTGATTTGTTGTATGCTAACTTGTATAGCAGGTCATGTGTCACATGACATTTGATCAAGTTAGAATCATAGGACGTAAGTACCCTAATTCAAATTAAGAGGGGATGCATCTATTTTTTGCAATGTCCCCCGTTTTCTCATTTTAAACGTGTTAAATTTAATGTAATCATATACTATCGTGTTTGGGAAGTAGTTTTACCTGGGATGATGGCACCCTTATGTCTGTCGTCTTTTTCTTTATTCGATCTGAGCTTTTGTTTCTGTCCTTTTGATTTCCAACATTTGTTGACTCCAACAACCCTTTGTACAATATAATCTCTCTGTCCATTGAATTTCATCAAAAAATGCCACCAAAAAGCAATGGAGAAAAACTCGTTTCAAACGGGGTCAATGTCCGTCTTATTCAACTTCCTTTCAGATTCAGAAACAAGACCTGCAAACTCGAAATCACTTCCAACAACAGCGTTCCTGTGATTTATCTTAGCTCAGTCATGCACATGAAGGTGATTCTGCTACTAATTACACATAAAACTCTCTCTCACTCTCATTTTGGTCAAAATATGCAAATTCCAAAGCTCAATAAAGTGGATCAGTTACACACAGTTGTATAAATGCGTTTTTTTTTTTTTTAATTACTAGCAGACCCGACATATGTTATTGAAAAGGTTCGTTTATGGTGGGACAGGGGAATCCTATGACATCATCCTCGGGAGCATTTACAGCAACCTTGTCTCAAAATCCCTGCTTTATATGGATAAGTGATGCTATGCCTACATAAATTCTTGCAAGTGCAACTGTGGTCTAATCCTAATTAAGACTATGTTTGGCATGTTCTGTTGCACTAATTACAAATTAAGAGTTAGCATCAAGGATTAAGATTACAGTAGTAAAGAAATTTGAATCAAGAGTTTTGTGGGGATAATATGCGAAGGGCTTGAAATTACTTAAGCATCAAGTTCCGGATGAACTTTTCTCTGGACATTTACAGAATAGAAAATGATAAAATAAATTAAATTTCTTATATAAGTTAAAATTATCTTACCTTCTTAACATTTTATAGATTTTTTTTTTCATTTATACAACCAACCAAATACTAATCAGGAACCATGTTTGAATCACCCGAACCTCATGATTGTTTAAGGTTACATGTCTTCAAAGGGGCAGAGTGGAGAGATATTGGTCTCTTCCTCATGCATCACTCATCAATTGCAGGTAGAATTTTGCTATTTATAAAGTCCTTAGTCAAATCATTTGATTCCTCTTAATTATATTTTAACCAAATCTACAAATCAGCCAATCAGGACAAGGACTGGTTCCCTCCTCTGTTTTAGATTTGGTTTTGATTGTTTTGTATTTTTGGCACATCATTAGCAATGGAACGCTAAAGAAAACTGAGCATCAAGTTGTAACAAATCAAGTAACCTTGCATAACTGCAGTCCTTTTGTAAATCCATCATAAGAACAAATATGTGATATAGTAAAATGATGATTTGTTCTTCTTTTATATGAACCCAATTGCATGCTTATGCAGGCATAAAATGTCTTTTACAATTGTGAAATCAGCAAGTAATTAACAATAGCCAGAGTATTGACACCAGTGATTAAGTAAAATAATATTAAGTTGGTTTTATGTGTTTTTCTGCAAAAAAAGACGTCACTGATAGACTAGTCCAGGTGTGTTATGCACCACAGGGGACAAGGGAGAAACGAAGATGCAGATCGTCATGCTGCTACGTTTTCATATATTATTATTTTAGTTTGACTTGTTACTGTGTTATATCTCAGAAAAACGGTTTGAGTTGACATCCACATCAAATAATGCAAATCGAGAAGGCCAGTAGGTTCAGTTTCATTTCAACCTAAAACCATGATGTAAGATGATGGCTATTTGATATTCTAATGAAGTTCAATGTTTCTCCTTCATTAGAATACTTTTAACCACGTGATGAAATTCATCTAATATTTTTACGTCTCAATCCTATCCTTTAAATTAATACATAGTAATCTTCTCAGAGAATTTCCACTACTTAATTGATCTTGGGACCAGAGGATCATTAGTTTAGGGAAACAAGTGGCTAAGGGAATACAAATGGTTATTTTTCTATATCCCAATTTCTATTATATATTGCTAATAATGATTCGATTAGCTTTAGCATAAACTTGCACTGCATGATCCTTCTGACCTCACCGTCTGTCCTATTATAACTAGGAAACCGAAAGGGTGACTTTGTGTGAGAATAATCCAATCAAAAATTTGCATAAGTGACAGCCTTTAGCAGTGATGATCACTATGTGATCCACATGCACTGAACACTAAAACCAATCTCCATCAAGGGGTAGCTTAAAGGTTGATAATTTTTCATTTATTCTCATTCATTGAATGTGCTCAATCTATGGTAAATTTCCACACATAGTCAAGATTACATACATATATTGTTTGCTCAATATAAAAAGGCCAAGCCAAGTTAAACAAATGTGGCACAATATATGGAGGACTTAAAGGAAAAGGTCAATGAAGGGGAACCAAAGGAAATAAAGTATAGAGGAGTAAGGAGGAGGCCATGGGGAAAGTTTGCTGCAGAGATTAGAGATTCGGCTAGACATGGAGCTCGTGTGTGGCTTGGGACCTTTAACACTGCTGAGGAGGCAGCAAGAGCTTACGATCGTGCTGCCTTTGAAATGAGAGGAACAATGGCCATTCTCAACTTCCCACATGAACACCTTCCTTGCAATGTGGCCACTTTCAGCAACAAGTCCTCATCATCTAAGACTGAACTTGGTAAACAAGTTGTCGTATTTGAGTATCTGGATGACAAATTGTTAGAGGAACTCCTTGATTGTGATGACAAAACCGGCAATGAACACTTCGACAAGTAGGCTCATCCAAGATTTGTATGTGCTTGTGTTCAATTAAATAGAGTAACCATGGCACGTGGTTATACAATTTTGTTCACAGAGTACGTGTATTTTATATGGGGACTATACAATTTGAGTAAAATAGGGTTTGGGTAAGTTGTAACAGAAATGAATTTTTATTTTTATCCAGTAATTATTTATCTATCACAGTTCACTCCAATCTAATCTAACTTACCTATATTTTAAAAAATTAATAATTTTTAATCAAACACAATCTTACGTAAATAGATTAACTAGCTAATTATGTATTAATTAAAAATTAAAAAATATATTTATATATTTATACTAAAATAAATAATTTAAAATATTTAAATAAAAATTTAAAATTTAAAACATGTTTTTAAAATTTAAATTATATTAATAAAATTATTTTTATTTAAAATACAATGATTTAATATATAAATTATAAAAGAATAAATTCAGTAAATCTCAATATAAAAATAAAAACTTAATATTTTTTATTATTATTTATTTTATAATAATTTAATAATCTAAAATAATAATTAATTTTAATAATTAAATATTAAAATAAATAATTATTAAAAACTTACTTTAATATTTATTTATAAAATAAATAAAATCTTATCAAAATAATTTATAATACATATATATTTTTAATAAAATAATATTATCTTTTAAAAATAATTATTATTATATAAAATAGATAAATAAATTTACAGACTAATCTTAACTCATATAATTCATGATAATCCAAACAGATCCTATATCAAAATAAATCTAATTTAATTTAAGTTATAATTTTTTTTTAAATTTTTATGTATTTGATACCAATTTAATATCTAACGATTAATAATTAACAAAAAGACTAATTAAGTGTTTTAGTGTTATTTTTTCTCTATTCATAAGTAATGATACTCCTAGGCCAACAGAAAATGACCTAAGTAGGCAAACTAGCTTATATTTCCCCGTTTAATATTGTAAGTTTAGTCGTGTTTGCACCGTTAATAACAACATAAGTAATAAAATAATAAAGAAGTAGCAACGCTGGCCAACAATAAAATATGATCAAACTATAAAATGCGTTAGAGACTCTTAACTATAACAAAAATTACAATAAAATAGCTGGTAGTATTACATTAAAAAGACACAAAAATACATCTACGTTGCTATTATTATACGCATTCACATATTATTATTATTATTATTTTAAAATCGATCTAATTAATTTATTTTGTTCTGTGACATTTTAAATAAAATATATGGATAATTGTTTTAGAAAATAAAATATGGCGGCGAGCATCTAGATCCTAGACTCTAGATTCTATCTTATTTGTTTAATATTGGTGTGTGTATTATTTAGATCCAAATATCATTATGACTTTCTTTTTATAGTAAGTTGAATAAAATAGACTTTGCATTTGTTGTCTTCGTATTTATTTTATGTTATCTTTTTACATAATGCTTAAGAGTCAATACATGCGGCTTTTATAAGAAAATATAAAATTGAAAATCCTATTTTACTTAATGACGTTGTGTGCTATATTTTATACCCTAAGATTTTTGTAGGACGAATTTTTTTTAGACATGGTGAGGAAGGAAGAGAATATAGGTTAAGGATAGATTTTCCAAAACAAGAGAAAAATGTGAAAAGTTTAACATGTTATGTTACTAGTAGTTTTCATAAATTTATAATAAAATAATGTATTACATTTTATTTTTAGAAACAATAAAGAGACAGAAAAACAATTTATATATATATATATATATATATATATATAATTTATATAATAATAAATCAAAATATATTAATATAATAATTTATAAAATTTATATCTGCGTGAAAAATATAAATATTAAAGAATGTTTTAAACTTATACTACACAAAATAATTCACTTCACTTAATTACAAAAAATTAAAGATAATAAGTAATGAAAGGATATTAAACAATTGTAATTCATCATCAATCAACAATTATAATTTACAGCTGTTATTAGCAAATTTATTAATGTATAAAAAAAAGTTAAGAAAAATATTAAAGTTTTAAAATGGAAAATGACAATGAAAACAATTTTTTACGTTTCGTTTACAAATTTTTGTTTTATTTTTAATAGAGTTAAATTTATTTTTGTGAAATTTATTTTTATAATACATTTATTTTGCTGTTATTTAATTTTTATATACATTTATATTTTTTGACTTTACTTGAAATTAATACTAAAAATTTAAATTATATAAAAGATGGATAGAAATTGATATTGTATTAATTATTAAATGATAAAAAATAATTAAGTAATTAAAAGAATTCTTAGAATCCACGTAATAATAATTAAAGTGGTTCAACACAAAAATATCGAAATTAATAACAACGAACATGTGAAATTCACCAGAAACAACATTAACAAAACAAGATATATTAATATAAATTTGAATATGAATAAAATACAATGTCAAATAGATAATTATAAATAATCGTTAATGAGTATTTTATATGTAGTATATAATTATCAATAGTATAATTTTATTTTATTTGAAGGGATAGATGATAATTTATAAATGATAATAACTTAATAAATATACATCTTTAAAAAATAAATAATTAAAAAAAATAACGATAACAGAAATAAAATAACACATATAATTTTTTTTATAAGAATAGAATATATACCTTTTATGTTATTATATATTGTCTTCAAGATAATTGATACTTGGCACTGATTATAAATATATTGTATATAAAAATGTCATTACTTTTATTATTAATGAATAATACATATTTAATAAAAAATAATTTAAAAAATAGTACAAATCTGTTATGTTATATTTCATAGATTATTAGTTAATTGATATAAAATATTGTATCATAAAAATCCGTAGTGTAAAGAAGGAAATCGTAGAGTAATATATATTCTTTAAAGCTTTTTAGTAACTAACAACTGAGAAATATTTTGCCATTCATGTTCTCCTAAATTAGAAATTTGAAAACACAGGGAAGAGTTTAAGAGGGAAAAATGTCATGGTAGAAGTGGAAGAAATGAAAGCCAAATCTCTTTTCTTTGCAATTGTCATGCTCTATAATGTATATATTATTAATAAACATATACTATTTAGTTTTCAAAAATATAGAATCAAATGCTATTTATTTTTTCTTTCATTGTTCTCAATCTTGACATTATTCAAACAAAATACAACAAATATAAAAAATGTTGAAATAAGACTACGCAATTCATGCAACAAATTCTGCTAGCAGTCATTTTATACCAGACAGAGAATTCTAGGTGATGAGGCGGCGCGTTTCACCATCATTGGTCCTGCCATTGAAGCACTGCTTCAAGCCTTTGAAATTGCATCAATTGACTCACGTGCGTAAAGTACTAGTAGTAGTAATCTAAACCTGGAAAATTTAATGAGGACTAGGTCCAATCATTTGTTTATTTCAATTACACCATCATCCACTAATCCTAACTCAACCTTTCTTAATTAATTCACTCCCAATTTGAACATCCTCCATTGGTTAATTCACCCCCCGAATCCCATACGCTTTCCTTCTCTTTTCATTCGATATATAAAGTTCAAGCCACTCAACTTTTGTTCGTAGAAAACAAAAAATTACTAAATCAAAGCCTAGAATGGATTTTAATTCTTCTCAACTTTCATACCAAAGTCTAGAATCCCATCTCAACTCATGGGAAGAGTTATTTTTGTTCGACAACCTTCCCTTGAACAATGCAACAAATGAATCGTCCTTGGACTCCAAATCCTCATCCTCCATTGGAGAAATGGAGTTACAAGAGCACACCTCTGGTATTACACATGATGGTTCAAATCCACAACCTGTATCAATAGCCCCAACAACGAAAGAGAAGAGACCCTATAGAGGAGTAAGAAGAAGGCCATGGGGAAAATTCGCAGCAGAAATAAGAGACCCTACAAGAAATGGTGTTCGAGTATGGATTGGAACATTTGACACTGCTGAAGCAGCTGCTATAGCTTATGATCAAGCAGCTTTCTTGACAAGGGGTGTTCTTGCTACCCTTAACTTTTCAGCACAAGTGGTGGTGGAGTCCCTCCATGACATGGGTTTCAAGGCACTGAAAAATGGTGTCTCGCCCTTGCTGGAACTCAAAAGGATGCACGTGATGAGAACGAAATCTAGGGTTAGAAGGAGTGGTGGTAAAAAGGTTAAAAGGGGTTGCAGCAACGGGAAATTGGAGGCTGCTACTGAAAGTGTGTTGGTGTTGGAGGATTTGGGTCCTGAATACCTCGACCAACTTTTGAGCTTCACTTCCCCTGGTTCTTGGTGCTGAATTTTGTTGAGTCGTTATTGACTGAGAAGTTTCAAACAACAAAACCTTTATACATTTATTTATACTCATTCATTCATTATTCACAGCTTGTATTTATTCTTAAAGTGGTCCTTAAAGCATCTCTAATACTTAAATATTTTATTAGGAGTCTCTGAATCATTTAAAAATAAAAAAATTATTTAAAATTAAAAGAAAATTATTTAAGTCATTGATGTCAGACCATAATAAAATATTTAATTTTAAATAATTTTAGTTAAAAATTTTCTTTAAAAATACTCTTAATTAATTAATTTATTTTCTTCTTGTTAACAGAAAAATTGGTTCAAATAGTATATTTTTAGGATAAGACTTATAACATAATTACACATATTAATAAAAATAATTAATTAAATTAAATTTATAAAAATATTAACAATGTACGCAATAAACCTTTATTAGTATTGATTTTTAATTTATATTATTCATTAATATTAAATATAAATGCTCATAATATTTAATAAAAATAAACAAGAAAATTAAATATAAGATTATATAAAAACAATAACATACGTTTAAATGAATAAAAAATTTCTTATGCGGAAGGAAATAATTAATAACAACAAATGATTAAAATTTACTCATATATATATATATATAATTAGATTAGATAACAGAAAAATAAATGATGAAGATAAAAAAAATTAAGTACGTGATGTCAATCTGGTTTATATGTATGCTTAATTTAATAATTAATCCATGTTTTTATTTTATTTTTATATTTACGATCACATGAGAATGTAATGAAATTTTTTTTGAAATATTTATTTTAATGCAAAGAACTTTGCAAATAATTTATTCCCCTGTTTATAAAACTCAAACTAGAAGTGTCGTTTGTTTCTTTTTTACTTGATTCATAATATTCCTTATGTTAACTATTTATGCTTTTATATAAAAACTAAAAAATGTAATAAAAATTTCACGACTCTAATGAAATACTACCTAGGTTTCTTTATAAGACATTAACAACTAATTTACATTAATAAGATTGATTAATTTAGTTAGTAATATTAAATTTGTTTAAGGTATCTTTTTAAATAAATAATTTTAGATTAAAAACTAGATTTGACCTACTTTTTCGAAAGTTTAGTTTGATCTGGACTTGATGTAAATTTCTCATTAACTCTTGTGGATAGCCTGAATAGCTTTATCTCCAATAAAGTTATAATTAACAAAAATAAAATACTTAACATTATTTTTAATTTTAATAACAATAGATAAATAAAAAAGCATTCTAAAAGTCAGTTAAAAAACCAGGCCTTGGATCCTAATAAAATAAACTTAAATAATTACAAAAGAGTTGATAAATAATGTTTAGAAGCAATAAATTATGCATATTGTTACCAAATTATTATGTGTTGTGTTGCACAATTCTTTCTCGATGAACGAATTACAATAGCTGTATATAATAATATGTATTATGTATTTCAGCATAATCTTCTCAAAATATATAATAAAACTATTTTGTTTCATCATTTCTTGACAACATTTATTATATGCAAAGAAAATACATTTTATTTTGTATTTTTAATTTTTAAAATGTTTTAAAAGGATGTGAATTTTTATTTTAAAAATTTATTATTTTACTAATATATTTTTTATACTAAGTTCGAACTTGTACTCTCGTGAAATCTCAATTATTTAATGCATTTTATTCATTTATAAATTCACGTTTGACTACAGGATTGGAAACTTTTACCACAAGGCTTGATAATTAATTCTTGAGTAATATATATATATATATATATATATATATATATATATATATATATATATATATATATATATATATATATATATATTCTTACTACTTAGATTTAATTCTAATTTATCTCTATAAAGTTGATTTATAAGATAAAATTTATTCTCTATTTTAGCTATAATAATAATTTATATAACTTTAATTTAACTTTTCAAGCAAATTTTAATTTATTTTAGAATTTAGAATTTATATTTAATTTAACTATACAAAATATATAAAAGTTATTTTTCATTTTTACACTACATTTTTCAGGATATAAGATCCTGGATTAGACAAAATATAGCTCAAGAAAAAGGATTATAGTAAAATATAAAAGATTTTCAATATTTATGATGATTTATATATGTTGCAACATGTAGCATATTAGCTGACATTGTGTTCCTTGTTGTAATTTATCTATTTGTTTAAAGTTTGAATCAAATTCGACGGCTTATTATTAGTCAAAATATTAGGATTAAAATAGAAGGCATAATTAGCATGTTTACAGCGAGGGTTTGTATTTGGACCAAACTTATCTAAATTAACAAACTAACTGAAAAAAATAATTAAAGAGCAAAAATTATTATTTTTGTTATTTAATTCCAACATAAAACCAATCGACAATATGTGGAGAAGATTAAATCATACCAAATAATCTAAGATAGGTAATGCGGGACTTTGAACAGTTTTCATCAGATTAATTTTGGTTTCGTGAAGTTTAGTCACGGTTTAGATTAATTTATTTTTTATCAACATTATCTAGGAATATGCTGTTTCAGGAAAAGAACAAAGTTAAAATTAAACATGAGGTAATTGAAAACATGTATTTTACAAAACTCGTTGGAACAATCCGGCCAAAATGAATTAATCTGGTTCAATTATTAAATCCAAGAGAAAATATCACTTAAAAAATAACTCTGGTTAATTTAATTTCATGATTTTTTTTATTTCTTCAAAATAAACTGAACTAATTAATCATGAAATTTATACAATTTGCCTGCTATTAAAGGTATCAACTTAGTTTGGATTTTTCAATTTTAAATTTTAAATTCAATCATATATTTTATACCCTCTTTGCTCTAAATATTTTGTTAACTAATAATGATTATCAGATTTGAATACAAGTTTTTTTATAAATTATTCAAAAATTTACCTCTTAAATGATCTTAAAAAGTTAATTTTATTATTAATTAATGGATTAAGCAACTATTGTTACGTTGTTACAATTAATATTTCATAATTAGATATAAATATAAAAATATAATAATAATAATAATAATAATAATAATATTTTAGATTTTTTTACTTATTATATATAGATTATATAATTTCTGTTACATTATCATGTGTGAAAATAGAATTATCATTCATCAAAATTCATTAAGTTCATCAATCGTTATCACGACCATTCTAAAAAATAATTATTATATATGATCTAGATTTTTTAACCAGAAGTCTCACCAACATAATCGAGCCTTTTATCAATTCAACATCAAGATAAGTTTTGGTTTGATTTTAGTCTGACATTAAAGGTTAATTGTCCTAATTGATTAGTCTCATAAGTTGAGAAGCTCATACCTACATGACAAGTTTATTTTAAAACAAAAATTATTACCGTCAAATTACTTACCGGTAATTTTGTTACATATTGTGTTTTATTTTTATCCAAATTTTATTATCCATGATGTTTTTTATATACCACATTTTAATTTTAATCTTCTATATATTTCTAAATTAATTTCCAACTTACTCTACACTTTTACTATTTTTACAAATATCTATATATAAATTCATCGAAGACAATTGATTTAAGCAAATTATAAAAGACCTCTACCATTTTGGTATTATATCTCACCATCATAAACATAAGAACAACATTTTTACTATTATTATTACCTCCAACATTTGACATTATAGGTTAAGTTATGAAAATAGATTGAATATTTTACATCAACAAATTTTCTTTATTTCTAAGTATGTCAATGAATATTGTGACGTTTGTATTTAACTAAATAAAGAAAATTCCTTTATTCATCCAGTATTAATAAAATATTTAAATTTTTTGAACTTATTCATATCGATATTTAACGAACCTATTCTAGAACTTTAGACATTGTCACACGAATTTTCTAACTAGTCTTTACACATGAGTTATTTTGTTTAGATTAAAGAAAGAGGTCAAATCACATGTGCATAATTTTATATATCATGTTGAAAATTAATTTTATACAAAAGTTAAGAACATTCGTTTTGATAATGAACTCAAAATTTTTTAAGAGATTTTTTACATCAAAAGACATCTTACACCAAATAAATTGTGTTTAGACACCAACAAAGGAGTTGAAAGAAAATATCAAAATACATAATGTAGCAAGAACTTTTATATTTCAATCTTATTTTCTTAGTCATTTATGGTCTTATGCCATTAAACATGTTATTTACTTAATCAATTGAGTTCATAGCCAATCAATTGAAAAGTTCCTTTAAACTTTTACATAATCAAGTCACACATTTTCAAGAATTTAATATTTTTTGTTGTAGTTTATGTGTCAACCCACGTTGCAATTTGTCATGAATTTGATCACGATCTAGATGTGGGTTTAGATAATTGTCTTCTCTTAACCAAAGTTCTAGAGAAGAGATTTTGGACCATTCTTATAGATGCTTAGGTTGTCTAATTTACCTTACAAATATCCATCCAAACATTATTTGTTACATAATAATTGATTTTGTTCCTGTCAAGAACCACTCAAGTTCATTTCAAATCTACTACCAAAATGCTTTGTATCTAAAGAGTTATCTCAATAAAGATTTTTTTTAGCAAGAAATCGTTAATTCAAATTGAGTGATGCAAGTTAGATTATTTGTATAGATTTTTACATATCTATTATAGAGTATTGTTTCTTCATAGAAAAGTTTTTAATTTTTTTTAAGAGTAAGTTCCATATAATTGCTATTCTGATTTATCATTAACAAATTACACTACAAGAAAAATCAAAATTTTCTACGGATAGAAATTCATCGGTAATTGTGTTGTCGGTAAATATTACAAATTTACCGACAACACAATTTTATATTTCTATTTTTTTTAGAGGATTCAAACTCAGTACTTTAGAGTTGGAAGTTAATACTCCGACCACATTAGGCTACTAAAATTTTTTAATAATAATTTACAAATAAATTATATTTATATACAAATAAATATATATCCGTGTAAATATATAAATACAAATATATTTATATATTTTGATATATTTATATATATTTATATAGTTATATATATTTATATGTTAGATGCGAGAATGCGCTCGACGGTGAAAGTGTTTATCGTATTATTTAGAATATATTTAAAATTAAGTAATTATTATATAGTTTTAAATATTTAATTTAATGTTGATTTTAAAAAATATACTTTAAATTCGATCGATAAATGAATAAATAATTACCGACGGATATATTCGATCGGTAACTAATTGTCCATTTAGTAAAATTATTAATTTATCGATAAATATATTCGATCAGTAATTATTTTTTTATTTATTCATAGATTTACCGATCGGATATATCCGTCGAGTAATTATTTGTTTATTTACCGACGAATGTACCGAACGGATATATTCGATCGAAAATTAATTATTTATTTACCGACGGATTTATTAACGGATATATTTGTCGATAATTAATTGTTCATTTATCGATAAATATATCCAGTCGGTAAGATCAAATTCTACAATTACTCTAAATTTGTTGATAATTTCCGTCGATAATCACTTATTTTCTGATGACTCTATATCCAATTCTAAATAAGAAAATTATTGTAATAGTAAACATTTTGATATTGACCGGCATTTTAATTTGATGTAATACATTTTATCATATATCTTTCTCTAATCAATTGAGTAACATCTTCACTAAAATCTTAACTCTATCACTATTTAAAATCAATTTATCCAAACTTAAGCTTATTGATATATTTGAACTTTAGTTTATAATGACTATGAGAAAATAATGAAAATTTCTTTATTCATGATATTAATATTTAAAAAAATTTAAATTGTTATAAATAGAATTACGTAATTGTAATTATGTTATATTTTAAAATTCAATGCTTGAGATGATCATTCTTTTATTGTTTATCTTTTATTCTAAATAATGTAAATTTCTATTAATAAAAAAATTGGATTTTCATGTTGGATGAAATATTCGAGAAACAACCTAAAACGCATGTACTTTTGCTTTTCGTGTGTGTGTAAACTTGCTAAACTAATAACAAGGCTTAGATTAGACTAACAATTTTCAGTCTACAATTACATTTACAAACTAAACCTGAAATTAACGTATTAAATTCAGTAATGATTAACTATCTTGAAAAATTCCTATTTACCACATCTATTATATATCATATATAATTATGTTTATCTACGTTTCATCACTTGTGTATGTGGAATACGTAAAACTAAAGATTTAGTAAAGAATTTTCAAATGGATCCTAGCTAGGTAACATTTTCCGAAAATTATTCCATAATAACTACTCAATCTGAAATTCAACTTTCACTTGTTCAACTCTTTCTAAGGGTGTTCAGTTCCTGGAACCTGCATACCCTAATTGAAAAACATGCTCCATGAAATCAGCAACAAAATAACTTTATATATATAGGCAGGGGGACCGGAAAACATTAGAATAAGAAAATCGGTTTGAATGCTTCTAGAAGTGGATTCACTCACACAATAAATCATAACCAAGATGGTCCTTATTATCGCATTGCAATATACTAGTCTCATTTCTTCAAAGCAACCACTATGGCTTACCCTTTCTGTCAGCATTCAGATTGGGGCACGTTGATGGAGCCTTCGAATACTTTGTTTGAACCATTTTCAAGCAGAGATATTGGTTATGACCCTTTCCATGACTCTCTTTCTTTTGATATGATCGACCACTCAAGTGATCCACAGGAACCAGGTGAAGTGATTGAAGCTATGGAAGTGCTGAAAAGTAAGAAGTCTTACGTTGGGGTAAGGAAAAGACCGTGGGGAAGATTTGCAGCGGAGATCAGAGACAAAACGAGGAGAGGTAAGAGGGTTTGGCTAGGAACGTTTGATAATGCAGAAGAAGCTGCTTTGGCTTATGATCAAGCTGCATTTGTCATGAGAGGATCAAGTGCAGTGATGAATTTTCCTGTCAAAAGGGTCATTGAGTCTTTACAAGAGATAAATTATTTTGGTTGCAGACAAGGGTGCTCTCCTGCGTTGAAACTCAAAGAGATGCGACGAAAATTATCATCAGAGGCTAAGGAAAGTAAAAGGAAACGGGAATTGGAGGAACCCAGCGTTGTGGTGTTTCAGGACTTGGGAGCTCAATATCTGGAGACACTTCTTACCATATCAGATCAAAGTGCAAGTGCAAGCTCTAGCTGCTGAGTAAGGACAAAAATTTATGGGATCTTCAACAAGATTATAAATTTTCTTCTCTCTCTTCCTTTCTTTCTTAATATGTTCAAACTCATTCTTCAAATATAACTTACTAAAACCCTTAGATTTATCTAAGTATCCTAGCAACCCTCCTAAATAAATTCGTTCTTCAGAGATTTACTATTCTTCTGTTGAACCTTCTGTCGTTTATTTTCTTCTTTCTTTCATAACACCGTGTCATGCCTGTTGATCCCTTTAAAGTTCATTTTACCAAAAGAATGGTTCTTCGTCTAATATGTCGTCGCTAAAATTCATCCATACCAATGGATATGTCAGTGACTTCATTTGATCATTAAAAGTAGAGTATCCTGGACTTTCACGCAATAAAAGAAGGAAAATATATATTAGGTTTCCTTGAACATTAGCCGAATTTATAAGAGATTAATATTTACTCTATAACCTCATAACCTTTTTCACTTTGTTACTTCAAATTAGGGAATTGTGTCTTATTAAATAAAGCCAATACATAGATTAAGATGTAATCTAATTTACACTTTGGTTTGAATTATATCATTAAGTTTTTTCAGTGTCACACAAGTTTCTTCAAATGGATTTGAGACTTAAGGTTACACAAAGTCTAAGTAAGTAAATGGGATACTCTTGTTTTCTTAGGGTAACACTTGAAAATATTAACTGAAAAATATACTGAGATATAAATAAAATTGTACCGTATGATAAATATGTGTATCTAGGTTATAAAAGGCTAAAATATTTTATAATTATATTAAATTTTAATAAAATAATATATAATATATATAATTGAAAATCTCATTTCATGCAATATGATTTATATATATATATATATATATATATATATATATATATATATATATATAAAGATATGTAACGTGATATGATTTAAATATTGACTATTTTATATGTTAAAAATTGGTTTTATGTTAAAAATTTTATGAGAGTGAAAATTTACCATTTTATTTTTTGTCAAAATATTATTTATCTAATTCGATCAACTTTGTTGAAAGGATTCATGATAAGGTCATGTTTTGAAAGTCCATATCTACCCTTTTACATATTTGGGACTACTTTCACGAATTCAACAACATATTTTCACTTATATATGTTTAATAAATGTCTCAACCTTGTTAACCTGCCAAAAGAACATAAGTTTATGTTCCATGCTTAGCATATATATAATAATAGAGTCAATAAAAAATGATTTTGCATTTTAATTTGTTTGTTGAAGTAGACAAAATGATTTTGCATTTTAATTTGTTTTGGCATGATGTGTTTTTAATAGTAACATGATGAAATTTTTTGTGAATAAAATATTCCGAGTCAGGACACAATATATTATGCCAGAATGACAGAAACTCCTTTTTTCACTTTGTAGTTTTTAAAGGTAAATAATGATTTATTATAAAGAAATAAGAGATACGCTTAGCTTAAGTAATTAAAAAATCGTAAAAAATATAATTACAAAAAGAGAATGAAAATATGATTTTGAAGTGTGTAATGATGGAGTTTATTTGTGTAAGAGAGAGTGATCAATCAAGCGAAGAATAAATATTTTATTCATTAAAAAATTATAAATTATTGTGTTTTTTAATTTTATATTTTTGTAAAATTTGTAACTCTTACATTAATAAAAATAAAAATTTAAAATGGTCAAGGAAAATATTATTCTTTCACCATAATTCCTGTATGTCGATAATTAATTTAATATTAATTCGATAATAGATGATTTATTTTAATATTTCAACATCTTTAAAATTTATCAATCAATTTAATAAGATAAAATTAAAATAAGATGAGTTAATATTAGTCCAATAAAACATAATTTATAAAAACTTTTTTCACTTTCTTAAAAAATGTTATAGTTTTAGTTTATTTAGTATGTTAATTTTTATTACAAGTTCCAATAAAAATAAATTATACAAATTTAGATGTTCTAAATAATAAACTGGTGTTTACAAAGATATAATTTGTATGTGCTAAATAATAAACTGGTATTTACAAAGATAAGAGTACATCCTCTTAGCATAGAATAAAACATTCTTGATCAATTAAATTTTTAATAGAGTTTTTTTTTTCTTTATTTTCTCTCTGCATTCGTGGCTTAGAAGTATTATATGTGATATTTTTTGAGAAAAAAAATAAATATTTGATAGTGTAGGTTATTAGTTTTATATTCAATTTGTTGATTAAGTTTTATTTGAACATGTTTTGATTTTTGTTTTTTATTAGATTCTACTTAGAGTTTTGTTTGGTTAGTTAAATTTTCAAGAGAGGTAGTACATAGGGATGGAGGAAGAGGCGGCATAGAGATGTCATAGTCACCCAAAAAATATTATACTCTTTTAAATTTTATATAAAAAATTAGTTTATAATTATTTTTATTGAAAAAAATGACCTTTCATTTCTCAGTCCTATGTTTACGTTCATTATAATATAAAGGTCAGAAAACCTGAATTTATAATAGGTTGAAATAAGAAATTATATATTATTAACTGAATGATGGGTACAATTTTGACATTGATATTAGTTTTGTTCCTATTAGTAATGATGGAATAGTTTATTTGTGACTTTTTGCCCATTATGAATTTATGTGGATGAGTATGTTTCTCATTTAGTAATTGATAAGTAAGATATATAAGTAAGTAATATCAAGACATTTAAAAATATATAAGGTTCATTTTATGAAACTAAAAAAATAGTAAAAAAAAAAAGTATTTATTTTAGAATAACAAATAACACTCCCAAATTATAATAAACAAAAGATCCTTATAAGCCAAAACCATTATATTGCAAACTTTGTATCAAACATACGAGGTTTGTACAATAAAAGTAAAATTGATATTTTTGTTAATTTTTTCGTTCTTTGTTTGATATTTTATTATTTGAAAATTTTCTTATCAGTTTGTGAAGAATGAAATTGAAGGAGGAAAAAATGTATTGAAAATTAAAATTATTTAAAGTGAAACTAGGTAAAATGTAAAATAAATATATTTAATTTGAAAAAAATTATTTAATAAAATTATTTTTAAACAATTGAAACATAATTAATTGTGTACATTTTTCACTTTTTTCTGACCATAAAGAATCCAAATCTTCAAACATAAAGTAAAACTTCTGATGAAAATCGCTTATTCAAACATTAAATTAAGGATAAAATTACGAGGAGTCACTTACATTAAACTTAAAACTAAAATAGTATCTTATTTCTAAACAAAACATATTAACCCTAATAATCATTTCATAAAACCCGAATCATAACTAACCAAACATTCCCAGGAAGTACACACCTTCCCCCAACACAGATTGAATAAAACGTAAACTATATATTGAAATCAATGTAGTAAGGTTTATGATGCAGTAACTTGTGTGTTGATTATGTACCTGTATTTATGATGTAGTAAGGTTTGGTGAAGATTTTGTTTCCTTCAGATGAGTCATGGTGATATTGGAATAATACCTCTAAATTGATTACTTTGAACACAAATTTCACATTTTTTATTATTTCATTTGTGAAAGAATTCAGGGATAAGATCAAGGCTCATCCTTTTTTCACTACAAGAAAAATCACTTTTAGCGACCGAAAAAATCGGTCGCTAATAGCCAAAATTCGGTCGCTATTCTGTTAGCGACCGAAATTAGCGACCGAAATGGTTGGTCGCAAAAGGGCAAGTCGCTAAGTTGTTAGCGACCGATTTACATTTCGGTCGCTAAATAGCGACCGATCTGGTGGTCGCTAAATAATTTGGTCACTTATTAATTGGAGACCAAAATAGCGACCGAATTAAGTGGTCGCTAAAGCGGTCGCTAAATCCAGTGGTAAAGTTTTAAAAAATAGCGACCAATATATTCGATCGCTAATATATTAATATAATTATTTAAATAATAATTAAAATCGGTTACTAAATCGATCGCTAAATAGCGATCGAAATGAAAATCGATGGCTAAATAGCGACCAGATTTAAATCGATCGCTAAATCAATAACAAATTTAATTATTTTTATTTATTTACATTTTTATTATATTTATTATTTATTTTCCCTACCTCTTAATTATATTATATTTTTGCTTATTTAAGTTTTTATTTATATTTATTTCTCCTATCTCTTAATTATATTATATTTTTTAGAAGTTTAACTTATTATTAGGTGATTTATTGTCATTGTCAGGATTCGAACCCGGTACCTTAGAGTTGGAGGCTGAAACTCCAACCACTGAGCTACTTAGGATCTTTTAATAATAACTTACAAATAAATTATATTTATATACAAATAAATGTATATCCAGTATAAATATATAAATATAAAATCTATAAATAAATATATATTTATATATTTTAATATATATTTAAATATTGATATATTGATATATTTATATCTTTATATCTTTATATTTTTACATATATTTATATTTTTATATATTTATATCTTCATATTTTTACATATATTTATATCTTTTCATATTTATATATAAAGATATTAGTTTTCTATATAAATAATATTATAATATAGTATATTATACTATTAGTATAGTATACAAATAATATATTAGTATAGTATAGTATACAAATTATTAATTTTGTAATTTATATACAATGAAAATAATATAATGGTATATTAGTATAGGATAGTATATTTGTATTCTAATTTTTAATTAAATTAAAATTATGCTAATAATGTATATTAATATATGAGGGGATAATATTGATATATTGATATATTTGTATATATATATATATATATATATATATATATATATATATATATATTTATTTATATATTTATATATTTATATATTTATATATTTATATATTTATATATATATATTTATATATTTATATATTAATATATTTATATATTAATATATTTATATATTAATATTTTGATATATTTATATATTGATATATTGATATATTTATTTATATCCTTATACATTTATATCTTTATATATATTTATATATTTGAAAAAAAATATTAAATTTTAAAAATAATATTATATTTTTAAAAATAAATATTAGAAAAAGATTTAAAAATATATATAAATTATATTTACATGTACAAAATATTAAAGATATATGTTTATATCTTTACATATTTATATATATTTATATGTTTATATTTTTACATATATTTATATATTTCCATATTTATATATTTATATATAAAGATATTAGTTTTGTATACAAATAATATTATAATATAGTATATTATACTATTAGTATAGTATACAAATAATATGTTAGTATAGTATAGTATACAAATTATTAATTTTGTAATTTATATACAATGAAAATAATATAATGGTATATTAGTATAGTATATTTGTATTCTAATTTTAAATTAAACTAAAATTACGCTAAATGTATAATAATATATGAGAGGATAATAAATTTAATCCAATTACTTTTATAAAATCTATAAAATATTAAAAATGATATTATATTTTTAAAAACAAATATTAGAAAAAGGTTTAAAAACATGTATAAATTATATTTATATGTCCAAAATATTAAAAATATCCACATTTAAAACAATATTAAAAAATATTAATAATAAATTTAATTCTTTAAATTTAGTATTTAGAAACTAAAATTATAGTTTCTCTGTTTTAAAAAAATTAAAATAACTATTTAAAAATAAAAATCAAAACTAGTATTATCTTAAATTTATTAAAAGTGTAATTAAATCTCTATTTTCTTAATTTTATTTGTTTCAAACATCTCAATTCTACATTTTTGTAAGTTCTATCATTATATTATCATCCTCATCTCCTCCCATGTTCTACTTTATCTTTACAATAGTCAATATTCTTAACTAATTTATATTTTTATTTATAATTTTTTAGTATATATTTAGAAATTAATCAATTGTAATCTATTCTTTGAAAAATTAATCAATTCTAATCAATAATTTATAAAACTAATCGATTATAATTAATTATTTGAAAAAATTATCAAATATGATCGATCATTTCAAAAATCTGATCGATCAGAGAAAAAATCGCTCGAGCGAGACTACGATCGCTCAAGCGAAATACAACCGGAGAATGCCAATTTTGTGCAGTGGCGTTTAGCTCGAGCGATTTTATTTTCAGCTTGAGCGAATAAGACTTCTAATAGCGGTTAAAGTTTAACCGCTATCTAAAATATGATTAAGATAGCGGTCGACCCATAACAGTTATCTAAAATACATTTTAGATAGCGGTTAACCCCTAACCGCTATTATATCCTCGCAATTATGATCGATTATTTCAAGGTATGATCGATCAGAATGTTATTTCGCTCGAGCGAGAATCTGCGCTCAAGCGAAATACAACCTGAGAATTCACAATCTTAAAATATTTTTTTGAATATTATGTTTTTAAATTTGCTATTAGAGAAAACCTTTCAGAATTCAAAATGTTAAATAGTTTTAAATATTAAAATTAACTTTATCAAAAATTAGGAAAAAAAATTTATCCAAAAGAGTTCAAAAATGTATAAGAGTATTCTCAATTTTGAGTTTAATTATATTGTTCATTCTCAAAGTAGAAAATTATATTGTAATTATTTTAATTTACATTTTGTGATCTTCTTAAAATTAGTATCAATAACATTAGACTTTACATTTGATTCATACCTAACTAATTATAGATTAAAAGGAAAGTGGTATAACCATGCATTTTACTTTTCTATTTACCTTATTCTTTTAATTATTTTATATAATATTTACCTTATTCTTTTAATTATTTTATATAATAATAATCAAAATATTCACATTCATATGGGCGTTTTCGAAAATAATATTATTGTATTATTGTTAAAATTAGCATCAATAACATTAGACTTGATCTTCTTAATTATATTGTTCATTCTCAAAGTAGAAAATTATATTGTAATTATTTTAATTTACATTTTGTGATCTTCTTAAAATTAGTATCAATAACATTAGACTTTACATTTGATTCATACCTAACTAATTATAGATTAAAAGGAAAGTGGTATAACCATGCATTTTACTTTTCTATTTACCTTATTCTTTTAATTATTTTATATAATATTTACCTTATTCTTTTAATTATTTTATATAATAATAATCAAAATATTCACATTCATATGGGCGTTTTCGAAAATAATATTATTGTATTATTGTTAAAATTAGCATCAATAACATTAGACTTGATCTTCTTAATTATATTGTTCATTCTCAAAGTAGAAAATTATATTGTAATTATTTTAATTTAATAAAATATATTGTAATTATATTGTAATTCTATTGTAATTATATTGTAATTATATTGTAATTATATTGTAATTCTTTAAATTGAGTATTTAGAAACTAAAATTATAGTTTCTCTGTTTTAAATAATTAAAATAAAAATCAATATCAAAACTAGTATTATCTTCATTTTTTTGTTTCAAACTTCTCAATTCTACATTTTTGTAACTTCTATCATTATATTATCATCCTCATCTCATCCCATGTTCTACTTTATCTTTACAATAGTTAATATTCTTAAATAATCTATATTTTTAATTTTAAATTTCATAAATTAATACATTCTAATCTATTATTTGAAAAACTAATCAATAATTTAGAAAACTAATCGATTATAATTAATTATTTGAAAAAATTATCAATTATGATCGATCATTTAGAAAATATAATCGATCAGAATCGGATTTCGCTCGAGCGAGACTAGAGTCGCTCAAGCAAAATACAACCAGA
The DNA here is from genome assembly GCA_963425845.1 of Sphenostylis stenocarpa. Lineage (NCBI taxonomy): Eukaryota > Viridiplantae > Streptophyta > Magnoliopsida > Fabales > Fabaceae > Sphenostylis > Sphenostylis stenocarpa. The sequence goes on along the minus strand of OY731398.1, from coordinate 39,631,806 downwards.
GAATGCCAATTTTGTGCAGGGCGTTTCGCTCGAGCGATTTCATTTTCAGCTGAGCGAAAAACACTTGTCATAGCGGTTAACGCTTAACCGCTATCTAAAATATGATTTAGATAGCGGTTAACCCATAACCGCTATCTTAAATACATTTTAGATAGCGGTTAATTCCTAACCGCTATTATATCCTCTAAATTATGATCGATCACTTCAAGTTTTGATCGATCAGAATCGTATTTCGCTCGAGCGAGACTAGTGTCGCTCAAGCGAAATACAACCCGAGAATGCCAATTTTGTGCAGTGGGCGTTTCGCTCGAGCGAGACCAGCGTCGCTCAAGCGAAATGACAATATTTTAATCGATACAACTTGATTTTAATCGATTAAAATCACTTAAGGGTTCAGGATGATCGATCATAATGCAATTATGACCGATCAGAAGCAGTTTTAATCGATTAAATCTTGTTTCAATCGATTAAAACAACTTAAAAATTTCTACACGAGTTTTAATCGATTAAAACTTATTTTTATCAGTTAAAATAACTTGAAAAGTTTTACAAGAAAGTTTTGCAGGTATTTCAATCGATTGAATCGTGAAACAATCGATTAAATCAACTTAGAGGATTTTTTGTAAAGTGTTTTAATTGATATAAGCGTTGTTGTATCAGTTAAAACAAATCTGTTAAAGAATCAAGAACGTATTAATGGATTAAAAGAAGTTTTAACAGATTAAAGCTGCACTTTAACAGATTAAAAGAATATTTTAACAGATTAATTAAACCAGCAGTTTTGAAAATATTCTATTAAAAGCAGTTTGGCTTGAACTTTTTTAACATACATTGAATATCATCTTTTACACATCCTTGAGCAATCAATCAAGCAAACTTCGAGCACTCTTTTCAAGAAAGATTCGCATCAGTTTTTGAGAAGTTCTTTGAAAATCTTTCTTGAGGCAACTTGATTTCTTTTGAAGAAGAAACACTTACAGAGAATTGCATAAAGCTGGTTTGAGCATTCTAGTTTCTTCTTTTTCATTTCTTTACATTCTTTTTGTATTGTTTGGTGCCTGGAATTTGGGCACTTGGTTTCTCTATCATTGGAATTTGGTAATACGGAAAACATTTCAGAAAGCAAAATGTTAAATACTTTTAAATATTAAAATTGACTTTATAAAAAATTAGGAACAAAAAATTAATCAAAAAGAGTTCAAAAATGTATTATAATATTTTCAGTTTTAGTTTAATTATATTTTTCATTCTCAAGGTATTAAAATATAATTTAAATTTTTAATACTAAAATTAAAAGATTAAATAATAATAAATTTAACTCTTTAAATTTAGTATTTAGAAACTAAAATTATAGTTTCTCTGTTTTAAAAAATTAAAATAAATATTTAAAAATAAAAATCAAAACTATTATTATGTTAAATTTATTAAAAGTATAATTAAATCTCTATTTTCTTCAATTTTTTAATATAAATTTTTAAAATATAAATTAATTTCAATTGAAATTTTCAATTGAAAAATAAATTCAAGAATATTTGTTATTAAACTTTTCTTAAACAATGTATTGAATAGTTAACATCACTCTAGTCTTAATTTATTACAATTTAAATTTTTAATAAATTTGATTTATTACAATTCATTTTGTTAATATTGAGACCAAAGTTTATTTTTAAAGTATATTTTAAAAATTAAATTATTTTTAAAAACTAAATTACTTTTAAAAAATAAATTGTAAAAAATATACTAAAAAATTAAAGTATATTTATAAAAAAAAATTTAAATATAATAAAAAAATAATATTCATTAGTGATCGATTTCAATTCGGTCGCTATTTTCTCATTAGCGACCGATTATAATTCGGTCACTATTTCAATTTGTAATTCGGTCGCTAAATCGATCGCTAAATGATTTTTTTATTTTAGTGTGGAATAGCCATCGATTTAGCGATCGAAATTTTGCGACGCAAATTATTGGTCGCTATTTCGGTCGCTAAATAACAAAATGAAAACCAATTCATATTTTGGTCGCTAAATCGGTCACTAATTGCGACCGAATTAAAGTGGTCGCTGAATCGATTAGCTAATTGCGACCGAATTAAAGTGGTCGCTAAATCGGTTGCTATTTGCGACCAAAATTAAATCGGTCGCTAAATCGGTCGCTATTTGCGACCGAAAAAATTCGGTCGCTAATTTCGGTGGCTAAATGTCATTTTTCTTGTAGTGTTTAATGGAGTTAAAATCAACATCCAAAAATAGCACAATATTCAGCATTTGAAATAGATTATGTAAATATGATAGAGTGTTTATTAATAAAAGAATATGAGATTTAGTTAAACAAACCATAAATGCATCATTTGCTAACCAAGGAACAATCTATTATATTATAAAAATAATTTCATACCTTGTTGAATTAAAAAGGCAGCATTAATCAATTTTTTCCTCATATCATATGGACAATTTTTTGAAAGATAAATATAATTACACTTGGCGTAGACCAATAATCTGTATTAGGCTCTCAATTAATAGAGAATTCAACATATCATTAAAAGTAAAATAAACAAGTTTATACTTAAGGGTTCTTGCAATAATAAACTCCTGTGTTAAAAAAATCTTTTATCACACAAAATATCTTTATCATTAGAAAAGTCATGGGAAGAACTAACATTAATAATAAACATCACTAACTTTCTTTGGCTAAAACAGCATCATAGTCCTTTTTTCTTTTCTCACCCTTCAAACTCACGGTACATAAACCAGCAAACCAATATTTCATTTGTTATAGTGAACCTAAACAAAAAAAAAATCATAATTGAATTTTTTATACTTGTTAGACAAAAGTTTTAATATATCAATTACAGACATATTGACAAACTCTAATATTGTTAGAAAAAATATTTGTTCAAAAACATCATGTCAATAATATAATATCATTTAAATTAAACATAACAATTATGAACAATAAATTATATATACAAATTGAGTTTAGAATGATAGGTGTTGAAGCATACAAAATGGAATTCTTAAAAGGTAAATATGCAACTAATATTCTTAAAATTTTCTAATAGACTTCTCTTTCAAGATAGTCAACTCTGAAAGACTATTTATGTGCGATAAAAATCTTTGGACCAATAAACACAGTTTCAAAATAGTAGTAAAATTAATAAAAGATTAAGTCAAATATTTAAATAACAATAATAATTAAAATAAAAAAGATAAATATGAATTAAATTTTAAATTAATTTTCAATAATTCCTTGTGCCTGCCATATGGGAATCTGACGGCAGTACTCTCTGACTTGATAATTAAACATATTTTCATATTTATTTTGTTTTATTTGAAAATAAAATAAAAAAAATGTTCAAAGTAAACATACGTGAGTAATTAAATGACTTTTAACTAACATAGTATAGCCATTTGATTTTGCTTACTAATGCTAAATAAAAATCATTTTATCTATACATAAATTTGTGAAACTAATTGTCATATATTACAAGTGAGATATGTCTATATTATTGTAAAAGTTTCAAAATAATACCTATTACGAAATTCAATAATATATTATTTACATAGAAGTAATAAAAATAAAATTTAAAATATAAGATTATATAACTGTATGTGTTCGTACAAATTTAATTAAATTTTAAATTATTTTCTTTGTATTACTTTGGGTGAAATAATTAATATAGAGGACCACATACCATTACTTATCCTAATGTATGTCTTGGCGCTTGTGACCCGAAGGAGTTTCTCAAATTTTAAACTTTAGAGTTTCCCTGTGGGGTTATCTTATTTGATTCATTTAATTGGAGAGATGAAAAACAAATGGTATAAGTAATGATATTTTTACAATCTATTTTTTATATATAATTGATCACATCATTATTAAGCTGTCTATATTGTCGTAGGTGATGGTCATATTAAAATAATTAGAACCCATTTTTAAGAAAAAGAAAATGCAATGGAAAAAGTAGAAGAGAAAGTCAACTTAGTAACATTTTTGGAAGTCATTGAAAAATTTGTGGTATTTGTTCAATTTGTGGACCAAGCTGAAATATTAATAGCAGCATCAAAATCATTAATAGATGAAATATAAAATTGCATTGAATTGATACTATTAGAAGTATATATAATTGTAAAAATGTGTTGAAATCTTACTGCCATCATTAGTCAATGAAAGAGTGGAGGAAATAAACTATATATGCCAAATAACCTATGGATTCATGTTATTCAACCGCAAGATTAGGGAGCATTAAATTAGGAAAAAGGTTGAAACTTTATTTGATCTAAACCGTGTATAATAACATTATACCGTATTTGATAACAAGAAGAGAATGTGAATAGTTAAAATATTAGGATAGGTATTTCAGTACATCTAAGATATTCTATACCAGAACTATTAAAGAAATAATATATAAAATAAATAAAGTTATATACTTCTAGATTTATAACTCTACCCCATTTTTGTTAAAAGAATAAAATTTTATTTAATTAATTTTTAATTGAAAAATAAATTTATGATATTTTTATAATATTATAAATAATTACCTTAAGCAATTTGTATTTCTAAATGTGTGCCATTAAAATATTTAATAAGTTTAAAATTTAATTTACAAATATTTAATATTAATTTATTATAATAATATGACCATAAAATATTATTATTTTTACCATTATTTAAGAATTAACAAAACTAGATAAATTGAGTTGTAATAGTATGATTTGAAAAATAATTAATAAAAATTTATATTTAATTTTTTTTTAACTATAACATGAAGTTTTATAATTTGTACTGTCTCTTTTCAAATTTAAAATTAATATTTTAAATGAAAGGATATATACCATATGATTTTATTTTTTCACATTGTAACAATGTACTATTATTAAATTGCCCAAACTAAAAAAATAGTTTTTAGAGAATTAAATCTTAAATATTTAAATTAATAAAAAATATAAATGTATCATACAGTTTCATTATAGATAAATATATATTTTAGTGTAAATATCTCAACATACAATTTATAATTGTTTTATTATGATCTTTAATATGTATAATATATATATATATATATATAGTTGTATTAAGAGATATAATAATTATACCAAAATTTAATCGTAAAACTTAACAAATATGGGGTTGAGTTAAAGGGGTTTATTTGTTTATACTTTTATAGTTAAAATATAATATTTTTAATTTTATATTAATAGTATATTAAATATTTGATAATTGATAAATAAAATTACTAAATATGAAACAAAAATAGTTTTACATTGAAATAATAATATTGTAATAAACAACCATAAATTTAACTACTATAATATGTTTTATATTACTTAATAGTATTTTTTAAAAATGTAGTACATAAATATAAATATTGGTTTTAATTACACTTTAGAACTGAATTAATAGTATTGGATCACAATGTCAAGCATTTCAGTACACTAAGAGACTGATATTTAGTTTGGTTGCTATTTGAAACTCTAGATATAATTTTCACTATTGATATTTGTTTAGTTGCAATTGAATTTAAAATTCAGTCTCTAGCGTAATATTTTTTTACATGCATTAAACTTTATAACAATAAGTGCTTAATTAGTGACCGTTTATTTGCTACTAAAATAATCACTTGCTAATTTAGTTACTAATAAATTAACTAAATTGTTCTTCAGTAGCTAACCAGTTACTAAAATAATAGATTTGGGTCTTATTTCTTCTTAAAAGATAGTTGCGTTGGTTTGGAATGTATATTGCAAGCTAAAACTTACATTTAAAAAAAATACTGATGTTGTTTAAAAATACTTTTATTGAAAATATCTTTCAAATCAACATTTATAATTTTTCTTTTAATTTATTTTTATTATATCATATCATTTATAATATTTTTATTTCGATCAGTCACTACTAGAAAAAACACATTTAGCCACCGAAATTAGCGATCGAATTTTTCGATCGCAATTAGCTGACCGATTTAATTTTGGTCGCAATTAGCGACTCGATTTAGCGACCACTTTAATTCGATCGCAATTAGCGACCGATTCAGCGACCAATTTAATTCGGTTGCAATTAGCGACCGATTTAGCGATCAAAATATGATTTATTTTGCACTTTTTTATTTAGCGATCGAAATAGCGACCAATATTTTGCGTCGCAAAATTTCGATCGCTAAATCGATGGCTATTTTCATACTAAAATAAAAAAATTATTTAACGACCGAATTACAAATTGAAATAGTGACCGAATTAAAATCGATCGCTAATGAGAAAATAGCGACCGAATTGAAATCGGTCGCTAATGAATATTATTTTTTTATTATATTTAATTTTTTTTTATAAATATACTTTAATTGTTTTAGTATATTTTTTACAATTTATTTTTTAAAAGTAATTTATTTTTTAAAAATATTTTAATTTTTAAAATATACTTTAAAAATAAACTTTGGTCTCAATATTAACAAAATGAATTGTAATAAATCAAATTTATTAAAAATTTAAATTGTAATAAATTAAGACTAGAGTGATGTTAACTATTCAATACATTGTTTAAGAAAAGTTTAATAACAAATATTCTTGAATTTATTTTTCAATTGAAAGTTTCAATTGAAATTAAATTATATTTTAAAAATTTATATTAAAAAATTGAAGAAAATAGAGATTTAATTATACTTTTAATAAATTTAACATAATAATAGTTTTGATTTTTATTTTTAAATATTTATTTTCATTTTTTAAAACAGAGAAATTATAATTTTAGTTTCTAAATACTAAATTTAAAGAATTAAATTTATTATTATTTAATCTTTTAATTTTAGTATTAAAAATTTAAATGATATTTTATTAAATTAAAATAATATTACAATATATTTTTCTACTTTGAGAATGAAAAATATAATTAAACTAAAACTGAAAATATTATAATACATTTTTGAACTCTTTTTGATTAATTTTTTTTCCTAATTTTTTATAAAATCAATTTTAATATTTAAAAGTATTTAACATTTTGCTTTCTGAAATGTTTTCTAGTATTACCAAATTCCAGCTCTTAATAACCTCTACAACCAAATTCCAAATGCAGAGAAACCAAGTGCCCAAATTCCAGGCACCAAACAATACAAAAAGAATGTAAAGAAATGAAAAAGAAGAAACTAGAATGTTCAAACCAGTTTATGCAATTCTGCTGTAAGTGTTTCTTCTTCGAAAGAAATCAAGTTGCCTCAAGAAAGATTTTCAAAGAACTTCTCAAAAATTGATGCGAATCTTTCTTGAAAAGAGCGCTGAAGTTTGCTTGATTGATTGCTCAAGGATGTGTAAAAGATGATATTCAATGTATGTTAAAAACGTTCAAGCCAAACTGTTTTTATAGAAGATTTTCAAAACTGCTGGTTTAATTAATCTGTTAAAAGATTCTTTTAATCTGTTAAAAGTGCAGTTTTAATTTGTTAAAACTTCTTTTAATCCATTAATACGTTCTTGATTCTTTAACAGATTTGTTTTAACTGATACGACAACGTTTATATCAATTAAAACACTTTACAAAAAATCTTCTAAGTTAATTTAATTGATTGTTTCGCGATTCAATCGATTGAAATACTGCAAAACTTTCTTGTAAAACTTTTCAAGTTATTTTAACTGATAAAAATAAGTTTTAATCGATTAAAACGCTGTGTAGAAATTTTTAAGTTGTTTTAATCGATTGAAACGAGATTTAATCGATTAAAATAGTTCTGATCGGTCATAACTAAATTCTGATCGATCATAAGCTGATTCTGATCGGTCATAATTGCATTCTGATCGATCATCCTGAACCCTTAAGTGGTTTTAATCGATTAAAATCAAGTTGTATCGATTAAAATATTGTAAAAACATTTCACTTGACATTTTAAGTAGTTTTAATCGGTTCTATCAAAGTTGTATCGGTTAAAAACTTGTTTGAGAAAGCTTTTGTCAAAATACTTTGTTTTTAATTGTTAAAAACATTTTTAGAGGCATTTTGCAAAATCTTTTAACTGAAGAAACCTCATGCAACGAAATCTTTTAATTTTAGTATTAAAAATTTAAATTATATTTTATTAAATTAAAATAATTACAATATATTTTCTACTTTGAGAATGAACAATATAATTAAACTCAAAATTGATAATATTATAATACATTTTTGAACTCTTTTGGATTAATTTTTTTTCTTAATTTTTGATAAAGTTAATTTTAATATTTAAAAGTATTTAACATTTTGAATTCTGAAAAGTTTTCTCTAATAGCAAATTTAAAAACGTAATATTCAAAAAAATAGTTAATGTAAGTTTTCATTATGATCAATTATAATTAGAAATGATAGATCATAATTGAGAAGATATGATAGCGGTTCCACGTTAACCGCTATCTAAACTATAATTTAGATAGCGGTTAAGGGTTAACCGCTATTATAAGTGCGCTTTTAAGAGCGATTCTTGTGGAACCGCTATCTAAAATGTATTTCGCTTGAGCGACAATGGTCTTGCTCGAGCGAAACGCCCCCTGCACAAAATTGGCATTCTCGGGTTGTATTTCGCTTGAGCGACTATAGTCTCGCTCGAGCGATATCTCGATGAAAAAATGTATCAATAAATAAAATATAGTTAGATAACGGTTAAGGTTTAACCGCTATTAGAAGTGCTCTTTTAAGAGCGGTTCCAGTGGAACCGCTATCATATACAACCAGATTTTTTTATTCTGATCGATTAGATTTTCAAAATGATCGATCATATTTGATAATTTTTTCAAATAATTAATTATAATCGATTAGTTTTCTAAATTATTGATTAGAATTGATTAGTTTTTCAAATAATATATTAGAATTGATTAATTTCGAAATATATACTAAAAATTTATAATTAAAAATATAAATTATTTAAGAATATTAACTATTGTAAAGATAAAGTTGAACATGGGAGGAGATGAAGATGATAATATAATGATAGAAGTTACAAAAATGTAGAATTGATAATTTTGAAACAAACAAAATTAAGAAAATAGAGATTTAATTACACTTTTAATAAATTGAAGATAATACTAGTTTTGATTTCTATTTTTAACTATTTATCTTAATTATTTAAAACAGAGAAACTATAATTTTAGTTTCCAAATACTCAATTTAAAGAATTAAATTCATTATTATTTAATCTTTTAATTTGAGTATTAAAAATTTAAATTATATTTTATTAAATTAAATTAATTACAATATAATTTTCTACTTTGAGAATAAACAATATAATTAAACTCAAAATTGAGAATATTATAATACATTTTTGAACTCTTTTGGATTAATTTTTTTTCCTAATTTTTGATAAAGTTAATTTTAATATTTAAAAGTATTTAACATTTTGAATTCTGAAAGGTTTTCTCTAATAGCAAATTTAAAAACATAATATTCAAAAAAATAGTTAATATAAGTTTTAATTATGATCAATCATAATTTAAAATGATTGATCATAATTGAGTGGATATAATAGCGGTTCCACGTTAACCGCTATCTTAAGTGCATATTAGATAGCGGTTAAGGTTTTACCGCTATTAGAAGTGGTTTTTAATAGCGGTTCCAGTGGAACCGCTATCATATACAACAAGATTTTGAGATTCTGATCGATCAGATCTTCAAAATGATCGATCATATTTGATAATTTTTTCAAACAATTAATTATAATCGATTAGTTTTCTAAATTATTGATTAGAATTGATTAGTTTTTCAAATAATAGATTAGAATTGATTAATTTCTAAAATATATATTCAAAAATTATAATTAAAAATATACATTATTTAAGAATATTAACTATTGTAAAGATAAAATTGAACATGGGAGGAGATGAGGATGATAATATAATGATAGAAGTTACAAAAATGTAGAATTGAGAAGTTTGAAACAAAAAAATTAAGAAAATAGAGATTTAATTACACTTTTAATAAATTGAAGATAATACTAGTTTTGATTTCTATTTTTAACTATTTATCTTAATTATTTAAAACAGAGAAACTATAATTTTAGTTTCCAAATACTCAATTTAAAGAATTAAATTCATTATTATTTAATCTTTTAATTTGAGTATTAAAAATTTAAATTATATTTTATTAAATTAAAATAATTACAATATAATTTTCTACTTTGAGAATGAACAATATAATTAAACTCAAAATTGAGAATATTATAATACATTTTTGAACTCTTTTGGATTAATTTTTTTCCTAATTTTTGATAAAGTTAATTTTAATATTTAAAACTATTTAACATTTTGAATTCTGAAAGGTTTTCTCTAATAGCAAATTTAAAAACATAATATTCAAAAAAATAGTTAATGTAAGTTTTAATTATGATCGATCATAATTTGAAATGAACGATCATAATTGAGTGGATATAATAGCGGTTCCACGTTAACCGCTATCTAAAGTGTATATTAGATAGCGGTTAAGATTTAACCGCTATTAGAAGTGGTTTGTAATAGCGGTTCCAGTGGAACCGCTATCATATACAATCATATTTTAAGATTGTGAAGTCTCGAGTTGTATTTCGCTTGAGCGACACTATACTCGCTCGAGCGACATCTGATTCTAACATGAGGTCTCACATGTTACATTATCCGGCTAACTTTGATCGACGTTTACGCAGGTCAACATTCGCTCAAGCGATAATAAGGTCGCTCGAGCGACGCGACCTGCACAAAATTGGCATTCTCGGGTTGTATTTCGCTTCAGCGACAATGGTCTCGCTCGAGCGACGCCACCTGCACAAAATTGGCCTTCTCGGGTGGTTTTTCGCTTGAGCGACACTGTCTCGCTCGAGCGACATCCACATTTTTTGGTTATGATCGAGTACATTTTCAAATGATCGATCATATTTGAAAATATATAATAGCGGTTAAGATTTAACCGCTATCATATACTACCACATTTTTCACTTTCATGTCTCGCGCGACTTATCCCCAAATAACCCTAACTCTCGCGCCTGACTCACTCATTCCTCTTAACCTTGGTCAGTATCTCCTCCTCACTCCCGGCGAGCCCTAGCCCCCTCACTGCTCCCCCCAAGTCAGCCCTCACCCTAATCCAACCTCCACCAAAGCTCCTCGTCAACCGGACGCCACCCTGTGAGCCACCGCGCCACACCTCTGTTCTTAACCTCCTCCGCAGCCTCTGACACCCTCAACCAAGGTTTGACTTGTTTGAATGTATATACTGTTATTCTCTTGCATTGTGAATAATATAGGAGAGATAATTTTGACAGAATTTCTTTATGGTTTGTTGTAGGTGGATTTGTGAAGTAGATAGGTTCTTCGAGATCCCTCTTACTGCGGATTTGGTGGTGCTTGAATGACCAATTTGGGAACTTGTTTTGTTTTGTTTAAAATATGAACACCATTGTTATGTTTAAAATATGAAGGAATTTTAGCAGAGACCTTGTGCACACTGTTCTTTTGTTTCCCTCTTTTACCTAGCGAGGTGCGGTGGCGACGTGGCACTCGAGTAACAGCAGATCGTTGTGCTTTCTATAATTGCGAGGTTCCTTGGGTGGCGGGTGCTTCACTATCTTCATATTTTTATTACGAGTTTGATTTTAGAAAGTTATGTGTGCATGATGTATCCTTTATAGTGTGTGTTGCGTAAACATAATAAGATCTTCAATTAACAAGAGGCCATGATTGTTAGGCTAGATGGTTTTGTACACCATTATCCTTCTGTTTCATTTGAGGAAAATCTAAGGTACCAAGGTGATAAATAAACTTATTTTGTGATTAGTACAGGACACACTTGTACTTACATTATGGAAAGCAATACTTGAAAGATTGTTACATTGAAGGGAGTGTGAACTTCATTTTTGGTAATAGTACTTGCACTCTTGGAACATTGTCACATCCATTACAAGTCCGTGGGGTTTATAACCGCACGGAGCGGAAACTCTCCACAGGAAAAAGCTGGTTATGTATTCCTGAGGTGTGTGATCATGCCTAATACTTACAACATCATCTTCCCACATAATATTTTTTTTTTAGTCATTGTAACTTGTTTAACAAGGAAAGAGACATTTCTCAATCATCTTGTTTCCCCTACAATACAACAGTGTTAGTGACTCTTACTTTGTTTTCCAATTCCAAGGCAAAATATGTTAGTGACTCTTACTTTGCAGTTTGGTTTGTAAATGTTTAGAAGCATGGCTAACACAGATTTAGGAGTATTTAATTAGAAAAAAACATTCTAGGTTAAAACAAGAACCAGATTCTCTTGAAGCTAGGGAAATGATCCCTTGAAAATTCAATGAATTCAGGAATCCTGTAAGAAATCTTAGAATAAAAATCTTTGAATCTCATACTACTCTATGCTTCCTTGTCAATATTTTGCTCCTCTCCCTTTACAGTGTTTCTTTGGTGTGTTAATCTGTTAAACTTCCGAGTCCAAGAAAGGATACTACACAAGTAAAGTAATTTTATTATGTTGTGAACATTTTGGTTCCTTACATGATGTTTTGTTTGTGGTGTCATTGCAGATGTGTTGTCACAGGTAATAGGAGAACTTCATATGCATATCTGGGAAGACCATGGAGACATTTTACAAGAGTGGTTTTTGCATTCACTTTCATGGATCAATGTATAAAGCCTGCAGGGTGGAATAATTGGGGCAAAGTTGAGAATGAAAGAACTTCTTGTTTCTATGAATACAGGCAATCATTTCTAACTCCATTCTGTAGTATTGTTATCATCACCAAGGCCTTCTTATACTCATTAAATCAATGGATCTGACAGCAAAATTGTTGATAATTTCATAAAAACATCAAAGTGAAAGAGGGTCTAAAGTGTATAAAATTGTTGTTTATTAAGTTGAACAAGTTTGGAGTAATTTGATAAGAGTGCAGGTGTTCTGGACCGGGTTTCTGTCCATCCCAAAGAGTGAAATGGGCCAGAGAATTGAAGAATGAAGGAGCTGAGCAGTTTCTGAGTCACACCTTCATTGATCCAGAATCAGACAGATCTTGGCTTCCTCAAAGAATAACCTTCAATTATTAATTAGGATTATTATTATAATAGAATAATTAATAGATCTTAGCTTCCTTCATAAAATTCCTACTACAAGTCAATATGACATCGACAATATACCAAAGGACTAATTTTCAATTTTATGATATTAAGACTTTGAATCTTGAGTAGTTGTTAAGTTCTTAAGTTTCATTTGTGTTATGTTTGGATGAATTAAGCACGTACAAATTTTGTAAAATTGGATATACAAAATTTGACTTTAGTTCTTAAGTTTTCATTTGTGTTATATTTAGATGAATTAAGCGGTACAAATTTTATGATTTGAATAATTTGACTTTAGTTCTTAAGTTTTCATTTGTGTTATGTTTGGATGAATTAAGCGTGTATAAATTTTGTCAAATTGGATATACAAAATTTTAAACGAAAATTTTCAGATTTGGTTAGATTAGCGATCGAATTTTTGGTCGCTACAAATTTATTATAATATACAATTCAAATTTAGCGACCGATTTAGTGATCGATTTAAATTATTATTTAAATAATTCAATTAATATATTAGCGATCGATTATATCCGTCGCTATTATTTTTAACTTTATCTCCATTTTAGCGATCGATTTAGCTGATCGATTTTAATTATTATTTAAATAATTATATTAATATATTAACGATCGAATATATTAGTCGCTATTTTTTAAAACTTTACCACGGATTTAGCGACCGATTTATTATATTATTTTCGGTCACTATTTTGGTCTTCAATGCATAAGTGACCAAATTATTTAGCGACCACCTCATCGGTCGCTATTTAGCGACCGAAATGTAAATCGGTCGCTAACAAATTAGCGACTTGCCCTTTTGCGACCAACCATTTCGGTCACTAATAGAATAGCGACCGATTTTTGTCCATTAGCGACCGATTTTGTCGGTCGCTAATAGCGTTTTTTCTTGTAGTGAGTGTCATTTGGCATTAAAAGTATTTTCGTATTATTTTTTAATCTAAATTAGCGTATCTTTAATGAATGGTTGGAAGATAATATCTAGGGTTAGACTATAAGGTGGAGAAATGAAAGATGACTTGAAACTTGAATATCTCGTAGTTGATTTGGCCTCTTGCCCACAAAGCCAGAAAACAAACCTCGTATACAGAGCACCACTTCAGCATCCTCGAGCATGAGTCGCACGCCGGAACCCTAATTAAGTAAGTGGCTACATTCTTAGATTGATTCAGTCATTCAAAGCATATACGTGAGATTAAATTAAATAAACTATTTTTTGCCCTAAGCATTGTAAAAGTAAAAAAGGATGAGAGGTATTTATAGATACCCTCCGATCAGTATCGCATATAAGTGCAAGTGTTTATCAGAAACACCGGTTTCAACAAACCATTAAAATAATCCTTAGTTCTCTCTTTATTTCTGTGACTTAAACTCTACAATTATCATTATAACCAATCAGGTTTCAAATAGCTTCAACTTTCAGAAACATAAACGGAATGAAAAGGAAAGAAAGGGAGATAGAAACCACAAGCTTTTTTCCTGCATGTCAAACAATATATAAAGCAGGACCACTCTCAGGCAGCTATATATTTAATTTGAGTTGCTTCCTGTTGCATCAGGCGCCTGAAGGAGTTCTTCCAACAACTTATCGTCCAAATATTCCAATTCTAAAGTTTCATCACCATTTCGTTGTTGTTGTGAGGAACCCTCGCCACCGGAGTAAGAAGGAAAAGAAGAAGAACGAAGAGGCAATGAAGATGAAAACGTGTTAGGATTAGGAGTGGTGTGACCATACTCATTAGGGAAGTTGAGTATGGCCTTGTGACCCCGAAAATGAAAAGCAGCAGCATCGTAAGCACGTGCAGCTTGTTCAGCAGTGTCAAATGTTCCAAGCCATATTCGAGCCCCTTTTCTTGTAGGGTCACGAATCTCTGCTGCAAACTTTCCCCATGGCCTCCTACGAATCCCTCTGTACCTAACCTCTGCGATTGAAGCGTTTCCATTCACAACTCCTCTCTTTTCCTCCATTCCAACTTTAAATTGCGAGGTGGTAATTTGCTTGTGATTAGGGGATACGCAGTATTTATATATGCATGATCAACTTAGTGGCAAAGCTTGACCATGCATGTGGTCGTAAGAGACGGTTTGAACTTCAACTTCTTTTTAATTCTGCAATTAATTAAATATTAAGTGGTGTTTGACGCATTAGACCAATAAACTATAAAGAAATATTTATCTAAAAAACCCTAGTAATAAGTGTTGTTGTCGAAACATACACTGCATCTTTAAGTTATTATATATTAAACTTGTGTTTGTGGTTGAGATTGACCTCACTAAGAATGTCATATATCATAAGCAAATAAGAACGACAAGTTCATGCATGACGAATAGATGCACGTACATGAACCAGCCCCGGCAACTAAATTGTCCTATAAAATGCCCCTCACGTCACGATGATGAGATTGGATCAGGCCCATTAATACCAATATTGAGTTTGGGCCTTGGGCCGATGGCCCGACCCAACTCTTATACCCTTCCAACATAAAGTACACTTGAGATAGAAAGCGTGTTGAGTTTAACATGTTCATTAGAATGCAGTGGTGGAAGTGGATGCACAAGTTCTTGGCACGACGATTGTGGCTATTAGAATTAATTTAATTAATTTATTATCAAAAATTATTTCATAAAATCTTTAGATTAATGATTATCACAATATAACATGCATTGGTACATGAATCATAAGAAGAGTAACATTGATTCATGAGAGTTTATTTTTTAATCTTTTTGTTCTTTAATCTTTTTTTCTTAATTTATCTCTTTATTTTTCTTTCTTTTCTCACATTTTCTTGATGGTTTAGTGTAAAAAAAAATTCATCACAGAAACATAACTCTTATTCCATTTTATTAATAAGAGACTCACATTATTTATTGATTTGATGGGTGCGAAAATGGTGATGGTTGTTTGCATTGTTGTAATGTAGGTATATGTATAGACTTTCAAGGTTAGGAAACGACGACAAAATGGTATATGTTTTAACCAAAATAACGTTATTATGTACGAATCTTTTAAAAACTAAACTTCGTACGACACGTGCATTTTATATCATGTGGCATTTAACTTACCACTAGTACATTTTAATTAAAACTAGTTAACGTAGGAACTCTAAAATATTTGACAGATTCAAAATTCCAGAAGCTCGAGAGTAGTTTCTTTTCTTTCAAAGGCTGATCATAAGTTCTATTCTATATTTGAATGGAGAAATTATTTTTATACGATAATATTGTGCAATTTTGTTACCATTATTAAATAGATAAAACAAAAGAGAAAAAAGTGATAAAATTAACAATAAGATAAAAATACCAAACACTTTGTATCAATAGAAACTAATAAAATTGGTCATATATATTTTATTTTTGTAAACATAAAAAAAAATGCTATACACGTCATAGAAGTTTTCCAAAATTGAGGGTAAATTAAATACACCTGTCGGCTCATAAATGCATCATCAATCATCGTCAATCACATTCAGCTTTCGGCTTAACCCACTTGGCTTTATCATGGCCGCCACTTAATTACTTCATTTGCCAAATTAATTAATTATCATTTAGGAAATAAACTTCAAGGATAATTAATAGGTCTCCCCGTCTAGGAAATAACAACAAAAACTAATATTCAAAGTTATAACATGTTATTATTTAAGAATTACTAATTTAATTATTTTTATGGTCTAAATTATTTTCCATTTAAGGATTAAAAATTATTCATGTATTTTTCACTACTACCTAATTATTATACATATGATTTCCATCATTTGAATTCCACGCGATATTCCAAACAAGGATCACAGAGGATTCATTTCTTAATTCCTATAAACTAAACTGTCTCTTGCAAAAGCTTCCAAACTGTGGGATTCACACGATCGCATGCGCCATCAAGAATTCAGCATTTTTATTAGGACGTGTTTACCCTTTGCTTTTCATAATTCATAGTAATTGATAATTAATTCGATTGTTAGAAGATAGTACTATTATAATAATGTTAGAAATTTATAAAACACTTTAGCCTATTTTATCAAATATTTTTAGTCTAAAAACAAGATAATATAAATATTTTAAATAAACACAATCAAAGTCTCGTATTAAATCATATTTTAAAATTTTAAATTTTTTAACTATATCAAATATCATCGTAAGATTTTTATGAAATTTTTCTCATATAGTGTAATAGTTTTTTTGTGGTTGATGTTTAACAGTTGAATGTCAAATTCTTTATTAAGTGCTAACACTAAACGATATTTTAGTCTAACGCTTTAGTTTTAACGTCATATAATATGCAACTGATCTCATTTAATAAAATACAAAATTTATTGATCATATTCATGAAAAATAATCAATTTATAAAAATTTATAAATTAATTTGGAAAAATAATTTTTTTAAATGAAAGTATTTTCGTTATTAATTTCATAATAAAAATGATATAAATTTCAGAAATGTTGAACGATGAGTGAGTCACTATAATTGATTCATGTCTTAACCCTTATCTATGGGTAATAAAAAAAGTATTAGTCTATTCAACATAAATACCATATTTATATATAAGATAATCAAAGAAAAAAAATAGAATAATTAAAATGAGATGAAATAAAATAAAAGAGTAAATATACGTTAAACAAATATACATAATTTTATAATATTATTTAATTATATTTTTTTATTATTAATTTCAAAATAATTACTATAAATTAATAAATTTATTATATATAATAATATGATTAGCTAGATTTTTTTTATCTAAATACGTAGTTTATTACTTTTAATAAAATTTTCTTAAATTATATTTGTTGATTTATAAAACTCAAAATTTATATATATTTGATAAATTCAAAGTCAATTTTATACAAAATAACTTAACTGTTATTTTTTTTATTTACTAAATATTGAGATGTTTTTCAACATTTAATTATTGTGTATATGTGACAGGGAGTTATCATATTTAATGGTTAATAATGCTATGGTTGAAAAAATATATATAAATATTTTACGATTCTGATTTAAGTTTTTTTTTGTATTGTTTAATTACTTTTTTTAATAACTAAAATTGTTAATCCAAAAGATAAAATAATTTATAATTAGATAAAAACCAAATATTTTAATATTAAATAAAAAAGTTAGTATAGAGCAAATATATTTATTCACACTTTATTTATATAAAAAGCATCGTATGTATAAATTCTAGTCATTTGTCTTCTCTGTTGGATTCTCAACGCCCATATTTTTGAAGACATGAGTATAAGTTAGTACAGAGTAAACATTCTTAACCAGTCATATTTTAAAATGAAATAAAATTATTTTTCTCTTAAGTTGAGTATGTGTTTTTTCTTTAAAAAAAATATATTAATTAAAACTTTTAGTAGTATATTTGATTTGATAATTGGGATTTTCTTGAAACAAGGTTGAACATTATGTGTAAAATCCTATACTAGAAGACCTAGATAATTGAAAATTATTTAAAATTATTTGAATACAAGTTTGTAATATTTTCAATAATGAATTATTTTGATCCGAAAGTGATGTTGAAATTCTATATTTTTAGATGTGTTGGTCTAGTTAGACATTGATTTGTTTGTTATACGTTTTTCTACACAATTGAGTACTAAATAAGATTTTTAAGTAAGTTATATTTTAAATAGGTGGAGTTCAAACATAGAAAAAATGGCTGCAATAAATAAATAGATTAAACACATGTTTAGACTCGCCAAAAACTTATTTGACCTATTTCCATTATTACAATATAAACATTTTTAATATTAAACACTTGTATTTGTCCAGATTTCACAAGAAAATTTTGAATTGATCTCTTTCAAGTTTAGATTTTTTTTTTTTTATCAATTACATAAAAAATAAAGACCAAATTTTTTTATGAATGGACAAGTCTTTTGTAAGTGCAGTCGTAAAAAACACATTATGAAAGAATTAGGATAGGGTTTTGGAGTGAAACTTCAAGTGTTGAACCAACATCGAAGGTTAAAAGTTAAACACTTTATCTATTATTTTATTATTTTTTAATATACTTACTAAGCCAAGTTGCAACTATATATGTATTCATTTTAAATATACAGTCACTCTCCGATAGACCTGCTCTTCCACCTTTGTCCAACATATTGCTGTATTCTTTTTCTTCAATCACAATCTACCATTCAGTGATTTGTTATATTCTTAGTTTATCAATTTTTTAACATATGTCATGTGCTTTAAAAAAGATTTTGTTTTGTATTTAGTGATAATATATATGCAGAAAATATTAAGTAAAACAAATAAACTAAATTATTTTTTAGCACAACACATTATTTGATATAAAAAAAAAAATTGTAGGAAAGAGCAACCATATTACATTAAAATTGATGACTAGTAGGTAGTTTATTGAGTTTTAAAATGAAGGAAGCAATATAATGTGATGGAAGATGATTTCTTACGTATTGTCAAAGAATGGTGGCATATTCAAGAATGGGTTCTCTATGTTATTCGT
The DNA here is from genome assembly GCA_963425845.1 of Sphenostylis stenocarpa. Taxonomy (NCBI): domain Eukaryota; kingdom Viridiplantae; phylum Streptophyta; class Magnoliopsida; order Fabales; family Fabaceae; genus Sphenostylis; species Sphenostylis stenocarpa. The sequence continues at coordinate 39,612,296 of OY731398.1, read as the reverse complement.
CTTGACTTTGAATTTTGAAAAGAAGTCCAGGAGATCTAATAGAGGAACTCATATTTGTCTCGAACGAAATGGAAATGACAAAGATGTTAAATCAGTGATGATGGTGAAAAGAAAGTGTCAAATATATGTTTCTAATTGGGACAGGTAACACAGATTCATGTATCTTCTTCTTCTTCTTTGCCCTTAAAAAGCACGAGGCGTCCCATAAATTATTGCTTATTATTTAATTTAATGTCCACCTAGTACCTAACTTTATTACAACTTGCTTAGTAAATGTTTTCATCTTCTATTGTCTCCATTCTCTTTATCACCCTTAATCATCATAACGGTATCCCACCAACGATTTTTCAAATTCCACTTTATCGTATCATTATTGCAACAACACTTTCTTAACTTAACCATTTATCTATACAACTAATTATACTATACTTCTAACACTTTTATGCTAATCATCTAATAATATAATAAAAATTATAAACACATATTTTCTTTTTTTATTTAGATAGTTTCTTAAGTTAGATACATAAATGTGCTCTTTAATCTCTCTTAATCAACATTTTTAGTTTTTTTTTCCTAATCTGTCGAGGACTAGTTAATCTGTCAATTCGTTTTATTTTAATATATATATATATATATATATATATATATATATTATAATTTACATCAAATAATTTATAATTGAAAAAATTATAATTTTTTGTGATATATTGGTTTAATATGTGAATATACAATAATCTGAATAATAAATATTTATAAATTAAAGTTAAAATTATTAAATATATTAAATAATTTAATATATAAATATAATAATTATTTTAATTTATCACAAAAAATATATTAACTAACAAATAAAGACATAAAAATTATTTAAATAATCAAATATTAACCCATATTTGTTTTGTCACCCATATTCTAGGTGAAGATGAAATTAAAATTTGTATTGCCATATTTAAAAAGTAAAGACTAATTTATACCTTTTGTAAATATAAAATATTTTAAACTATTTATCAATGAAAGGCTATAATATATATAATTCTAGAAAAAAAATGATATAAAGGTTAATAGATTTAGTATGTCTAGGAACTTTTTATTAAATAATAATGATATAAAATTTTATATGTATAAACTATTTATTCTTCCAATTAATTGGGTACTTGATATGATATTGAAAAGTAGTATTGTTTATTAAAAAACGTTTAATACCTTGATTTCGTGTTACATTTTGTCAGTGTACCTCCTTACGTACAATTTTTAAGTATTGGTTTAATACCAAGAAGGAATATTTTTTAGGATTGAATTTCGGTCTTTATAATTTTTTTATAGTAAAATAATAAAAGTAAACAGTACATATTCTGTTTTATCGGTGGAAGTCATGCTTAAGTTGTACGGCCAAAAGGGGACAACTTTGAACGAGATAAACAGACATAAGTACTTTCCTTTGCCTGTGTTGTCATTGTTGAATAATTTTGTGTGGATATCAAAATATACTAAAAATCAACTAATATACTAAATTATGCTTTTGCATTTAAGATATTCTAAGATTTCTTAAATAAGCATTAACCAATTAATTGCCACGATCATTTTTACACTAGATTTTCCAAAATAATATTTTTTTTCTTGCTCTATTATAACTTTTTTTTTTTATGAACATAGAGCATTGATTATCACTTGGTATGTAAGATTGAAGGATACGAAGTAATTGTTGACATAAGGAATTGTTTAACAGGTCAATATTTTTAATAGATATTTCTTTATATCGCAAACTTTAGAGATGAAACCTACGCGTATTTGATATGTAATCGTATAAAATTTTAAGTGCGACTAGTAAGTTTTTATTTTTAATTAAAAAAAAAACATTATTCCTGTGCAAATTATAAATGAGATGATACTTTATTTTATTTTTGTTCGTAGAATTTGATTATTTTCTCGGATATTGATGATTAAACACTTTATAGTCATATAACTTTTCAAATCATTTATGGGTTAATCAGAATACTGCATTTTCACTGAAAGTAATAAAGAATAAATAACTGTCACGATAATTCAAAATATATTAAATTTAAATCATAAAAAATAATTTAAAGATATATATCATTTCACTTATTTGATGAAGTGTTTCTTTCAAATATACAATGACATAACAAATATTTGAATATTAGTGTTTGTGTGTCTTAAAATAAGTACGAAAATTAATTTTAAAATAGTATTTAATTGATAGATGTGTTTTTGGTTTTGTATATATTATTCTACATCGTGAGAGCCTGTGATTTGAAAGTTGGAAATTTCCAGATATTATGAATAAAAATATATCATGTTGCATTCTCCATTATTTTCAGTCCTTTCTTTTTTTCTACCTAGTTTATCCTCCTTTTCTCTGAAAGAAAAAAAAGAAACTTATCTTCCTCTTCTCCTTTTCAACACTTAAGCTAGTTAAGAAAAGGTTTTGATCATCAATCTTAAGTGTTGTTTTGGATAATTTCTATCATTTCTTAAATTTCTACTTCTTCTTTTTGTCTCCGAGCATGGAAATTTGAGGTTTTTGGGGAGAGAATTGAAATTGATCTTAACCTCGGGCTTCGATAGGATTAACTCTTTAAGGTGATATAGAAGGTATTACGGTGTTTTACTTCATCATCTCCTTCAACTTCTAATTTCCTTTGGATACAAGGAAAATCTCCAAGTAATGGAAGCTATCTTAGTCCTGTAAGCTATGATTCTGGTTTGAGAGACAAGGAAAAATGGTTCATGTGAGGTATTTTGGTTGAATCCCTAATTTGGACTTGCTTTCAAAATTTGCATTTGAAACTTGATAATCTTTTGAGTAGATATTTGTGAGTTGTGGATTTGAGCTTGTATTTTGTGTTTTTAAATTTATAATTGTAATTCTTTTAGATTACTCTAACCTATAAGGACTAAAACAATGTAAGTTGTTAACAAATGCATATATAATGATTTGAGGAGTGTTTCTATAATAGTTTTGTTTGATCATAGATTTGTACAGACTCCACTTTTGAACTTGTCAATTTGTTTTGTGATTGGTTTGGGGGAATTGGTTTGCATTGGATTATTCAATGTATCATATAGAGATGTTATCAATGTATCTTTTTAAAGTCTCTGATTCAGCTTGAGATGTTTATCTGAATATGGTGGTTTTTTAAGATTCTAACGCTCAACTCACAGGTAGTTAGAGATAGATGTTCATCCAAATTTGATTATTTGAGATGTAACTAATTACTTTTTCTTTATTTGTTTAAGTTAATAGTGAAGGTTTATAAAGTATTATGATAATTTAATACTTATTTATTTAGTGTTATGAACTTTTGATTTGATAAGATAGATGAATTTATTAAAAATGATAATGTGTATTAAGTGTGTAGTTTATTCTTCATGAATTACTTACGACATTCTTTATTGTGAATGAATATGATGAAAAAAAATGAATTCAATATATAGCTGATAATATTATTTTAACAATTCAAATCATATAAACAAAAATATCAAGTTATGAAAAATTTATAAAATGATTTCTACCACTTAAAAAGTCATTGTGAGACAATTTAATGACAATAAAATATAACAAGTATCTAACTTAAATACTCATACATCTTTTAAAAAATTAATCTTTTATTTGAGACATTCATTTCAAAAATTACATATGTATTGTGAGTGAGTGAATGTATCTTAATAACAATGAGAAGTCTCTTTATATGCGATTATTATTATTATTGTTTTAATTTGGGCTTTATGTAAACATAATGTTATGTTTTATAAAATAAAAACAACAAAAAAATAGCTTCTAAATTTAAAATATTAATTTAATTTATTAAACTAAGTGTATTTTGTAAATTTAATTATTAAACCGATTAACGTATATTTGTTTATAATTGTTTATATCGTAGATAAAAATATAAGTTTAAATAATTTTAATTTTATATTTTTTAGTTAGTTTTGAACTTTTATCGCTTATAAAAATAAATATTTTTTAAAAGATGTAAAACATAATATAAAAATAAAAATGAATTTGCAGCATAAAACAAGATATTAAAAGAAAAATTATTAGAATATTAAAGATAAAATAAATTAATCATATTAAGAATAAATTAGAAGTTATAAGTTCACTAACTTATAATTCTATTTCACAAATCAATTTTAGCCTGTAATATTTAATTACTCACCTTAATCTGCTAATCCAATGGGTGAAGAATAGAATAAGATTTATTGATATATTTTTTAAAATATAAATAAAAATATATAATTTTTTTATGTTATATTATTAAAATATATATTTATATTATAATATTATAATTTAAATTATAAATTCTAATTAGTTAAATTTAAATTATTAATTAAAATTGAGTATTTTAATACATAAATAATGAGATGTTTTCAATATATCTAATTAAAAACATTAATTAATATATAAAACTTAAAAAATATTTATATAATTAAAAATATTTTTTTTAATATATAAAAATTATATACATATATAATAAAATATTAATTTGCTAACCAGAACATATTAAAATCTATATAATTTATCTGATTATAATATATCAATATGTCTTGTTTTATTTTTAATGAAATAGAATAAAATAAAACGAATTAACTTATTTTTTAATATTTATTTCTCACAAAGTCTATAAAACATTATAAGTGATGGAGAATAAAATAAACTTATATAATAAATAAGTTGTGAAATATATTAAAAAACCCCTTTAAAAAGTTGGATTTCTCCGTGAGTATGGTTGAGTGATAAAATAGGTTTAATTTGGCGGATAAATACGTTGGTGTTGTGTAGTTTCTAGAAGAAAAGAAATTTGAAGAACGGTTTAGAGGAGAATATGTAAGTTTAGAGAGGAGATGGTGTTGAATTATTTAATTGGAGAGGAGAAGACACGGTGGTGGCGGCTGATGTAACACTAGTACATATTCTACACCTTCACAAGATTAGGGTCTACAACTTAGACAAAGATAGGTTATTGGAATGCAAAAATACACTGTATTCATCCTCTTTTTCACCCCTTCCCTGGCCCTACGATAATCTTTCTTTTTTTATGTCCTTACTTTCTTCTAAATTTCTCAATAACGCCATCTTAAATATAAAATTCAATCTTTTCTTTACTTTTTACTTCATTACTATACACAAATAAAAAGCTTTTCAAAATATATTATTGCATGGATAGAAAAATATTGCTTTATTTCAATCAATATATTGATAATAAAATTTATTAACAAATTAAGTTATGGGCGATTAAAAAACTAATTTTAAAAAATGTTATATTCATGCACATTCAATATTTTAAAACTTATTTGATTAATTTGAAAAGTTCATTCCTTTATTTTATTTTTTTTTTTGAACTTTTAGAAGGTATCATATAAATTTCTAAGAAAAATTAAGTCAAATTTAAATAAAAACTTGATGTTATTATATTAATGGCATAAATTTATTTTAAATAAACTCTTCCTTGACCTATACTTCTTGTCTAATAAATTTGTCGATGATGTTTCGAATTATTATTGTTATTTCCGGGTTTGTCTTGTTCTATATTGACCATAGTAAGCACGACAACACTGAATCTGACCTAAAAAGAACAAAACGACAAAACAATGAACAGGGTTTTAAAAATATGGAATTAAAAATATAATTATTAATTGGAATGTATAAATAAGTACAAGACGTTATCCAATTTTTCATCAGAAAAGAAAAAACGAGGAACCAGAGTTTGTTGTGGCCATGGAACACTGAAGACTGAACCCATACCTATCAGTGGTAGGTGGTTGGTTAGGCTTCTTTATTTTACACATATTCGTATATTAATCAGTAGAAATTAATTATATATAATAATTTAAATTTATTTAAATATAATTATTTCTATTTGAATTAAGTTAAAAATAAGCGAAGCAGAGAAATTAAATATTGGGTGTCGTATGCGCCGACGCAAAGGCATAGAAATGTTGAGAGCGCGACACGCTGACGCTGACACAGTTCCTTTGCTAAGCATGTACAGAATCTTATTCAAAATTATTAAATTTAACACATAAATTTTGTAAAAAAAATTATTAAAATATGATTAGATCTCAAATTTAATATTTGGGATTTAAAAATTAAAACATAAATTTTAAGTTATAAAATATTGAAATATAAAATTTTATAAAAGTACAATTAATAAGATATTATTATTAGAGAAAAACATGAAAAAATTTAATTTATTTGAAAAACATGTATAAGAACAACGTAGCATTAAAAAAAGTATTAAAATAGTGTACCCAAATCTATTGACTCCAAATTGTAATGGCCAACTCAGTCCCACCTTGTTTTACATTGGAGGAGTTGCCCACGTGGCTTGATTATCCGTCTGAGTCACGTGTCAAAATTGATTAATATAATTATCCTTTTTCATGAACCCAAAAATGATTTACTACAAAATTAGGTTTGTTTATGCTACCAAATGGTGATAAATTCATCCTCCTTGACCAACAACATCAACTTCCCTGTTTATTATAACTAACTTACTCATTTTTTAATTCCAATCATTTATCTATCCACCATTTTTCTAGTCTTAATCTTTACTCCTTCCTCCGGTATATAAAGTGAGGCCAATGCAACAACCTTGAACTCCAGAGGAACCACAATTTTAGTCACACTTAATTTGCTACCACTTCAATTATTTCAAACTTCTAAATTCTCTCTTTGCACTTTCATTCTACCAGATGGATTTAGCTTTCGATTTTGAGTTTGATTCTCCTCCTCTTTTTCTGAACCAAAACCTTAACTCCTTCCAAAGCGCTCGAGACCCTTTTTCCTGGGACTACAATTTTGACCACATCTTCGACCAAGCCAAAGAATCATCCACGGGGTCCAACTTTTCCGGTTCTGTGGGCAGCGTTGAGTTACAAGAAGTCTCCTCCGACGGCACCACTTACGAAGAAGAAGCCAAAGCAACAGAGCCACTGGCGGAGCCGGCGCCGGTCAAGGAGGGGAGGATGTACAGAGGAGTGAGGAAGAGGCCGTGGGGGAAGTTCGCAGCGGAGATACGGGATTCGACCCGAAACGGCGTTCGGGTGTGGATTGGAACGTTTGACACTGCGGAAGCGGCGGCTCTGGCTTACGACCAGGCTGCGTTCTCGACGAGAGGGTCTCTGGCGGTGCTGAATTTCCCGGAGGAAGTGGTGAGAGAGTCCCTCAAGGACATGCCGAGTAAGCCCTGGGAGGAAGGTTCTTCCCCTGTTTTGGCGCTCAAGAGAAAACACACTATGAGGAGAAAGTCCAGTTTGAAGAAGAAGAAAAGCAAAGTCGATGACAGAGATCAAGTACAGTTCTGCTCCTCTTCCCAGAATGTGCTCGTGTTCGAGGATTTGGGTGCTGAGTACTTAGAACAGCTCTTGAGTTTGACTTCTTAGACTCTCTCTCACCTCTCTGTTTTCTTCTACTCTGTTCTTGGAATTGTTCATAAACAATCTTTAACTTTGTAATTCTTTCATCACTGGATCAAATGTAATATTCGGCTTCCTATTCTCTTTTCTAGTCATTACTGAGTTCTGTAGATTTTCAAAACTGCATTTTTTTTATGAGATCACAAGTTTAGTAAAATAACTTTATTGAAAATAATAATATTTATTATTGTTATTATTATTAACAATCCTTTATTATATTTCAAGGGCTAATGTGATGACTCGTTGTCTAAATGGTCTAAATGAATAAATTAACCATCAAATAAATAAAAAAATCTGACAAAATTAAAGTTTTAAGTGTTTATATACGATAATATGATGTCATATTTTAATATTACCAATTATTTCTCTATTTCTGAAATATTCGACATTTTATTCTTTTTCATATAAATGTTTTTGTATGACAACTACAATATTGATTTCCATGAATATAGCCTTCTTCTTCCCCTAAACTAGCTAAATATTTTCTATTCTCTTATCCTTTTCTTTTCAGTATTTACTTTTGTCAGTTTTGTAAACATAACATATCACCATATATAGTCTTGTGAAAGGCTTGTGCAACAATTTTTTATTAAGTTTTTAAAGACACTATTCCCTACGTATTAGAAAATTATTTTGTTTGAGTACTTAATCTTTTAATGTTATAATTTATTTCTATATTTGTTGATAAATAAATTTAGTTTTATTCCTCCTTTACATTTTTCAACATATGTTTATAATATATTTTTACAACTTTTTATTATATCATTCATTTTATTTAAAGTTTTAGAAGTAAAACTTTACTGCAGAAATTTAAAATTTAGTGTAGACAGCACGATTCTAACATTAAATTGAGGCATACAAAATGACATGATAAATTAAATATTTAAATAATAATTTATTTGACAATTTATATCACATAAAATATATTTATATTTTATATATTATTTTATTTATATCACTTTTATTATATTATATTATAAAATTACATATTAATATTTAAATTTTATGTGAAAATTGATATTAAATTATATATTTTTTATTATTAATATTATTTTTAATAAAATAAAATTATTGACAACTTTATCATTTCTATGATATCTCCTTTATAGTTTGAATGAAAAGGTTGATCATCAATTATTCTATCAACTTCTTACCTCTCATATTTTAGTTTAATTTATAATGTAAGTTATTAATAAAATATGAATTTCGTTACTCCATACAAATATAGGAATCATATATAATAACATAATTACGATACTTTTTTAGTACATACTAATATTTCTGAACCTCGTATCTCATCCTAACTTAACTCATGTCAACAAACACTTCTCAATCAATTATAGATAATATATTTTACTTAACTTAGTCTCACCACATATATTCATTCTAATTGATTATACATCGCAACATCTTATTCGACTAAATCCCATAACACACATAATTGAGTATCTAACCTACCATCTTTTTATCACACATTTCATTCACTTAACAAAGATATTTCACATGAGCTACTCTCTATTTCTTGAACGAAATACTTATAGTATTAAACTCAAATAGTTATGTCTCTTGTGAGAATGTGAGAAGAGAAGTCCTATATCAGTAAAATTATATATTGGTGCTTATTTTTCTTGTTATAAAATGAGCACAATGTCTACCTTGTAAGTCACTACAAATATCTTATTTCTCCTTTCTACTAGTGCGTTGCATAATAGTTGAGTTCTATTATTTTTTAAAGAAAATATTATTATTGTTTTCTCTTTAGATTTAAAGATAGTATTGTAATTTTTTCCGCTAGTAAAATTCTATTATTGCTACTCTTTTCTCATATTTTATTTTAGTTGTGAGTTCTAATGCAATTACTCTGATTCTTAACAGTTGTATTAGAGCAGATGATTGATTTCTTATTTATGATATTATTTCGTTGTTATAGTCATTAGAATCGTGTTGGAAAAAATTCTTAGTATACTCTGTGATTGTGGTTAATCTTATCTTCCACATCAGAAAATAGTTATTCTAATTACTGAATATAAAGTGTGGTAGTGTGACAGTGCATGTCTAGGAAAAGTTTTGGCAAGAAAAGACTTGGTATTTAAGTATATCCATTAGTGACACAAAGACAAAAGGCAGTAGGTAATACTATTCATAGTGAAAGGTGCATAAATCAATTAATATCATGACAATAAAATATGAGATAGAGAAGTTTAATGAGAATAATTTTTCATTGTGGAAACTAAAGATGAAGACAATTTTGAGAAAAGATAATTTGTGTATAAGTAATTGGAGAAAGACCGTGGACATCACATATCGAATGTAGGAAGAAATTAATAACGCTATAGCAGATTTGTGGATAAGGTTACAACAAAGGAGATTTGAGAGTCCCTCATCAAATTGTATAAGGATGAAATACATATTGGACTTGTTTATTATGGTATGTTGGAATCATCGGTATTATCTCTAGGAGGGGCCAAATATTTTATAACAGTGATGTCAATGATTACTCAAGAAGATTATGGATCTACCGCATCAAGATGAAGTCTGTGTTTTCAAAGTTAAGGAAAGATAAATTCTTAGACTATGCTAACAATATGAATGGATACTTCTTGTGGATCCACTATCCACAAGGTTATTGTTAGCGTTGATACAAATATTATTTTTCTTCAAAGTGAACTTAGAGAAAGGATTGGTATGCTCCAACCAGAAGACTTAAAGAAAAAGGAAAGTGAACTTAGAGAAAGGATTGGTATGCTTCAACCAAAAGACTTAAAGAAAAAGGAAACTTGGTTTGCAGGTTAACCAAATCCCTGTACGGCTTAACCAGGTGTCCAGGTGTTAGTACAAGAGATTTATATCTCAGTATATTTTTAAGTTAATAATTTATGTACAAGAGATTTTATGTTAACCAAATCCTATTATAATAAATTTGATGAGAATGATTTTATTATTTTGTCGTTGTATGTGGATGAAATGTTGGTGGTAGGCTCAACAAAGTTCAAATATAGATTTTGAAGACATAGTTGACTAGGAAGTCTGATATGAAAAACTAGGGATCAACAAACAAGATTGTAGGGATGTAAAGTTCACCAAGACAGAAAATATAGGAAGGTTTAGCTTTATCAGAAGAATTACTTATTGAAGGTCTTATAGTGTTTCAGCATGCAACGGTGTAAGCCAGTTTCTACCCCAGTTCCTATCAAGTTATCCTCAAGTATCAGTCCTAATAATGAAGCAGGGAAGATGAAAATGTCTCAAGTACTGTATGTATCGATGATGGGAAGTCTTATGAATATCATGATTGGTACAAGACCAAACATTGCAAAAGCAGTGAGAGCGATTAGTAGATCAATGAGAAATTATGATGGAGAGCATGAGTATTATTAAGAGAATTATTATCAAAGGAACCTTGGATATTGTATTATATTTCAAATGATCAAAACTAGTTGTCAGATGTTATGTTTATTCAAGTTTTGTAGGTGATTTTGATGAATTTACCTTTGTTGAAGAGATAATAACTGGTTATCCAAGTTATAGGATGTTATAGCTCTATCTATTATAGAAGCTGAGTACATGGTAGTTACCCGAACATGTAAGAAAACTATTTGGATTAAGAGCATAATGGAGGAACTCGGGCACAAACAACAATAAATTGTTATGTATTGCGACAGTTAGAGTGTCTTCCACATTGCAAAAAATCCTACTTTGTATTTCAAAACAAAACAAGAAGAACCTAGCAGATATTATGACAGTCAGTTAGTAGTGACAAGTTTACATATAGACGATCCTATTAAAGGTTTATTGCAATAACAACATGAAAGACAATAATAATGTATTGTGAAGATTTGATTAATTTAATCAAAATCTTCAAGTGAGAGATTGTGAGAATGTGAGAGGAGAAGTCCCACATTAGGAAAATTATATGTTGATGTTTACTTTTCTTGTTATAAAATGAGCACAATGTCTACCTTGTAAATCATCCAAAATATCTTCCTTCTCTTTTTTATTAGTGCATTATATAGTAATTGAGTTATCTTATTTTTGAAAGAGAATATGATTATTGTTTTCTCTTTTGATTTAAAAAGGGTATTATAATTTCTTCTAGTAATAAACTCAAATAATTATGTCTCTTTCTTATTTGAATATCATCATTCTCATCTAAGTGAAAAACACCTCTAAAATGTGTGGTCTATTTTTTTTTTTATTTTTTGCTAAGTGATATTATGACTGTTTCATCGACTAGCAAACAAAATCAACCCATTTTTCCTGTATTTGTATATTTTTTAATGATCTCTTATCACTTAAACAAAATAGAAATTGAAACATTTATCTCTCTTATATAAGTTTTGTTGCTTAAATAAGTATATCTTATTTCAGTAAAACACTTAAAATGTTAATTTTCTTTGAAACGATTGAGATAAAAAATTAATAGAATCAATACATTCAAATTTTTTTAGGGGTCAATAATCTTAATGAATTTTATTTTTTTTGAACTAAGACCCTTGTCATTGTCCCTCTGTTCCCTTCCATCCTTGCTTTCTCTTATGTGACCTTTAGGGACATAGTTCTCTAACTTAGCAAATCACCACCAAATTACTATTTTCTTGAGTGATAATTCATAGCTTGAGTGAACTTCTATAGTTTAACGCATTTTTCATCTTGCTCAAACTACCAACATTTTACTTAAGGAACGGGAGTTAATTTTTTCTAATTTTCAACATAATTCAACATTCATATTATGCGTATACATAATGTTGACCCATTAAAATTTTATTAACCCACTAAAACAACCTAAACATATATTTCTAATCACATTCAATTTTCCAATATACTTTTATTTACAACACATTTAAATAATTAATTTACGTAAATTTTCTTACAACCTAACTTCTTAAATATGAATACAACCCAAGATTAATACTTCTACTCTAACACTTAAGTAGCACGTAACTAGATTAGTACAAATCACTAATTGGTTCTTCTTTTTAATTTAAAAATATCCAGAGCACCTTTAAATCTTTTTATCAAGAACCTATACTGCTTATTCAGTTCCAACAATATTTCAATGACAATTTATAAAAAAAAAACATAGAAAAATCTATTTTAGTGAAAAAATATATTTTATAAAAGTAAAACAATTTAATTATGTTTTTATAGAGTTTTATACTAAAGATATTTTATAAAATTTCACAACTGTTAATTTCAAAAGATGCTACTACCAGATTATTAATAATATATTGCGATCTCCAAATAAATTTATATTGTTTGACTAAAAATAAATTAAACATAATTAAGCGGTATATAAATAACATAAATTTTTTAATATAGTATGGTTGTTATTGTAAATACCATGGTATTTTTTTAAATAAGCAGATATATAATTTTAGTTTGAGGACAATAAAAGACATTAAAAATATATTATATAATGTATTATTAATTGGGTTCATAATTTTGTCTAAATGAGAATTTTTGAATTCATTATGATAACATTGTTAAAATCAATTTTTATATTTGAGATATTAAATTTTTTTTCTTGCTTAGCATTATTTTAACATAAACTTTCATATATAGCATACATTTACAGAGTAGCATATTTTTTTTAAAAGTCAAACATTTTAAATAAAAAAATCAGTATTAAGAATCTTATGTATTAAATTCATTATATATATATAAATATATTTTTTTTAATTTTATTTATATAATTATATCAAATCAATATAAATAGTTTTTTTACGTATCATAAAAATATATTTATATAATTATATTATTAATATATTTTTATAAATATAATAAATACAAATATATTTAATATATATATATTATTTAAATATTTATTTATCTTTTTATAAATATAATAAATACATGTATATTTATATATTTAATAAATATATATTTATATCTTTCTATATACATAATAACATAAATAAATAAATTATATATATATATATATATATATATATTAAGTATAAATAATATTTCTTTTATAAAAATATATAAATATTTTTATTATATTTTAATATGTTTGGTATAAATATTTTATTAAAATTCTGTATAAATAGAAATTTTAATTAGATAATTTGAGTAAGATATACTATTTGAATTAAAGTGAATTGATATTTTAGATATTAAATCAATGAAATATAAATAAGCAACTAAACATGAATAAACAAGTTAGAAAACCATAAATGAGTAGAATAATTATTTATTTAATGATTATAATGTCATGTTACAAAACTACAATAGATTTATCTATGAGAAGATGATCTCATAAGGCTAGGGTTACGTGGACAATGATTTCTTGTGTGACCTGGAGTGTGACAATATGAACATTTCCTTGGGTGACCTTCTTCGCAGATATCAATTTCAGTCTTAATTCGTGTTGACTTTGGACGACCCTTGTAACTTCTTCTTGTTGCTGGGTTAGGGCAAAGTTGTGGGTCTTGATATGATGACCAATAATCTTCGTGTCTAAGCTCCCCAAACAAATTGTCATACACTTTGTTTACTACATCCAACCTGTAAACATGATTAATGTACATTTCATAATCATGGTGAGCATGTTTGCATGCTGCAACCACATAGGAACATGGTAGATGAAGTTTTTGGAACTTCCCACAATCACACCAAGTTTCATCTAGTCTAACAACAAAATTATCAATAGGTCGAACTTCTCTTGGGTTGACGATCTCTTCCACTAAGAATCTTGTGCTGCTTCTATCGAATTCAAGCACCCTATGAGTGTTTGATTTTGTATAAGCATTTTGTAAGACCTTTGATACAACTTCTGAATGGACATGACCAACATTAATCATTGCTGTGATTTGCCTCTCTCTTTTTGTGAAAAATTTGTTGCATCTTGTGTATGTGGCCATGACCATAGAGGAGATTGGTAAATTCCTTGTTTTCTTTAGGACTGAATTGATGGATTCAGCTAAATTGGTTGTTAGGTGACCCCATCTTCTACCATCATCATATGCAAGTGCCCATTTATTCCTTGGAATTTCGTCAATCCAGGTTGCTGCTTCTGGATTGACTTGTCTTATGATGTTGTAGTAGTAGTTTGCTCTTGGCTCAATCATTTGCGTATGTTACATATTGAAGTAATAAAAGTTAACATAGAATAAACAAGATGACATAGTAAAATTGTTTAGATAGAATAAAAGTTGTTACCCATATTGACAAGACCTTTTTTGAGAGTTGCATTTTTGAATCTTCTCATAAAATTTTGTGTAATATGTCGAATGCAGTACAATCATGATAACATTGTTACTATGAAATAAAACCCCCGTTTGAGGGCAAGTCACAATGTCATCATCATAAAAAATAACTACTCGAATGAAAGAATCGATATGAATAAAAATGATGAAAATGTAGAAGACTAGAGAGGAGATAGCGGAAGTCTGAACTTATGAGGAATTGGTGTGCGGAAAGGTACAAGTAATTGGTGTGAGAAGTGATGATAAAGTAGATTTTATATAGTAATGAGTGACATGAGAGTTAGGTAGTTATGTGAGTGGTAGGAGAGTTTAGGTAGACATGTGAGTGACATGAGAGTTAGATAGTTATGTGAGTGATAGGAGAGTTTAGGTAGACATATGAGTGATATAAGAGTTAGGTGGTCATGCGAATGGTAAGTAAGTTTAGATAGGCATGTGAGTGACATGCGAATTAGATAGTCATGTGAGTAGTAGGAGAGTTTAGGTAGGCATGCATGTGAGAGATATAAGAGTTAGGTGATCATGCGAATGATAAGTAAGTTTAGATAGACATGTGAGTGGTATGAGAGTTAGATAATCATGTGAGTGGTAGGAGAGTTTAGGTATGCATGTGAGTGACATAAGAGTGAAGTGGTCATGCAAATGGTAAGTAAGTTTAGATAGACATGTGAGTGACATGAGAGTTAGATAGTCATGTGAGTGGTAGGAGAGTTTAGGTAAGCATGTGAGTGACATAAAAGTTAGGTGGTCATGCCAATGGTAAGTAAGTTTAGTTATACAAATATATGACATAAGAGTTAGATAGTCATATGAGTGGTATGAGAGTTTAGGTAGACATGTGAGTGACAAAAAAATTAGGTAGTCATGTGAATGGTAAGTAAGTTTAGATATACAAATATATATATTTATTAAATATCTTATTATATATATATATATATATATTATATCATATAAATCTATATTTATTAAATTTATTTAAATATTAAATCTATAATATTGTAATTTATTTGTATTTTTCTAATTTTTTACATCAAAATTATTATTAAATAAATTTTATTCATACAATATCTTATATAAATTTATTTTTTATTTATTATTCCTATAAATTATCATTTTTATCAATTTTTTTCTTCAACTAATTTATATTAAATAAAATTTAAATATTATATATATATATATATTAAATATATTTGTATTTACTATATTTATAAAAATATATTAAACATATAATTATATAAATATATTTTTATGATATGTAAAAAGAATATTTATATTGATTTGATATAATTATATAATTATATAAATAAATATTTAAATATTATATATATTAAATATATTTGTATTTATTATATTTATAAAAATATATTAATAATATAATTATATAAATATATTTTTATGGTATGTAAAAAAAATATTTATATTGATTTGATATAATTATATAAATAATTTTTTTAATATATATATATATATATATATATATATATATATATATATATATATATATTTAATGGATTTAATACATAAGATTTCTAACAACTACTATTTTTTATTTGAAATGTTTGACTTAAAAAAAAAACTGTGTTACTTGTGTAAATATTATATACAATATGTTATATATGAAAATTTATGTTAAAATAGTACTAAGCGGAAAAAAAAATTGAAATATTATTTAGATTGAAATTTTTTGTCTATTACGATTTTATTCTTAAAAGACGTATTAGCAGGTTAAGAAATAAGACTAACATCTTTTTAAAATAAAATTATAATGGACAATAATTCTAAAACAAACATAAAAGATTGATCTAAAATACTATCATAATTAAACACATTATATATATATATATATATATATAATAATAATAATAATATGAACGACTGGGTCCTACAAACTTGGGACGAATCCATACTATAAAGAAGAGTATTAACCAGTTATCCAACACAAAAATAGAAATGAATATGAAATTTGGGTAGGGAAAATTGGCGTATCAAATCGCATAAACAAAAACTTGAAAGTAATATAAAATGACTATGTCTAATGATTCCGTTGCAAGAAAATAACACATGATAAGTTGCGTTTAATTGGCTCGTTGGTCTAAGAGTCTCCTTCTAGAGATAACAAAACTATGCCATTGACTTGTTAAAATTGGAGCAGGACAAGTTAACTTATTGGAGAGTTGGTCCATGAAAAACAAAAATAAAATTAATTGTGGGTAAGTCAACAAATTAAAAAAACATTTTAATCAGTTTTATCTTTAACGATTACAAATATTTAATGAAAATGAAATTTATTAACTTAGAATTTGACTTAAAATTTTGGTCCATACGTTGAATTTAAGACTTCAAAGAAAAAGAGAGTAAATTGTAAATTTAACATGCACTAGTAGAAAATAAGTTTTTAACATCGATTTTCAGTGGCTTTTAACATCGGTTCTAGAATTGATGTAAAAAGTGTAATTTTTCACGTCGATTATAAGGAACCGATGTAAAAAGTCTAATATTTTTATTTATTTATTTTATTTATTCATAATCCCTCCTTAATTATTTTATTTATCTAGAGGTCCTCTCCTTTTTATATTATATTTTTATTATTTATTATATTTTTTAGAAATTTGAATTATATCAGATTAAGAAAATTGTTACTAGTAGGATTCTCCCTTTTATATTATATTTTTATTATTTATTATATTTTTTAGAAATTTGAATTATATTATATTCCAACCATTAAGCTACTAGGATTTTCCGATAATAACTTATACATAAATTATATTTATATACAAATAAAAATGTATATTCATGCAAATATATAAATACAAATACAAATATATTTATATATTGGATGTGAGAGGCGTATCGAGGGTGAAAGTGTGTGTTGAGTGAATTTTTAAAATTTGATGTCAAATTTGTGAGCGAGTTTCTTTATATGAATTTATAATTTAATGACAAAATATAATCTTTATAATTCATTTACATAATGATATAAAATATTTTTTTCTTTATTTTATATCATTATATAAATTAATTATAAAGATTATATTCTATATCATTATAAATAAATTATAAAGATTATATTCTATCATTAAATTACAAATTCATATAAAGAGACTCGCTCACAAATTTGACATCAAATTTTGAAAACCCACTTGACACACACTTTCATCCTCGAGCAGCGTTCTCACATCCAACATATAAATATATTTGTATTTGTATTTATATATTTGAATGGATATACATTTTTATTTGTATATAAATATAATTTATTTATAAGTTATTATCGGAAAATCCTAGTAATTTAGTGGTTGAAGTATCGATCTTCAATTCTAAGTTACTGGGTTCAAATCCTACAAGTAACAATTTTGTTTAATATGATAAAAATACATCGGTTCCTAGATGAACCAATGTAGAAAGACGAATACCATTTTATATATCATGTATCTAAAGTCGGTGAAATTATAAATAAAAAAATAAAATTATTTCAATATATATATATATATAAAATATAAAAAGTGTTTTAATATCATAAATATCATCTTATAATAAAATTTATTATAAATTTGTTAACTATTATTTTCAATATATACTATTAGACGATTAATACAAAAAAAAAATCTTATAGTCTATTTTCCAAATATAATATTGATTGTTTCATATTTATAAAATTTAAAGACTTGAAAAACAACTAGTAATTTAAAATTTGGGATAAGTTTATTTTTTTCCTAAATTTAAAATTGATATTTATCTTGTAATTTGAAAACAAAAAAGTTTAATCACTTTGTTCCACAGAATAAATTATTTTAGTTACATGGTCAATGAGTTGCAAGATAATAATGTAATTTAATTATACATTTTCATTATCAAACATTTAATTATATGTTCTTTTAAATATAGAAAGAGTTTGGGAGCTGATACTGGAACAATTTTTTTAAAATTATAAAACCTGAAAAAATATTTTCAAATTTGAAAGAAAAAAGGTTTTATGATAAATGCAGGAAACTAAAAATATATTTAAACTAATATAATTACTTCATTTTATAAAAGATAGGATATAAATTTAAAATGAAAACAATCCTCCTATAACTTATGTGATCCTTTTTTTTTAATATCATAGGGTCGTGATTTTTAAATTAAAAAAATATGAAAATAATATTAGACTAATTTTTATTTTATTTTCTCTAATGTGAAAGAACTCTTTTCACTAATTTTCTTTTTCTTTTTTTATTAATCTATATGATGCATGTGTTTTTTCTATTTGCTTTTTAATTTCTTTCATTTTTTTCAATCTTAAATCATCATACACAAACTTAAAATGTGTTGGGCCTTGGACTCTTCCGAATTTTCTTATAAGAGTGCTGCTATTCACAGCGCCATCTTCCCTCTTCATACCATTTGAGTTACAAAATACTTTTTATGAAAAATAACTTTCGTTTTTTTTATCATTATTATCGAATTCGCAATGGAAAATTAATTTTATCATGTATTTGATACAAAGGTAGTTTGTTTGAAAAGTATTTTAGTAAAAGTATTTATAAAATTTTAATAATGATTGTTGTCTGTCAGTATCATGGACTTTGATGGTTTACCCAATGAAACTTTCTTTCTGCACTTCGTAATTTATTTCTGCACCCCTAAACTTAAATTAAATCTCACTACTCGTACATCTATTTTTATCTTTTGTCAGTGTTTATTTCTGGTCTTCAAGAATGACTGATTTTCAAATTCTGCTAAAGCATCTTCATTCTTCCATATCCTATTATTCCAAGAATTATAAAAAATAGGTTAGAATGTTCAACTATTTTTAAGTTGTATCACTTTTTTTACCTTTTACAATATTCATGTAACAAGATTTTAGTTCGAAACACATTTCGGGGAGTGGAAAGAAAATTCTAAAAACATGTTCTAAAAAATGAGTTTGAATATGTTTTCAAAATTGATTTTTTGAAAATGCATTTTGGATTAGTGAGTCCAAAATATATTTCTAGAATGAATAATCTAAAATGCATTTATGAAAAATCATTTTCGGAAATGTATTATAGAACCCATTTTCTATAATATATTTTTGGAATTGATTTTCTAGAAATCTTATTCCAGATCCACCTTTCTAGAATATGTTCCCTGAATATAAACTCTTGAAATTCTATTTTGATCTCACCTCCGTAACAATATTTTGAAAATAATGAATGGTTGAATTTATAGTTTTTGAACTTCTTATTTACGAATGCAATGAAGGAAGATTTTTAAAATAATATGTCAGATAAAGTTGACATAGGTTTAGATAATATAGTGAAACATATTCTTGATAATTTAGTTTATTGTACTGAATAATTTATAATGGATGAGGTAAAGTTTTAGTTATATTAATATTATAACTTATAAATTTCATATATATTGATTTTATATTCATTGATATAAAATTTGTTGAAATGAGTTTGAGAGGTTGCATTTAGGTTTGTGGTTGTTATACTTAGGTCAGATACAACAAATGATTATTAAGGAAGGAAGAGGTGGTAAATATAGGAAATATAAAAATTTTTTGTAGCCAACTGTTACAGGAATTAGAAAATGTGAGTGTCGCTTTAAACTACAAAAAAAACCTATAAATGATGGTAAATGATAGATTCTGAAGTTAGTTTGTGGAAATCATAATCATTACTTAACTAATACGTTAGTAGGTCATCCATATCTTGGTAGATTAGCAAGTAATGAAAAGTTCATGTTAATTGATATGAAAAAGAGTTTGGTTAAGCCTAAAAATATTCTATTTACCTTGAAGGAAAACAATGAAAAGAATGTTATGAGTATAAAACAAATATATAATACAAAATACATATATTGTAGAAGTGTAAGACGTTACAAAACTGAAATGTAACAACTAATGAAGGTATTAGAGCAAGACAAGTATATCCCATTGACATTTGTTTGATGAAACTACAAATATTGCAACAATATTTTTTGGACACACCTTGATTCTGTCAAATTATTGAATGCCTTTAACTTAGTATTGGTGATGTATAACACTTACAAATTAATAGGTATAGGTTGCCCTTACTTGAGATTGTTGGTGTAACATTCACAGGATTGACGTTTTCTGTTGCATTTGTATTATTGGGTGCTGAATGTGAAAATAATTTTGTTTGGGCTCTTGAAAATCTTAGATGATTGTTTTTAAGAGTTGATTTTCTCTCTCTAGTATTGGTTTGTGATAAAGATTTGCCATATATGAATACAATTGCAATTGTGTTTCCTCAGGTAACCAATCATTTATGTCGTTTTCACATAGTAAAAAATGTTAAAGTAAAATGCAAAATGTTAGTGCATCCAGTAAGAGTGTGGGAATAAGTGATGAATATTTAAGGAAGTGTTATAGATTTTAATGAAGTTGATGAATTTCAACATCGCACTATAGCCCTTGAAGTTTTTTGTTTATCGTGACCTATATTTATTCAATATGTCAAAGACATATGGTTAATTCCACATAAAGAAAAGTTTGTTAAGTCAATGATTGATAAAGTGATGCACTTAGGACATACCACAAGTAATAGGTATGTTTATTTTATTCACTGTATATTTAATACATTTAACGAATTATAATTTCATATTGTTGAAGAATATGATAGTCATGTATGTTAGGATGGATAATATACGTGGGTGTATACTTAGATCTACTCATGGTGTTCCTTGTGTTTGTGAATTAATATCATATGATGTTGGCAACATATCACTAGCCTCGGTGCATGTGATATGAACTCGATTAAGCTTTTCTGATATATCATTGGAGGAATCAATGACATTGTTGTCTATTCAAGAAGAATTTTATGCTATCTTTAAGAGGTTCCAAGAAGTTGACATTGTTGGTAAGATTAATATAAAAAGTAAGCTCCATAAAATTGCATACCCAAATTTGACATCGTTGTGTGCCCCTGTGGAGAAGGTGAAAACAAAATGTCGTAGTAATAAACTTGTTAAATCTACTAAGCATGACTAATCTTATTGGAAACATGTTGATGCATTCCATTCTCAACATGATGGTTAATATACTTGGAAGTCAAGTAAGGGACATGTCAAGTATGAGTTGACCACCAATTCAATACCTATGTTAGACCAATTTCCTACTGCAATACATTCATACATACTTGATGTAGTTGATGTGAAGGTCGATGGATATTATGGTTATCGTGTTGTTGTTGCATTATTGGAGATGAGTGAAGGTTTATGGCCAATTGTTAGGATGAACTTGCTTAAAGAACTTATTGAGTGACCTTACGAATATACACATTTATTTGAAGGTGATGAACATTTGATATCATAAAAATCTTGGTCTTCATTTTACATTGGTCCAATGTAAGTGTTTTCGCAGTTAATTAACATTACACAAAATTATATTAATCTTGTCAACAATTAGAATGTATATACCTGTTGTCAATAATATATATGTAACAAAGTTAATATAGTCTACCAAATACAAAATTAATATAGTCCAACAATAAAGGAGTAGTACAATAATCACATAAACACACATGTAACAATCATTTACACCCCCGAGTACACACGACTCTCTCATTTGTTGCTCTACGTGCTAGTATTAATATCGTTTGTATCTCATCCCATGCTAGTATACCTTAAGATACATGTCCTAAATCAATAGTTGTCTGCAATGTGATAGCAATCATTAGACATATTTCTTGCAATAATATGGTAAATAAAAGATAACATTATATACACAACAAGTGCCATAATTCAATTCATATTCATTACCATAACATAATGTTTCCCCTAGGTCTCCACAACATCACCTACATCTGATGAAGGTATGACATCCAGGGACATATGATCATAGTCAAATTGAATTATATAAAGATGAGAAACATGATAAAACCACTCCATATACCCACTAACACATGCTGATGGATGAGGTGCCTCCGTGAGATCAACAACTAAATGGTTAGCAAAATGCAATCATAGATTATCCATCAATTCTATTATAGGTAGAGCATCACTTAGGATAGATGGATGATGTGAATTTTTTTTAATATAATCATATTACTGAATGTAGACCCCAAATCTTGCCCGGCCTCCAAATAAAGTCAGAAAACTTCCTATTTGAAGACGGCCGAAGCCTAACAAGCCACTAGGAGAGACTATTAGGCTCCCGTACCAAGATAGGAAGGTTTTTTGGCCCGAAAATAAAGTTTCTCGCCCTGAAGGGACGAGACCGCCGTCTGGAAGGACGAGACCGCCGTCTCGTCTCAACGCCAGGACGAGACCGCCGTCTCGATTTTCCAGACGGCGGTCTCGATTCCTGCAAAGGTCGAGACGGCGGTCTGAATTTTCCAGACGGCGGTCTCGATTCCCGCCTAGTCGAGACGGCGGTCTCGACCCTCTGCCACGAACGAGACGGCGGTCTGGACTTTCCAGATGGCGGTCTCGACCCTGTCAGAGGAGACGACGGTCTCGACCTGTCAGGCGCGAAAAACTATAAATAGGGGCATCATTTCTCCCTTTTGACACACAGAATCAACAGCTCTCCCTTCTCTCTAGACTTTCTCTCTCTAAGAATCCCTCCGAGGCATTTCCGGAGCTTCTGAGCGTCTTTAGGCACAAAAACTGAGCGTTCTAAACCTTCTTTAGAATCCCTCCGAGGCATTTCCGGAGTTTCTGAGAGTTGTAGAGTGAAGGGTTGCCAAAACGCACCCTCTCTTTCAAGAAATATAAAAGCTTGCTTTGGAGGTGCATATTCTCCCTCTCTATTTTTACTGTCATTTAAATTACGCAATAGAAGTTAGGGCCATGTAGTCATAAATTTAAATACCGCATAATAAAAGGGTAAAAGCGCTATTTTCCAGTTTAATTATTTACACAAAGTAGCCGGCCTATCATAGGGAACCCGAAAGGGGCGTCGTAAAGGAACTAACACTTCCTTTACACGTAACTAACTCCCTTACCCAACTCTGGTTCTAATGATCAAAGTTGGTTTTCGAAAACCAACGCCTTTTTAAAACCCCTTTTCCGATGTTTATGGTAAAAATATCGGTGACGACTCCATAGAACCCAAAATAAATAAGTCCTTGGGTTAGCCCGGTTATCGGACAACCCAAGGACACTTTTGAAAACCCTGCCCCTGGGTTAGCCCGGTTATCGGACAACCTAAAGGCGTTGTAACCACCAATAAAAAACGCGAAAATCAAAGAGGGTCGAAAAAACCATCGCGTCGCTCCGACCGCGCCCCTTTTTGGGAGGCGGCGACAGATGGCGACTCCACTGGGGAAGCCTAGAGAGTTGATCCCATTTAGTGATGGGCTGACTTAAAAATAATTAAACCAAGAAAATAGCGCTTTTACCCTACCTTGTATTATAACATGCTTTATTGTTTGACTTTCAAATAACTGTTGCTTGTTTATACTTACGCAATTGATTGAAATATAACTGCACACAAACCCTTGCACACTACAGTTCCCCCTATACCCGGGGGCAAGTGAGATAACCATAGGGAGTGGGTGGCAGGTACGGTTCACTGCAGTTAGGGCCTTGTGCCCACCAGTGTGATCGGAAACCACCACTCAAGGTGATAACCTTCCTCTTTTGGCATAATGGGGGCACCTTGGGGGCCTTAGCCTGGTGAGAACAGTTAGAACCTACCCTAACCAATGCACCTTTCTGCAGGAAAACCCTACCTCATGATAAAAACGAAGTCTCGCCTGTTCGGGGATGATCGAATTGTGTGTACATATGATTGTTGCATTTGTATGTTGCATAGCATAAACAAACAACAGAACAAAATGACCAAAAAAATATATTTTACAAATAAACACCCTTATCTCGGACAGTCTGCCTTTTAGCTAGCCTGGTTTCAGGTTCTTTGTAAGCTAAGTAGCCACGCAGTTCCGACAGAAGAGATAAGGGACGATAAATATTCTTTCACATAAAGCCACATTTTATCTCGGACAGTCTGCCTTTTAGCTAGCCTGGTTTTAGGTTTTTTGTAAGCTAAGTAGCCACGCAGTTCCGACGGAAGAGATAAAAGGCTATAAAATAAACAAATAAAAATAAAAATCCATTTTTTCAAAATTCACAAATAAGACCTGGTCCAAAAATATTGCGTTCATAAAACATTCATATAGATAGTTTATTCTTTCAAAAAAATACGCAAATACCATACATCATGTAGAAAAACATGATAAATAGTAAAATAAACACTCACATTCAATAAACATTGTAGACCCCAAATCTTGCCCGGCCTCCAAATAAAGTCAGAAAGCGTCCTATTTGAAGACGGCCGAAGTTTAACAAGTCATTAGGAGAGACTATTAGGCTCCCGTACCAAGATAGGAAGGTTTTTTGGCCCGAAAATAAAGTTTCTCGCCCTGAAGGGACGAGACTGCCGTCTGGATGGACCAGACCGCCGTCTCGTCTCAGCGCCAGGACGAGACCACCGTCTCAATTTTCCAGACGGCGGTCTCGATTCCTGCAAAGGTCGAGACAACGGTCTGGATTTTCCAGACGGCGGTCTCGATTCCCGCCTAGTCGAGACGGCGGTCTGGATTTCCCAGACGGCGGTCTCGACCTTGTCAGAGGAGACGGCGGTCTCGAACTGTCAGGCGCGAAAAACTATAAATAGGGGCTCTCCCCCTCTCATTTCCACACAGAATCAGCATAGCTCTCCCTTCTCTCTAGAATTTCTCTCTCTAAGAATCCCTCTGAGGCATTTCCGGAGTTTCTGAGAGTTGTAGAGTGAAGGGTTGCCAAAACACACCCTCTCTTTTAATACAAAAGCTTGCTTTGGAGGTGCACATTCTCTCTCCTTCTAATTTTATCGCTTTCATTTAAATGTATGCAATAGATACTAGGCCCATGTAGTCATAAACTTAAATACCGCATAATAAAAAGGGTAAAAACGCTATTTTCCAGTTTAATTATTCAAATTAGCCGGTCTATCATAGGGAACCCGAAAGGGGCGTCGTAAAGGAACTAATACTTCCTTTACACGTAACTAACTCCCTTACCCAACTTTGGTTCTAATGACCAAGTTGGTTTTCGAAAACCAACGCCTTTTTAAAAACCCTTTTTCCGATGTTTATGGTAAAAATATCGGTGGCGACTCCATAGAACCCAAATTAAATAAGTCCCTGGATTAGCCTGGTTATCAGACAATCCAGGGATACTTTCGAAAACCTCGCCCTTAGGTTAGCCCGGTTATCGGACAACCTAAAGGCGTTGTAACCACCAATAAAAAACGCGAAAATCAAAGAAGAGTCGAAAAACCATCGCGTCGCTCCGACCGTGCCCCCGTTTTCGGGGAGGCGGCGACAAATGGCGACTCCACTGGGGAAGCCTAGAGAGTTGATCCCATTTAGTGATGGGCTGACTTAAAAATAATTAAACCAAGAAAATAACACTTTTACCCTACCTTGTATTATAACATGTTTTATTGTTTGGCTTTCAAATAACTGTTGCTTGTTTATACTTACGCAATTGATTGAAATATAAATTGCACACAAAACCCTTGCACACTACAGTTACCTCTATACCCGGGGGCAAGTGAGAAAACTATAGGGAGTGGGTGACAGGTACGGTTCACTGCAGTTAGGGCCTTGTGCCCACCAGTGTGATCGGAAACCACCACTCAAGGTGATAACCTTCCTCTTTTGGCAACAAGACCGACTCTAGCCTTAGTGCTGAACATGGTTGGACGGCTGGAGAGTGGGGACCCTATAATGGGGGCACCTTGGGGGCCTTAGCCTGGTGAGAACAGTTAGAACATACCCTAACCAATGCACCTTTCTGCAGGAAAACCCTACCTCGTGATAAAAACGAAGTCTCGCCTGTTCGGGGATGATCAAATTGTGTGTGCATATGATTGTTGCATTTGTATGTTGCATAGCATAAACAAACAACAGAACAAAATCACCAAAAAAAAAAATATTTTACAAATAAACACCCTTATCTCGGACAGTCTGCCTTTTAGCTAGCCTGGTTTCAGGTTCTTTGTAAGCTAAGTAGCCACGCAGTTCCGACAGAAGAGATAAGGGACAATAAATATTCTTTCACATAAAGCCACATTTTATCTCGGACAGTCTGCCTTTTAGCTAGCCTGGTTTCAGGTTCTTTGTAAGCTAAGTAGCCACGCAGTTCCGACAGAAGAGATAAAAGGCTATAAAATAAGCAAATAAAAACACATCCATTTTTCCAAAATTCACAAATAAGACCTAGTCCAAAAATATTGCATTCATAAAACATTCATATAGATAGTTTATTCTTTCGAAAAATACGCAAATACCATGCATCATGTAGAAAAACATGATAAATAGTAAAATAAACACTCACATTCAATAAACATCATATTCATCAAATCATACATTTTGGTTTTAGAAAATGGAGGGGACAAGTAGACAAGTGGGGAAGGTGGATATTCTCCGAAGCCATACTAAAAAGCTAGAACGGCTTAGTGCAACGATGCCACCGGAGGTCCGCGCTGATTTTG
Organism: Sphenostylis stenocarpa; assembly: GCA_963425845.1. Taxonomy (NCBI): domain Eukaryota; kingdom Viridiplantae; phylum Streptophyta; class Magnoliopsida; order Fabales; family Fabaceae; genus Sphenostylis; species Sphenostylis stenocarpa. The sequence continues at coordinate 39,585,182 of OY731398.1, read as the reverse complement.
AGAAGTCCTACGGACGAATTCTGGACCTCCTAAAGATCAGTGTCGATCAAGTCTTCCTCAGGGTACTGATTCACTTTTGGAACTCCAGTCTGCGGTGCTTTGAATTTCCGCAGTTCGACATGGTGCCCACTTTAGAGGAGTATGAAACAATGTTGAAATGACCCAAGTCGCTAGGGTCCATATCCGTCATGAGGCGTATACTCCTGCAGCACCAGTCGCCGCCCTTATCCATCTACCGTACCGACAAAGTACCCCGATAGGAAGAGGGAACACCCGGGGATGGAGAGTATCAATGTTAGAAGACCACCTGTCTTACCTGGCTGAGAGGGCAGAGTGGGTTGCCTTCAACAAGACCCTGGCATTATTAATCTTCGGAACGATCATGTTCCCCTTCCATCTCGACACGATCGATCAAGCCGTCATGGACGTTTTCTTTGCTTGGGACGTGAACTCGAAGAGTCCCCTGCCTGCTATTCTTGCCGACACCTTGCTATCGGTGGATTTCTGCCATCAGAAGCAAGGGAGAACACTCCGCTGCTGCTCTTCGTTACTTTATGTGTGGAGCATCACGCACCTTTATGCCTCCAGTCACATGAGGATATTCCCTGACCCTTTGAGAAACTTCTCCAAAATCCCCCTCCAACGACGCTTGACTGTAGAATGGAGGGATGAGTTAGAACAAAAGGACGCCAATAGCATATCTTGGGTCTGCCCTTGGTTCCGACCCAGCCCAGTTCTCATCAGATGTGGGAGCTACCCGAATGTACCCTTGATAGGACTCAGGGGTTGCATAGCCTACTCACCTAGAGTAGCTATGAGGCAACTCATGAGGACTCAAACTACTATCTCCTGAGGGGAACTCGGAGGGTTGTGCTTCTTTGGAGACCCGTGCACAATCGCCAACTCACTGACCGTAAGGAAAGCATGGGAGAAGCCGAGTCTACATGGGAGACAGAGAGCTAGGAAAAGCTCGGGTGACTGTCACCAGTGACTATGAGGCATGGAGGAGAAGAAGAGAGATGGCTCGACCATCCACCACACCCGCGCCAATCGCCAACAACAAAGAGCTGTAGGCACAAGTCAATGCCTTGACCCAGAGGGTAGAAATAATGGGAGCCCAGATACGGGCCCTTGAAGAAAAAGAACAAGCCTCTATCCTCACGATTGACGGTCTACAAAGGCAGAGCAAGAAAAAGGATCATGAAATAGAGCGCCTCAAGGACCAATATGCTGACGCTAACGAACAAGCTATCCGAGCATCCAAAACTGCCAGAACCAGCTCGGATAGCCAACTGCAGGAGATAACCGTCAGATCAGCACACCTTGAGGCGGAATCAGCCCAGCAGGCTCAAAAGATCAAGGAGTTGTCAGAAGGGCTCCTCCAGGCTCAGATAGATCTCCGCCAAGAGCGAGAGAACAATAGAAAACTGAGCAGAAGTCTCTATGAGCTACGCATTAAGGAGAAAAGCGGGTTAGCTCAGTATGACCAAGTACTTCAAGAGAAGGAGCAAGCTGTTGCAAAGCTTGAGGAACTACAAGCCTTGGTCATACATCAAGAAACAAAGATCAAAGAGGCTCAACAGTACAGCGAAGAAATGAGTCAAGCGATCCACAAGCAAAGTGAAACGCTCGCTCACCATGTCCGGGAAGCCGAGAGAGAATTACAAAGAAAACAAGACCCGCCTGTGGGTTTCTTTAGGCTTTTCCGTTTTTGCCAAAAGACGCTTCGTAGTATGGAATAGGAGAATGTACACCTTCCAATGGATTAATGAAATCTTTTTCTTTATTCAACAGTTGTCTACTTGCATACATGAACATGCATTTGCATATTTAATTTTCCCTCCTTCACGCTTAATAAATAAGATAATAAAAAGGAAGGATTAACTAACACGTCTTCCAACTCAGAAGAATGGAGAGAAAGCCACTCCTAATAAAGCTTACCCCAACGGTCGAATCACCGCAAGAGGGAAATAAACCTCGGCCGTTGGTCCTCAAGAATAAAGAAGAGGGGGCAAGGACGCCAGTGCGACTATTTATGCCACGTCCTTTCCCCTACGAATCAAATAAAGCTGTACCGTGGAGATATGGGGAATCTTCACCAATAAAAGAAGAAATAACAAACATAGCCGGCATTGGGGGCACAACTAGAAGTGGAAGAATCTACTCCCCCAAGGACACACAAGAAAATGTCCTTCAAAATAAAGGAAAAAATAAAAAGACCGAAGAAGAAAAAGAAAATAAAGAATCCAAGGAGGAGACAGAGGAATTACTCCAATTTATAAGGCAGAATGAGTATTCCATTATAGACCAGCTCAACCGTACGCCTGCAAAGATCACATTGCTATCTTTGATAATGAGCTCGGAACCGCACCGGAACGCCCTGCTGAAGGTCTTGAGCGAGGCGCATGTACCTCATACAATATCCCAAGAAAAGGTCGAGAGGATCGTCGATCACATTACAGCAAGCGATCATCTCGCCTTCACAGAGGAAGAACTCCCTCTCGAAGGGTCAAAACACAACAAGCCCTTGCACATCTCAGTCAAGTGCAAGGAATACCTCATTGCTAAAGTTCTTGTGGATAACGGGTCGTCCCTGAATGTGATGCCCAAGTGCACACTGGATAAGTTGACTATCCAAGGAACCTGTCTGCGCCCAAGCAACACCATCGTTCGAGCCTTCGACGGATCAAAGCGAGAAGTAGTGGGAGAGATCAATTTGCCAATCCAAGTGGGACCCACTATCTTTAACGTTGATTTCCACGTAATGGACATTACTCCAGTATACAGTTGTCTCCTCGGCAGGCCTTGGATTCACGACGCTAAGGCAGTACCTTCAACGCTCCACCAGAAAGTCAAATTCGTAGTGGATGACAAACTGGTCACGGTTCAAGCAGAAGACGATATCCTGATCAGTGGACCGTCCACCCAACCTTATGTGGATGCGGCTGAAGAGGCTCTTGAAACATCTTTTCAAGCGCTTGAAATTGCCAGTATAGAGCGACTTCCCAGAAATACAAAGGTAGCCCGCATGATGTTAAAACATGGCTACCATCCTGGTCAAGGACTGGGGGCAGATTCCCAAGGAATGAGGGAACCCCCGGAATTCAAGGACAATCCCCACAAGTATGGCCTAGGATATAACCCTTTCAAGGGCCGAGCGGGAAAAGCAAAAGGGAAGTCCCCCTCCGCACACTCAGCGGATTTTCCGAAGTGGTGGGGTGCAAGCGTCAAGAGCCACTCTAGTCATTAGGAAATCTTTTTCTTTGTTTAAGGGATGTAAACCCCATGATTGTTAGAGATTATCCCCCGGGGCGAGCCCGACCCCCGGGCATTTTAGGGCACATATTCCCTTATTAATTAATAAAGAATGATTCTTTCTATCTGCTTCTCTTCTTTCTACTTCTGACTGGACCCCATAAATAACCCTGTCTAAGTAAACATAAAAAGAAAAGGAGAATAAGAAGCGCTTCCAAATAATCAAACCTTCATCATTGCTATCATCATCGAGTTAGCTGATTAGAAGCACATAAAAACAAAGACTTCACCTAAGCCATGAAGGGAGTCACGCTTCGCCAATACTGTGAACAAGAAAAAAAAATAAAAACAACAAAAAAAGAGAGAGAAAAAGCTCAGAGAAGCCAAAGGCCAAAGAAAAGGGCAAAATTACCCGGTAGGAAACCCACTAAGGGGGCTACGCAAAAGATAGGGTCAACCCGGTAGGATACCCGAACAACAATAAAGGGTAACCTAGGCAAAAGTTAGGGTTACAAATAAAGGTCCGTTAGGATTCCTCCAAAATTTTACAAGAGAGAGAACCTAGACAAAAGATAGGGCCAACACACAGTATCCTAGTTCGAAAATCCAAAGGGCGATCTAGGGAAATCAGCTAGCCATTTAAAAGCAATGGAAATAAAACCAAAGAGCGCAAATACAAAAAAGGAAGAGAAAAAATGTTTGCTCAGACAAAGCTTAAACACCCAGGTTTAACCCTAGCCAGCCATTCTTACAAATTCTTTATCAATAAAAATCAACCCTCTAAAACACAAACCATTGATTTTTACCCCCTTTTCTTCTTTTCTCTTGACCCTCACGACAATATTCTAATAATTAATTTGGGAATATGGAGGCGTATAGTCAACAAGAGGATTGAAATCCCTAAAGCAAGGAAAAAGGGACACTGCATGAAAAAGAGTGCTCTACAAAAAGAAAAAGAGAGAGAAAGAAAGAAACTACTCTTCGGTCACAAGAAGTCCGGTATGGTACAGCATGTACAAAAGCACAGATCAGGAGGCACTCGGCGCTACAAGACACGTTGGTTAAGTCCTTCTGAAATATTAAACAAAGTAAGCATTATAGGACATCAAACATGAAACATTTGCATGCATAAAATGTTTTTGAACCAGGTCTTATTCCTTATGCAAAAAAAAAAAAAACCCGAAAATTCGAGACCGCCGTCTGGATATTCCAGACCGCCGTCTCGGTTCCCTTGCAAATCGAGACCGCCGTCTCGAGAAACCAGACCGCCGTCTCGACTTAGGCAAAGTCGAGATCGCCGTCTGGGTTATCGAGACCGCCGTCTCGATCTGTTGGCAAAACGAGACCGTCGTCTCGACTTCCCAGACGACGGTCTCGACCTGAAAAAAATTCTATATAAAGGGGGCGCGCTTGGGGGGTTTCCTCACAACTCTCCAAGCCTCCAAAGCCTCCAACACTTATATTTTGCTCTCCCAAGCCTTCCCTGCTCAAGATGTTCGGAAGAAGTGCCTCCAGGAAGCGAAGGGCCACCGCCACCGCTGGGGCTAGCAGCTCGGCACCACCGCCACCCCCAGACCCTTCTCAACTTCAACCACAACACCAGGCCCGCCTGGACAACCTCCGAAACTACCAGTGGCACTCCCTGCTGACACTGGACTTCAGCATCTTGGCTGAGTTCGGATGGGAAGAAGACGTCCGAGCACACATTGATAACATCGGGTGGGGTTTTCTGCTACAGCCTCCACCCGTTCATGTGTACCCACAGGCGGTACTCGAGTTTCTGGCCTCGGTCTCCCTCATTGAGATCCCCTCCATGGCCTCAGGCATGCAGCCCACCAAAATGGTCAACTATTTTATGGGTGGGCAATACCACACTACCACTTTGGAGGAATTCAATGTTTCCATTGGATTCATCCGGCCCGAGGCGGCGTTAACTCGGGAGTACCGTGAGGCCATTTGCTCTAGGCCCACCAGCAGCAGCAGCTCGGCCTCCCAGCAGCAGCGGCAGCAGCAGCAGCAACAACCACCACCATACACGGAGTACTTTGCTGGCCTCCACCAACACATGAACGACCTGAGCCAGCAGCTCGGCGAAATGGCGATATGGCAAGAGCAGCAGACCCAGTGGCGGCAGGACCAAGACGTTCGCCAACAGGCCCTTCAAGAGGGCCAAAACGAGATCCGCCAAGAGCAGCAGAGGATGCGGCAGGAGTGGGCGACGTTCCAGGAGGATTACAACGACGAACTCCAGGAACAAATCGACTTCCGCTACCACATGTATAAACATTTCCCCCACCGCACTCCTTCTGATGATGATGACTCTTAGGGACTGTACTGGTTGAAAAATTGCTGTAATAAAACTTCCTATAAATAAAATTTTATTTCCCGCATTCTTTTGCCTTCTTTTGCAAAAGCCAGCATAACAAAAAAAGCTTAAAAAAGAAAAAGGCACGCGCTCAATAAAAAGCCAGAATCCAAAATCACGAGAAAAAAAGAGATAAAACCGCGAGAAAAAGGCAGGATTAAAGCCATCACCTCAACTAATAAAAATCGACTACCAAAAGTCAAACACAAAAGGAGAAAAGAAGAAAACCCAACCAACCAGCAAGAGTCGGATAAACACCGCAAAAGTCAAAAACAAAGAAATCCCCAGCAACCAACAAAGCTGGATGGACAACCAAAAATCCCCGGCGCAGCCCGGATGAACATTCAAAAAATCCCAAAACAACTACAAAACACAAAAATCGCTCTCCAGGAAAACGATGCATGAGCCACCCGAGCAGTAAGCCGCCACCACCACCAGTCCTACGCCACGGACTGTACCAGCCTGATAGGGGGTTTATGCCTATCAACCAGCACACAAGGAGTGCCTGAACGGCGCATGGGTCATCTGAACAGTAAGCCGCCACTACCACCCTGATGGGGGGTTCATACCCATCCGGTCCCACACAACGGACCGTACCGGCCTAATGGGGGGTTCATACCCATCCGGTCCCACACAACGGATCGTACCGGCTGATGGGGGGTTCATACCCATCCGAGTCCCACACAACGGATCTGTAACTACCGGCTGATGGGGGGTTTATACCCATCAACCAGAAGGATCGGCTACGTCGGGAGTAGTATCCGGAGGTTCTACCACGTGTCAACCAAAGGGATCGGCTACGTCGGGAGTAGTATTCCGGAGGTGCACAAACACAACATCTCCCCAGAGGATCACCTGCCACAAGACGGGACGTCCGAAGGGTAGCCGGGCAAGAGGGTCAACTCCTTTACCTTCCTGTCTACCTGTCTGGCACAACAAGCCAACAGTCGACTAGTCGGGTAAAGGGGGGGCAGCTGTAGACCCCAAATCTTGCCCGACCTCCAAATAAAGTCAGAAAACTTTCTATTTGAAGACGGTCGAAGCCTAACAAGCCACTAGGAGAGACTATTAGGCTCCCGTACCAAGATAGGAAGGTTTTTTGGCCCGAAAATAAAGTTTTTCGCCCTGAAGGGACGAGACCGCCGTCTGGAAGGACCAGACCGCTGTCTCGTCTCAACGTCAGGACGAGACCGCCGTCTCGATTTTCCAGACGGCGATCTCGATTCCTGCAAAGGTCGAGACGGCGGTCTGGATTTTCCAGACGGCGGTCTCAATTCCCGCCTAGTCGAGACGGCGGTCTGGATTTTTCAGACGGCGGTCTCGACCCTCTACCACGAACAAGACGGCGGTCTGGACTTTCCAGACGGCGGTCTCGACCCTGTCAGAGGAGACGGCGGTCTCGACCTGTCAGGCGCGAAAAACTATAAATAGGGGCGTCATTTCTCCCTTTTGACACACAGAATCAACAACTCTCCCTTCTCTCTAGACTTTCTCTCTCTAAGAATCCCTCCGAGGCATTTCCGGAGCTTCTGAGCGTCTTTAGGCACAAAAACTGAGCGTTCTAAACCTTCTTTAGAATCCCTCCGAGGCATTTCCGGAGTTTCTGAGAGTTGTAGAGTGAAGGGTTGCCAAAACGCACCCTCTCTTTCAAGAAATATAAAAGCTTGCTTTGGAGGTGCATATTCTCCCTCTCTATTTTTATTGCCATTTAAATTACGCAATAGAAGTTAGGGCCATGTAGTCATAAATTTAAATACCGCATAATAAAAGGGTAAAAGTGCTATTTTCCAGTTTAATTATTTACACAAAGTAGCCGACCTATCATAGGGAACCCGAAAGGGGCGTCGTAAAGGAACTAACACTTCCTTTACACGTAACTAACTCCCTTACCCAACTCTGGTTCTAATGACCAAAGTTGGTTTTCGAAAACCAACGCCTTTTTAAAACCCCTTTTCCGATGTTTATGGTAAAAATATCGGTGGCGACTCCATAGAACTCAAAATAAATAAGTCCTTGGGTTAGCCCGGTTATCGGACAACCCAAGGACACTTTTGAAAACCTCGCCCCTAGGTTAGCCCGGTTATCGGACAACCTAAAGGCGTTGTAACCACCAATAAAAAACGCGAAAATCAAAGAGGGTCGAAAAAACCATCGCGTTGCTCCAACCGCGCCCCTTTTTGGGAGGCGGCGACACTGAAGGACACGTTCTGGCAAGTGTAGATGGAAAAGAGAGTTCAATCTAATGTACCCCAAGAACATAGTAATAAACTCGAACAATTGAGCTTCTTTATGATCCCTATATGACATCCATGTCACTGCATTTAATGATAGATGGTCAAGTTGAAAGTTGATGGTGGCAACTGTCGATAATCTACCACTATGTCTCTAAAACCTAATCTAGGAAAATGCTCATATATCCATGTTTATGTAAATAATAATAAAAAAACAATAAAAGATCACTCCATGTTAAGCTAACATTTTAAAAGAATCAAATAATAATACTACACTTGAAATAAAGACGCATATCCAACTAATTGTTTTTTTTTTTGGCATAAGATGCATCATAAGCTGCTCATACATATGGGTGAGTGCAGTTACCCAAGAATATCCACCACGGACATATCCACCTCTATAATGTCTCGTCTTTGCAGAAATTATCGCAAAATCAACTCCTAAGAGCTTTACCAGCACATCAACAACTTCACATGTTTCCAAGTGAATATATCACTGAATTGGCCAACAATTGTCAAGTGCAATAATGAAGACACATATCTAGTGTGATGGTCATCTCACCTATAGGTAGATGGAAGCTGCTAGTTTCACTATGTCATCTCTCAGCAAAGGCAGATCATAATCCCTTATCTATCGTGCCATAACTAGCACCCACAAGTGCTCCCAACCGAGATAACTGAATAGCAATCGCAATCGGTGGGTGTCGAGCCCCCAACTTGTTCATATTTCTACCATGGGAAACACATTTTAACTCCTTAGAGTCCTATCAGAAAAAAAATGTTTAAATTTTATAACATTAATCTTTATATTCACTAACTTATATGACGTGAAAGACACTTACCACTTGTAACATCCTGATTCTCAATACCTCTAGTTTGTTAAATTTTGACAAAATCTTTGTCAAAATTTTAATAATTAAATTATAAAGAATTGGGTAAAGTGAATGTAGAGTTTTATGTTTATTAGATTATTTATGATTTTCTGGAATTTTTAGAAAATACTTAAAATTGATCTATTTCGTGGGCAACTGGGCGCCTGATAGTAATTATATGATTTAGGGTTGAAATTGAAAGAGTATGGGCTTAACAATTTTAATTGTCACATTTAGAAATTATTGTTTTCTTGTATGCATTGAGTGTGGGTACATTAAAAGTTTATTATGTATATAAGTTGACAAGAAACATATGATGGTTGATATGGTTTGGAGTGATGTTGGATTCTTAGGGGTTGTGGGTTCAAATCTTGGCTAGAGAAAAAAAATATAATTTTTTTTGTAATGTAATCCCCTGGGCGCATCAGAAATGCGCTGAGCGGATTGTGGTTCGAAATCTTTTGCGGTAATCCGTTGGGTGCATCAGAAATGCGCTAAGAAAGAGTGTCATAGTTTCCTCGTTTCTCTCTTTTTCTCAAAATTTTCCTTACCTCAAAAAATCTTGATTTTCTTGAGGAGCTCCAAGAGGTAAATTTGTTTCTCTCAATCTTCTCTACATTTCTACCGTTTTATTTTTCAAAATGGTGCATTTTCTATTTTTTTCCTCACTTGGCTGAGCTTGAATGGGTGTAGGAAGAATGTTACTATAGGTTTTACATCTAAAATACTAGAATAATGCTTAAAATTGAGGATTAGAAGTGGTTAAGCTAAAAACTTTAAGAGCCCTAATTCGTAGGTACTATTCATTGAATTTTTGGAACTTGTGTGAACAGAATTAGGAATTGGTATCTTCATGAAAGTTGTAGATCTTTAAGTTGTCAAAATTTAGAAACTGGTTTCACATTAAACGGGTATTTGTAACTCAAGTTATGTTCATTTTATTGTCAAGTATTCTAGTTATGACGTTAAGAGGTAGTCCTGTTTCAACAGCCACTGAAAACTACATCTATTATATAGGGTATTTGAATTTATTTCCTTCATCAATATTGTAGGTAATTAAGTTATTGAAATTTTGGCTCAAATCTCGTGCCAAAACAGCTTATATAACTCTAGAAAATTTAGAAATACTAAACCTTGTTCATGTTTGCTATTAGGATTTTTCTTACTCTAAGTGTATACAAAATAGGATAATTTTCTAAGTTAATTGTAAGCTGAATGTGAACTTAAAATATTATTAAAAATGGATTAGCAATACAGAGTAAATTTAAATTCTCATGAGATAGAATCATAGAAATATAAGATTCTAACTAGCATTTTATTACGTATATAGATTTTGCTGAAACACAACATCAAGCTTTGAAAGGAATAAGTGTGAATGTATCAGGTAAGGGGTGGGCTATATAGTAGGAATTACATCATAAACTTGTTTGACCTTATTTGTTGAATTTGTCTAAATTTGTTATGATTGATAATTTTGATTTCATTATATGCTTGGTTGTGAAAGTGATCATGAATTGCTTACGAATATGATAGTGTAAAATACATGTTTGGTACTCTATTATGATATGTATTGTCTTTTAGTTTTTCATGAGAAAATTCATTGAAAATTAAATTGAAAGAATTTGATGATGGGTTGTGAACTCTTTTTGAACTGTATTGGAAGTTTTCTGTTTGTAACAGGTGATTGGAAATTTTTGGGAAGTCCGTATCACAGGGGAAACTCTGTCAAAATTTTTGGAAAATTGTGAATTTCTAAGAGAAACCACTTAGGGACTCATACATTACTCATCTGAAAATGGTGATTTGTGAAATCTGGGGAATCAGAGATTATGGACTCTGAGAATACGATAGGGAGGCTCTGAGGGAGGACTTGAGGATAGGAAAGGTAGTGGTTGGAGGCCCCAAAAGACCCAGGCTCGCTACCTGTTGTCGGGGATCCCACTGTACAAACTCTCCTGTACCTGACTGTGCTCTTACCGTATATCAATGGTCAGTGAGCTACTGGGTTTATATTTGAGCATGGGTCTCAACAATCCCGTGGGTGGATTTTCCATGCCTAGTAGTTTCAACTCCTAGCTACCACAGTACTGATTTGAGAAATGATTTGGTCCCGCATGCATAAACATTTTAGAAAACATATTAGGATCATGCATCATTAACATCAATCATTTGGAATTTAATTGATTTGTGAATGTTTATGATGTTGATTTTAAAATGATGTATGAACTGTTGTTCACCCTCTTGTCTTTCTGTTTTCTTTATTTCCTTTGTACTTGCGGTACTCGTTGGACCTGATCGGTCATTGTTTGAAGAGAGGGGAGATGGCACAGATTCCACACCCGATGAATATGACACTCATACTCATTAGCTGGGAGCCACAATGATGACAACATGTATTGGGATAAACATATTTAAACTTTTATAGAAAGTCTTTTATAAACATATCTACATGGTACTGAGTAGTAGTTACTCTTTTATGTAGTTAGCTGCTCTGTAGGAAGTATCCCCAATGTTGCCCTTAATATTTTGGAGGACTGTACTAGTATTTTATCTATATGTAATTATGAATGTTTACTTTTAGTACTTTTTAAAATGATGAAATGCAGGAATGGATTATTGAAAATTTATATATTGATATTATGTACGAGGTAAAGATTATTATCGGTTAAAAAAAATTCTACTAAAAATTATTAATTCTTCTGATTGAGGGTTTATAAGGTAGGGTGTTACACCACTCCCTCCCATAGATAATGGGTGACATTATTTTCATATTTGATTAATAAATAAGTATTTATAGACCCTCCTGGAAGATTGATCATCTGCTGGAGGATTTTCATAATTCATTTACATTCTCCTCTGCATTATGATCATACTCATTAACAACACTTCGCCTTATGTCTTAAAGTGGAGTTGGGCGAACATGATCTATGGATTGAGAACCACCTCCTCAAGTTTTGGTCATAATGCAAAATTACACTACATAAAAAAGAGATCATCAAAATCGTAAGAAGACATTTTTGGAATAGATTTCTGATTGGTTTTTCTATAAATACATTGCGGACAATAAATTTAGAATGTATTTTCATATTGACATTTTCAAAAATATATTATGGATGAGTGTTCTAGAATTCAACCTTATTTTCGTAACACTATTTTAAATTGACCCATTTGAATCTCATTGTGCAATTTGAGTGCAAGAATATATAATATATACATAATGTTAAATATTACTAACCTTTAATTATTAAAAAATGTCTTAAATGGAAGTGATAATACACACAAAAACAAATGGATAAGGTGCAAACCCCTAGTAAGGAAAATGAGGGATGGAGATGTAGAACATGGCAGGAAAATAGAAAAAGAGGTTAGGGTTTGAAACGAAAAAATTAAGAATGATATTTTAATTATTTTATTTTGGATACGAAGGTGCAGGGAAAAATTAATTATGTGGTACAAGAAAAAAGTGCCCAAATGGATTGTAACTTTCTAGGAACATTTAGCCCACCCCACGTAGTTCAAAATTAGGTTAATTTTAGTATCATAAAAAAACAACAAAATGAACTAGTGGAGTCTAACGCCGAAAATAAAAATAAAAAAAAATAATGAAATTATTCTTTTTTAATTTAAAAAATAGTTTTCAAATTTTTAAAATTTTAAAATTATAACTGTGTTGTTAAACTATAAGAAAGAAATTGACCCAAGAAATTGAAAATATAAGTGTTAACAAATAAGTGAAAAATATTAGGGATTATTTTATTAATTTTTTTATCTTACTAAAAAATATCTTATTTTACGTTTTAGATTTTTTATTCAACATATTTGTATATAAATGGTAAAAATGACTTTGACCAATTTTTTTTAAGTAAACTAATCGTATTTAGTGAATGTATATTTCATTTAGGTTAGTGAGGCTCAATCTTGCCGAAGTTAATTTAAACATATTTAAATTAGAAAAATATACTTCATGTAATTAACAAATGTTATCATGTTAGTTTTTACTAATGTGCCGATTTATAAATTCACCTTGAATGACTTTTTAGTTTATTTCATTGGTAACATATGTGTACTTGGTCAAAGATAATTTATTCAAAGTGTTATTTTTTAACGAGATTATAATCAACTTATAAATGAAATAACCTAAAAGTTAGTATATACACAAAGGGAAAAAATGTATATAATTCTCCTTGAACAAACTTTTCCGTTAACATTTTTGCGCAAAAAAAGAGTTAAATGATAGATGATAACATATAAACCTCTAATATTATTTTGTGGTTTTTAATAAAGAAATTTAAATTATTATTTTATTTTATGTTTTTTATTTAAATTTAAATATCAGTTATTAAGAGATATGATTATATTGGTTGATATTATTTATTAATTTATTTATAAATTTATATTGAATAAATTGTCACGTATAAATATATAATTGATATATGATAAAACATTTAAATTGACTAATTAGTTTAACAATAAAAGAAACGCAAATAAAAATCAATTATAAATGAAATTAATTAAAAGTTAGTATATTAATAAAAAATAAAAATGTATATAGATCTTAATATAAAATAATATTTTGTTAATAATAATGGTAATGACAAAACTAGAAGATTTCAATGAGATACCAATGTATACGAATTAAAGTAGATTATAAATATAAGATTAATATTTTTAAACATATAAATAAAATAAATTTATAATCAGATGTGATAGATATGTCAGTAATCGATTTCAATCCGATAAAGTTCAATCAAAATGATTCAAAGTTAAAAACTTATATCTTTTAAAATTTAATATATTTTTATTTTCCTACTTCAAAGAGTACAAGAACATTTCTAATTGATAGGTTTTTTTGCTTAATAAAATAAATGAGAAATAAATAAAAAATATCTCATAAATTTTTTTGTTCCTAAACATTCTCAATTACCTCAATAATCAATCACTTAAATCACATTTATTAAAAATAAATAAATTTTCCAAATTAGATTAGAAAAGATACAAATATTTTTTATTTTATTTATAAAATAACAATAATATAATAATAATAATATATAATAATTGTTTAAATATTTTTTAATATCGGTAAAATTAGTGTAATTTTAATTTTGTAACTTTTAAAAAACAAAATTAGTTTTCTAATTTTTTAAAATTAATCTTTATTAAAATTTATAACTTATAAATTTATCATCTAAAGTTTTATATTAAATTAATATTTAGTTATAATAATTATATTATTTTTAACTTGTTCAGTAAAATATAAATAAAAAATTATAAAAATATGAATATTTATAAAAATTACACATTTAAATAAAAAATTATAAAAATTTAATATTAATTATTTGAAAATAGCGTGTCAATGTTATATTTAAAATAAAAATGCATTTACTTTTAAGTAGTAGCCCTAAAAGACACAAAGAATTCATCATCATCCGTAGGTGTTCTTATACCCACCTTATGTTATATTAAAGTGAAAATATAGATATGTTAGTATTTGTATTCATATTTTTTTTTATATTATTAATTTTAATTTTATTTACTCTCTTTATGTATGTGACATTTTTTTTATCTATTATATATATGCTACACTCTTTCTCTCTGTATATATTAATACATAATTTTATATTAATTTATTTTAGAATATATCTAATAAAAATTATTTATTGAGATGTTAAATAAAATATTAGTTACTTAAACTAACTTTTTATAGAAAGAATATTATATAAGATGATAAGTACTTAAATTTTTATAGCTATTTTATCAAACAATTTATAAAAATAAATTAATAAAAATAAATGAGGAGAAAAAATTCTTTTTTAAAATTTATTAAGAAAACTTCTGGAATAAAATTAATACACTGAATTACTTAAAAATATATGTATTATTATAAATTTTTGTTTTATTTTTCAAGTAAGAAATATCTAATATAAAATTGTTCATGTTGCAAATATCATTATATAATCTCTTCCTTTTTCAATTGATAATATAACAAAAGTAATTATATTTTATATGATAAAAGATAATATTGTTTTATAAAAATGAGATAAAAAAAAACAGTTGAAAAAAAAATCCCTTTATATTAATTGTTTATATAATAAAACTATATGTATATTTTTAATAAAAACTTTGTGATATAAGTTATATTATGGTGGTGGTGTATGAGAGCAAAATCGGAATTCTGCTAATACATGGCGAAGACTAGTGATTGAGGAGAAAGTAGTGGGGAAGTACAGAGAAATATTAACAACCACCTTTATCATTCATTCATGTTCTACTTTCATGAATCCAAGCTTTTCCAAATTGGTCTCTTCAAACCAAAATAGCCCACATTCACTCCGCCTCCAATATGGACCATGCCGTTATTTTTTCCCATCACAAAACCAACTTCTCCAACTATCACTTAAAGTTCCAGACATTAGAAATAAAATATTAATGCATCTTATGATACCTGTCATTTGTTCAAATATATTTAAAAATTGACAATATTTAATAACATATTCTCTAACTTATTCATTAACTGTTTTAAAAAATATATCTTTAACTGTAATGGGTAGGTGTATGTTTTTCCTCTTAACCTTTTATGTTTCTTATGCTTAATTATGTTTCGCACTAAGCCATGGTTTGCTATGGTACCCCACTTATGCAATGTTGTAAAAGAAATAAGTTGAGAATTTTATGACTCACCTTTGTCTCCAAAATTATTTTACTTTTTTGAGTCACGGTGATATATAATATATCAGTTGTTATTTATAATTTTTATTTATATTAAATAATTTTTTTCAATTTCTTTATTGATATTTTCTTTCAAATATTCTAACTTTAAATCATGTCTGACATTTGATTTTATAATAAACGCATTTTTTTTGTTTTAAAAAATATTAAGTTATTAATAAATTTAATGTAATAAACTATTTTTCTTTATGTAAAATTTCTTTATATATAGAGAAATAATACAATTAATAATAAAAGAAATAAAAATTATGATAAAATGAAAACATAATGAAATGTTAAGAGTTCAGTACATGTATTTCAACAAAATTCATAAGATGTATATGAAAGGAAGAATAATAGAAAAATATAAATATTTACTTATATATAATGTAGATACTAAAGAATACGTAATGGTTTGAAGTCGAATTGATTTTGATTTCTTCCAAAAAATCTTAAATTTAAATATTTTTAATGAAAATATGTGATTAATAAAAAAATTCATTTAAAAATAATGTCAATTAAGTTCTTCCGTTGTTCAATAAAGACAAGTTATTCATAAAATTGATAAATACTTCACATTAATATCAAAATACTCAAAAAATATTTAACAGTTAATTTTAATTTGTTATACTCTTACTTTAAACATTTTCATATTATGAATGAGTTAATTAATTAAATTTCATTGTAGTTGTAAAAGTTATTATAAACAAATAGCATTTTGAATTATATGATCCGTGTGCAAAATATATTTAAATTCAATATATTTTTAAATAACATTTATATTTACATATAATATAAATATATTTTTATATATTAATAAAAAATGTTTTATGACGATTTAATATGTGAATAATAATTCAATCCATAGTAATAAACAATACAAATAATCTAGTGATAATTTTATAAATATGAAAAATATAAATTTATAAATAGGAAAAAATTATTAAGATGATTAAAATTCAATTCGTCATAAGTGTTTTTACATTGGTTCAATTTTAGTTATTATAATAATAATAATAATTTCAGTTCGTATGTTAACTGTTATAATGAATATTTACTATCGGTTAAAATTTAAAATTGATATACAATGTTTTCTATGGTAAAAAATATCGACTTCTTCCTCGTATTTTTCTTCTTTGTTATGTCTACAGTTTAAATTTTATCTTTTTTTTTTTTATCTTTACCCTGAAGATTTGCATTTTCTTTTTCTTCATATTACTACGGAAGTCATTCACAATCACAACTTTAAGAAAATTAACCAACGCTAATAATTTATCTTCTTGCTATAATAGTTTAAGATTTTCTCCATTAATTTTTGAAGAATAAAATATTATTCTTTTTAGATATTGTTTAGATATTGTTAGATATAATTAAGATATTGTTAACCACAATATCAAATAATATCTTCTGTTTATTCTTTTTACTTTCGGTTATTCTTTTAGTTGTACCTATTTCTATTATAAATAGATTACCCTATGTGTGATTTATACACAAGGGAGATTAATCTCAAACCCTATTTTCTCTATATTCAACATGGTATCTAGAGCTTAAGGTTATTTTAAAATTTTTTCGCCTTTATCCACTACTGGAGCTGTTAGAAAAGTAGTTTTAAATCAAGAGGGGGGGTGAATTGATTTTTGAAAGTTTTTCGCAATACACAGATTATCTAATTCGAAAATTAAGATTACTTATCAATTCACAAATCACAAAGCAATCAAACAGTTTAAGTGCAGCAGCAGAAATTAAAGAGAGAAAGGTTAGGAAAGATTTCACCGGTAATTTTATCTTGGTTCACCCAATACCAGGGCTACGTCCGGACTCCAGCCAAATTCCAGCTGGGTTCCACTAGAATAGATGTTTTACAGACTCACCCTCTTACACCTATTCTAACTCTCCACCAAGAACCAAATTCCAGCTCTTGGAAACCTCTGCAACCAAATTCCAGCTGCGAGAGAAACCAGGTGCCCAAATTCCAGGCACCACACAGTACAAGAACCAAATTCCAGTTCCTGCACTTAACCTCTCCACCAAGAACCAAATTCCAGTTCTTGGCAACTTTCTACAACAGCTGCAGAAAACTTGTACCCAAATTCCAGGTACAAAACAGTACAAATGAATGAATAGAAATTTAAAAGAAGAAACAAAGAAAGCTCAAACCGGATTACACCAATCCACGATCAGTTTCTTCTTCAAAGAAATGCAAAGTGCCTCAAGAAAGATTTCAAAAGAAGTTCACAAAAACGGTTGTGTATCTTTCTTGAAAAATGCTAATAGTTGCTTGTATTGATTGCTTGAATTGTGTCAAAAGCTGATGTGTGATCTATATCTCAAAGTTTCAAGCAAATCTGTTTATAAAAGAGTATTTTCAAATCTGCTGCATTAATTAATCTGTTGAAAGTTTGTTTTAATCGTTGAAATAGCAGTTACAATCTGTTAAAAGTCCTTTCAACCCATTAATGCGTTCTTGATCTTTAACAGAAAATGTTTTAGTTGATACGACCACGTTTTTATCAGTTAAAACGTTTTACAAACATTTTCTAAGTATAAAACAATCGATTGAATCACGTATTAATCGATTGATTTGTTTAAAAACCTTCTTATAAAACTTTCCAAGTTATTTTAACTGATATAAAGTCGTTTCAATCGATTGAAAATCTGCACATATATTTTCAAGTCATTTTAATCGATTGAAAGTTCGTTTTAATCGATTGAAAAGATTTTCTAAGTTATTTTAATCGATTGAAATGCGTTTTAATCGATTGAAATAAGTCTGATCGGTCATAATTCAATTCGATCGATCATAACCACTCTGATCGGTCATAATCGTATTCGATCGATCATTCGACCTTTAAAGTGATTTTAATCGATTGAAACGTGTTCTAATCGATTGAAACAAGTTATCTGATTGCTTATATATCAAATCTAATTCGGTCATAAAGAGTTTTAATCGATTAAAAGAAGTTTGTATCGATTAAAATATTGTAAAAACACTTTTTAAAACATTCTAAGTGTTTTAAATTGATTCTTTCAAACCTTTATCAGTTAATAACTTGTTTAAGAAAATTCTTTGCCAAAATGCTTTTGTTTTTTATTTGTTTAAAACTATTTTTGAGGCATTTTGCAAAATGAATGAAGGAGCTCCATGCAGTGGAAAAGGTAAAGTGGTTTTACCTAAGCTTTCTGTTTAGACACACTAAGTCTTCAGCTCCTTTGTTCTGAGTGACTTGTTTGACTGCTGCAGAGTTGACTTTATCTTTGACTTCATCAAATCAATGAGATCTTTGCTAGGATCACTTTCGAGTCTCCCCTATTTGATGAAGACAAACACCATTTTGAAAAAACAATCTCTGCAAAATAAGTCACTTGATAATGCGGTTAGGTGAGAAATATAAGAATGTAATAAAGTTTTGTTTCTCCCCCTAAAACTTATTTCTCCCCCTAAAATGTTGTTCTTAAATTTATCTTAAAGTGATGCAACTATTTCTCCCCCTTTTGACTTCATCAAAAATAGGGAATAGAAGAGAGAAGAATGTAAGGTTTCGAAAAATATGCTCAAGTTTTTGAAAATACAAAAGTGAATCAATATTTCACTCATGAAAAGAATCAATTAAAGTTGATTCAAACTTATCTCCATTAACACGTTTGTAATGAATACAATTAACACGTGTAAAGATAAGGGAATCACGCTTTAGTAGCATGTTTACAGAAACAACCATTAACTAAAGCCTTTAATCTTTCTTCCCAGAATAAAAATCGATTAAAAACAGAGTATAATCGGTTAAAATGTTCTTGGTAAATGATTTTAATCGATTGAAAGAAAAGTTTAATCGATTAAAACATTTAAGATTTTGAAAACATGAAACTTTAGTAAAAATAATCGATTATTTCGATTTTGAATCGATTAAAACATGTTGTATAAGTTCATTTAATCGATTAACAAGATGTTGTATTGATTAAAACAATCAGTTTTGAAAATGAAGTAATGTTTAATGCATATTTTGTAAAGCTGATCATTTAGAAGGATGTTTTAACAATACTAACGACTATCTTAGCTAATAGATCTATCAGAATAAAGTCTTATTTAGCTAAAGCTCTCAGGGATCTATTTAAATTCTATTTACGCCGATCTGATCTAGATTAGATCCTAAACCATATTTAACCAAAGGTTAAGGCAAATGTTCCTGGTATAACACCAGTTAATATCACAGTCCATGCAAACAATATAAAGATAGAAATAAGCAGAAGATAAAGATGATGAGGGGAACTAGTCATCCCAATTTCCCTGATTGAGCTGCTTATCCACCAGCTTGGTGATCATTCATTTGATTCCCACCAATATCAAAAGATAATAGGCTTTCCTTTTGCTTGGAACTAATTTTGCTCTATCAACTATTTGAGTCAACAACTGCTGTCACTCCTGTATCAGCAGCAGAACACGAAACTTTTCCGAAAAGAAATCTTTTAGCAGTTTCTTGTTATTATTGACTGCATTACAGTCCATGGTTGACACCACACTTGGAATTTCTACTACACATCAGAGGCATAATCATGTACTGACCAAATCCCACACAGAATGCATGATACCATAAATTGCATGAATCACAGGTTAATGATGTACTTGAGATAGGAATTTTCTTTTGAACCCATTGCAGGTTGTCATTATCCAAGCAAATAAGCTGCATTCTTATTAATGTAGTATGATGGGTGTTATTCTCACTTATAGTGAACCGAGTCATCATTATCTTTTGAGGAATGAGTCATTTTTAACTTTGTTGTTTCCAGTGGTATCATATGCACAAGTGATTAACAAAAACTTATTCTGGTAGAGTGGGCAATGATTAGTAATGCATACACAGCAGAACTAGTGATGACAGTAATCCAGAGTTCTAAAACAATATAAAATTTATCCCTGTACTGACCATAAAACATACATTCCCTGTACCACGTTATTCAATTTTTGAATTGCTGTTCCAGATTGGTTCCCTTATAGTGTCACCTCGTGACATTGATGATTAAAGCAAATATTCAAAGTTGCACAGTTCCAATGAATTTCACCAAGAGTTTTGAACCAATGCATGCTCAAGATTATTTCAGAAATATTGCTAGGTAATATCAAGAAATCTAATGTAAACATTTGTTCATTGAACTTCCTAGTAATCAACAATTTATTACCAGAATCAACTATCACTGAAAAAATCTATGATAAACTATGTTTTCAGTCCTAACAGTTTGACCTGTTTGTAACTAGTGTCTATAAGAAAAGTTACAGTCCATTCTTTGATAATTTCTTTGATTTTCAGTGTATTACCATGCAGCATTCCATGTAAAGTATTAAGAGAAATGTAAACATCTACAGCTTGAATCATGTTTATGTTGTTGTCAAAATAAAAGACTCTTTCATTCATGAATAACAGTAATAGTTTTCCCACATTATGTCACTGGTCGAGTTCCCAATTCAAAGATTTGTTCAGCCTTCGCTTTCTAATTTAAAAATTTGTGTCATTGAAAGAAAATTGAATATGGATACGTTTCGAAACAGACTGCTCGAACCAGTCATGATTTTGATCATGTTTACAGCAGAGAATTGAGAGGAGATTTTGAAAATATGAAAACAGAAGAAAGATGATAAGTTGAGAAATGATAAGTTCGAACCTGGTTTGATGAAGAAACGGATTTCAAGTTTTTGAAATTCAAAGAGACATTTAAACACATTATGCAGATTCTGGATTATCATAAAGACCTGGGTTTTTTAATCGAATTGGCCTATCAAACTTTAATTAGATGTCTGTAAATCATGTTTTAGAACCTAATTAATTGATTAATCAACTCATTATCTATTAATTTGATTCTTGACATTAGGGTTGAAAACATCTACGAGTGAATTAATCGATTGTTTTATGAAAGAATCGATTAGATAGGTACAGAATGAAATCAATAACATGACACCAGAATTTAAATCGATTAAAACGTAAATGAATCGATTAATTTTGATACCTAAGTGTTTTTAGTTGATATACATTTATTCTAATCGATTAAAACGACTAAACCAACATTCTGAGAACAATTTAATCGATTATTTCGACATTTCAATCGATTAAAATGGTACGGTAAGTTATTTCAATCGATTAATAATGGTTTATATCAATTTAAAACAATTAATTTAAATACACAGAACCTGGTTTCGCAGCTCTGATCTTCAAGGGATTCCTAGACTTGTTCCTGCAAAACAATTAAGTATTTTTCTGGTACCCTTTATAATTATTGGGTCCTGATCATGTTATTTGAAAAGAATTAATCTTTGGAACCCATTTCATTCTCCCTTTAGGAATAGCATACTTTTTAATTCTGCGGTATTTTCTTGAATGCCCTTTCTTCATGCAGTAAAAACATTTGATTGTAGAGTATGAATTCCTATTTATTTTTGTTTTACTTGGATCTAGATTTAAATCCTATTCCAGATTTGTCAAAAATTAATTTTTGAGATCCAAGTAATACATCTAGATTGGCTTGCCCCGAGTGAACTTTGAAACAGTTTGAGATAAGAATTCAATTTTCTTTTGCAATTCGAACAGTTTTTGCATGGTTTATTGCATTTACAATCAGAGTTATCATGAATCAGTTTCAAGAATTCATTATCAGTTTCATTTTCACTAATCTGTTTTTCCGAGAGAATCAACCTTGTTAACTAGCCAGTTATTTAATCCTTTTAGCCTATTATTTTCTTTTTGAAGTTTCTTAGCCTCCTCATGCATTTCATTAAATGCTTCTTGTAATGCATCATAGTTAACTATATTTGAAGAGGAGCTAGAACTTACCTGGTCTGGTTTGTGGATTTTGACTCGCCATTAAGCAAAGATTGGCTTCTTCATTTTCGAAGTTATCTGTTGATGACGTATCATTATCATCCCAGGCTATGTAGGCTCTTCTTTTTGATTTTTCCTCTTTCTTTTCACTTTGTTTATTTCTTTCTGGACATTCCATTTTAGCATGGCCCTGTTTGCCACAACCATAACATTTAAAGTTAGAAGAATCAGTTCTTTTCTCATACCTTTTGTGTCTTTCCTTGTCTTGGATCTTTTTCTTGAGGAATTTGTTGAATTTCCTAACAAGCGAGTCCAAGGTTCTCATTATCTTCTTCGATTCTTGATTTTCTTCAACTTTAAGTGCAATGCTTCTGTTCTTCTTCTCAGAGACTTCTTGCTCATTGAATCTTGTGATTTCCATTTCATGTTCTCTCGAGTTTTCCAAACAAGTGAGGTCGTTGTCATGGTGGACAGATCTTTTGATTCTGATATTGCAGTGACTTTTGGCTGCCAGGACACTGTCAAGACATTTCAACACTTTAATATTTAATTCTTCCTTATCAAAGGTCTTACCTAGGCCCATTAAATGGTTGATGATGTGCGTGAAGCGTTTACGCACATCTGCGATGCTTTCACCATTCTGCATTTTAAACGGCTCATACTCTCTTATCAAAGTGTGTTTTCCGGCTCTTTTAACATCTGCAGGTCCCTTCATGAGTGACCTCAAGAACATCCCACATCTCCTTGGCGGAATTGCACTTGGGACACCCTGAAAAATTCATCCATGTTAAGAGCGAAGTAATTATATTTTTTGCATTACAGTCACTTTGAACTTTCTTCTTTTCTTCTTCATTCAAGCTTGACCATCCTTTATCCGTAATTAAAGGACCATTAGTAATAACATCCCAAGCATTTACGTCAATGGATTCAATGAAGATTTTCATCCTAATTTTCCAGAAAGGATAATCTGTTCCACGAGAATAGTGGAGGTCTGTTAATAGATGCCCC
This sequence comes from Sphenostylis stenocarpa, assembly GCA_963425845.1. Lineage (NCBI taxonomy): Eukaryota > Viridiplantae > Streptophyta > Magnoliopsida > Fabales > Fabaceae > Sphenostylis > Sphenostylis stenocarpa. Next base: position 39,561,943 of record OY731398.1, on the reverse strand, counting down.
TCGAAAACGGTAATCTGTTCTCAGCCATGGATCAAGAGACTTGAATAACTTTCAAGCACCTTGCTCGATGCCAATTGTTAGAAAAGTAGTTTTAAATCAAGAGGGGGTGAATTGATTTTTGAAAGTTTTCGCAATACACAGATTATCTAATTCGAAAATTAAGATTACTTATCAATTCACAAATCACAAAGCAATCAAACGAGTTTAAGTGCAGCAGCAGAAATTAAAGAGAGAAAGGTTAGGAAAGATTTCACGGTAATTTTATACTTGGTTCACCCAATACCAGGGCTACGTCCGGACTCCGAGCCAAATTCCAGCTGGGTTCCACTAGAATAGATGTTTTACGAGACTCACCCTCTTACACCTATTCTAACTCTCCACCAAGAACCAAATTCCAGCTCTTGGAAACCTCTGCAACCAAATTCCAGCACGCAGAGAAACCGAGTGCCCAAATTCCAGGCACCACACAGGTACAAGAACCAAATTCCAGTTCCTGCACTTAACCTCTCCACCAAGAACCAAATTCCGAGTTCTTGGCAACTTTCTACAACAACTTGCAGAAAACTTGTACCCAAATTCCAGGTACAAAACAGGTACAAATGAATGAATAGAAATTTAAAAGAAGAAACAAAGAAAGCTCAAACCGGATTACACCAATCCACGAGTCAGTTTCTTCTTCAAAGAAATGCAAAGTGCCTCAAGAAAGATTTCAAAAGAAGTTCACAAAAACAGATTGTGTATCTTTCTTGAAAAATGCTAATAGTTGCTTGTATTGATTGCTTGAATTGTGTCAAAGCTGATGTGTGATCTATATCTCAAAGTTTCAAGCAAATCTGTTTATAAAAGAGTATTTTCAAATCTGTTGCATTAATTAATCTGTTGAAAGTTTGTTTTAATCTGTTGAAATAGCCGTTACAATCTGTTAAAAGTCCTTTCAACCCATTAATGCGTTCATGATCTTTAACAGAAAATGTTTTAGTTGATACGACCACGTTTTTATCAGTTAAAACGTTTTACAAACATTTTCTAAGTATAAAACAATCGATTGAATCACGTATTAATCGATTGATTTGTTTAAAAACCTTCTTATAAAACTTTCCAAGTTATTTTAGCTGATATAAAGTCGTTTCAATCGATTGAAAATCTGCACATATATTTTCAAGTCATTTTAATCGATTGAAAGTTCGTTTTAATCGATTGAAAAGATTTTCTAAGTTATTTTAATCGATTGAAATACGTTTTAATCGATTGAAATAAGTCTGATCGGTCATAATTCAATTCTGATCGATCATAACCACTCTGATCGGTCATAACTGTATTCTGATCGATCATTCTGACCTTTTAAATGATTTTAATCGATTGAAACGTGTTCTAATCGATTGAAACAAGTTCTGATTGCTTATATATCAAATCTAATCGGTCATAAAGAGTTTTAATCGATTAAAAGAAGTTTGTATCGATTAAAATATTGTAAAAACACTTTTTAAAACATTCTAAGTGTTTTAAATTGATTCTTTCAAACCTTTATCAGTTAATAACTTGTTTAAGAAAATTCTTTGCCAAAATGCTTTTGTTTTTTATTTGTTTAAAACTATTTTTGAGGCATTTTGCAAAATGAATGAAGGAGCTTCATGCAGTGGAAAAGGTAAAGTGGTTTTACCTAAGCTTTCTGTTAAGACACACTAAGTCTTCAGCTCCATTCTTCTGAGTGACTTGTTGACTGCTGCAGAGTTGACTTTATCTTTGACTTCATCAAATCAATGAGATCTTTGCTAGGATCACTTTCAGGAGCCACCGCCGGTTAAATTGATCTTCCACATCAGAAAATAGTTATTTTGTTACTGAATATTATTTGGTAGTGTGAAGTGCATGTCTAGGAAGGTTCTGATAAGGAAAGACTTGGTATTTAAGCGTGTCCATTAGTGACTCACCTCTCTTTCCTGGGAACTTACCTGGTGTATTGGTCCACGCCGTCATCGCCGCCTCCGCCGCCACTGCCAGAGCCGCCGTCAGAGTTTCATTTTTTACCTGCAACATACAGTTTTGGTTGTCTTGGTCAGATGACCATCGTGCCATTGAGATCACCATTATCGGAGTTGGTTGCCCGTTGTCTTCTGCGTCGTTTAGTCTCGACGGACTTGTTTTGGTCTTCTTATTTTGGATCTGTGCTTTGTGAGTTGATTGGATTTCTTTGGATTTTTTTTTGGGTTTGTTCTCCCGCCCTTCATGAATTCTTTCACTCCTTCTACTACTTCCAATTCTGTTAATGATTTTTCTGCATTGGCATCTCACCGTGATGATCGGACTCGCCCTCACAAACAGGGAAAATGACATCCTAAGTGTAAATATTGTGGCAAGCTAGGTCACAAGATTAACAAGTGTTATGCATTACATGGTCGTCCTCCTCAATTTGTTGTAGTTGTTCGGCAGTTGTTCAGACCGATCTTTCCCCACCTTTGTCTGTTAGGGATCCTCCCTCTTCTGTTGCATCTGACACATCTACTATGTTCAACAAATTTATCAAATGGTATAAGAATCAACAGTCTTCTAGTTCCACTATATCTGTCGCACACACAAGTAAATATTTTGCTGGTCTGACCCAATCCTCTTCTCCTAGTCCTTGGATTTTTTATTTAGGAGCCACTGATCATATTATTGGTAACAAATCTTTATTTTCCTCTTTATCCTTTCCTAATCCTTTACCTTCTGTTACACTAGCTGATGGCTCTAGAGTATCATCTCATGGTGTTGGAACTGTTAAATTTTTCCCTTCTTTAACCATTGATAATGTTCTTTATGTCCCTGAGTCTCCTTTTAACTTGTTGTCCATCAGTCATCTAACTCATTCTCTTGATTGTGTTGTTTCTTTTACCAACAATTTTGTGTGTTTACAGGACCGAAGTTCAAAATAGGTGATTGACACAGGATGTGAGTCTCATGGTCTTTATCATCTCCATCTCTCTACACATGTTGGTGCAGTTATGGAGTCTCCCTCTCTTCTTCATGCTCAGTTAGGTCATCCAAGTCTTGCCAAGTTACAAAAACTTGTTCTTTCCTTGTCCAACTTGTCTAGTTTGGCGTGTGAGTCGTGTCAATTAGGCAAACATAGTCGTACTTTCTTTTCTCGTAGTGTCACACGTGGTGCTTCGTCCCCTTTTGTCGTGGTTCACTCTGACATTTGGGGACCAAGCCACGTTAAGTCTACTTTAGGTTTTCAATACTTTGTTACTTTTATTGATGATTATTTCATATGCACTTGATTATTTTTGATGAAAAATCGTTCTGAATTATTTCATATCTTTCAAACTTTTTTCAATGAAATTCAAACTCAGTTCAGTATTTCTATTAGAGTTTTGCGCAGTGAAAATGACCGTGAATATGTTTCTCATTCTTTTAAACAATTCATGGCTTCTCACGGTATCCTGCATCAAACTTCTTGTGCTTATACCCCTCAACAAAATGGTGTAGCTGAACGCAAAAATAGACATCTTATTGAAACAACTCGCACTCTTTTAATTCATAGAGAGTTTCCTTAACATTTTTGGGGTGATGCTCTTCTTACTGCATGTTATCTCGTTAATCGTATGCCTTCTTCAATTTTAGATAATAAAATATTTCATTCCATTTTATTCCCTCATGAACCTCTTCATTCCTTACCTTTAAGAGTTTTCGACTCTACATGTTTTGTTCATAATTTAAGTCCTGGTCTTGATAAGCTTTCTTCTAGATCACATAAATGTTTTTTCTTAGGGTTTACAAGATCACAAAAAGGATACAAATATTTTTCTCTTTCTCTTAACCATTATTTTGTGTCTGCAGATGTCACCTTTGATGAGTTCTCTCTTTATTTTAAAAGTCAATTTTTACCTCTGTCTCCATCCAATCCTGTCAACACTTCTAGTACATTTAATGTTTCTGTTGTGTGTGACCCTCTAACTGTGTCTTCTTCACCATTAGTTCCTGCTTCGCACTCAGTTTTTTCTCCACCGCCTCTTCAGGTTTATAGTTGTCAAAACCAATCACAACCACCACCATGTGACTCCACTCAAGTGTCAACTACTCTGTCTCCTCCGGATCTGACACCTGAGTCTGACCTTCCCATTGCCCTCCGAAAAGGTATCCATTCCACACGTAATCCCTCTCCTCATTATATTGTTTTGAGTTATCATCGACGGTCATTACCTTTTTATACATGTATTTCCTCTATTTTTTCTGTGACCATTCCAAAAACTGTCCGTGAAGCTTTAGTCCATCTTGGTTGGCGTCAGACCATGTTAGATGAACTAAGTGCTCTTCATAATAGTGGAACTTGGGAATTGGTCATGTTACCGTCTGGGAAATTTGTTGTTGGTTGCAAATGGGTGTTTGCTATCAAAGTTGGACCTGATGGTACTATTGATCGCCTCAAAGCTCCTCTTGTAGCCAAAGGTTATACTCAAATTTTTGGGTTGGATTATGGAGATATTTTTTCCCCCGTGGCAAAGATGGCTTCTGTTCGTTTATTTATCGCCATGGTCGCTCTTCAACAATGACCTCTTTATCAACTGGATGTTAAAAATGTTTTCCTCAATGGTGATTTGTAAGAAGAAATCTATATGGAGCAACCTCCTGGGTTTGTTGCTCAGGGGGAGTCTTCTGGGATGATATGTCATCTTCGCAAATCCCTATATGGCCTAAAACAGTCTCCTAGGGTCTGGTTTAGAAAGTTTAGCAAGGTTGTTCAACAATTTGGTATGACTCGGTGTGAAGCAGATCATTTTATCTTTTATCGACACTCGAGTGTTGGATGTGTTTACTTAATAGTATATGTTGATGACATTGTTCTTACAAGTAGTGACAATCATGGCATCTCTCAGTTGAAACAACATCTTTGTCACCATTTTCAGACCAAAGATCTTGGCAAACTTAGATATTTCTTGGGTATTGAGGTGACACAGTCCAATGATGGTATTGTTATATCTCAGAGGAAGTATGCCATAGATATTTTGGAGGAAACTAGGTTGATGAGTTCAAAGTCTGTTGATACACCCATGGATCCCAATATTAAACTTCTACCAAATCAAGGGGAGCCTATATATGATCCTGAGCAGTATAGAAGATTGGTTGGAAAATTGAATTATCTTACAGTTACTCGTCCTGACATTTCCTTTGCAGTCAGTGTGGTAAGTCAATTTCTTAATTTCCCATGTGAAGATCATTGGAATGCAGTCATCCGTATCTTGAAATATATTAAAGGATCTCCTGGAAAAGGATTGTTATATGGTTCTAATAACCATACAATAGTGGTTTGCTACTCAGATGCTGATTGGGCAGGATCTCCTTCGGATAGAAGATCTACATCTGGATACTGTGTCTCCATTGGTGGTAACTTGATCTCATGGAAAAGTAAGAAACAAAGTGTTGTGGCAAGATCCAGTGCAGAAGCAGAATATAGAGCTATGATATTAGCTGTCTATGAACTTGTTTAGCTCAAGCAATTGCTTAGAGAGTTACAATTTGGAGATGTCACTCAAATGACACTTGTGTGTGACAATCAGGCTGCTCTTCATATTAGCTATAATCCTGTCTTTCATGAGAGGACCAAACACATTGAGATTGACTGTCATTTCATTCGAGAAAAGATTATGTCTCGAGACATCAAGATTGAGTTTGTTAACTCAAGTAATCAGTTAACAGATGTTTTTACTAAGTCTTTACGAGGACCTAGAATTGATTATATTTGTAACAAGCTTGACACATACGATTTGTATGCTCCAGCTTGAGGGGGAGTGTTAGATATTGTTTAGATATTATTTGATATAATTAAGATATTGTTAACCACAATATCAAATAATATCTTTTGTTTATTCTTTTTATTTTCGGTTACTCTTTTAATTGTAACTCTCTCTATTATAAATAGATTACCCTACGTGTGATTTATACATAAGGGAGATTAATCTCAAACCCTATTTTCTCTATATTCAACCGTTATCAAATAGGTTTTTATTTTGAAAAATCATGAGAACGCATGTGGATTCTGTAATAGGAGTTGGAGCCAGTGTTTGTGATGGTGGTGGTGGAGGATATGTTCATGGATTAAAAAAAACAAGGAAAAAATGTTTATTTTTACAAAATATATATTACCGTACTAGAGTGTCACAATAATACCTAGTCCGAAAAAAAAATTGTTACTTATCAAGGTACCACAATAATAATTCAGCTAATATACGATGAGATAAGGAGAAAAGTGATAATGAACAAACCTAAAGTTTTATTAAGCGAAAGAAAATTGACAATAAGAAAAGTATAAGAAAGAAACGTTGAAGCCATTCACAACTTTTTTACTTTTCTCTTTTTTTTGCCTTTGAATAAATTCTTAAGGAGACCTGTGGCTATCTTTCATCTCCACTGCACTTCCACTTTTTTAAGTGTCTTTTCACTTTTTGTTATTGCTTTAATTCTGATTTTTTTCATAACTACATAATTAAGTGTAAGGATACAAAAGCAAAGCCTTTGCAAAATACAAATAAAAATTCTTATTAATTAGGTGGTAAAATGATCTTCAGAATAGGATTGAATGAAACATGTTCGAAAATGATCAGATCAAACATTAACGTTGCCATGATAATTATTTCTTACCACACACAAACGTGACCACAATTCCACTTTTACATGCAAACAAACTTCCCAACATCACCACTGAAATTGCTGTTATTTTCGGTGAAATTTTCCAGAAACCAAAGTCATACATAAATTTGTCATGGATGTCAACGTGAGTTGATGTAATTGGACTAATGGACTCAGGAAAATCAATCAAACCTTATCTCCATTTAAAACCAAAGTTTGAAGTGTAATGTCAAAAGAATACAAATTTGATTATCAAATATATGTTTAACAACAAACCTGGTTGATCCAGTAGAATAATTAAGAACAATAGAATTCTCTCTCCAAATTGTACATTCTCACACACAACTTATTTTTACTTATTTTTACTTACAAACAATTGAATGAGACTACTGATTAAACTAAAAAACTTTTACATAATTTAGCTGAGTGCTCAATAATAGTGATTATTTTATTCACTTTCCATGTAACGTTTTTAAACTTTAGAAATGGATTAGTGTGAGTTCATCAAATGTAAGGGAATGTCATTGAATATGTATTGTATTCAATTTTCTGAAGTGAAATTGTTGTGCTGGTGTTATAGAATATTCATGGAGAAGATTTGAAGGAATTTCTCTCATGAAGAGACTGTTCGGCCGTTTACTATTCACCAGCCCATTTACCGAAGAAAATATCTACTTCTTCTTATCACTCTCACCTACCACTCTGCCTTCTTCTTTTCCTCTCTCTCTTCTACAGTATTAACCCTTATCTTGAACCCTCGAACCTTGGTATTTCTTCTTCTCCACTGATCAGCTTCTTTCTCCTTTACCACCGATTAATCTCCTATCTGCTTCACTAATCACGTTTCTTTTATTTTGCAGGGATCGTGTCAATCGCATAACAAGAGAAGAGAAGATTCTTAGAAGATAAGTATTCAAAAATCAAAACTTTATTATACTCTATATCTGTTTACATGAAATGAATAATATTTAAAGTGCTTGGTTCTGTTACTAGAAATCTGTTAGTTTCAACAGTTTTTTCTGATACGGTTTTGGGTTACAAAAAATAGTCAACACCCCCCCTTAATCCAAAAACCCTAGATTAGTCATCCCAATCTTCTTCCTGAGCTTGTTGAATCTTGTTTGCTTCAGTGACTTAGTGAAAATGTCCGTTGTTTGCTCTTCTATGTGACAATAAGTCAGTGTCAACTTCCCTTTACTCACTTGATCATGAAGAAAATGAAACTTCATGTCAATGTGTTTGCTCCTTCCATGTAGTGTAGGATTCTTCGATAGGTTGATTGCAGATTTGTTGTCTACATTGAGTTGAACTGGTTTCGTGTATTCCAGCTTCAGCTCCTTCAAAACTTCTTCCAGCCATACACTCTGACAAGCTACTTCTGAGGCAGCTATGTACTCTGCTTCACATGATGATAGGGCCACAACATTTTGCTTCTTTGAGCACCAAGAAATTGGTGCGTTCAAATATCTGAATAAGTAACCATAGGTACTTCTTCTCTCAACTCTATCTCCACACCAATCTGAATCAGAAAATGCCTCCAGCAATGCTCCATTCTGCTCATCAGCTTTTGGAAAGAAAATTCTCCAACCCGTAGTGCCTTTTAGATATCTCAGGATGTGTTTAGCAGTTATCAAGTGGGGTGTTCTGGGGTCATGCATGAATCTACTGATTAAGCCTACTCCATAGCTCAAATCTGGCCTGCTATTACACAAAAACCTGAGTGACCCTACTATCTGCTTGTATAAAGTTCCATCTACCACTTCAGCCTCATATTCTTCAGTTAGTTTTACTCCAGGCAGTACTGGAATTACAGCCTCATTGCACTCTTCCATCTTGAATCTCTTCAAAATCTCATGTGCATATTTCTTCTGGTGTAGAAACACTCCACTGTGAGTGTGTACAAACTCCAGCCCTGGGAAATAACTCAATGTTCCTAAATCTGTCATCTCAAACTCAGTCTTCATCTTTTCTTTAAATTCTCCAATCTCTGCATCTTCATTTCCTGTAATGATTAAGTCGTCAACATACAAGCACACAATGAGTGTGTTTGTATGACTTGTGTTTTTCACATACACACCAAATTCAACTGTGCATTTCACAAATCCTAGTTTGGCTAGAACTACATCAATCAACTTGTTCCATGTTCTAGGGGTTTGCTTGAGCCCATACAAGGCCTTTCTTAATCTGTACACAAGGTGTTTTCTCCCTTCTTTCTCAAAATCAGGTGGTTGTACAATGTACACCTCCTCTTCCAATGGGCCATTAAGGAAAGCTGACTTCACATCCATTTGAACCATCTTCCAGCCTTTATAACTTGTTACTGTTGTAACTAGTCTTACGGTCTCCATCCTAGCTACAGGAGCAAATACCTCTGTGTAGTCAATTCCTTCCTGCTGTAGGAAGCCCTTTGCTACCAATCTGGCCTTATGCTTGACCACACTTCCATCAGGTTTCAATTTTAGCTTGAAAACCCACTTCACATCAATAGGCAGTTTATCTTGTGGCAGTTTGACTAATTCCCATGTTCTATTTTTCTTAATCGCCTTCATCTCCTCTTTCATAGCATCCTTCCATTCTCTCACCTTTAAGGCTTCCTTCCAGGTTTTGGGTTCTGTGTCTGCCATCAAAGCTTGATGAACTATATCACCAGCTCTTGTAATTATACCATCTCCATAAACTTCATGTCCAGCAAGCCTAGTGGAAGGGAACTTCTTCCTCTGAGTCCTTCTATTGGTTGAAACAGCAGCTGATGACTCAGTTTTATCTTCTAAAACACACAGGATTTGTGTTACAACCTCCTCCTTTTCTTTCCAGTTCCAACTGGCTTCCTCATCTACTATCACATCCCTACTAATCACCACTATCTATTTTTCTGGGTTATACAACTTGTATGCACTCGTTGGATGGTACCCAATCAAGATCAGGGGCTCACTTTTGTCATTTAGTTTCCTCCTCTTCTCATCTGGGATATGTCTATGACATATTGACCCAAAAATCTTCAAGTGTTGCACTTGTGGCTTGACACCAGACCAGGCCTCTTCCGGTGTCACAAACTTCAATCTTTTGGTTGGGCACCTGTTAAGAATGTAGGCAACAGTAGTTACTGCCTCTCCCCAATAGTCATGTGGTAGACCTTTTCCTTTCAACATGCACCTTGTCATATCAACCAACATCCTATTTCTCCTTTCAGCCAGCCCGTTGTGTTGTGGTGTATAGGGGGCAGTCACCTCATGCACTATTCCCTTCTCTTCACAAAACTTGCTGAACTCTCTAGACTTGTATTCACCACCTCCATCAGTCCTTAAGATTTTTAACTTGCTGTCAGTCTGTCTTTCAACATGAGCACAAAATTTGTTAAAAACAGAAAACACCTCTCTTTTCTCCTTTATCAAGTACACCCATATTTTTCTTCAAAACTCATCAACAAATGTGAGGAAGTATTTATTTCCTCCTAGTGATGGTGTGTCTAGAGGACCACACACATCAGAATGCACCACTTCTAGTACTTGTTTAGCTCTCTTTGGTGCAGAGTCTGTAAATGCCTTCTTGGGTTGTTTTCCAATCACACATCCTTCATAGATTTTGGCTGGTAGTTGGATCTACGGTAGCCCTTTTACCATCTGCTTGCTACTAAGCTGGTTCCAACTTTTAAAATTCAGGTGACCGTAACTGTAGTGCCACAACCAACTTTCATCCTCCACATTAGCAGCTGCTAGACACTGTATTTCAGTAGTGTCTAAATTCACTTTAAACGTCCTGTTCTTGGACAATGATGCTTTAATTACGAGCCTCTGCTGTGAGTCATAAATCTCAATCAATTTCTGCTGCATATTCATGGTGTAGCCCTTCTCTAAAATTTGTCCCAGGCTGAGTAAATTATTCTTCATGCTTGGGATGTATAGAACATCATTCATGTAGGCCACCTTGCCATCCTTCCTTGTAATCATCCCCTTTCCAATTCCTTCTGCCACAATCGAGCTATTATCTGCAAATTTAACATTGTTTCTTGTAGACCCCTAATTTTGCCCGGCCTCTCAAAATAAAAGCTAGGGAAACTTCATACAGTTCACCCCGCTTCATATCAAAGAAAAACCGAGAAAGACCTCCCGCAACAAACACGGAGTTCACTCATTCACACGATAAAGGACAAAGAAGACTTCCTATACAGAGATAAAACTCGCCCGACATTTCAAATAAAGGCCAAGAAGACTTCCTACATGAAGATAAAGCTTCAACGGACACATATCGGCATCAACTGACGTCCAAAACAGGCAAGGAAAGCTTCCCGGAGTCCCGAAACGCGCGAAACTGGCCAGAACAGGTTGAGACGGCCGTCCCAGTTGGGACGGCCGTCCCAACCCCTTAAATCCAGTTGGGACGCGCGTCCCAAAGTTGGGACGGCCGTCCCAAACCCATTTTAAGTGGGACGGCCGTCCCGGCCTTCCTGGGGTCCCGCTCGTGTAAATTTGCCATTTGGGACGGCCATCCCAGTCCGGACGGCCGTCCCGACCCGGACGGCCGTCCCAAAGTGCGTCGACTGCGAAAAACTATAAATAGGAGGCTCATTTGCCACTTTTTCACACCACAGACACCCCAGAGAGCTCTGAAACACTTTCTAAAACTCAGAGCACTTGTCTATTTCTCTCCCTCTCTTGAATGATCTTTCCGATTGCCTTAAATAGGTAACAATCGGTTAAGGAATTATATTCCGGCATTCGATTCTTCTTTAAATTTTTAGTAGAGTCGATCCTGTATTGGTGAGGAGAGTCTGTGTAGAGAGAGGGGTTGCCAAAACGCATCCTCACGGTTCGAGATTCTCAATATCAAGCTTGCTACGGAGGTTCTTTTCAATTCTCTTCTCTTTTATTGCTTTATTTATTGTTTTATTTAGCTTTATTTATGCCATGTAGAATAAAATCATGTAGATAGCTATTTTGTCTCTTTTATTGCTTTATTTAGCTTTATTAATCATTTTATGCATGCAATATAGAATAAAATCATGTAGATAGCCATTTAATATTATGTAATAAAATAGGGTAATCGCGTAATTTCTTGTAGTCTTTATTTAAATGAATTAATCTGTCATAGGGAACCCGAAAGGGGCGTTGTGGGGTGCTAACACCTTCCCCACACGTAACTAACTCCCTTACCCAACTCTGGTTATAATGGCCAAGTGCGGTTTTTCTTAAAATCAACATTTTTTCCTTTTCCAATGTTTAAGGTTAAAACATTGGTGGCGACTCCATAAGAACCTCTTTTCGAAAACCTTTTAAAACAAAAACGCGAGTCTAAACCATCTTTTCGCGACCGCTCGCATAAACGTTTCTAAGACGTCCCCCCGGGACGTCGGAAAGGGACGGCGGCGACAGATGGCGACTCCACTGGGGACGCTAGAGAGTTGATCCCATTTAGTGACAGATAAATTCAAACTAAGTAAAAATTTGAAATTACGCCTTTACCCTTCTGTATGTTTTTACTGTATGGCTTCAATAACTGCTGTATGATTATTTCTGCAATTGTTTGAAATATAAATTGCACACAAAAAAACCCTTGCACACAACAGTCCCTCTATACCCGGGGCAAGAGTGAATATCTATAGGGAGTGGGTGGCGGATACGATCGGTTAGTTGGCACACGGGCTACTGCCGTTGTCGGAAAACCACCAACTCAAGGTGATAACTCTCTTCTTTTGGTCTAAGGGTGTTGCCACGGAGTTCCGTGCATGACCCGAGGATTGAGAGATTGAGAGGTCCCTATAATGGGGGCACCTTGGGGACCTTTGGCCTGGTGAGAACAGTTAGAACCACCTAAACCAAGCACGTTTCTGCAGGAAAATCCTACCTCGTGATTAAATAAGCGTGGCTCTGCTCGTGGATGTATGAATTGTGTGTGCATACGTTTGCTGCATTTGTATTGATGCATTAGTATAGGGTAATCATACAACAAACAAAAAAGTGAAAAACCCTAAAAATCATAAAAAATGAAAAACCCTAAAAATCATAAAATAATGAAAAAACCCTAAAAATATAAAAACATTAAGGTCATAAAAATACCTTTTTACAAAAGATTTTTGGCAAAGTCGTATCATTCATACCATATCATTCAATAAGTGGTAAAACCAAGAGAGAAAACCAATGCATTAAGAAAAGTATGCATAAACATCATCATAATAAAACCTCTCATACATAAACACATTCATCCTAGGGCATATTTATTCCACGCTAATCATTTAAAATAAAAAGTCATAATAAGAATCATTAAAATCATTGAGAAGGTGGCTGGTCTTCCGCCCGTCCTCACTCGTGCTCAAAAAGCTAAGAAGATGGAACAACTAGAAGAGCAAAACCGAAAGCTCACCGCTGAGATTACTACACTGAAAGAACAAATGACTCAAATGTTAGAAATGATGCATCAATAGAATCTTCATCGAGAGGGTCCTCAGAATGGACAAGCCTCTCACCAGGAAGAAGAAGAGGAACCTCAAAATGAGCACGATCAATCTGACACAAGAACAGTACATATTCATGCTCCTGAAATATCAAAACAACAAATCACTGCTCTTGAAGAGAGGCTGAGAGCCATGGAAGGTCATAACTTCGATATAAAAGAAGCAGCTGACATGTGTCTCGTCAAGGATATCCAATTCCCTAACAAGTTCAAAACTCCGGACTTCCCAAAATACATGGGAACGACCTGCCCAAGAAGCCATCTTACAATGTACTGTCGTAAGATGGCTGCACATGCTGATAATGAAAAACTCCTGATCCACTGCTTTCAGGAGAGCCTGGCTGAATCAGCTTTAAACTGGTATATGCAACTGGAAGGAGGGCAAATCCAAACCTGGAGACATATGGCAGATGCGTTTCTTCGTCGTTATAAATACAATATCGATCTGACCCCTGAAAGAGCAGATCTACAACTACTAAGCAAGAAAAATGACGAATCTTTTAAAGCATATGCTCAAAGATGGAGGGAATTGGCAGCACAAGTGGAACCTCCTCTGTCCGACAAGGAAACTACGTCCATGTTCATCAATTCTCTGACTGGTCCCTATTATGAAAAAATGATAGGGAACACATCAACACTCTTTGCGGATGTGGTCATTATAGGAGAAAGAATAGAGCAAGGTCTAAAAAGCGGAAGAATTGCACAACATACTTCCTCTAATTCCTCTACTCCTGACGTTAAAAAGGTTTTGGCCGGAAGAAGGAAGGAAGCGTAAATGCCATCAACCTTGCTACTCCTTCTCCCTCTTCGCCACCGAGCTGGGCAATCACGCAGACAAGAGAAGAAATTTACCCCCATTCCAACCTCTTATGGGAGTTCTGTTGCCAAAACTGTTAGAGGCCAAGCTCCTAACACGTATCCCTCCAAAGAAGAAAGATCCACCTTACCCCGGTTGGTACAAGCTCAACGAAAAATGTGATTACCACTCAGGCGCTCCTGGGCATTCGTGGAAGATTGCATCAACTTAAAATATAGGGTTCAAGAATTGTTGAATGCGGGATGGATTACCTTTGACGCATCTACTCCAAAGGTGGACGACCAACCCTTATCGAAGCCCGAGTAAAAGACGGGATAAGGGAGACCAGGCAGATTAGGGCTCATCATTTTTACCATTTTTTGCAATAAACATAAAGAAATAATTCAAGCTTCCGATGTATCTCTCGTGATCCTCGCCCTTGATCACGAGATTTCGATTAAAGTGGGCTTTATATATATTTCTCTTTTCATCAATACAATGAGGCATTTTCATAATATTCATATGCTTCTCATTCTTTTCTCTCTCATTCCAAAATAATTGAATAACATCTACACCCAAATATATACCATATAAACAGTCATGTACTGTGATTGAAAACTCTCTGCGGGATCTAAAAGCCGAAGGCGAATGAACTAAGTCGAGACAGTGAGGAGGGGACCATTTCCCGGACATGCAAAGACTGTTGAAAAAAATAAGCTCAATGGATATAGCCCAGGACGAGGGCTTGGAAAGGATGCTCAAGGAATAAGAGAGCCACCAGATTTTAAGGATAACCCTTTAAAGAACAACCCTACAAAAGAACAAGTTATACGATGAAAAGGGAAGTCTCCCCTCCGTACCTTAAAAAGACGATCTTCAGAAAAGGAGGGATATTAGCATCAAGAGTAGCATTAGTCATTAGATGTCCTTCTTCCGATTTTAAGGGACGTAAACCCAATGACTGTTAGAGATCACTCCTCGGGGTAGGCCCGAACCCCAGAGCATCTTTAGGGCACGCATTTCCCTTTGAATTACAAAAGAATGCTATTCTTACTATCTCGCTTCTCTTCTAGCTAAACATTTCTATACCCCATTAAATAACCAATGTTTAGATAAACGTTTTGTTCCAAAATGCGTCAAAATGCCATAGACAAAATGAAGCCAAAGTTAACATGATTGATTAGCTAGAGACACAAATAAGAAAATCGTGTTTCGACAATGTTTGAGAAAAGAAATTATTATTAAAAGAAGCCCGTCAAGGTCAAAGACCAAGACAAAAAGATAAAAGGGAAAAATCCTAGGCGAGACTAGGAAAGTTGATCGATCACAAATAGGCAGTTGATGACGCCACATCATTAAAACAAAACGTTTGTTTAAACTAGCCTAAACACCGACCAACCTTGGCTAGCCATTCTTACAAAAACTATTATTTCAAAAAAAAAAAAATCCCACTAAAACACAAGCCTTTGCAATAAATCCCTTTTCTTTCTCTTCTCTTGACCATTCATTGTAAAGCATTCAAGTAATTGACTGGGAAATGTGGAAATATAGTGATCAATAGGAGGATTGAAATCCCTAAGGAAAGGAAGAGGGGCATTGACATGACAATTGCTCTACATTCAAAAGAATTACTCTTCGATTCATGACAAAGATCAGAGACGGAAAATCGGTACGACTAATCATGTTGACAAAAGCACATGATGATGGAATTCAACTTAACAGAAGCTGAATGGGTTCAAAGCCGATATGACCAGCTAAACCTTATTGAAGAAGAACAGCTGAATATGATATGTCATGGACAAGCCTATCAAAGGAAAAGAAAAAAGGCTTACAAAAAAAGGTCAACCCTCATATTTACCATAAGAAGGACTTAATGGTAAATAAGTTGCTTCCAGTCCAGAATAATAAAATTGGAAAATGGGCAGTGAACTATGAAGGACCCCTTGTGGTCAAATGAGCTTTCTCGGAAGGGGCTCTTATCCTCGTTAGTATGGATGGAAAAGAACTGTGACACCTAATCAACTCCGGATACGATGAAGAAGTATTATGCTTGAAGACATTGCTCAAGACCCGTCAGGAATGAAAATCCGCAAAGGACATTCTTGGGCAAAAGATAGGGTCCATATTCCTCGCTAGGATACGTCCTAGGCAAAAAGAAGAGGTAAAAAATAAAAGTATATAAAAAAAACTAACTAAGAGCAATGGTTACTTTAGTCGAAAACCGAAAGGCGGCTAAGGTAACATTCTTCCAGAAGCAAGCAGTCTGCATGATCTTCACTCTGAGCTCAGGCATCTCAACTGAAGCAATTAGGAGAACCAGGGAGCAGATATCATAGACATGACTGTATAAGCCTAAACGAGTACAACCAACCACTGACCACCCATTCTTCTAAATACCTTTTGAAATCCTTCTATAAAAGAAATAAAACTTTTGCTCATTTATCAATAAAATTCCCTTTCATTTCCTTTCTCTTGACCAAATATTATGGAAATGCCTCTTTATTGATAAATCATAAATATGCGCAAAGACTTTTTCTTAGGTAAAAACTAGGGTAGCCTGCTAGATCGGAAGCCCCCTAAGATATTCTAGGCAAAAATTAAGGCAGCCCGCTAGATTGAAAACCCGTAAAGGGCGATCTAGGCAAAAGATAGGGCTAAAAACAAGAGATGGATAAAAAGAGAAGCCCATCATCATGATCATAGATAGGAGCCCATCGGCGTATTCATGAGAAGCCAACGAGGAGAAGGCCGGTTACTTTCTAAATGCATCAAAAATAAATAAACATTAGATTGCATTTAGGACATCCACACACAAAATAGTTGCATAATACGACTTTGTCAAAATTAAGAAAAAATAATTTTCTTCAAACAAGAATGTTAAACATGCATATAAGGAGGCTAGTCTCCATACTCGTGATTGAAAACAGGAGGCGCCAGAATCTAGTCTCCATATGAAAATCAAAATCGCAAAAGACAAAACCAAAAACCATTTCGACGGAATAAGGAGCTTCAAAGAGACTAGCTCCAACCATCTACAACAATAAAAGAAGGTACATCAAAAACGGAAAAGAGCCAACGGAAAGACTTGATGATCCCCAAGCGGACCCTTGCCTACTCCGGAGGCAAAGCAAAAATTACTTCATGACTCATCCTCATCATCATATGAGTCGTTGACCATAATCATTTGAAGCCTCAATCAACATCTTTCCATCCCAAAAGAAGGAAGTCATCAAAATAGAAAAGCTAACAGAAAGGCTCAATTATCCCCAAGAGGATCCTTGTCTACTCTAGAGGCAAGACAAAAAGATTACCTCACGACTCGAAGACATCACTGTGTGAGTCATCAAGCACACTCATTAGAGAGTCGCCGCCTCAAGGAGTCCATAAAAAAAAAAAAAAAAAAAAAAAAAAAACAGAGTTAAAATCCCCTACATCACTAGGGGGCAACAAAAAGAAGGAAGAGAAAAGCCTTTCATCCTCTAACAAAGGCCACTGCAAGCAAAGAGCCGATAATCCCCAAGAAACGGGAAATCAACCTATAAGAGGTAATACAAGCAAAGCTTTCAAGAAACATCTACCTACTCGGAGGTATTATCAAGAACAAATATCCTCAAGTAGAACATCGGCCTATTCGGAGGCGAACAACAAGTAAAAAGCCTTCACCACTATCGAAGCACCCGCCTAATCAAGAGGCACAATCAAAAATCAACAAATCCCGAGTGGATTCCCGCCTAATCAAGAGGCACAACAAAATCCCCAAGTGGATCTTCGCCTAATCAAGAGGCACAATCAATGAGAGAATTCAAAATCCCCAAAGGATTCCGCCTAAAAAGAGGCAATCGACAGAATCCCGGCCAATACCGGATGGTTAACAAGAAAAGCCAAAATACAGCAATCCCTGGTAAAACCAGATGACTAAAACAGAAAAGTCAAAAAGAAAAATCAATTACTCCCCGAGGCGCATGATCGGAGACAATAAGCCGCCAACACATATCCAAAAACCGGGTGAGGGTTTGTACTCATCAAAAGATTGACCGCCAAAAGAGAATCCTAAGAGCCTTGCAAAACGAGGCTCGTCGGAGAGTTTAGCAAACGCGAACTCAAACATAGTGGGGGAAAGTACCCACAAAAATCTAGCAAATACAGACTCAAACCGGGTAGGGGTTTGTACTCACAAGAGCCTTACAAAAGAAGGTTCGAATCAGATGAGGGTTCATTCTCATCAAACCAGATAGGGGTTGGTACCTATCAAAACTATTCATCATCCGAAGGATCGGCTACCTCTCCAAAGGAGCATCCTGCAAAACGAAGGATCGGCTACTTCTCCAAAGGAGCATCCTGCAGACCAAAGGATTGGCTACCTCTCCAAAGGAGCATCCTGCACACCGAAGGATCGGCTACTTCTCCAAAGGAGCATCCTCCAAACCGAAGGATCGGCTACCTCACCAAAGGAGCATCCTGCACACCGAAGGATCGGCTACCTCACCAAAGGAGCATCCTGCAGACCAAAGGATCGGCTACCTCACCAAAGGAGCATCCTGCACACCAAAGGATCGGCTACCTCACAAAAGGAGCATCCTGCGCACCGAAGGATCGGCTACCTCACCAAAGGAGCATCCTGCACACCGAAGGATCGGCTACCTCACCAAAGGAGCATCCTGCACACCGAAGGATCGGCTACCTCACCAAAGGAGCATCCTGCACACCGAAGGATCGGCTACCTCACCAAAGGAGCATCCTGCACACCAAAGGATCGGCTACCTCACAAAAGGAGCATCCTGCACACCGAAGGATCGGCTACCTCTCCAAAGGAGCATCCTGCACACCGAAGGATCGGCTACCTCACCAAAGGAGCATCCTGCACACCGAAGGATCGGCTACCTCACCAAAGGAGCATCCTGCACACCGAAGGATCGGCTACCTCACCAAAGGAGCATCCTGCACACCGAAGGATCGGCTACCTCACCAAAGGAGCATCCTGTACACCGAAGGATCGGCCACCACATCGAAGGAGCATCCCAAAACTACAAAATTCATACTCATCAACCACAGGATCGCGCATCGCATCGAAGGAGCATCCCGAGGTTCACATTCATTATCCGAGGGTCAGCTACCGCATCAAAGGAGCACCCTAAGGGAAAAATCTTCATTCACTAGCCAAAGGGTCAGCTACCGTATCAAAGGAGCATCCTGAAGCTTCACACATATCGACTGAAGGATCAGCCTCCCTAGCAAGGAAGCATCCTGAAGACAACAACACAAAATATTTATCATCCGAAGGATCAGCAAAGAGCAGCATCCGAAGGATGACCGGGCAAAAGGGTTAACTCCTTCCCCTACCAACTAATTTTATCGACATATCCAGCCGACCAATTAGCTAGGCAGGTGAAGGGGGGGCAGCTGTATGTTAGAAAAGTAGTTTTAAATCAAGAGGGGGGGTGAATTGATTTTTGAAAGTTTTTCGCAATACACAGATTATCTAATTCGAAAATTAAGTTTCTAAAAATCTTTTTGAATTACCAAGCAATCAAACAATATAAGCGCAGCAACTGAAATTAAAGAGAGAAAGGTTAGGAAAGATTTCACCGGTGATTTTATACTGGTTCACCCAATACCAGGGCTACGTCCAGATCTCCGACCAAATTCCAGTTGGGTTCCACTAGAATAGATGTTTTACGAGACTCACCCTCTTACACCTATTCTAACTCTCCACCAAGAACCAAATTCCAGCTCTTGGAAACCTCTGCAACCAAATTCCAGCACGCAGAGAAACCGAGTGCCCAAATTCCAGGCACCACACACAAGAACCAAATTCCAGCTCTTGCTTTAACCTTTCCACCAAGAACCAAATTCCAGTTCTTGGCAACTTTCTACAACAGTACTGAGAAAACTTGTACCCAAATTCCAGGTACAAAACAAGTACAAATGAATGAATAGAAATTTAAAAGAAGAAACAAAGAAAGCTCAAACCGGATTACACCAATCCACGGTCAGTTTCTTCTTCAAAGAAATGCAAAGTGCCTCAAGAAAGATTTCAAAAGAAGTTCACAAAAACGAGTTGTGTATCTTTCTTGAAAAATGCTAATAGTTGCTTGTATTGATTGCTTGAATTGTGTCAAAGCTGATATGATAAAAGTTCCAAGCAATTCTGTTTATAAAAGAGTATTTTCAAATCTGTTGCATTAATTAATCTGTTGAAAGTTTGTTTTAATCTGTTGAAATAGCCGTTACAATCTGTTAAAAGTCCTTTCAACCCATTAATGCGTTCTTGATCTTTAACGAGAAAATGTTTTAGTTGATCTGACCACGTTTTTATCAGTTAAAGCGTTTTACAAACATTTTCTAAGTATAAAACAATCGATTGAATCACGTATTAATCGATTGATTTGTTTAAAAACCTCTTTATAAAACTTTCCAAGTTATTTTAGCTGATATAAAGTCGTTTCAATCGATTGAAAATCTGCACATATATTTTCAAGTCATTTTAATCGATTGAAAGTTCGTTTTAATCGATTGAAAAGATTTTCTAAGTTATTCTAATCGATTGAAATGCGTTTTAATCGATTGAAATAAGTCTGATCGGTCATAATTCAATTCGATCGATCATAACCAACTTCGATCGGTCATAATCTCATTCTGATCGATCATCATGACATCCAAAGTGATTTTAATCGATTGAAACGTGTTTTAATCGATTAAAATAATTCTAATCGCTCATATTTAAGATCTGATCGATTATATTGCATTACGACCTATTACATTCGAATTCTAATCGGTCATAAAGAGTTTTAATCGATTAAAAGAAGTTTGTATCGATTAAAATATTGTAAAAACACTTTTTAAAACATTCTAAGTGTTTTAAATTGATTCTTTCAAACCTTTATCGGTTAATAACTTGTTTAAGAAAATTCTTTGCCAAAATGCTTTTGTTTTTTTATTTGTTTAAAACTATTTTTGAGGCATTTTGCAAAATGAATGAAGGAGCTCCATGCGAGTGGAAAAGGTAAAGTGGTTTTACCTAAGCTTTCGTTTAGACACACTAAGTCTTCGACTCCTTTGTTACGAGTGACTTGTTTGACTGCTGCGAGTTGACCCTTGACTTTATTTTTGACTTCATCAAATCAATGAGATCTTTGCTAGGATCACTTTCAGTCTCCCCCTATTTGATGAAGACAAACACCATTTTGAAAAAAACAATCTCTGCAAAATAAGTCACTTGATAATGCGGTTAGGTGAGAAATATAAGAATGTAATAAAGTTTTGTTTCTCCCCCTAAAACTTATTTCTCCCCCTAAAATGTTGTTCTTAAATTTATCTTAAAGTGATGCAACTATTTCTCCCCCTTTTGACTTCATCAAAAATAGGGAATAGAAGAGAGAAGAATGTAAGGTTTCGAAAAATATGCTCAAGTTTTTGAAAATACAAAAGTGAATCAATATTTCACTCATGAAAAGAATCAATTAAAGTTGATTCAAACTTATCTCCATTAACACGTTTGTAATGAATACAATTAACACGTGTAAAGATAAGGGAATCACGCTTTAGTAGCATGTTCTAGAAGCTGACCATTAACTAAAGCCTTTAATCTTTCTTCCCAGAATAAAAATCGATTAAAAACAGAGCATAATCGGTTAAAATGTTCTTGGTAAATGATTTTAATCGATTGAAAGAAAAGTTTAATCGATTAAAACATTTAAGATTTTGAAAACATGAAACTTTAGTAAAAATAATCGATTATTTCGATTTTAAATCGATTAAAACATGTAATGAAATTTGTTGTTTAAGTTTATTTAACCGATTAAAAAGTGTTTTTATTAACTAAAACAACTAGATTTTGAAAATCATGATATATCTGATGTGAATATCTCGTATCTAATCTATTGGATATGTAGTGAACTGATTGTCTAGATCAATATCAACTATTTTTCAGCGATAATCTACCACTATCAGATTTAATTTTAAGTTTGGCTAATTTTACTTGTTATAAGACAGTTTTAAAAGGTTTTAATCGATCAATGCCCGAGTTTTAAAAGAGATTCGAGGATCTATCATCTACTTCTATCTAAGCCAGTTCAATCTAGATTTAGATCCTAAATCATATTTAACCAAAGCTAGATCAAGAGTCCCTGGTATAACACCGAGTTAATATTACAGTCCATGCAAAAAATATAAAGATAGAAATAAGCGAGAAGATAAAGATGATGAGGGAAACTAGTCATCCCAATTTCCCTGATTGAGCTGCTTATCCACCAGACTTGGTGATCATTCATTTGATTCCCACCAATATCAAAAGATAATAGGCTTTCCTTTTTCTTGGAACCAATTTTGCTCTATCAACTATTTGAGTCAACAAGCTGCTGTCACTCACTGTATCGACAGCAGAACACAGAAACTTTTCACGAAAAGAAATCTTTTAGCAGTTCTTGTTACTATTGACTGCATTACAGTCCATGGTTGACACCACATGCTTGGAATTTCTACTACACATCGGAGGCATAATCATGTACGTGACCAAATCCCACACAGAATGCATGATACCATAAATTGCATGAATCACAGGTTAATGATGTACTTGAGATAGGAATTTTCTTTCATAATAGCCAACCCATTTTGAACCACTGCAGTTGTCATTATCCAAGCAAATAAGCTGCATTCTTATTAATGTAGTATGATGGGTGTTATTCTCACTTATAGTGAACCAGTCATCATTATCTTTTGAAGAATGAGTCATTTTTAACTTTGTTGTTTTCCAGTGGTATCATATGCACAAGTGATTAAAAAAAACTTATTCGGTAGAGTGGGCAATGATTAGTAATGAGGACAGGTGATGACAATCAATCCAGAATTCTAAAACAATATAAAATTTATCCCTGTACCACGTTATTCAATTTTTGAATTGCTGTCCCAGATTGGTTCCCTTATAGTGTCACCTCGTGACATTGATGATTAAAGCAAATATTCAAAGTTGCACAGTTCCAATGAATTTCACCAAGAGTTTTGAACCAATGCATGCTCAAGATTATTTCAGAAATATTGCTAGGTAATATCAAGAAATCTAATGTAAACATTTGTTCATTGAACTTCCTAGTAATCAACAATTTATTACCAGAATCAACTATCACTGAAAAAATCTATGATAAACTATGTTTTCAGTCCTAACAGTTTGACCTGTTTGTAACTAGTGTCTATAAGAAAAGTTACAGTCTATTCTTTGATAATTTCTTTGATTTTTAGTGTATTACCATGCAGCATTCCATGTAAGGATAAAATAACATTTTCATCTATGGATAACTTTCCTACATGTAAAGTTTGCAGTATTTCAATCGGCAATAACTTTCCCACATTTATTCCACTAGTCTTAGTTTCTAATTAAAGATCTGTTCAGCATGTGCGACACAATTTACAGGACAGTGGGTGAATCAGTTAATTTGTTCTTGGGAATAATGTTGATTTGGTCAAAGAAATCTTTAAAGATTTATTGCAGATAATAGACACTGAGTTTTTGTTTTGAATTTCCCTGTCAAACTTCAATTAGATGTTATAAGTCTTGTTTACAGATCCTAATCAATTGATTAATCAACTCATTATCTATTAATTTGATTCTTGTCATTAGAGTTGAAAACATCTACAGGTGAATTAATCGATTTGTTTTATGAAAGAATCGATTTGTAAGGTACGAGAATGTAATAAAAAAAATATCACCAGTATTTAAATCGATTAAAACATAAATGAATCGATTAATTTTGATCCTAAGTGTTTTTAGTTGATATAAATTTATTCTAATCGATTAAAACGACTAAACCAACATTCTGAGAACAATTTAATCGATTATTTCGACATTTCAATCGATTAAAATGGTATGCGGTAAGTTATTTCAATCGATTAATATTGGTTTATATCAATTAAAACAATTAATTTAAATACAGAGAACCTGGTTTAGCGACTTCGATCTTCAAGGGATTCCCGAGACTTGTTCTGCAAAACAATTAAGTATTTTTACGGTACCCTTTATAATTATTGGGTCTGATCATGTTATTTGAAAAGAATTAATCTTTGGAACCCATTTCATTCTCCCTTTAGGAATAGCATACTTTTTAATTCTGCAGTATTTTACTGAATGCCCTTTTTTCATGCAGGTAGAAACATTTGATTGTAGAGTATGAATTCCTATTTGTTTTTGTTTTCTTGGATCTAGATTTAAAGCCTATTCCAGTTTTGTCAAACATTAATTTTTGAGATCCAAGTAATATATCAAGATTAGCTTGCCCCTGAGTGAACTTTGAAACAGTTTGAGATAAGAATTCAATTTTCTTTTGCAATTCAGGACAGTTATTGCATGGTTTATTGCATTCACAATCGAGTTAGCATGA
The DNA here is from genome assembly GCA_963425845.1 of Sphenostylis stenocarpa. Lineage (NCBI taxonomy): Eukaryota > Viridiplantae > Streptophyta > Magnoliopsida > Fabales > Fabaceae > Sphenostylis > Sphenostylis stenocarpa. The sequence continues at coordinate 39,537,724 of OY731398.1, read as the reverse complement.
ATCAGTTTCAAGAATTCATTATCAGTTTCATTTTCACTAATCTGTTTTCCAGGAGAATCAACCTTGTTAACTAGCCAGTTATTTAGCCCTTTCAGCCTATCATTTTCTTTTTGAAGTTTCTTAGCCTCTTCATGCATTTCATTAAATGCTTCTTGTAATGCATCATAGTTAACTACATTTGAAGAGGAGCTAGAACTTACCTGGCTGGTTTGTGGATTTTGACTCGCCATTAAACAAAGATTGGCTTCTTCATTTTCGAGTTATCTCGTTGATGACGTATCATTATCATCCCAGGCTATGTAGGCTCTTCTTTTTGATTTTTCCTTTTTCTTTTCACTTTGTTTGTTTCTCTCTGGACATTCCATTTTAACATGGCCACTGTTTGCCACAACCATAACATTTAAAGTTAGAAGAATCAGTTCTTTTCTCATACCTTTTGTGTCTTTCCTTGTCTTGGATCTTTTTCTTGAGGAATTTGTTGAATTTCCTAACAAGCAGTCCAAGGTTCTCATTATCTTCTTCGATTCTTGATTTTCTTCAACTTTAAGTGCAATGCTTCTGTTCTTCTTCTCAGAGACTTCTTGCTCATTGAATCTTGTGATTTCCATTTCATGTTCTCTGAGTTTTCCAAACAGTGAGGTCTGTTGTCATGGTGGACAGATCTTTTGATTCCGATATTGCGGTGACTTTTGGTCTGCCGAGGACCTGTCAAGACATTTCAATACTTTAATATTTAGTTCTTCCTTATCAAAGGTCTTACCTAGGCCCATTAAATGGTTGATGATGTGCGTGAAGCGTTTACGCACATCTGCGATGCTTTCACCATTCTGCATTTTAAACGACTCATACTCTCTTATCAAAGTGTGTTTTACTGGCTCTTTTAACATCTGCGGTCCCTTCATGAGTGACCTCAAGAACATCCCACATCTCCTTGGCGAGAATTGCCTTTGGGACACCACTGAAAAATTCATCCATGTTAAGAGCAGAAGTAATTATATTTTTTGCATTACGATCACTTTGAACTTTCTTCTTTTCTTCTTCATTCAAGCTTGACCATCCTTTATCCGTAATTAAAGGACCATTAGTAATAACATCCCAAGCATTTACGTCGATGGATTCAATGAAGATTTTCATCCTAATTTTCCAGAAAGGATAATCTGTTTCCATGAGAATAGTGGAGGTCCGTTAATAGTACGCTCCCTCGAGAAAATGCCATGGATCGAAGTAACTTGAGTAACTTTCAAGCACCTCGCTCTGATACCAATTGTTAGAAAAGTAGTTTTAAATCAAGAGGGGGGGTGAATTGATTTTTGAAAGTTTTTCGCAATACACAGATTATCTAATTCGAAAATTAAGTTTCTAAAAATCTTTTTGAATTACCAAGCAATCAAACAATATAAGCGCAGCAGCTGAAATTAAAGAGAGAAAGGTTAGGAAAGATTTCATCGGTGATTTTATCTTGGTTCACCCAATACCAGGGCTACGTCAGGTCTCCGACCAAATTCCAGTGGGTTCCACTAGAATAGATGTTTCTGAGACTCACCCTCTTACACCTATTCTAACTCTCCACCAAGAACCAAATTCCAGCTCTTGGAAACCTCTGCAACCAAATTCCAGCACGTGAGAGAAACCGGTGCCCAAATTCCAGGCACCACACACAAGAACCAAATTCCAGCTCTTGCTTTAACCTTTCCACCAAGAACCAAATTCCAGTTCTTGGCAACTTTCTACAACATTGCGAGAAAACTTGTACCCAAATTCCAGGTACAAAACAATACAAATGAATGAATAGAAATTTAAAAGAAGAAACAAAGAAAGCTCAAACCGGATTACACCAATCCACGATCAGTTTCTTCTTCAAAGAAATGCAAAGTGCCTCAAGAAAGATTTCAAAAGAAGTTCACAAAAGCAGGTTGTGTATCTTTCTTGAAAAATGCTAATAGTTGCTTGTATTGATTGCTTGAATTGTGTCAAAGCTGATATGATAAAAGTTCCAAGCAATTCTGTTTATAAAAGAGTATTTTCAAATCTGCTGCATTAATTAATCTGTTGAAAGTTTGTTTTAATCTGTTGAAATAGCCGTTACAATCTGTTAAAAGTCCTTTCAACCCATTAATGCGTTCTTGATCTTTAACGAGAAAATGTTTTAGTTGATACGACCACGTTTTTATCAGTTAAAGCGTTTTACAAACATTTTCTAAGTATAAAACAATCGATTGAATCATGTATTAATCGATTGATTTGTTTAAAAACCTCTTTATAAAACTTTCCAAGTTATTTTAGCTGATATAAAGTCGTTTCAATCGATTGAAAATCTGCACATATATTGTCAAGTCATTTTAATCGATTGAAAGTTCGTTTTAATCGATTGAAAAGATTTTCTAAGTTATTCTAATCGATTGAAATGCGTTTTAATCGATTGAAATAAGTCTGATCGGTCATAATTCAATTCGATCGATCATAACCAACTTCGATCAGTCATAATCTCATTCGATCGATCATCACTGACATCAAAGTGATTTTAATCGATTGAAACGTGTTTTAATCGATTAAAATAATTCTAATCGCTCATATTTAAGATCTGATCGATTATATTGCATTCCGACCTATTACATTCGAATTCTAATCGGTCATAAAGAGTTTTAATCGATTAAAAGAAGTTTGTATCGATTAAAATATTGTAAAAACACTTTTTAAAACATTCTAAGTGTTTTAAATTGATTCTTTCAAACCTTTATCAGTTAATAACTTGTTTAAGAAAATTCTTTGCCAAAATGCTTTTGTTTTTTTATTTGTTTAAAACTATTTTTGAGGCATTTTGCAAAATGAATGAAGGAGCTCCATGCGGTGGAAAAGGTAAAGTGGTTTTACCTAAGCTTTCCGTTTAGACACACTAAGTCTTCGACTCCTTTGTTCGAGTGACTTGTTTGACTGCTGAGAGTTGACCCTTGACTTTATTTTTGACTTCATCAAATCAATGAGATCTTTGCTAGGATCACTTTCACTGTAGACCCCTAATTTTGCCCGGCCTCTCAAAATAAAAGCTAGGGAAACTTCATACAGTTCACCCCGCTTCATATCAAAGAAAAACCGAGAAAGACCTCCCGCAACAAACACGGAGTTCACTCATTCACACGATAAAGGACAAAGAAGACTTCCTATACAGAGATAAAACTCGCCCGACATTTCAAATAAAGGCCAAGAAGACTTCCTACATGAAGATAAAGCTTCAACGGACACATATCGGCATCAACTGACGTCCAAAACAGGCAAGGAAAGCTTCCCGAGTCCCGAAACGCGCGAAACGCTAGCGCTGAGACAGCCGTCCAGTTGAGACGGCCGTCCCAACCTCTTAAATCCAGTTGGGACGCGCGTCCCAAAGTTGGGACGGCCGTCCCAAACCCATTTTAAGTGGGACGGCCGTCCCGGACCCCCAGGAGGTCCCGCTCTGTGTAAAAATGCCATTTGGGACGGCCGTCCCAGTCCAGACGGCCGTCCCGACCCAGACGGCCGTCCCAAAGTGCGCCAGCTGCGAAAAACTATAAATAGGAGGCTCATTTGCCACTTTTTCACACCACAGACACCCCAGAGAGCTCTGAAACACTTTCTAAAACTCAGAGCACTTGTCTATTTCTCTCCCTCTCTTGAATGATCTTTCCGATTGCCTTAAATAGGTAACAATCGGTTAAGGAATTATATTCCGGCATTCGATTCTTCTTTAAATTTTTAGTAGAGTCGATCCTGTATTGGTGAGGAGAGTCTGTGTAGAGAGAGGGGTTGCCAAAACGCATCCTCACGGTTCGAGATTCTCAATATCAAGCTTGCTACGGAGGTTCTTTTCAATTCTCTTCTCTTTTATTGCTTTATTTATTGTTTTATTTAGCTTTATTTATGCCATGTAGAATAAAATCATGTAGATAGCTATTTTGTCTCTTTTATTGCTTTATTTAGCTTTATTAATCATTTTATGCATGCAATATAGAATAAAATCATGTAGATAGCCATTTAATATTATGTAATAAAATAGGGTAATCGCGTAATTTCTTGTAGTCTTTATTTAAATGAATTAATCTGTCATAGGGAACCCGAAAGGGGCGTTGTGGGGTGCTAACACCTTCCCCACACGTAACTAACTCCCTTACCCAACTCTGGTTATAATGGCCAAGTGCGGTTTTTCTTAAAATCAACATTTTTTCCTTTTCCAATGTTTAAGGTTAAAACATTGGTGGCGACTCCATAAGAACCTCTTTTCGAAAACCTTTTAAAACAAAAACGCGAGTCTAAACCATCTTTTCGCGACCGCTCGCATAAACGTTTCTAAGACGTCCCCAGGACGTCGAAAAGGGACGGCGGCGACATTTCTCACACATGGATTGAGGTCAATCAACCAATTCCTGTTTCCAGTCATATGATTGGAGCACCTCGTATCCAAGTACCAAGACATTCTATCCTCCTCACTGTCTGTTGTTGCCATCAATAGTACTTGGTCTGAATCAGACCCATTTCCTTCTTCCTGCGTCATATTTGCTTCTTCTCCTTTTTTATCCATCTTTGTCGTGTCCTCCTGCCAACACTCATAAGAATAGTGTCCATATTTTTCACAATTATAGCACTAAATTCTTCTTTTATCATATGGTCTCCTACCACCTTTTCCTCTTCCTCTGTTCTGGTATCCGCCTCTACCATCATATCCATTATTCTCAGATTTTTCCTGGGCCACTATTTCATTGTTTTTGCCACTATTCCTGTTGTAAATTAAGGGGTATTGCAAAACAGAGCACACGTTACAGAAGACTGTTTCAGAGCACACGTTGCAGAAGACCGTTTCAGAGAACGTTTTAGAGAACGTTACAAAGAACGTTACAGGAAACGTTACAGACCCACTACCAAGTCTTCCATAACTGTTACAGAGTTTCTCTTATAAATAGAGACCACTTCACACTCTTCAGAACACACATCTCTCATCTTCTCTTCTCTGATCTTCTTTCTGTGTTCCTGGGTTAATTTACCCTTTTGAGAGTTTCTTGCTAGTTTTTGAGATCCTCGGATATTTCGAGAAGTTCCTGTTGTATCCTGGGGGACTTGCGCAATACACCGCAGATAAGTCCTTAAGGACAGTGATTATACACGCCTCAGGAATAAAGTTTGCTCGTGTCTCTGTCAGCTTTTACAACAATCTTAAGGACTTATGGCTGACTGTACGAACATCAACAACTTCCTTCAATAGTTTTAGAATATTGAATAGTGAAAGAAAAGGAATTATGAAGTACTCATGGATCAAGGTTAGTCCTCTTATTATAATTCATGTATGTTATTATGTGAGAATCAATTCATGTATGTTGTTATTATATGATTATGATTCATGTATGTTATTATGTGAGAATCATTCATGTATGTTATTATATGATTATGATTCATGTATGTTATTACGTGAAGAGTAGTTTTATAGAATTAGTAACGTGTAAAAACTACAAATTAAAATACATCTGGTATCTGAGTCATACTTATTAGATTTATGATTTTTTCTATAATTTTTAAATTATGCTTTTTCCAAAATTGAATAAAGGAATAAATCATAATCTATGTTTTAAGCTGCAATCAATTTCAAATTGAAATTAATTTCATAACCCCTGTGTGAATGACACTATAATTCTTATTGAAATGTAAATGACCCTGTAATTGATTTTAATTGAAAAAATAAGTTACGTGATTGGGTTGGGTTAAAGGTGAATCATATATGAAATTTATTTTTGTATGTTATAAAGGTAAACTTTTAGATCAAATGCTATCAGCATACATCATGCAACTTGTCCATAGAGCACACGTGTCAAACACATGTTCCTTTTTTGGATTTATTACACCAATACAACAGAGAAAATGAAAAATGCATTATGCATAATTATTTTATGTTATGGGAGAAATTATGCAAAATTATTATATGTTATGAGAGATTTTGTTTGTGAATAATTAGCAATTACATGTATATAATGTATGACTTAGATTTACATATTATTTTGTAGAATATTATTTTGTCCCCATATTATTTTGTACATACGTATAAGAAAGGGTTGGGACTGTATGAAACCAGTGGATCTAACCCCACTTTACGTTCAAGAAAGAAAATTACTTTTTGTGGAAAACTAGGTCATCATGCACCTCAGTGCAGATGTAGAATGAGAAACGACAATCCTCCTAAGAAAAATCCGAGGGAGAAGATACAATTATTGCGGTCGTTTCTCAAATAAACCTTGTGACAAATGTGAGCAAACGAGTGGTAGACTCTGGTGCTACCAGGCACATCTGTGCAAACAGAAGTGCTTTTACCTCCTACACTAGTGTGGGGATGGAGAAGAACATATTTATCTCGGTGATTCCAGGACAACTCCTGTCTTAGGAAAAGGAAAAGTTCTTCTAAAACTCACATTTGGAAAGACTCTGGCCTTGAATGATGTGCTACATGTGCCATTAATCAGAGCTAATATAATCCTTGTAGCACTGTTGGGAAAAGTTGGGGTTAAAGTGTCATTCGAATCTGATAAGATTGTTATGCAAATAATAATAATAATAATAATAATAATAATGTGTTTGTAGGGAAGGGATATTGTGATCAAAGTTTTTTTTTGTACTTAACATCTCTGAGGTGGTTAATAAATTTTATTCTTCTGCTTATATTATTGATTCATATGATCTGTGACATTTATAGATGATTACTCTAGATAAACCAAAGTATACTTAATCAAGAACTCTAGTGCACCAAATAACCTCTAAGAGAAGATACACTTACAGTGTATTTTTTAAAAACTGGTAAAACTCTTTACGAGTTATGGAGATGTTATAAATTTAATCTTAAATATTTAAGAGTGTGGGGGTGCCTAGCTAAGGTAATATTACCCAATCATAAGAAAAGGAAAATAGGTGCTAAAACTTCTGATTGTATGTTCTTAGGCTGTGCAAAACATAGTGCTACCTATAGGTTTCTTGTCCTCAAAAGTGATGTAATTGAGCATAAGTGGAGACAAAAAAAAATGTTGAGTTTTTTAAACATATTTTTCCTCTAAAGGTTAGTGAGACACCTAAACAATCTTTAGAGATTAATAGTGACAAAATATATGAGGATTTGAGGAGAAGTAAAAGACAGAGGAAGGAAACCTCCTTTGGAGATGATTTCTACACTTATCTAGTTAAAAATAATCCAATGAGTTTTTTAGAGGCGACTAGGACTCCTGATGCAATACATTGGGATAAGGCCATTAAGATTGAAATTGATTCAATTAAGAAAAATAATACTTGGACTTTGGTAGATTTGCCTAAAGGAACAAAACCTATTGGTTGTAAGTGGATCTTTAAGAAAAAGTATCATTTTGATGGATCCATAGATAAATATAAGGCAAGATTAGTAGCAAAGGGTTTTACTAAAAAATCCAACATTGATTATTTTGACACCTTTGCCCCTGTGACTAGGATTTCCTCTATTCGAGTTTTGTTAGCTCTAGCAGCTATCCATAAACTAGTTATACACCAAATGGATGTTAAGACAGCCTTTTTGAATGGTGAATTAGAGGAGGAAATTTATATGACTCAACCTGAAGGGTGTGTTGTTCCAGGTCAAGAGAACAAAGTGTGCAGACTTTTAAAATCTTTATATGGATTAAAACAAGCACCAAAACATGGCATGAAAAACTTGATAGTGTTCTACTTTGTAATGGTTTTTCAACTAATGATGTTGATAAATGTGTGTACTCTAAATTTGAGAGTGCTGAATGTGTCATTATATGTTTATATGTAGATGATATGCTAATATTTGGTACATGCATTGACATTGTCTCCAGAACTAAGTTGTTTCTGGGATCTAAATTTGAAATGAAGGATATGGGTGAAGCCAATGTGATTTTGGGTGTTAAAATCATAAGGAATGGCGATAGTATTTTTCTATCACAAGAACAATATATTGAGAAACTTCTTAGGAAGTTTGGGTGTTATAACGCCAAACCAGTGAATACCCCTTATGATGCTAACTCTAAATTAAAGAAAAATAGAGGAGACTCAATCTCTCAACCTCAGTATGCCCAGGTAATTGGGAGCTTACTGCATTTAATAAGCTTTTCTAGACCTGACATTGTTTATGCAGTAGGTAGACTGAGTAGGTACACTCAATCTCCTAATCAAGAACATTGGAATCCACTTACAAGACTTATGAGATACTTAAGAGGTTCAATGGATTATGTCATTGAATATAGTGGATTTCCCGCTGTACTAGAAGGATACAATGATGCTAACTGGATTTCTGATTCAGATGAGACAAAATCCACTAGTGGCTATGTATTCACACTCGGGGGTGGTGCGATTACATGGAAATCAGCCAGACAAACAATTATTGCAAGATCAACAATGGAATCTGAATTTGTTGCTCTCGAAATGGCTGGTAGTGAAGCTGAGTGGTTGAAAAACTTCTTAGTAAACATTCCATTAGAAATGAAACCGATCTCGTCTGTATCAATACACTGTGATTGTCAATCGGCAATAGCTATAGCAAAAAATAAGAACTACAATGAAAAAACAGACATATACAGTTGAGACATAATTTAGTGAAGCAACTGCTAAAGAATGGAACAATCTCCATTGACTATGTGAAGTCAGAACGGAATCTAGCAGATCCTCTGACAAAACCCTTAGCGAGAAATATGATTTTAGAAACATCGAGGGGAATGGGCCTTAAGCAACTTGCAAACAAACAGGTGATGGTAACCCAACCTTTGTGATTGGAGATCCCATGAATAAGGTTCATATGGGTAAAAACAAGTCACTTGTTAGTTCTGCTAGCACTAAAATTGATTAAAATCAATCAATTATGTCCATTCCTATGGTGTATATGTGAAAGTGTTAGATACTGCATTATTGAGAGGTTAAACTTTGTAATTAAAATTCTATGTGGAGTACGAATTTTAGTCTAAACAAAGTTTTTAAAACGATTTCATATCCCTTAAGGGTGGTGTATGATTTGCAGCATACGCTTGATGAAGTCACCTATATGAGTGTCGAGTGGGGCCGCTTGTATGAGATCTTTGCAAGATTTCTAGAGCACTCATGAATACCGGGCACGCGCATGGCCTAGTAAGCGCAACACAGCGATAACAACAAGAATTGTGGGGGTGTATTGTGATTATTAAAACCGCTAACACACATTAAGTGTTTTGGTTCATATAGCTTGCTACACCAACTACACTGTGTGTTAAGTTTTTTAGTCTAAGACTAGTTCATATAGCTTGCTATACCAGCTCTGATGCATTACATCTTATATGAGACCCAAGATTTCTTCTTTTATTTCTTTTATCCCCTTTTGTTTTGCAATATGTGGGGGATTGTTGTAAATTAAGGGGTATTGCAAAACAGAGCACACCTTACAGAAGACTGTTTCAGAGCACACGTTGAGAAGACCGTTTCAGAGAATGTTTTAGAGAACGTTACAGAGAACGTTACAGACCCACTACCAAGTCTTCCATAACTGTTACAGACTTTCTCTTATAAATAGAGACCACTTCACACTCTTCAGAATACACCTCTCTCATCTTCTCTTCTCTTATCTTCTTTCTGTGTTCCTGGGTTAATTTACTCTTTTGAGAGTTTCTTGTTAGTTTTTGAGATCCTCGGATATTTCGAGAAGTTCCTGTTGTATCCTGGGGGACTTGCACAATACACCGCGGATAAGTCCTTAAGGGCAGTGATTATACACGCCTCAGGAATAAAGTTTGTTCGTGTCTCTGTCAGTTTTTACAACATTCATGCCACCATTTCTGCCTCCAAATCTGCCTCTGGACCTTCCTCTACATCTGCCTCTCCATCCATTTCTGCATATGCCTCCATAACTCATTTTGGCCAGTAGAGCCTGTTCAGTCACCTTCTCATCATTCTTCCTTTCATTCACTTTCTGTTCATGTACTTCAAGAGAGTTCTACAGTTCTTCTAGTGTCATAATATCAAGATCCCTTGACTCTTCTATGGCCACCACAATGTGGTCAAACCGTGGGGTTAAAGTTCTCAAAACTTTCTCTACAATTCTACAGTCTTTTATACTCTCATCACATGCTCTCATGGCATTAGTGATCACCTACAATCTATCAAAATACTCTGTCACAGTGTCCTTTTCTGTCATAGAGAGAAGTTCATACTGCCTTCTCAAGGATTACAGTTTCACCTTCTTCATTTTCCCAGAATTTCCATACCCATTTTGCAAAATCTCCCAAACCTCCTTTGCTGTGACAGCTTTTGAGATCTTCTGAAAAATAGGAGCTGCAACACATTGATGCAACAATACACGAGCCTTACAATCCAGCTTCTTCATCTCCTTGTATGTCTTCTTGGCTCCTTCATCTGTATTCTTGGGTGGTTCTTTGAAACTCACTTTCACAATCTCATCAATTTCTTGAAATTCAAGAATGGCTTCCATTTTTACGCACCCATCATCATAGCCCTTTCCATCAAATATGGGTAAGCTTTTCGGGATCAAACCACCACTAACCATGATTAGAACACACAGCAATACTCCCAAGATTCTCTTTCTTGAACCTTGCTCTGATAACAATCTGTTGGGCCGTTTACTATTCACCAGCCCATTTACTGAAGAAAATATCTACTTCTTCTTATCACTCTCACCTACCACTCTGCCTTCTGCTTTTCCTCTCTCTCTTCTGCAGTATTAACCTTTATCTTGAACCTTGGTATTTCTTCTTCTCCACCGATCAGCTTCTTTCTCCTTTACCACCGATTAATCTCCTATCTGCTTCACTAAACACGTTTCTTTTATTTTGCAGGGATCGTGTCAATCGCATAACAAAAGAAGAGAAGATTCTTAGAAGATAAGTATTCAAAAATCAAAACTTTATTATACTCTATATCTGTTTACATGAAATGAATAGTATTTAAAGTGTTTGGTTCTGTTACTATAAATCTGTTAGTCTCAACAATTTTTTTTTATACGGTTTTGGGTTACAAAAAATAGTCAACAGAGACAACCTCTTTGAGACTCCCGAGTTGAAATCAGAATAAGTTGGTATATTTTTTTTTATATATACTAGCTTTTTTTTTTCATTTTGTTTATGCATTCACTTTTGTAATTTTCCCAGGTCCTTAGAGTGATGTTTAATTTGCTAATAATGGCATTTGTTTTCTCATACGCAAGTCATGTGTTAAAGCTTATAATGAGTTGTATCTCAAATTACAAAAAGACTTAAAATTATGATGGTAATTAATTTTACATTAAGGTCAATATTATATATATATATATATATATATATATATATATATTTTAAAAAAATTATATATTACAATTAAATTTTAAAAAATATTGAAATTTAGGGAATATAACCCTAGAAACCCTTTTACCTCCAATTTTTCATTTTTTTTATATAATTGGTTCGTGATTCCTTCTTAAATATCTTTAGGTTATTAATTTTTCTAAATATATTACTTACAATAATATTAGAATCTGATTTAATCCAGCATTAACAAAATTACAAATGAAATTTTTATTGAGTGATTATTATACCCAATTAATACTTAAATTATTTTTCATTTATTATTTTACAATTGTAATTGTTTTATTTCAACTTAATTATGGGCATTCATGCTCTTATTCTTTATGATGATATTAGATGATGAACAATTAACTTTTGTTCTCATTATGAGACTTTGAAGCTTTTACCCACTGGTAAGTCAAGGTTCCCCCACCCCCAAAATAAATAATCATGACAAAATGTATAGCTGAGATTCTTAAATTTTTAGTTTTTAATATACCGTTGTTAATATCTTTATTTTTTGTGGGTTACATTGTTGAATTAGTATTATTTCTTTCCCAGTTTGATATAGACATTCATATATAAAGATACTTCTTTTGGAAGATTAGTTATATACTTTCTAAGATTTCTATTTACGTTCTAAACAAATGCTGTGGCCACCTCTTTAACATCCTCATCTTCAATCAATCGCTATTGTTTTCATTTTGTAGCTCTTATCGTTTTGTTTGGTGAGAATATATTGCTTGCTTGGTGTTATTTTCTGTCAGCGACACAAAGTTGTTGATGATGGAACACAGTTAATGTGATCCTATTTGTATGCAATAGTTGACTTGTCAATATTTGCTCCATACACTCTTTCTTCGTAGTTATGCACTCATAACGAGTTAATTACTGGATTATCCCCATATTACTGATTTTACCCACAAGTGGAATGGAACCTTATATATGTGACTATATTGACCTATAAGTCTTCAAAATTGAAAACTATAACATAAACAAATTGGAAATGGTTTCTGTTTTTTAAGTTAGGTTATATTTTGAGCCTCGAAGTCAATACTCTTATTTATAAGAAAATTAAAAAATAATATTTTCCACTACAAGAAGAATTTGTTTGTGGTTAGGTTTTCATTATATTTTGACTGTAAATTAGGGCTAAAAGTCAATCCCATATTTGTAATCGTGAAACGCTTAGTGAGTGGCTTCATATATTATAATTTGAAGCCGAAAGAAAGATACGAGGAAGTGAGGATCACAGAATGTGGCCAATTCATTATCAATTTGGCATCAACCATCATGGAATGTTAATCATTTTCTACAATTTCAATGGTTCATTTTCAATCTCTTCAACAAAATATAGAACTTTTTCATTTTCAGTTAAGTTGTGTCTTTCACCATGTTCACCAGATTTGTTGTCACAGAATAAATGGCTTCAGTGGAGACACATTGAGTAGTGGGAGCATAGTTATTCCGGCAGGATTAGTGACTGAATTAAAATAATTATGTTATTGGACTATTAATTTATTCATAATTTCATTCACAATATGTAACCACTCCTCCTGATTTATAAAATAAATGTTAGAAGTAAATTTCAATTAAGTCTTGTCATATAAGCTGTGAACAAAATAAGACACCTGGTTTCATTTTCATAAAAATAACAGGTTATATAAATTCTAATATTAGTGTTATAGTTTCTTTTTAGCTTATGATTGAGGGTTGAATTTGAATAAGAAAAAGAAGAAAGAAAGTGGGAAGTGAAGTTGTTTAAAATGAAAGAGAGTGAAAAATAAATAAAAATTAGTAGAGATATTTTATTTTCTAACTTTGAGAAGAAAGAATTGTTTTTAAATATATAACGTTTATAAAATTTAAAATTGTATTAATTATATACTTTTTTATAGAAAGAGAAAAGATATAAGTTATTTAAAAATATTTTGATTAAAGAAAATATTAAGATGACAAGATATTAATAGAAAAATATTAATAAATTTATTAAAAATAATAAAAATTAATGTTTATTTTAATCTTTGTAATCTAATAATAATAATAAAATAATAGGATAAAATGATCAAAATATTTTTTTTATTTTAATAAAAATAAAAATAATTTAAAATTAATATATGATTAAATATGAAATACTTTTTTTAAAATTGTAAATAATATTAAAGTTATTAAAAAAATATTTAAATAAATAATATAATTTAGTATTGAGTCTTCAGATACAATTCTGTCATAAATATTCCCTATATTATCTTTATTATACTTTAATTTATATTTTTTAAATTAGATATGACCATGTTAATTTTGGATGATTGTTATGTTTATTTGAAAGCAGTTTAATATAAATTTTTAAGTAGTATTAATTTTAAGTTTGATTTTTCTTTTTTTTTTACTTTAAAAATCAATTTTGTGGAAAACCTTACGCTATGGTTTAAAAAATTTATAAAATGTGCAAATAATTTACTGAAACTATTTGTGATTATATAGTTTTTATTAATATAGATATTAATATAATAAACAAACTAGTTATTTTTACATTATTTCTTATATATATATATATATATATATATATATATATTCACTAAGTATTTTATTAAAAAAACTTTTAAAATAAATATTTAATAAGAATAAATTTAATATTTATTTAAAATCAGGTAAATAGATTATGTGGTTTAAACAAAAAAAGAACTTCATCAAATCAAGTCATTTATATTTTAACCTTATTGTTTCATGTTATCTTATATAAGGAAGAATATGAGTATTTCAGATAATATATGCTGTCATGAATTATCATATCTCAATTATTTAGAATAGAAACAGAAAATTGTAAAACCCATCAATCTTCGGATTCAAATTAGTTTCATTACTGTAAACAAGTTATTTTACTTTCTTTCCTAAAATCAAATAAAAGCTTGAAGTTATATTTATGATAAAAATAAATTTTAAATTTATTATCATTATTATTCCATCTAAAAATTATCTCATTATCATACATGATATGATAATTGTGTCTATTGGTTTTCTTAAAACTAATAACAAACGTTTCATAAAACAATAATTAAGTATATTATTTTCTCAATCAAATTATATTAATTGTTAGATTATATAGTAAATAAAATAATTGATAGTTATGTGAGAGTTTATTACGTCTTTTCAAATTTTAGTATTAACCCTATAAATTGAAAATTGTATAAATATTGAAGGTGATTTTTCCCTTACATAAATATATCACTCGTACAGTGACTTATGTATTAGAGTATCTCGCAGGTTCTCCATTCCATTTTTTATTAGTTCCACCGTTCGGCCACATTGAATTTAAACTTTTACAATTCCATCACGTTGAATCCAGAACATAACTCGATCATATAGATTTCATGTTCACACAATCAAATAAAGACTATAAATATATTTTGGAATATAACCAATTAACCATTAAAATAGTATAGTGGATTGAATTTTTTATTTTTTTATTTTTTTCCTACAGTGTGAACATCAATATTTTATTAGATTGAGAAAAAACAACATTTATATATTAAATATTTAATTATTGTGAATATTAGATAATATAATATAAATTTTTTAACAATTTGGCCATAGTTTGATTTAGAAAATTGTGGACAGGGACAGCAAACCGCCCAATGGCGAATCATACGGAGTTCGATACTGCAATTATAGCACCAAGGTTGACTTACATGACTACCAAATGAAAATATTTAAAGTCCAAAAATACGAGAAATAAAATTACATTATTAAATACGTTGTATATCACTACTATAAAATATGTTTTCTACTTCGTTCTTTAATGTCAGTTATAGTTAAGACGATGTAAAAAGTACTTTTCACGTCAGTTCCTAGATGAATCGATGTTAAAAGTTGAATGTTGAACACATTCTACGTCAATTTTTAGTCAACCGACGTAGAAAGTACTTTCCACGTCGGTTCCTAGATGAACCGACGTTGAAAATTTTTTATTGACACTTTCCACGTTGGTTCTCAAATGAACCGACGTGGAAAGTCTTTTTATTTTTATTTTTTTCATCCAAAAATTCACTTAAATTATAAAACCGTCACTAGCAAAATTCGAACCTAATATTTTAGAATTAAAAACCGATACTTCAACCACTAAACTACTATAATTTTCTAATAATAACTTACAAATAAATTATATCTATATACAAATAAATATATATTCGTGTAAATATATATTTATTTTTGTATATATTTTCTGGAAAGTGTTTTTATTTTTTTTTTCAGCTAAAAGTTCACTTAAGTTAAAGAATTGTTACTAATATGATTTGAACCCAGTATTTTAGAGTTAAAAACTAATATCTCAACCACTAAACTACTATAATTTTTTGATAATAACTTACAAATAAATATATATCCGTATAAATATATAAATATAAAATATATAAATACAAATATATTTATATATATTTATATAGTTATATATTTATATGTTGGATGTGAGAGTGTGCTTGAAGGTGAAAGTGGGATTGAGTCTCGCTTGAATGAAAATATGTTAAAGTTCTCGGAAATTCATTCACTCAAGCCTCACTTGAGCGAAAATTAGTATTTTTCGCTTGAGAGCGAATGACACGTTTCCCAATATTATTTTATATCATTATATAAATAAATTATAAAGATTATATTCTGTCATTAAATTACAAACTCATATAAAGATAACCGCCCATAAATTTAGGATCAAATTTTGAAAACTCACTCGACACACACTTTCACCTTCAAAGGTAATCTCACTTCCAACATATAAATATATAACTATATAAATATATCAAAATATATAAATATACTTGTATTTATATATTTACACACAAAATATATATATATATATATATATATATATATATATATATATATTTATTTGTAGGAGTTCTAGATAAATAAAGAGATTATAAATAAATAAAAATTATTAATCTAAAAATTCAGACTTTCAACCTTTTCAACCTTATATGTAGTAGTATATGTATGTAGCTCTATTGTCCACGTCTTAAAGAAATATCCAAATGATTATTCATGGATATAAGCAAAAGATTCTTCTTATCCTAAATATATGTTTTGCTTAAGATATTTTTAAAACGTTCAATTAATTAATTATTACTTTTCTTGAAATAAAGAAAGAATCACACGTTGTTACACAATTGGTATAATGTTCATATTCATCTGTCTTGTTACCATGCAAATAAATAAGAGTGGTTAAACTTATCTATCTTCCCAATTAATTATGAACCATTTATCATAATCAAATATAAAGTCAAATGTTAGCTAGTTAGTTCATTAACGAGGGGCTAAACATTGTTGCTCATCTTTTATAGGATACTTTCACTTGTCAAACATCAAAAAGATTTTTTTTTTTTAATTAAATTACAAATTTAGGATGTCTAACCAAAGACATCCATGTTTCTTTCTTCTTATGTGCACATGGACTATTATGAGGGTGGGTGACTGTATGATGATTATTTTATTCTTATGCTTTTACAAATAAAATACAATAGTTATCAAATCCAGCACAAGTTATTATAATTTGGAAAAAATAAACTAACCATTATATTTAATTAAATTGTAAAAATATATTGCTAATAATTTACGAAATTTGTTTAGGTATAGCTAGTTTGAAATTGGATATTAGAGGCGTGTAAATAAACTCAACGATACTGTTGCAAAAAAGTCAAAGGATGAGACAAACTAACCTAGAAATGTGAACCAAGGTGCCCCCATATGACGTTGAGACGGGAGACGATATATTTTGAAAAATAACGTTATTTCAAAGTTTTTTATATATAAAAAAAAATTTAAAGAAAAAAAATCTTCCAAATTAAATTTAATATTTTAGCTGAAAAAAAGAAAAATCGTTCCTATGTTCCATACGTGATAGATCGTTTATTTGTTAATAAAAGTTCAACAAATTAACCAAAATTTGTATCTCTAGTCATTAACAAAAGTATAAATCATTTGTATTATATAGTAGAAATATTTATAAACGAGCATACAAAATATTATCCAATACACGTGCATAATTAATTGCCTGAGAGAATAAAATAATTTTATATAGTCTCCATACAACCTATTTTCTTTATCTGTAATCAAAATAATATAAAAATATTTGCAATGAAAAAATATTTTAGTTGTAAAGAGTGATAAGACTACACTGTCTTTGACAATAGTAAATCTTTTATACAAAAAATATTTTATATTTATTTATTTATTTATTTATAAAGTAAATATGATAAAGTCTTCAACACACAGAAACTTTATTCCCATCACATCACTGTCTCCTTTTTGTATGTAACACACTTTAGCTCACCCAATTTGACGGATTTTCTGTCACATTAACTACGTTTCTTTTCCATATATACTATTATTTGTGTTGTTCCTCAATCAATTTTAAGTTTTTATTTCAATGAAATATAATGTATCTGATAATTTTATTTTATTATACAAATTATTAAAATAAAATTTAATGAAAGAATAAGGGAAAAGCACCAAAATAATACAATTTTAAATAAAAATTACTGATTTACAATAATTTTTTTAAAAATTATATAATTGTCATGCTTAATAAGACTATAGAGAAAAAGTCTTATATCAATTATTTATATTTATTATTATTATTATTATTATTATTATTATTATTATTATTATTATTAAATTTAGTGTAAATAAGTAATAATAAAATATTAGTAAAAATTAATTAATATTTTATTATTTATTATAAATATTATTATTACCATTAATTATTATTATAATATTTTTATTTTTAATATTATTTTTAATATTTTTCATAATATCATTAATAATTTTATTATTTATTAATAATGATAATTATAATATAAAAATAATAATTGTAATTATTTAGTTAATAATTAATAAATATAACAATAATAATAAATATTAATTATTTTATTTATAATATTTGTATCCTTAATATTATTTTTTTATTTTTAATATTATTATTATTTATTATTTATCATAATTATTTTAATAATAAATAATAATACTAAAGATAAAAATATTATAAATAAAATAATTAATACTTATTATTATTAGTTTTATTATTATATTTATTAGTTATTAACTAAATCATTACAAATATTATTTTTATAAATAATAAAATTAATAATGATATTATTAATAAAAATAAAAATATTATAAATAAAATAATTAAAATCAATTATTATTATATTTATTATTTATTAATATTTTGTTATGATAATTAATGATAATAATAATATTTATAATAAATATTAATTATTTTATTTATTATTATTTTTTTATAATAAATTTAATATTCATAATAATAATAAATATAAAATTCGATTTTGTTTTTAAAAAATTATTAAAAAATCGTAAATATACCAAATAAATACTATTTTGACTTAAAAAAAATAATATATATATATATATATATATATATATATATATATGCTTAATTTAGTCTTTTGTAACTTAAGGGGAAATAAATTGTATTAAATATTTTGTATATATTTTCCAAAAGAAAATTACCTTTTACATAATATTGTAACAACTCAAAAGGAAAGAAAATATATTTTTCCCTGTAATTATATTAAATTGGATTTTTTATTCAACTTTAAAAGTACGTTACTTAATCTGTTATAATTTTTCAGGTAAAAAGTTTAAACATAAAAAAAAAATCACATAATTTTTAAAATTTTAGAAATAAGTTTACATGTTTTTAAAATTTTATATACTAAATATCTCAATTTAAAAGTGTAGAGAATAAAATAATATTTGACTGTATAAACGCTGCAAAAAAACCGTAGAAGAAAACTAACGGATCGTTACATAGTAGCGAAAAGTTTTGAGTTTCTTTCTAAAACGAACGGTCCTTTGTTTAAATTGTTTACTACTAAATAATCATTGGATTAAAAACAAAACTTGTCAAATTAGGTATTCTTATCTTTGTTTAGTATTTGTTTTATTACCAAAGACTTCGTTTCTCATTTATTAGATTAGAGATTAATCACACCTGAAACAGTGTTACCACTGGTTTTATTTTTGCGCGTATTTGTTAATGTGTCGGTTTGTATCAATAATGGATTGTAACATTATAGAGAGATGAATAGCAGCATTGAAGAACAATTATTATAATTTAATAGCAATTGCGGGTGTATAATACAAAAATACATAGAGCACGCGTAAACAACTAATGATAATTATTAGAAATAAAAAGATGATTAAGAAAAACCACAACTAATTGATCATTGATCGACATGTGGGTGCAGTGGTATGAATCTGACTAGTTGAGTTCAAACAAAGTCTAAATTTTGGTGGTCCCATCCCATAGCCATGAGAGCTGAACATCAAATTCAACGCATCAGTTCTGTACACGATGAAGTTCATACTAAGCAAAATAAAACACGAAACAACTTCATCAATTCAGTGTGAATGGAATTTCGGTTTTTAAAGCCAAATTATAAGTTAGTTTTTTTTTTATTCATTATGAAAGGAAAGATTCTTTTGAATTCTGTACAAAAATTTTATATTATTAATTGTTAACAAAAAACACGAAAAAAAGTAATTTTTTCAATTTTTTTAAAGGTAAATATCTTTTTTTTTTATGGAATATAGTTTTAAGTCAGGGAAACGATCTGTATACAATTAATAAATCAAAAACCATTTTAGATATATTCTTAAAAATAATTATTAAATGTAGGATAGTGTATGCAAATGAAGATGGGGCAAAAGAGCATGCAGCACCAATAAGAGAGTGATCCAAGGGCTTCGGGGAAGGAACGGCGTCGTAAAAGGCACAAGAGGGTTGACTGGACTGGGCGGAAAAGGTGGGGTATATGCGAGTGGAATATTTGGTTTAGAAATTGTGCTATGTTTCAATTACTTGCTGTTTTCTTCTTTTCCTCTTCCTATAAATCCTTTCCACTCCTTTAACTTATTTTCCCACATCCCATTTCATTGCACTTCACATCTCTCTTCATCTCTCCACAACCTTCTTCCACTACCAGGTACATCAATTTTACAATATCATTTTATTATTACTACTCTTATTTTCTTTTTGTCATTGTTATGCATCTTTCTAATGTGTCACCCCATGCATGCATCACGCGACTATCACACAACCGCCCCGAGTCCTTGGTTCTTTTTCTTTATGGGGGTTATTTATCATCCCAATTGTGATTCATTTTATGTGTTCTCCTTGATTTTACATCCACGATGATCATTTGATTGTAATTGTAGTACTTGTTTGAGCTATCTCTCGTCATTCCCAACATTGCGGCTACTGTAACTTTTATAAAAGGCGCACCTTGTGAATGTATGTTTATGGGATACATGTCTTCATTCAGTGTGAATATTTCTGTAAGGAGATTCAACTATTTGCACGGGTTAATGGCTTTAATCCGTATAAAAGCGCTTGTTAAGATTTGATCTGATTCTTATCTCGGATTCTGATGATTGTTTGTTATGATAATTTAAAAATTAACCATTTTTTTCCGGTACTTTTTGGGTTTTGAGAACATGGGTCCGTGACTTGTGTGTAAATTTTTTGTTTTTTCTCTTCTCTAGAATTTTGCTTTCTGGAGATACTTGAAGCATCTCCAATCTGTAACCTCTTTTTTTATAAAAAAATAAAATAAAATAAACCAGTTTTCCGTTTCTTAAGATTTGTTTGTATCTGGGACACATTTTAAAGTGTTTCTCGCTTGGTACGTTTCTGTTTACTAAAATATTTGTTTCTGTTTTCTTTTGTTTTAAGAAAAATTTCAAAACATAATACTTTTCCAAAAGTTTGATTGCAAAATACTGTGAAGTTATTTTAGAAAGCAGTTTCTAGAACAAAAAAGTAAGGAGAGAGTCTAACGAGTCCTTATTTACTTTTTGGTATTTTTTTATGTTCATATTACGGAACTGGTTGAGATATTATGAGATTCTTCCAGTTTTCTAATTCATGGTTTAACAAAAAGCGCGGTAGCTTGACAACATTGCTTCCTTTCTTGTATTGAGAACGCTCTATCTTCCTTATATTTAGTCACTCTACAGATGCTCTATACAAAATTTCAGTTTCTGAGCCTTAATTATGAATTCGAATGGTTCAACTCTTCCACTAGCGGTGTAATCAATAGTAATTGTCGATAGTCAAAACTTTTTCATAGTTAGCTAACTGGTGATGAATTTGGCTGATTTCATTTGATACCTTCTTCGAATCGATCTGCTATTATTGAATTGTTAGTTCTTTAATTGAATCAGAGATCTCACAATTGATCAAGTTGTTTCCACTTCTGCAGAGAAGAAAAGCTTTTGATAAAACGAAACAGAAAGAGCCTTGTAATTTTGGCTTGAAAAGCCATGGCAAAGGAGCAAATTCAGGTGCTAAATGCGCTTGATGTGGCAAAAACACAATGGTACCATTTCACTGCTATCATCATTGCCGGAATGGGCTTTTTCACCGATGCATATGATCTATTCTGCATATCCCTTGTTACAAAGCTGCTTGGCCGCATATACTACCATGTTGACGGTGCACCAAAGCCCGGTACATTGCCTCCGAATGTTTCAGCTGCTGTAAATGGTGTGGCTTTCTGTGGAACACTTTCAGGTCAGCTTTTCTTTGGCTGGCTTGGTGATAAGATGGGAAGGAAAAAAGTCTATGGCATGACTCTGATGTTGATGGTTATATGTTCCATCGGTTCCGGCCTTTCATTCGGACATAGTGCAAAATCTGTAATGGCAACTCTATGCTTCTTCCGGTTCTGGCTTGGCTTTGGTATTGGTGGAGACTATCCACTTTCTGCTACCATAATGTCTGAGTATTCTAACAAGAAGACTCGTGGTGCCTTCGTTGCTGCAGTGTTTGCCATGCAGGGTTTTGGCATTTTGGCAGGTGGTATATTTGCAATTATAATTTCAGCTGCATTCAAAAACAGGTTCGATGCACCACCATATGAGGTTGATCCGGTTGGCTCAACAGTTCCAGAAACAGACTACATTTGGAGGATAATTGTGATGGTGGGAGCACTACCAGCTGCATTGACTTACTACTGGCGAATGAAGATGCCGGAAACTGCCCGTTATACTGCTCTAGTAGCCAAGAACACGAAGCAGGCAGCAGCGGATATGTCTAAGGTTCTGCAGGTTGAGATTCAAGCTGAACCACAGAATGAGGTGCGGGCAAAGGCATATGGCTTGTTCTCAAGGGAGTTCCTCGTTCGCCATGGACTGCATCTGCTTGGTACATCAAGCACATGGTTCTTGCTTGATATTGCATTTTATAGTCAAAATCTTTTCCAGAAGGATATCTTCAGTGCAATTGGTTGGATACCTCCTGCCCAAACCATGAATGCTATTGACGAGGTTTACAGAATTGCAAGGGCTCAAACACTCATTGCTCTGTGCAGTACAGTTCCTGGCTACTGGTTCACAGTGGCTTTCATTGACAGGATAGGAAGATTTGCAATCCAATTGATGGGGTTCTTCTTTATGACTGTCTTCATGTTTGCTCTTGCTATTCCTTATGAGCACTGGACTCATAAGGATAACCGGATAGGATTTGTGGTGATGTATTCATTCACCTTCTTCTTTGCAAATTTTGGGCCTAATGCCACCACATTTGTGGTGCCAGCAGAGATTTTCCCTGCTAGATTCCGAAGTACTTGCCATGGAATTTCGTCAGCATCTGGGAAGCTTGGAGCTATAGTTGGTGCATTTGGGTTCTTGTACTTGGCACAAAACAAGGACAAGAGCAAAGCTGATGCAGGGTACCCTGCAGGTATTGGTGTAAAGAATGCACTTATCGTCTTAGGTGGAGTCAACATTTTGGGCTTCTTATTTACTTTCTTGGTTCCTGAGGCAAAGGGAAAATCGTTGGAGGAGATGTCAGGTGAGAATGATGAGGATGCTGGAACCGGGGAAGATTCAGAGCAATCACATTCTCACAACAATAACAACAGAACTGTTCCATATGTTTAGATATGTTCATCTGTAATGTTGTTGTTATAATAAAGCAGTGGGTTTAAATAGGCTTGGAGAGCACAAAAGCTCTCCCTGCTCCTCTCCAATATTTTTGTTAAATTTTGCCTCGACATCATGTAGCAGGAACTATAGCTATTTCTTTTACGAATATTGGCAAAGTTGAGCTGCAATTGATGTGTAATCACTATTAGTGTGTATAGTACTTTCAATAAATAGTTTCACAGACCGATTATGTTCTGCATGCTATCTTTATTTTGTTTTTCCCTTTTGACCTAGTTTCAATTTCCCTCAGGTTCAAGGAAAACGATGGCATTACACGAGGCATTTGTGTGTGTAATTGAAATCTTTAAAAAAAAAAACAGACTACAGATGAAAAAGTGTCATGATGGATCTGTATGAACATAAATAATATGAAAATGCTAGTCAGAAATTCTGAACTGTGTCCGTTTTCAAGGGGATTATGGGAACACAGATGATCATTTATTTTTCAATGCCGAGTAGACGTAAAATACGACCATAATGCTACTAGTTGCGGTTCCAGTCTGTTCACGGCACATATTTTTGACTTGTACACTTCAAATATATTCGTTAATCGAAAGTTGAAAGCAAAAGTTGTAGTGGGGAGTTGGATTGGTGTTTTCAGTCTCACTAACTTCTGTCTTCAATTGTCTACCTCTCGCATCACTTGATGGTCGTCCACACAGAACAAGTTATTCTTCGATGGAAACTGCTTTCAACCAGTCTTTAAATGATCATCAGAATTTTAGCTACTGGTAAGCTTTTAATATACTTTCTTCTATATTCATCACAACATCTGACATTTCATATTTATATTATATTCTCTGTTGAAAACTCCAAGCCAGTATACCGACCTTGTATTTCACAACCTAACTTGGGGTTGATTAATTTTTTTTTATTTTTTTTTTTATTTCTCTCAGTCAACATTGATGATGATATTCATATGCCGACTTGTGTGTAAAACCGAGCCAGTATACCGACTCCACAGTGCATGGATATTCATATAATCCATGGGTCCCAAAAACTGAAAAATTTATATTTTGGGCAGGTATTAGATTATTCACGTAAATCATATTTCTGTTTCACGAACTGTGCTAGACTTGAGTCCTTTTGCTTTGTTAAAAAACATGGGATAGGATAAAAATAATTGTTATTTTCAAAAAAATCGCGAAATAACACATCCATACTTTTTGTTACTAAATATACCATGATATTAAAAGGCTATTCCAAAGTACAAAATATCTACACAATTACCTACCATCATCGGTACAGACAAATCACATTCATTACTGTAACCATGATTAATATCTTGATTCCCCTCTCACCCTACCACATCTAGCTAAATTTAGTGTTCGTGGCGAAACGCATAACAAGTAAAGGGAAAAGATGTAATACAGTTGTAGTATGTCATATTATCTCCTGAGCATAAGTTGAAAAGAAGTTTGCGGTAATGTATTTGAACCGAAACTTGCAGATGAAGGCTCACTTTGTATGTCATAAAGAAGTTAAAACTAGGCAACGTGATGCTCTTGTATTTTGGAATTTAACTGGAAAGAAACACAACAACATCGTAAAGCTCTAGGACTGATCTCTCTCAGTTTGGCTTAGGCAGGAACACCTATCATCTTTCGATGTTACACAAGTCTTAGTACGAATGGCTATGGCTAACGAACAAATTGCAAATTTATGTTATGCTTCATTGCATCTGATTCCTTCAAGACCTTACAGGAGCCCTTTGGCAGCAGAATATTTGCAATATGTCAATGGGCTGAGGCCTATTTCAAGCCCCTACGATATCAAGTTTAGACACTTGATTCCTACACTTCCATAACTTTGAAAAGGATCATATTACTCTTTTGTTTTGTTTCAACCTTGCACATACTGTCCCTTCTCCGGAGAGGATAATATGGGAGCATACTCTCCGGATTGAACTACTTAGAACTGTAATAACTGCAAGTGTATCCCTTCTCTGGGGAAATATTTTATATTGATGTATCCACGTTATTTTTCTGAAATGAACAATCAGGCTTGGATATTATAGCTTATAGATAAAATGATATGTTTCGGATTGATGGATCCGAAAATATTCCCGAATGGGCAATCCAACATGGAAGGGAACACTTTTTTTGTCCAATCCTATGTGAATCTCATCTTCAACCATGAATGGCACCTATGAAGCATCGAGAACTCAATTTACCTCACCTACTTACAGAAAATAGAAAATATTCAACCACATGAACCATCAATATTTTTAATATTTTTATTTATTTCATGTATAATACTTCTGACACTCACTGATAAACATGGATTATATGTCCAAATTTTTTAATAGTTTATATCTAATAAAATTTTACAAAACATTAATACGTGTAATATAAAAATATATCAATATTATCTCTTTATGAACCAAAGAAGAGAAGGTTTCCAGCAAGGCCTTGGAGGGGGTGCGTGCTTATGGGGAGAGCAGGGTCACAGTGAAGCTCTCACAGGATCGAGCTAGAAAGTCTTGAGGTGAGGGTAGTGTTGGTGTTGTGGTGGCTTAAGGAAGTGAGGCTGATGCCTTCCCACACGTCTTCCATGCCTTTGTTGCTGCTAATGTTGTTGGTTCTTTGGGTTTGGTGAGTGATTATGGTGAGGAAGAGGGGTTTGTGGTTCATGTTGTTCATGTTGCATGTGCAGGGGGTGGTGGGGTGGCGGATGATAACATTTGGTGGAAAATGAAATGGGGTTGGATTTGAATGGAGAAGGGAGAAGGGAGAAGGGAGGTGAAGGTGACAACTAGGAACGCTTGCCTGAGCTGTGTCACGAGCGGATGTTGGCTACACTGTTTTGTAACACCCTCTCCTCTCCTAAAAATAATAACTACGATAACTCGATCTATAACTTCAAATTTCTTAATATTCTGGATGTATCATTCCAAAAATATCATTCTAGAATTTTTTTTTTTCCCAACTAAAACTAAAAATATTGTCTTTTTAAAGGAAAAATATGAGGAGTAAGTGCCCTCAAACAATCAAAGTTCCTAGGCCCGACATAACGTGCAACAAAATAACGAAAAGAATTACAATGAATCATAACATTTAAAAAAAAAATATTGCTCCTCCTCTCCCATCACAGCAAACATCACACATTACTTCTTACCTCTCCTGTCCTCCCCTTCCTCAACCAAATACAGGGTTAATGTTTTCTGTTTCTGTCCATTGCCACATTCATGAAGATAAGTTCTTAGCTTCTGAAAAAAAAATACTGATAAATGCAATTTTCAAAATTTTCTAGAGATTCTTTGCCAAAGTTACAGGCAGAGACTTTATATCCATCTGGATCCATAGAGTCACGCTCTACAATACAGGTCCAGCAAATGGGATTTACAATAACAGCTCAGAGCTTTAAACCATCGGCATTAAGATTCATATTATTGGAGATATATTTTTATGGCAAGATGGGCTCTGCAGATGATAAAGCATGGAGCAGTAATTCATTAAAAGTAAAACCTATTAG
The DNA here is from genome assembly GCA_963425845.1 of Sphenostylis stenocarpa. Lineage (NCBI taxonomy): Eukaryota > Viridiplantae > Streptophyta > Magnoliopsida > Fabales > Fabaceae > Sphenostylis > Sphenostylis stenocarpa. Next base: position 39,510,959 of record OY731398.1, on the reverse strand, counting down.
ATTCTGAAAAGAAAACGAATTAAGTACATAAACATTTCAATGTGCACGTTCTCTCAGCACTTCAAGATCCATTTCTGTGGGGTCAGTAGCCTGGATTTCATAATGAACACCATCTAGCTCACGTCTAAACCTGTCTTTAGTTGTGGCGTATAGCATCTTGGCACGGATCCGAGACGTTGAAGGGGACCTAATCAAATATCATGCAATGAAAACTAAGATTGATATTTCTGGCAACATCACAGAAAAAGTAAATTAAGAAGCCCGATGGTGAGGATGGATGAAGGCATAAATAAAAATAGTTCAATCCAAGTCTGTTGTTCACAAGAGAAAAGGGAGACAAACTCCTAGCAAGATATTGAGATGATACTTCAAATAAGTTATGGAAAATATACTGCTAGGAAGTGGGAGCCAAGATGCCACTCAAAAGTCATTTGATACCCAATCAATTCAACTAGAAAGTCATTTGATATATTATTTATGATTTTTTTTTTCTGAGAAGCAAGGTATATATGGAGGCAGGGGGCTTGGCATTCTTCTAGCAAATGAAGAGCTAATTATACATGCTGATGGAAAAGACTACCATTTCCTTGAAGTTCATCATCTTGTTTGAAGGTACTCTGAAAATCGTAACTAAACAAAGCATGCAACGCTTTACTTTTATAATCACTAATAACGGGCTAGACAAATTCTAACCTACCCACCCCCACCTAAAAAACTGATACTCAGGAAACCTACTCTTGATATGCTTGAACTAAAGCATCAGGCATGATGATGTTATGATTTAGTATTTATGTATCATTTTCCGTATAAGGTAAGAACTTCTAGCCAGTAATGCTCTATCTGCATAGCAGAGGATGCGGCTAAAATTGGCATCTGAGGCCGATGGCACCATCCAGGCTGGAAAAGTAGTGATTTCAGATGTGAGACCAAAATCTCAAAATACCACATTTACCAGGATGGGTTGCCTAATGAACAAAATCAACGACAAATTCTTATCCCACCAAAGAATAAGACAAGAAATTTAACCCGAGACAAATGAAACAACAAATATTTAGCTCCATAATATCAGAGGACAAGCAAAGCGTGACACTTATAGGCTGTGCAATGTTGACACGAGCTTAAAGGAATAGCATAGCATGGTTATTTTGAAACTGCCAAATATATGATCATATAAACTGCAGAATTTGCCTTTTTTTGCACAAGAAAATGCAAATAAAGTATCATGCCTCACAAACATGTAGATGATTAGTACAAGAAAGAAGTTAGAGATCCTTTTCTTTAACATATAAAACTAGAATATAGAGAGAAACTAAACTCACCATGCAATGAAGAAGATTTTGCTCTTTTGACAGTTCTCAGAAGTGACGAAATCAAAGTCAAAGACAGCATATCTGCAATCATTGTCAGGCAAAGATGCAGCGAAATCATCATAGCTCTCAGCAGGTCCACCGGTTTTCTCAACCACAACCTCCCTTTTCTTTTCATCAACCTTAAAGATCACATAGCGATGGACTTTCTTCTGCTTCAGTTCCATGAAGGTGTTTTTGCTGTGATCAGCAACACCCATGCCTGATGAAGCATTTGGCTGAAGTTCAAACGCATGTGGGTCAAAAGCCTTTCAACCAAAACTTGATTTTGAAATCAAACGCAGACACAAGCACTCAAAGGCCAACACTTGATCAAACCAACAAACATAAAAAAATAAAAATGACATAAAATAAGATTAAAGAAACTATGAGGTGGATGAGAAGAAGAATGTTACCCTGCTCAGGCCCCTGAAAGACATGATGATGAGTGAGGTTGGAGTTGAAGAAGGAGAAAGAAAGGAAGGGGTTGAACTGAAGTATGGAAGGTAAGGAGTGAAGAGAAATTATCATAAATAGTTAAAGAATAGACTGTTGAGTGAATAAAAGAAACGAAAATACGTTATGATTGTAGGGGCGGTGCGTTGTAGCAACGCAAAGTGGAATTGGGAACGTGAATCTGCGAAAAAAACAAGGATTTTCCACCGCCCATGGGACCCACTTTAGTTCAATGATCGCCGCGTATATTTTATTTTTAGTTTTTTATTCAATTTATTCCGTTTTTCATTTCAAACCGACGACCATCCCTGCCAAGTGTTACTAAAAACGTTCATTTTTGTGTCAGTTTCGGTGGACCAGAGAAGGAAATTGGTTGACTACACAGGTGAAAGGAAATAAGTTAATATAATGAAAATAAATGATAAATAACATGAAGATTAACGATGTTTTATTTAAGGGTATAAAAGAAGATACAAGAAAAAAAGACAAATTTATAAATAGAAATTAGTGAAAATAATTTATTAGATAATACCATTTTTAACTATATTTTTCCTTTTTTTCTCTCTTATATCAAATATCTCGTATTAATTTTATCTACATTCGTCATAGTCTTCTTCTCAACCAAATTTATCCTTCAAAAATTATTCTTTACCGCTTTTGATAATGGTAGTGTTAAAATTTTAAAAAAATAATTAATGTTTTCAAATTTTAATGAAATATTATTTTTTGTATTTTTAATTTGTCCGTGAATTAATTATTTTCTATCTTAATAAAAATAAAACAATTGTTGGGAAAATAAAATTGTTTTAATAAGAAATGTTTTAAAATATGATATATTTATTATTTTTCTTAATCTATGTGAAAAAAAAAGATAAACTACAATTATTGTAGTTTTATTAAAATTTATTTTAGGGAAAACACACCAAATCATTATAGTGATATGTCAACATCAGTTTGACAAATTAAAGTCCTTGATCTCATATGTTGGTTTTTTAATTAGACTTTGAAACAAATTCAGAGCTTAATCGAGTGAGTTAGGTTCACACGCTTAAAGAAATTAAATTTGAATATTGAATTGGGTGGTGATAATACAATGAAGTTCATAAAAGGTGGTTTGTAATTGAAGTTCATCACATTCTTCACTTAATCCAAACATTATTAATCCAATTGAGAAATCCAACCATTCATCCCTGATTTATTTTTATTCTTTACAATTAAACCCTTTAAATTATTATTTCAAAATTCATTTTTTTTTCATACACTTAAGTTAATCAATCAACATATTTGATATCTTCGAACCTAATTTAGTATTTACAAACTTGGTTATCAAACTCTTGGCCCCTTACATTTTCCTAACTAGACTTAATCACGTGAGATTATTTGAATTATGTTACCTCCATTATTAAGAAACATGAAACAAATAACAAAGGTTTGAAAGTTAATATAGAATACTATTTCTAAGGAATTATTTATTAGGTACGGAACATATTGTCAAATAATAAATAAAAAAGTTCGTATTGTTTTTTATAATAAAGTAAATAAGAAGTTGGAAGTGAGAACTGTATGCTACAAAAATAAAAAAATAAAAGGAAAAGAAAAGAGAAAAAGAACTATATATTTCAGAAGCAGGAAAAAAAAAGTAAGAATATAAGGAACTATTGATACAGAGAAAAGTATTATATGTTATAATCTTGGTAAGAAGAACGAATAAATATATAATTTAAGAAATGAAATCAAATAGATTGAAATAAAACAACTTTATGAGAACTCAAATAAATACAATGAAACTGCTTAAGCTAAGAACCAAGTTTATCAATCTCCCTTAAGATGAGAATACATATTTTTTATTCTCAACTTAGAATGAAGATGTTGGAAAGTCTGGGGAGGCAAGGTTTATTGAAGATGTACGTAGCTTGAAGATTTGAAGATATAGTTTGATCAATCCATGGTTAAGTTTATCACGAATAATATGACAATCAATCTCAATATATTTTTTGTGTTCATGAAAGACTTTAGTAGAAACAATTTGGATTGTGGATTGATTGTCACAAAAGGGGTTTGAAAGTCTTAAAGAAGGTATGTGAGCCACTGGAATTTACACATGGTAGAGGCAAGAACATGGTATTCGACTTCAGAGGAGTTGCGGGTTTGTTGTTTCTTAGACATCTAGAAATAAGAGAGTTATTAAGATAAATAGAGAAACATGTGATGAACTTTCTGGTTTAAAGGCCAGTGGCTCAATTGAAATCACTGTAAGCTTTATGTTGTTGAATTGTTTTAATGTGAAAGAAGATATCACTTCTTACTATACCTTTGAGATATTTGAGAATTCTATATGCAGCTTGTTTGTGCAATGTGATGGGGAAGAAACAAACTAACTGAGATGGTTGATGGAGAAAGCAATGTCAGGATGAGTGTTGGTGAGGTAGGTGTTCAATGAGTCTGTTGTAGGAGGAGGCATCCTTATCATTCAGAGGTTGACCAAAGTTCTGTAAGCGAGAGGAGTGAACCATGGGAGTGGGAGCAGGAGAGCAGTCTAACATACCCATTTCATGAAAGAGATCCAAAGTATATTTTCATTAATTGGGATGAATGTCACTATGATTGCAGGATACTTCAAAACTAAGAAAGTAAGTGAGATCTCCAATGTTTTTATGCAGAAATGAAAATGAAGGAGGTCAGTGATGTGTTGAATATCTCTAGCATTGTTTCCTGGGAAAGGGATATCATTTACATAAATGAGAATGATAGTAGTGCAATGATTAAGGAGTGGTCAACAGAAGAACATCTATAACTATTTGAAAGAAAAAAGTGAGAGAATTTGGCGCACCATTGTCGGTCAACTTGTTTGAGACTACAACGGGAGCTTTAAAGCTTGCAAACTTAGTTGGAATTTTTGACAGGAAAACCTGGGGGTAACTTCATATAGACTTCCTCATGAAGATTACCATGAACGAAGACATTGTAAACATCCAACTGTTTGATAATCTAGTTGTTAGAGGATGTAAGGCCTAAAAGGAGACGAAGAGTAACGAGTTTGACAACAAGAGTAAAAGTGTCAAGGAAATTCAATCATTCTAGCTACATGTAACCTTTGACAACCTGCTTGACTTTAAAACGATCAATTGAGGCATTAGAGGCATTAAAGTTATGCTTAATTTTGTATATCTAGCGACATCTAATGACAATTTTTCCAAGAGGTAAATCAGTGAGGGTTCAAGTGTGATTGGCTTTCAAAGCGAAAAGCTCATCATTCATGGTTTTGACCCATTAAGGGTGTTTAGATGCATAAGTATAATTTTATGGCTCAATGGCAAAAGAGATAGACAAAATAGTATATTTAAAAACAAAAGAAACATAATTGTGGTTCAAATAATTTGTAATAAGATATTTGACAACATTATTTGTTTGAAAATCTTAGAGGTAAACAGGAAATTTTCTAAGTCGAGTAGAACACTTAGGTTACATAATAGTAAGATCATCAATAATCTTATTATCAATGGCAACAATGTCAAAGATATTAGAATCATTAATATTATTAGAGGTATATGTATTAACAACATCAAGGTTATCAATATTAGTATCAGTGGTAAAACACGTTTGAAGGAAATATCAATATGTGATAGAGGCAAACCAATATTATCATAATTGCAATTATAATGATGATGGATAGGTAGAGAAAGAGAATTGTAATATGGAGATATGTTATTATCAATTTGATATAGAAAATGATTTTTGTAAAAGAAAACATTGCGAGAGATTTGAATTTTGTGATTGTTAAGGTTGAGAAAACGATATCCTTTGGTGTTAGGTTTTTTAAAACCAAGAAAAACTCTAGGAACAACTTTATTGTCAAATTTTTTTCTATGAGAATTTAGAATATTGGAATAGCAAAGATGACCAAACACATGTAAGATGGAGAGATTACAAGGAGTACCATATAAATGTTCATATGGAGAATCATCATGTAACAAGGGTGTAAGCATGTAGTTAATTAAAAACACAACATGCTAGGTAACAAAACAACACAAATTAGTGATGATATGAACTTGAAATAATATAGCACATATGACATTTAGGATGTGTTGGTGTTTGTGTTCAACAATATCGTTTTGCTCGGAAGTTTCTACATTAGTAATTTGATGAATGATGCCTTTTACTATAAAATAGATCATGCATGATAAACTTAGAACCATTATATGTGGAAATAATTTTGATAGTAGTCTTAAATTGAGTTTTAATTTTAATAATGAAATCAATGACTTGTTTCTAACATCAACTTTATCATGCATAGGTATAATCCATGTAAAATGGGAGTAATCATCAACAATTGTGAGAAAATATTTAAATCCATTCACTAAAATGTCACAAGGATCCTAGGTATCCATATGTAAAAGATCAAAAGTTTTGGTGATTTTGGAAGATCTAAGAGAAAAGGGAAGTTTTCTTTGCTTAGCTTTATCACTGACATAGTTTTGATAAGCAACAATATAAGTGTAATTATTCTGAAGAACATTCAATGATGTCCTGGGCATGAGTGCCAAAGATTAATATTTTTAATGGTTCAAAGAGAAAGAGTATGCATAATTTTGTGAAGAAATCAGTATCACTAAAGACATACAAGCCAACTTGCAGTCTAACTAAATCAATCCTCTCTTTGGTTTTCACATCTTGTATAACACAATCAGATGGAGAGAAAATTAGATCACAATTAAGAGAAGAAATAACTTTAAAGACAGATATAAGGTTAAACAAAAATTGAGGCACATATAAAACATTGAAAATGTGAAATTTATGATTAAAATCACTATACTAGAATAGTTGACAGAAACTATATTGTCATTAGGTAAGCTTATATGAATAGGTTTAATTCTTTTGTATGAGGAAAAATGATTTAAGGAAATACATATATGATTTGTTCTCCAGAGTCCAAGATCCAAAAATGGTTAGAATCTTTAGATTGAAGAAAAGGACGAATATTATCAACTTTTGATTGATGTTAAGAAACAAATCCTATTTGATTTATCTGAGCATGCAAGTTTCTAGTCGTGGTGCTCTTAAAGAGGTATATAAGGATCTGATACTGTTGTGTTATGAGACTAATATTTTCACCTATATTTTGGTCTTTCTCGTTACTACGATCGTCTTTGGTAGAGATTTTATGCACTTGAGTTTGCTTACCATTGTAGAAATTATGGCTAAGAGGATACCTATGCTTTTTATAGTAAACATCAATAGTGTGACGGGTTCTATTATAACGAGTACACATCTTTCTGGGATTTTGATTCTTGGGATTTTTGTTATCTTGATTGGGAAAGTCATGCTTCTAATAACACATAATTTTTGTGTGACCTATTTTTTAACTCTAGGTAGAGACATTGGAAAACCAACAAAGGTATTATTATTTTATGGTAAAAACTTGAATATTATCACAAATGTTTGTGGTTATGTGTTTAGTTGAGAATTGTCGTTCTTGTTGAACAATGTAAGAGGAAATTTTGGCTATAGGTGGCATGGGTTCCAATAAGACATGAGATTTAATATTGATAAATTACTTATTCAGGACGCATAGAAATTGTATCACCTGGTCTTCTTGTTTCCTTTGTGTCATCACAGAAGAAAAGGTTATAAGAACATTTTATTTTGCAAATACAAATCAGATCTGGTCTAAAATTGTCCAATTTATCATAAATAACCTTAAGCCCAGTGAAGTAATATGAGACTATAAGATAACCTCAACTGAGAGTGGCAACCTTCATCTAAAGGTTTGAGATATGTGAGGGGTCTTCTTATGAGAAACGATATTTCAAGTCATTCCATATGTAATAGTTTGATTTATTCAAATGATGTTCAGCCGAATAAAAAAAGAAACAAAATGAATTAACCAAGACACCACCATATTATTGCATTTGTACCAAGAAGCAAAGACAATATCATCTTTGGCAGGCTAAGGCATTAAATCAAGAACAAATTCTACTTTGTTTTTGGCAATTAGAGTTGTGATCATTGATCTACTTCGAAGAATGATAATTGGAGGCGTCCAAAATCAATGAAACAAGAGTTATAGATGGATTCTCATTTGGATGCAAATGTAGAAAACCTTGTACAGAATGTTCATCTGCCATTGAAAAGAAAAGAACTATAAAGAAAATAAGAAAGATAAGGAAAAAAAAAACAAAAGATCGTAATCATGCAACAAAACTCTTCAAAAAGGGAACTTTGATACCATAATAGACTACATATTGTCTTCCATAACCAAGAGAACAAGAAGTTGGAAGAAAAACTTGATACCCAATAAAAAGGAAGTGGAAAAGAAAAGAGAAAGAAAATTAGGCACTCCAAATAGACAAAAGAGAAAAGAAAGAATATAACATATTATTAATAAATAGAAAAATTATAAGAGAACTCAAACAAAAACAGAAAGTCACTTAAACTAAAAAAGTTCGCTTAAGCTAAACAAAAGAAAACAAATGATAACACTTGACATAAACTAAAAAAGAACCAAGTTTATCACTAATAAAATTGAAAAAAAAATTATAAATATATAAAAATTGCTTTAAATAACATATTATTTTCTTTATTTTTTTTCATAAAAATGAAGAGTTTTTTATCTTTTGTTATTATAATTTTTTAATTAATTATGTGATACTATAATTATTTCTTTTATTATGATTATTCAGTAGTCAATTGAATTATTATTAATTTTAAAATTAAATATTCATACGTTTTATATTCATATAATCTATATTTTACCTTTTCTCTCCCGGAAAGATTCATAGGTGTCATAAGTTTTATCAATAATAAAAGTTTGTCCTTATTATTTTTATGTTGTAACATATATGGACTACACCAATTCATTAAGATTGATTTATTCTCTTTTATTGATTTTTTTTATATAGAGTATAAATTAAAGTAATTCTCAACCAAGTATTTAAGGTTAGTTGAAAGTTTCCCATAACCTAAATGTTAAATTAAAAATGTTCCGGGGTTGAAATATATTTGTGTTGTGACAAAAGTAGCGTGATCATGTTATAATAAAATCGCTGAATTTAAGTTAGAAAAAAATGTGCTTTGACTTTTAGTTTTTTATTTAACAATAAACATTTAATCTAAAAATCATATAATAATCAAAGTGACAAGTTGGATTATATTATGACATACAATTACTTAAGCAAATTGTTATTACGAATTATATAAATTATATCATGATGAATACCAAGGGAATCAAGTCACAATTAAATAATGAGTAAATAGTGATATTTTAATATATATGTTCTTAAATAAAATATATTTCAAGTCATACATAGTTGATTATAATTTATTTTATATAATTGTAGCATTTTGATTAATTTTTTTTATTATTTTGTCTTAATATAGTTAATTTATCTACAAATTTCGAAGTCACAAAAAATTATTTTCATGTTTGGATGCATCTTTAACACAAGAATATGGATAGTGAACTTTATTGTCTATTAACTCCAAAAACTGTGTTTTTTATTTTCTTATAATAATGTGACATGCAAGTATCGTTATATAATTTGAAATGTTGAATAGAGTCCGTATTGAACTATATCGAGCTTTAACTTATTTCCTCTTTTTCAATACCATCTTAATTTGAAAAAAGAATTAAACTTTTGACCTACTATATAAACTTTCTTGGAATCTTTATCACTTCCCAGTACTAACTTCTTAGTTTTCTTTTTCATAACTAAAGTTGTTTCTTTGAATTATTTTATTAGTTTAAACTCCTTGGTGAAATATACAATGATTTCTTGTTCTACACGTTTAATATCATGTTTTTTTTCCTATTAACACAAAAAGAAACATGAAAGGTGGCTAAATTTAGTTTTTTGTTTTCTTTTAATATTTGCACTTATATTCTAAATTTTATTTATAAGATATTTTAAATATTAAAAAAAATACAAGAGAAGAGATATTTTTTTAATACTAATTCGTTTCAATTTTCAAAATTACTTTTTGAAAATTTTAAGTTTCACTAAAATCAAACCTTACAATAAGTATTTTTTCGTGGATACTTTTAAAAAACACCAAAGTAATTTATTTATTTTTACTTATTGCTTCAAGAATTTTTCTCAAGTATTTGTTTCAAGTTTATTAATGAAAAATTTAAGCTCAAACTTCTTTAGCAAAAAGAAATGAATATTACACTATTCAGCAAAGTTTTGTTATAATAGATAGATTTGTCTTTCACAAGTGTTTTATTCCTTGTGAATACTTAAACGAATATTTCAATCAGACGATTATCACGAAAAGTTTAGAAAATCTTCAAGTTGTATCATTTACATTTTAATGACAATCAATTTTTTACATTAAATAACATTTGCATTTCATCTCCTGTGGATTGACCAGTAAAAAAAGAAATGTCTTTTTTCTTGCTCGAAATACTCATTTTGACAGTATTGATTTAACATCTTATCTTACTTCTATAAATAGACTATTTCTTTATCATAATTATAAATTTGGAAAATTATTTATAAATCTTCTATTATTATTATGATAATATTTTTTAGGTGAAGTATTATATTTGGTATATTATTAATTTTAAAATTTTAGTTCGTTAAAATTTTATTTTTAAAGATATTAGATGAATTTAAAATATATATATATAAATTATTATTAATATTCCCTACTAAGTAACGTGAAACTTATAAACATACTAAAAAATAATAGTTTATAAATGAAACAAAACTTTGTTTTTTAATATGATATCTTGTATCATGTCTACTAATAATAACGTTATGATTAATTAATGTTTTAGATATATTATTTGATATATATATATATATATATATATATATATATATAATCAAATTATATGTGATTTTTAAACTATCATCAACTTAGAAAAAAATCAATAATATATTATAATCTTGTAATAACATTTATTTTTAAAATAAAAATTTTAATATTTTTTCTAAACACTTAAATATAAAATTATAACTTAAATTTTATATATATATATATATATATATATATATATATATATTAATAACCACTCATTTTCATCAAACAATTATTTTATTATTTTATGTTTTTGTGATTAAAAATAAAGTTTAGTAATAGTTATTTTGAATATATTTGTGTTTAGTTAGTGCACAAGTTTTAAAAGATTCATTAATAATATTCTGATGTACTTCCTTTTGATTAGTGTGAAAGCATTTTACATCGAGATTATAAATAAAATAAAATAAAATTTTATTAGTAATTTTTAATGTACTCTTTGCGTGATTATCGCGTAGCAGTTTAAATTAAAAGGCTAAATACTTAAAATTTGTAACATAAAAATATTTTTCGCCGTAAAAATCCATCCTTATTGAGTTAAATATATATATTTATTTTCTTAAGTTATCATCTAAAAAACAAAACATTTTGATCTTGGAAAGTAAAAATTCCCATATTCAAATTACTTTTTATTTTTTATTATAAATCTAAAATATGATTTATATATTTAAAAATATTCATTTACAATGTTTTACTTTCATAGAAATAAACATTAGTTAGTAAGAAAATTGAAAAAGTAATTAATAATTGAGTCTGACATCTTTGCAATATTAATGTGATAATTATCAGTCAATTAGAATTTTAAAATAATTAAAGTAAACATTAATAAGCTTACTTAATTTAAACATTTAATGTGATCGATAATTATAGCTAAACATGATCCTTTACACTCTTGGTAAACACACCATTTACTAATTGAGAGTGATAAAAAGAAAAAATAGTATGAAAAGTTAAGCGTTGTACTAGCGTAGCAGAGGTTTTTGGGGGTTGCAGGCGAAACATTTCCTTAATTCTCCATTGAAATGGTGCTATGTTCTGTACCCATTCTCTCTATTTTCGTTCTTTATTATTTGGTTTATTTACGTTGGTTGAAACTTCAAATTGATTATTGAAAAACACAGGAGAAGAAAGAGGGTGAAGCCCCCGTGTTGTGGTTCGAAACCTCCGACTCTGTTTGTCGTCGACACCAGTTTGAACCCGATGGTCGACTCTCCGTATGTTATTCTTCAATGTCTCTTTTTTCGACTCTCTGTATGTAACAAACATGTTATTGCCTAAACCCTCATAACTTGTATGCTTGGAATTTGGTCAACGTCAATTCACTGTTTAAATTTATGATTTGATGTTAACGCAACTGGCAATGGTGTTGATTTCTTCCTGTAGTGTCAGCTCTTTGACTCTTAAAACTCAAATTTGTGACATGATATCTTATGTTTATGCAAGGAAGCACCTTCTATGTAGTGTTCTAAAATTGGTTGTGTTTGAATTTCTAAGTGCTTCTGTGGCTTTCTTCACCCTAACAAGTGTTTTTAGTTTCTTTGTAGGTAGTGGTTGTTGACGATTCCAGGCCCTTCTACCAAAGGATAGCTGGATCTTTCATGAATAAATTTTTTCCCTCGGGATATCCCTACAGGTTATTTGTTTTTCCTGAAAATATGTTATGGTTTATGGTGTAGAAACTAGGAAAGCTTGTTCAGTGACAGAGGTTTTCTGTGTTTCTCTTGCAGTGTGAATGAAGGCTATCTTAGATACACACAGTTTCGAGCCCTGCAACATGTTACCAGTGCAACGCTATCGGTGCTATCAACTCAGGTCTTCTTCCAGTAACATGAAAAATTCAGTAAAGGATGCAATGGAAAATGTTCCTTTCTTTGACTTTGGAAAATCATACATGCTTTCTTTACAAATGAGACATAGAGTACTCTTTATTCATACTTAGTAATTTTTGTTGATTTTTTAGTTATGTATTATTTAATATTTTTCATGAATTGATTCTCATGAAATAAATCAGTGGGTTTCCAAGGTCTCTCTCTATGCTTATTCTTCTGCAGTCCTTACTATTTGCTGCAGGGTTGCAGCCTACTCCTGCACAAGCGACAGCAGTTAGTTGGGTAATTTGATATTAATTTCAAATGGACAATTTCTCAAATCAGAAGTAACCATGGAATTTCTTTAATGTATAACCTGGCTGTTTTTTTTCGTTTGTCCAGATTTTGAAGGATGGAATGCAACATGTCGGGAAGCTAATCTGTAGCAATTGGGGTGCTAGAATGGATTCTGAGCCTAAACGTTGGAGACTGCTAGGTTTGCATTTGGGCTGGTGCTTTTCTTCACCGCCTTCGCCCCTTGTTATATTCCTTCTTATTTGCTAAGTTCTCAAGTTGTCTGACTATTATCTTTACATTTTTTGCAGCTGATGTGCTCTATGATATAGGCATTGGCTTGGAAGTGCTTTCTCCATTATGCCCGCATCTTTTTCTTGAAATGGCAGGCTTAGGAAACTTTGCGAAGGTTTGTATTTTATGGAGTTCTTTTAACAATTGTTACACATTTTGGTATTGTAAAGTTGATTCAAAGCTAATGGTTCATTCAACCCTATGTTTGTCATGTTTGAGGTCTTTAGCATCCTATTCTACATTTTGAGTAAAAGTATCATATTTATTTCATGCAGTTAACTTCTCTTTATGATATTGTGGATTCAACAGGGGATGGCGGTTGTTGCAGCAAGGGCAACAAGATTGCCTATATATTCTTCATTTGCTAAAGAAGGAAATCTCAGCGACCTATTTGCTAAAGGAGAGGCTTTTTCAACTCTCTTTAATGTTATTGGAATTGGAGTTGGAATTCAATTAGCATCTTCTATATGTGCATCAATGCAGGGAAAGGTATAGAGCTTTTATTTTGTTTGTTCCTGGACCTCGGTATTCAATCAAATTTGGGTTTTGAATCCTACAATTAGTTTATGCTAAAGTATATGTAATGATTTTCTTGGATGTGGTTGTTACTGAAATGCTCGAGAATTGAAATATTATACATTATGTGAAAATTTTTGAAGTTGGTTACAATATTACATGCCATTTCAATATAGAAATGGGTAAGAGGGGACATAATGCACTTTTAGGAGAGATCTTTCATGAAGTGGGACTATTAATGAACTAGGAACTCACGATTTAAGCTTCATGATTATATTCCAGCTAGCACCAAGGTAAGGCTAAGTCTTCCTGTAATCTTCTTAACAATGCAAGTTTGTACTACTCGGTTTATTAATTCTTAGTCTCTGTCAAAATTATTAGAATAAGTTATGTTTAATAGCAGTTTAATGTTTATCAACCCCTAAAGTTGCTTACAACCTGTAAAATAAACCGTAATTTCAATTCAAGGGGGTAGATTGAAATTTGTTTTGTTAAATTGCTCTGGTTAATATATAACTTTAAACCAAAAGTTATGGCGGATGGCAAGATATGAATCAAATTCAAATGTTGATGCAGTCATGGCCATGGGTATGTAGGCCGTTGCAATTATAACTATGGCTCAAAATACGAAAGGGAGCACTTTCTAGACATAAGAATCTATTTTATTGATTATTCCCAACTGATGGATTATGAAACCTTTTTGGTCAGATGATTGTGGGTCCACTCTCCTCTCAATCGTTGGTCGTATTTATTATTTATTTGCACTCAGAATCATTACTCAAAATTTTATCATAATGTGAAAGAAAACAAGTAGTTTTCTTCTTTTCTATTTTACTTTATATAGATATAATTGATCGTGTTGCATATATTAATGATAAATATACTTGTATTGATGTCTGATGATTCCAACTGATGAATTATGAGACATTTTTTGTCAGTTGGTTGCGGTTCCTCTCCTTACAATTATACATATATACAGTGTGTCTGAAGAAATGAGAGCAACTCCTATCAATACCTTGAATCCACGAAGAACTGCAATGGTTGTGGATGATTTTCTCAAGGTCTAGTTTGAACTACTATAGTAAATGAAAACACTCCTGATTTCGTGTCCATTATTTGAAAAAGAAAAAAAATGAAATTCTATTTAAACCTTTGATGAATTCCAATGCAGGCAGGAATTGTTTCAAGCCCTGCTAGTCTAAGATATAGGGAAAATCTGCTCTTTAATCTGCAACTCAAAGAAGATACTGGAAATGTAAGAGTTGGGAATGCTATGCACAAGGCCATTAAGCCTTCAAGGCTTCTTGAATTAAAACAAGTGTTCTCTGAGGAGAAGTTTCTTTTAAACTTCGGTCATAAATGCATTGACATGGTATTGGAGCAAGATGCTACTGGTGAAGATGCATTGAGAGGGTGGCTAGTTGCTGCATATGCTGCACAAGTTGAGAGTTCCTCTCTTCATGAGCTCAGTGCTAGTGTCATGCATGAGGCTTATGAGAAAATGAATGCTGTCTTTCCTGTTTTCTTGAAAGAATTGCAGAACAAAGGGTGGCATACTGATCGATTTTTGGATGGAACTGGGAGCCGTTTTGCATTATAGTGCTCCTAAGGATTCTATGTTGCTTTGAGTATCCATTCTTTGATAGAAATTTTGATGTGTTCTGGATGAAGTAAATCCAATAGTTCAAAATTTCCATGCTTAATTTAACTTTATATTTCAGCTAATTTAAAAAAAAAAAAGTAATGTTAGATATACCATTCCTAAAAATAGTGTTAGATATAAAATGATAAAACTTTTCACCCATGTTATTAGTCCAACAATTATTTTGATCAAAATACTTTTACTTTAATAAATAAGTTAATCAACTTTTTAATAGTTAGTGGAAAGATATTAAGTTATCTTTATTGAATTAGATGTATGGACAGAAAAATGTGTTTGACTAGTTATTAAGTTGTGAAGACATGTAGACGAATGTATGTTTTCGCATATTGTTCAACGTGCAAAGATTTCCTTTGAACGTGAAAGAAAAAACATGATGATTGCAAGTTTTCTGTTTTGCAAAGCATGAATGTTGAATGCAAACTAACGCTAAAATGACTAGTTTGAGTAAATATTTATTAATGGAATTTATATCACTAGTTTTTAGTATATTTTTTCTTTCGAAATGTTAATTAATGTCAATCTATATCACAAGTTTAGAATAAGTTAGCATAAGGTTTGAAGATGCTCAGGTAGGGGAATTTACCCAAATCCTACATAAACTAGTAAAAGTATCTGTAGTGAATAGGATAAAATATCTTAATTCAGGTGGATGTAAATATGTAAACTATTTTTTTATAATTTAAATTTAAGAATAACTGTAAAAGAAATATATATTTCAATATTTTTTATTATAGTTTAAATTTATATTACTGAAATTATGTTTTGTTTTTAATTTTACATTTGAATACTGTTTATATCACTATGTTTTCAATTTATGTTTGAGCGATTTAATAATGAAATTTCAATTTATTTTACTTGTTAGCTATAACTTAAGAACAAAATTATGATTAAAAATAATTATAATTAGATATATTCTTTGACTTTTATATTTATATTCATATTTATCTAAAACAAAATATTTTATTCTATGTATGAGTATATAATAATTAATGTTTGTTTATACCTTTTTGTGAGTATTTAGTTATTTATTATGCAAAGTCTTTGAACTTTTATATATATATATATATATATATATATATATATATATATATATATATATATATATATATATATATATATATATAATAATATGTTGGTGTTATAAAAGTTTTTTGTTAGAGAAAAAAGGTCAAAGAATTGGTAATACATATCTAACAAGAGAAATATTTTTGTAAGAAATGATCCAAAATTAAATTTAATAATATAAATAAATTTAAATTCAAAAATTAAATTTTATTCTATACAAAAACTATTTTGAATTTAAAATTGTATAAATTTAAATAATATATAATATGTGTAAATTAGAGTAAAAATTCATAATTTTAAAATATAATAATAGATTCATATATGATATTATAACTTTATTTTCGAATGTTAAAAAATTATTTTTAATTATATGTTTGAATACTTTAATTTTAATGTTATATTTATATAATAGTAAATGTCAAATGTGTTTAAAGACACTATACTAATACATCAATTAATATTTGAAAAATATATACCAATAAATAAATAAAAATATGTTAAATTTGATCTCTATAATAACATAAATTTTTAGTCTAGTTAAATAAATATGTGTTACAAGAAAGAAAAATATAATAATAATAATAATACATTTTTGTATATAATCTTTGCGAAATATTATAGACAAACTAGTAAATATATAACTTAAAAAATTAATTGTATCTTCCTATACAACAGTAAAATTTAAATTAATATTTGTATTATTTTTTTACATAAGTAAATTACATATAACAAATATAAATATAAATACTCAACAAATACCAGATATAGATTACAAATTCTACTTATAAAACTCAGATTTTTTTTTAAACACAAAAATGGAAATATATATTATATACCCCAACAAAACTATCATTGCCACCTACATCAAAAACCAAATTCACGTGATAGTAAATTTAATAATGAGATATGAAAGAGACACACAATGCTTCAAAGTTTACTATTTGGCTCGTTGCATATATTCAAACTTTAAGGGCACAACAAATAATGATTGAGACAATTCCCAAAAGTAAAATCATTTTTCTAATATCTTTCACTTTTTTATTTAAACAACTACAAGTTTTTTCTTAAGATGCCAAGTGGTCTAAATTGGCTCTATTTTTTTAATTCAAAGCTGAAATAATTGTCACTTTAAAGCCATTACTTTTTTTTATTATTATATTCAGCTTTGTATAAAATATATAAGACAGTTTTACACAAATAAAAATATGAATTCTAGTGAATCAAAGTTTGGTCCAAGTACATTTAACTAGCTACGACTAAGGCTTTTCAAAAATCATATTTAACATGATTGTTAGTTGAACAATATTAGAATTATCGAAAGACAAGTTAAAATATTTTTTCTAAAAAGAAAAGGTCAAAAAATTCATTTTCAATAATACACAGTCAAAGGTTGGGTTCAAATAATTTGACCGTCACACTTTTTCCTGGTTTATTTTATTTTGTAAAATGTTATTCGTGGAGACCACCATATTTCATTCCATCTATTGGTTTTTATATTAATTTAGAATATGTAATATTTAAATACCATGTTATAAAGGTTTTAGAAGTATTTATTGTTATTTTAATTTATTTGCACTTTTATAATTATTCAATAATTAATATTTTTTACTCATTTCTATGAAATATTTTGATTGTGAGAAAAAAAATTAGTGATATAGACTATTAAATTTTCTTTAAATAATTAGATTATAAATTGAATGTACATTATTTTTTGAAGTGATAATGTGCCTGTTTTGATCCTTATGTATTATATAGTGTGAATATAGACCGTAATCATGAGTCTGACTCTCATATGCTCTCATATGTTTTGAGTTGGGTTGAGTTTAATTTTTTTTTATCCACAATGAGTTAAAAATGAACTCAATTCACTTATCTCAATTTCAGATTAAGTAGGTTCGAGTTAAATTATGGTGGGTTGACATATAACTTACAAATAATTATAAATTTAAAAAATAATTATAATAATTTAGTAATACTAATTAATATTGTTTTGTCTCTTCACCTCTATTCCACATCACTATAAGTCAAACTTTCACTCATACTTATAATCAATTATTCGTCACGTCACTACGTTCATGCTGCACCTAGGCCCTTTATCATCCGTCCACCGTACTACTACACCACTGTGATCATTGCATTCATCGTACTATCACGTTTTAGTCACAATGTATGTCGCATTTTAGTCTCGTACATTTCAGTAGCGTCATAACGCTTATTGTGATATCACATTATAATATTTCAGTCACATCATAGTGTTTGTCTCACTACTGTGTTTATCACACCACTGCATTTATCACGTTACTACACCAACATACTTCAATTGTACTATTGTGTTTGTTGTGTTTCAAGTACGTCACAACGTTTATCGTGTCTCCGTACCATTACGTTTCAGTCCTGCGATTTAGTTATGATTATAAAAAAAAAAAAATTGAGGAACAAAAAAATAAATATATTTTGATGAGTCAACCCACTAATCTGTAATGAATTAAGCTGGGTTGTGAAATTTTACTCATAATAAAATAAGTTGATTGAGCTCACATATTTTTAACTCAATCCATAAATTAACATAATTAACATTGTGAGTTGAGTTCAATCACTTAAAAAAATTTTAAGTGACATATTTGTTTTTAATGTTGATGACACTAAGGAGCATCTTAATTCATATTTGTTAGTTTGTTTTAACTTTTGTATTCAAAATACATCAAAGTATGAACATTACTAGATTATTATGTTGGGATTTTAAAAACCCTCTTAAAGAAAGTAGCGATCAAATCTCCTGTCTATCTTATATGTAGTTCTTGTTTGATTAATTCTCATATTCACGTTTTAAATATGCGTCATAATAACATTTTATTTGATCTTATGTGAAATATATATATATATATATATATATATATATATATATATATATATATAAATGTACATGTAAATGACAATTAAATTATGCGTTTTGTAATTATCACATCGAAAATTAATAAAAAACATTAATATATCTTTTTATAAGAAATTATGATAAAATATATTGAAAATCAGAGTAATATAATTTTTTTATTTCTTCAATATATTCAATTTTTTTTTCTATAAAGTTTTAGTTTTTTCTTTCCTTTTTTGTTTTTACACGAAATTGTTAATTGTAACCAAAGTACCACGTCAACAATTTTTTCTTTTACATATCACACTAATGCTTGACAAAATTTAGAATTGATCCCTATAAAATTCTTAAAATATTAATATGTCCCTGAGAAAATTTAAACACGAAGGTTCTTCTGAAACTTTTTTTTTTAAGGCCCGTATTAATAAAATAATAGATGAAAAACTCACATGTATAATCATCATAACAGTATTTATTAACTATATTAACGAAAATCCCTTTTAATTATTAAATTTATGGTTTAAAATTGTCATGCATATTAACTTTTGGTCTATGTTATTATTATAATGGATTTATAAATATATTTGAATTTTAGAAGAATGAAAATAATATAAAAAAATATAATGAATTTAATATACTATAAATTTCAGGAGATAAAAAACATTTTACCTAAAAATTAATTATGAAGAGGTGAATATAAAAAAATGATGGATTAATTTTGACCTATTAAAGGACTTAGTGGATTTTTAAAACTTATATATGAGTAATTAATCCTTTATAAAATTAAATGCATAAATATAATTTGATTTTATTTTTTTGGTATAAGTAGATTTTTTTTCATGAATAGAGTAAATGAATGAATTATAAATGAATTTTTTGACAATGACAGGCATGGCAAACGGGCGGGGCGGGGCGGGTTTTGTCTCCCGATCCCCGCCCCGACTTTTTTAACAATTCTCGTCCTCGCCCCGATTCCCGCCGGGTTAGAAATTAAGTCCCCATCTCCGTCCCCATTGGGTTTCAGTGTTCCCCGCCCCGTCCCGTCTCCGATTTATATTATTTTTAAAAAGATAATTACATTTATAGTAAATTAATTTTACTATGTATTTTTATATATAAATAAATATATATAATTTATAATAATTATTAATTAAATATACATTTTAATTTATTATATTTATATTAAAATATATATGTAAAAGAAATATTTAATCATTTTTTATTTATATATATATATCTAATATTTATAACATTATTATTATTATTATAACACTGTATTCAAATATTTGAATATTTATAACATTATTATTATAATACTGTATTTAAACATTTGATTATATATATAAGTTAATTCATTTTTAAGTTGTCATTAAAAATATGAAATATATAATTTATAAGAAAATATTTAATAAGTTAATTCTTATTTAATTAGTTTGAAGTAATAAAAGTTTAAATTATTAATTCCTTTTAATCCTTTAAAATATAATTATTTTATTAAGAAAATTTGATATATGATAAATAAGCATAATAAGATAAAAAAAATATGACATAATAAAATATAATAAATATAATAAATATAAATTATAAATAAACTAATATTAGTTACTATTACGATTTATGTAAAATATTTAGAAAAAAGATAAAGAAGGAAAAAAAACTTTGTGTTCATCAAATTGGTTGAAAAGATTGAAAAAAAAAACAAATTGATGGGAGAGATTTAAGAAAATGTGAAAAACTGAAAGATAAGAGAAAGAATAATATAATAAATTAATTCATATAAAAGATTGAAAAAGATAAAAAAAAATAAAAAGTGGGTAGAAGAAAAATAAAAATTGGTGAAATATAAAAAAATTACCTTATATGTAATAGAAAAAGAAAATGAAATAGTTTTAAAATATTAATATTTTAAAATTTAAATTTAAATATAAAATCGGGGTGGGGACGAGGTCGGGACGAGGTGGGGATTGCATTACCCATCCCCGCCCCACTCCGACTTTTTAAAACGGGAAAAACCCGAACCCGACCCCGTCCCGAGTCAACTCGGATTTTCCCCGTCAAACTCGGAGCGGGGACAAATCGGTCCCCACGGGTATGGGTTTAATTGTTATCCCTAGTTTATATTGAAACAAAAAAATATGTTTCTCATCAAATGATAATCATTTTTAAGATGGTTTAGGTCATATACGAGGTAAAGGGTGATGGGATTGGTCCTTGAATCTTGTTCAACTAATTTTTACAAGTGTGAGGGGGTTGACTCCTTAGTCAACAATGAAAGGCTATTCTCTTGTTCACCAACTTGCTAAGATTACAATGGACACGTGTTCATTTTGCTTTAAAGTAAAATTTGTTATAAATAAAAAAATATTATATATATATATATATATATATATATATATATATATAAATAAGTATAAAGTTGTTTAAAAGAAGTAAAAATTGCTTATATAAATATATTTTTATCTATTTTAAGTAATTATATTTATGATTAAAAATGCTATTGGATAGTTTTTGTTTATCATGTAATTAAAATGTGGAGAAGCTTGGTAAAGACGGTGTTAGATGTCATGTTTGTGATGTTATAGGAGCCCTAATCAAATCATGATTCACGTCACTATTTTACCCAAATCTCGTGTTTTAAAGGATAATGTATGCTTAAATGAATATGGGATGTTTCTTTTTATTATATCTCATGGGCATTGGAATTGAGTTATGTTATATGCTTTCATTTTATATTGCGACCAGTATTTTACAGAATTAAAATATTTCATTAAGTGATTCCGAATCACTATTATATGGATGTTTGAGAATTTTGTTGATAAATATTTTAGGAGAAAATGAAGGGGTTCTTAAATTAAAGTTGGTTTATGAAAAATTATTTTTTAATTTTTCTTTATATTCCTTCTCTAAATTCTTATTTTTGGTTTATGTTTGTGTATAAACTAATTTTAATTGTTGTATAAATTTATTTTATTATTTTTATTTTATAGAAAATCATCCAAATATATTTCATATATGACTTATTTTCTTTCAATAAGATTTTAGTCTATAATTATCTATGTAATAGAGAGAAAATTATATTTTAAACCCCTGTTAATTCTAATACATGAATTTTATGATTAAAAGTGACTTATTAGATGTATAATTAATATTGTGTTAAGACAATTATTCGTGTAAGTTTTCCATCTATTATTTTATTGATAAAATAATGTTTTTCATAAACTAATTTTAATTAAATTATAATTTTATTTTATTTATCTTTCTCTTAGTACGTAGAGTTTATATAGAAAATTGTCCAAATATATTTTATATATTACTTATTTTCTTCTAATCAGATATTGTATATAATTATTTATTTAATAGAGAGGGAAAAAAAGATGTTAAAGAAAAAAATAGACGAGAAAAATAATAGAAATAAATTTTTTTATATGGCAAGGATAAAAGACAAATAGAATATATTTTTTTCAATATTAATATATTATTATTATTGCAATAAAAATTAAAATTGTTAAAAACATTGACATAGATTTTTCATACAATTAATCTTGATTTTGAATAACTTTTTAAAATTGTTTTCTAATAAATTATGTGATAAAATAATTAATTATTTACAAAAGTAATCAATTAGTAAATAATACATTTTTCGTGCCTTTTTATTTTATTTTATGTAACAATGTTTTGCATTTCCTTTTTATTTTGTAATTTTTTCACTTTCAAAATTACTTTTTTTAAAGGTACCTTATTATATATTAGAACAATTTTATTCTTAGAACAGTACAGGGTTTAAGATTTATATTCTTAGAGCAAATTTATTATTATATTTCAAATACAAAATTTATTATTTATAAAAATTTTATATAAGAAAAAATGTCAAAATTTTATAATAAATATTAGTTTTTTTTTTAAATCATAATCTAAAAAATAAAAATAATAAATTATTTTTTTAATTCTAGACCTTAATATATTAAAATGATTTAAAATCTTAAATGAAATTTATTATTAAAGTAAAAATTAAATAAAATATTGAGATGTTTTATATATTATAATAGTGAAAGATTCTTTAAAAAATAATGGAAAAAGATAATTTTTTTATGAAATTATAATTATTGTAATAAATTGTGTTAGTACTCGTATTTTTTTTTACTTGCATTTAATGTGTATTAGGTGTTAGTGTTGAAAATTTAGCATTTATAATAATTAAAAGCATTAAAAATATAAATTTGAAGATAATAATGGACTGAACAAGGTGAGAAGAAATTGGGAAGGAAAGGAAGAGAATTGGGAATTGGATAAATGTGTGTAGGTTTGTCAACATTGGTTGCCCAAAGTCCATTCCCTTTGACTACTTTCTCTTTCACTCCCTCTCATTGCAAAAGAATAAAAAAAAAATAATGCCTCAAAGTCTTTCATTCATTTATTTATTTAGACAAATAATTGAAACTGCCAACTTCATTCCCACCACCCTCTTTCTTTGACTCTTACACCACCATCTACATATCCACATAAATTTAAAATTATATTATTTATTACATTTTCTTCTTCTCATAATATAAGCGTAGAAGATTGGTCATATTTTACAAAATTTAAATTATTTTAATTATCTTAAAAAACCTCTAAACTATAAGTTAAAATAAAAAAATTCTCTTTATATATCTATATTGTATTAAATATATATTAGCATATGTATATTGGTACAAATAAATAATATGACAGATACTCCACTTCCATTTATTAATAGATTAAAAAATATTTAAATTAGATATATTTATCTATTTAAATATATTTTTTTATCAGTATCTAAAATCTACAATATCTTAATAGATACACATAATATTTCATTAGGAAACTGTTACTGTTACCACTAGCCTAAATCGTCACAATAAATGGAAGACACTTACGATTGTGCCCCTAATTTCATTTGGTTTCCCTCATAAATTATCCTCCCGAACCATCATAATCAATTATAAATTCAATTTTTTTTATTTCATTTACTGTTATAATACAAATAAATTTTTATTTTTTATAAATATTTATAGAAAACTTATATAAACTATCTCGTTATAATTAATTATGACACTCCAATAATCAATTATTTCGAAAGAAAGACATATTAATTAGTGAAAGAAAGACATATAATTTAGTAAAATCTATATCTTAAGTAATTATATGCCCATCAAATGTAAACAAATTGAAAAACAAAAACTATATTAGGAGTAAATTTGTATTTAAATTTGTTCTAAATTAAACAATTTTATTTATTCATTTCTATATCTTATTTTATCTTTGTTCATCATTTAAAATGAAACAAACTTTTATTTTTAGTTTATGATTATTCTTTTATTTTTCTCCATATCCACTTGTTCTTCTTCTCTTAATTATTCGTTTTCTTGATGGTGAAGCTACTGTTGGCACGATTAGATCGACAACAGAATCTTAAGGCTGTATATAAAACCACACAATAAGCATCAAAAATGGATGACGGCAACGTCGATCTCCATGGTCAACTTGCATTAGTCATGAAATGTATTAGGGCTTAATTTCAATTTTGTTATATACAGGTTGAAGAACATGCTTAATCTCAAACATTTCCTCAACTCTTTCACCAAACTACATCAACATCCAGTCCAAAATATGTTACTGATCACCACAAAGTGGTGTTGCAGAGCCAAAATAAATTTATGCTAAAACCCAATGCGATAACTTTCTCCCTTGCTTTTTCACCTACTATCATATTTTAACTTAAAATTAATTAATATTAACTAAAGTAATTAATAAATATAAGTTATATCTAAATAATGGAAGATATAAAACTTTTTCCTACATCCTTCAATTAAAAAGATGTTTATTATCAAAATTATGAAAGTTTTAATGCCAAATTTTAACTTAGAATCAATTTAATGATTTAGTTATTTAAAAAAAAAATATATATATATATATATATATATATTATTTTTATTATTACAAATAATTTTTTTACGACGATTAAAAAACTATAATGATGGTTTTTTAATAAATTAATACAAATTTTAAACTATTCTTATAAATTACACGTAGAACGATTATATTAATAATTTCTATTATATATAAAATTCTCATTATGCTTTATCGCGATAAAATTAAAAACTCTGATATAACAAACAGATAAACTCAATAATAAATTTAAAAGTTTCACCACAACATTAGTTTGTTGTTGATGTTCTTCCGTAACAAAAGCTTCAACAAACTTAGAACCTTTCACTATTTTCATATTATTACTCTTCTTAATCAATTTTAATGTGTTTAAGAAAACATTATTTTTTTATCTTCGTTTCAATAAAATATTATCTTTACCTTTGATTCATTAAAACATTACCTTGAGTATGTTAGAGACATTTGTGGTAGAGAGAAACCATTTGAGAAGGAAAAAAAAAGAGAAATAAGAAGAAAAGAGTTGAATTATAATGAAAAAAAGAAAGAAAATAAGAATTACAACAAATGAGAAAAAAGAAAAAAAAAAGAGGCACAAAAAAGATATTTGAACACAATAAATAAAGTTAAAATTTTTAATAGGTAACATACCCCTACAATTATAAATATAACTGTCTTGATGTTTTACATCTAGGATAATAATTCATTTATAATCGTTTTAACATGTAACCTATAAAAATAATTATATTATACGAGCAATTTCAGCAGAAGTTGCTTATGGTCTAGTTGTTTATAAGTAACAGTGTTTGTAAGAAATTATCGTTGGAACAATGCGTGATAGGAACACTTTTGAAAAATTAAGTACCGCATCTTATAGAATTAATGTTCTTAAGAATTATTTTTCCTAATTTTTTTCAGTTTGTTTACGCGGTTCTAATATTTTTTTGTTTATTTTTATTGTCATTGTTGTTTAATATTTTGTATTTTAATTAATATTAATCATATTTTCAATGTCAATTTTTTTTAATTTAAATATATTATTTATTTTATTTTAATAGTTAATTATATTATAATTATTACTAACATAGCATAACAAGTCTCAATAAAGTAAAAAATAGTAGTTAAATAGTGAGTTGCTTATAAGAACCCAACATTAAAGTAAATTTGTAAACATTTAGAGAAATTTGCTTAAATATGATATGGTAGTGTAGATCCACTTAAGAATACAAAGTAGATTCTTATAAGAACCCAACATTAGAAATATTATAAGTATCTATAAAAAATAAAAAATAATTTTAAAATGATCACCGCATGACAATGATAATCCTTGCTATAAAATATTGTCTTTTGTCAATATATTAAATTGAAATCCGTCCTAATTTTAAAATGTACAACTTATATATTATTAAATTATTATTTAATTAATTTTAAGTTGAAATTTAATATAGTATAATATTATTTATTATAATAATCATTGTATTAATAGAAAGAAATATTAAAAGAGAATTCCACTTACGCCCCTTCTAAACTATTTTTATGATGTGTCAGACGTTTGGGAATACTTTCTCCCACTTTCTCATCGAATCAAAACCACAGGAAAAAAAAAAACCTTTGTTAATACTAGCATTCGATAACTATATACATTAATATAAACAAAATCATCAATTAAAACTTATGAGGAGACAGACCAGGCAGACTTCTTTGTGACTTTACATACTGTCTTAGAACATCATATTTTAAATCAATTAATTTTCTTGCATTTCAATTGGAACATATTGATCTCAACTCAAATCATGTCAAATTTAAAAAGCTAATTATTAACAATTTCAAATTTGAAACAAAAGACAATTCCACTTATTTCAAATTCACTAGCATTCAAACTACTATAAACCAAAGCTTAGACGTACTAATTTATTCAACACAATGAAATAAAAAAAGTAGTTAATAAATATAAACATAACAAAGAACCATACAATTTTTAAATTGTACATTTTATTAATTTTGACAAATATAAAAAATCTGTAAATAGTAAAATAGATTTTTAAATTCAAGTACTGAAAGAAACTAGCGCAATTAAGTTATAAAATATTTTTTTTATGAGTTTCTGAAAAATTAAATACTTTTGTTTTAAATAAATTAAAGTAAATACAAAAGATAAAGAGCCCAACATATCTATTTAAATAAAATCGATGTGATTTTGCTTCAAAATGGTCACGTTTTTGTCTTTGGTATCTTCTCGTTAGATTATACTCATTTAAACAATAAAAGTCTTCACTTAAAATAAAACGAATATTATATAATATTGATAAATCAAATCATTTTTTTTACTAAACCATTAAAACTTTGCTATTTAATATTAAAGATAAAATAAAAATAAAAACTCTAAAAATATTTTTTTAAGTAATAAAAAACTTATATATATATATATATATATAATAAACCTCTCTTTGTTAATTTTAATGGACTCATTGTTGATTATTATTTGAAACTCAATACTTATACTAAAATTCATCACTATTTTATTGTTCTCACACTGTTCTTCCCTTCATTTTGTTGCAGTAAACGTCAGTGTTTTTTTTTTCAATACGACGTGTATATTATTATTTTAAAAAGTGCACTTTTTCTTTGGCATTACGTTTCAGACGGTTCAATAATTAATAGCAAATAGCTGATGAAAGTTCAGTTATTGGTTGTGCGTTCAGATCTCGAAATAAAGATACGGTAAGATGAATACAAAATCTCATGAAAGGTTAAATTAAATATTTTTAATGAAAATATTAATATGTAAGTGAATCCAAATCTCGTGAGCTGATTTTATAAGATTAATTTTTTTAATATTTTCTCACCAATTAAAGATATAATTTTTCGCAATTAGTCAACCGTTTGATAAAAGATAATATACAACATCTATAATATAATAGTGGAAGAATAAAAGTATATATAAACATATCAGAGATGAGAGACGTAGCAGAGATATCATGTGTAAGAACAGGAGAGTGATAATGGGTACGTGAGGGATTTTTTTTTTTTTATTCATCAAAAGTACAACTTACATTACATGCATAATTGGTAATACAACTCATTTATTTATGATTACTACTAATTTAACGAGTTTCTACACTAAAAAAAATGGAACACATTTTTTTTCAAATATGAATTGTCTCCAAATTCATAGAGTTCCATTCTAAGTTCATTTTCACGCGTTTGAGTTTTGAAATTTTGATTCAATGTATTTAAACACATGTTTAATTCAATGCATTTAAAAAAAATGTTTTTTCCTTTTATTGTATATGTACTTCATGTGTTGTTAATTGTTACACGTCTCATGCTTCCAACCTTTGTTTTAATTTGTCTTATGTACCGTGTTTTTTTAACATCCATGTAATGCTTTTTCAAATGAAAGGATAATATTAGTAACCATATAATAGTTTACTGCAAAATTTTTCTAATGAAGTTTGGTCTTTGTTTAACAAGAGAATGTTATATATGGAACACAAGTTCGCTTAGCCTGAGTCCTGGTGATGCTATTTTATTTTTCTCTTTTTAGAAATAATTATTTTGCTTTCAAACAAAGCTTGTGTAAATTATGTTTGTTGTTGCAGGGGATAACGCAGTATGAATGTTATAGCATGGCCCTTTCACGTATTCTGAGTACTTCCGATAGTTCACACTTCTGATATGTCAGTTCCAAGATGCAATAAGCATGTGCGGTATATTTTGAATCACAAATTCATGTTCGAATTTGCTGAAATAGTCAATTGTTGTAGGATATTTGTTTATCACAACTAGACAAGAGATCTAACAAAAAGGGAAAAATAAATTTGAACATTTCAAATGTTTTGCAACACCTAGCCAGAAGAGGTATAACAGATGAAAATCTAAAGGATATTATGACAGAATGTATAATAAAATAATAGACTAACTAAAATCACTGTGATGTTTTCAACCATGCAGCATTTTCTTTTCATGCGTTTGAAAAAGTTCTGTTCAGCTACTTACCACTTTGAAAACTGAAGTACTTTAGGACTAAAGGACAGTCAGACAAAGTAGGAGTTCATGCTGAAATGATCGAGAGAGAGAGAGAGAGAGAGAGAGAGAGAGAGAGAGAGAGAGAGAGAAAGAGGATCAAAGAAAGTAAATGCACTTTAGTTAATGTCATGCTGTTGTACAGCCAAATATATTAGGCAAAAACCCACGTTTTATTTGACTATATGTACAATAATCGTGTGGAAGAGACCTTGGGGATAATTAATAAAAAAATGGTGGCCGAAGTAACATTATTAATATATATAAGAGTTTTGTCCTGTTATGTACAACTCAGTTCCCCGTTCGTGCTATTATAATAAAGCAAATATTGCTCGAGTGAGATTTGTCTCAACTTTAATTTGATGTGTGTGTATTTATATACATATATAACAAGAGAGTTCGCAGTTCAAGCTTTGAACAATAGTTTGAGATTTGAAGCAAAGAAGTAGTGATCAAAATGGGGAGAGCTCCATGCTGCGAGAAAATGGGGTTGAAGAGAGGGCCATGGACTCCAGAAGAAGATCAAATTCTCATCAATTACATCAACACTTATGGCCATTCTAATTGGCGTGCACTGCCCAAACTAGCTGGTAAGTGTCAAATCCAGATTTCAAATTAACCCAAGCTTATTCAAAGTCCTTAACTTACTATTTGAACAATCATAAACATAGGAAATCAATTATGGTAGGTCTCACCAGTCATTAATCTATCACCAACCAAGTTTCTCTTTCTCTCTCTTTGATCAATAGGGCTGTTAAGGTGTGGAAAGAGTTGTAGACTCCGGTGGATAAATTATCTGAGGCCAGACATCAAACGAGGCAACTTCACCAGAGAAGAAGAGGACGCCATAATCAGTTTGCATGAAATGTTGGGAAACAGGTAAACTGATAATATATTTTCCCCACCTACCTACCATAGAATTTCACATTATTAATTTCTAGTAATCATAATATAATCCAAGTTAACTTCAACATGATGGAAAGAAGATTCTTTTCATGGAAAATCAAGAACTAAAGAGGTTGAAGAGCCATGACTGACACTAGGATTCCAACGGCTCAAACAGTGAAGCAAAGATTCCCGAATATCTTCATTTTTTTCTTGATGTTGGGTCGTTTTCTATTGTGTAACATGAAACTGATGGAGGGATATTGCTGATGCATGTGACTTCATAAACTTCAACTCTCGAAAGTATACAAATGCATATCAAATTCCTTCTCGCCAGCCTCGTTTTATTTTTTTATTACTCAGAAAGGGAATAGTTTAGTTACTGTCCTTTTTTCAGATAATAAATGGTTCGGGCCCATGAGCACTTTGATTTTTTTTCTTAGTTTTTAAGGCAAGCAAAATCACAACCTGTTGGATACATGTCGGTCTGCAAAGATTCTCTCTTTTGCTGCAACATTTTCACGTGCTTAATTTTTTAAAAGACAACGCATCACCTAGCATTATTACTACCATATATTGTGGCTTTGGAGCAGCCAGCTATATATAAACTCTCACCTTTATTTAATGGATATTTTTCCTCCAACATCGATTCTGTGCACTAATCTTGTGATAACAATGGCGTGCAGATGGTCGGCTATAGCAGCGAGATTACCTGGGAGAACAGACAACGAGATAAAAAACGTGTGGCACACCTACTTGAAAAAGAGGCTGCCACAAAGTTACCAACAAAGCCAAGACCAAAAACGACGGAAAAGACAACCAAAGTTGGATGTGGACGCTTCCAAAGCCAATTACCAAGACGCCAAACCAGAACAACAAGACCCCGTGAATAGTGTTCACACTCATGCATCAACCAAAGAAGATAACATCACAGACGACATGCCACTTTCTCCTCCCCAATGTTCTAGCGACATCTCCTCCCTCACTACTAGTGACAGCATTAATAATAATAATAACTGTGACATGTCCTTACATGTTAATCATATTGACACGCCCGAGAACAATCTTGCATTGGACGAGGATTTCTGGTCGGAAGTTTTGTCATCTGATAATTCCGGTGAGACAAGTGGATTTCCGAGCATTGATTATGATCGGTTTGAATCAATGTGTAGCGAAGAAGGGGTGCTTATAGATGGTAGTTCGTCAAGTATGTGCGATGGCATGGACTTTTGGTGCAACGTTTACGCTAGAGCTGAGGAATTCACCCATTTACTGGAATTATGATGTTGGCTGCTAGACCAAGTCCTTTCATTCAATGGAAAACAAAAATTTGCTTCTTTGTTCTGTTGTCTGGAAATTAATTGATCTCAGTCCTAGTTAATTGCGTAGGTTATTGGAAACAAGTTACTAATAAATTGTGTATACGTTGATGATTAGTACGCGGTTAATACGTTTTTACATACTTGTCAAAAAAAAAAATTAATGGCCGCACAAATACAACTTTTTTATGTCATTTTTTGCATCACGTGATTTTTTATCTTAATATTTTTCTCTTTTATTACAAATTGTTGTATTGTATAACCTTTTCTGTAGAGATATGATTCCAGAAAATTGCAGTGTAGTTATTTAACACTTTCGTTTTCTCTTTATTTAATGCTACTAATCAATCACACGCCGCCCACCATCTTTAATTTAATTAACATATTTTGCGATCATATCTTACCAAAGATTTGTAGTTATCCATCTATCTAATAAAAAACTCAGATTGTAGGGAAAAAAAGGTAATGCAGTTTTATATATTAAAAAGAATTAAAAATCTCAAATCTGAATCAAATGCCCTTATGTTTGTAATGTCTAATAACTTGGTTAAAATAACAAAATTCAAAAAGGGAAGAAAATCTAACTTTTTGTCTATCTTTAATTTATTTTTTTTGGGTCAATATGTCAAACAAAAATGTTCTTTTCCCCCTCAACGTTGCAAAGCGGAAATAAATACAAAAATGTGATCTAAAAAATAGCCCAAATTACAGCAATCTCGAAAGGAGATTTATGTTGACACCACTTAAATTGCTATTTAAACCCTCTACTTCTATAAATTCGTTTGTAAATTACAAAACACAGTCCCAATGTGTTCCCATTACGTATTTTGTTTAGATAACAACGAAAATAAATTTATTTTAAATAATTTCGAACGTGAAAGGACAGTGATAGAGAATAAAGGTTGAAGAAGAATAGTTAACAAAGATGAAAACGTCCAAACGAGAAAAGGTTACAAGAACCATAACGGTGACACAAGGTGTTTTTACAAACATATAGTAAAGGAAACTTTTTCTTTTGGTTTTAAAAACAACCCCAGACGTAGTTTGAATTTGGGTTAAAAATCGTTGTGTGATTGTTATGATGAAGCAAATTTGTTCGTTATATAATAGTTAATAGCATTAAGGAGAGTAATAGAAATTTTGCTGTGTTGCGAACATGATCCAAAGCCATGGTAATGCTTAGTTTGTCTAATAGAATTTTGAAAATATTGTACAGATTAGCATCTGAAAGGATTGAAAAATATGAACAAATAATCACAAGTTGATAAGAGTACATATCCACACATACTAGTCATCAACTATTTTGAAGATCCATATTTAACAGTTATTACACTACAACTTTACTAAGATCCTGGACTTTTGCTAAGGGGTCTTTCTACATATTTCTTGCTATGATCTCTTGCGCCGCCATCTCTTGTCTGAATCTATTGATGAACTCCTCTGCTCGTTCATCTATTCCCTGCATCTGAGGTGAGGCCAACGCCAGTGACTCCCACATATCATCTGAGGCACAAGATCTACCACCCTTTCTTCTTCCTTCTTCCCCAGAGAGCCTTTCCCTTCGTGGTTTGTGTGCTGTCTGTGGCTTCAACTGCCCCACCAAGTCACATGAAGACTCTCTAAAGAGCTTATCAATGTACACAGGTGCAGGCTTCTTGTGGAACCCCAAGATCAAACTTTTGACTGTGGCAAACCTTTTGTGGCGAAAACGTTTGGTCACAATGAACTTAGGAGGGGCCTTGGAGGTAGGTTTCGACTGCTTTCTTGGTTTCTTCATGGCTTTCGATTTTGACTTACGGAGTTTACCAATAGTAGAAGTGAAGCTCTTCCATGCCTTTTTAGCAGGTGAAAGCCTTAGCTTTAGGCTTATGCAGGATTTCATGATAGGATAGGAAGAACAACGCTTCAAATCAGAAGAGGAGGATAAGAAGGTTAAACTCAATAAAGTTCAAATGGAAACTTGGTCCCTTTATAACATACATGTAACATGGTTAGATTCCTCTCTTTTTTCATATAAGGTGGTTATCTTATACTGTGCAAGGTGGCTTAGTTATTAGGCGCTGAATATTTCTGACAATAAGCATAAAGCTGCACCACCAACGAACTAGCTTGCTTAATTGTTAAGCTGACATTAACATTAACTGAGAACTAGAATATACTCTTTTGTTTGTTTTTTTACTTGACATTTGTTAATGGTTTACATTATTTGTTTGTTGAAACTGAGATTCTAAGGTTGCGTAGAACATTTTTGTGTCCACACCACGATATGTACAGAACAATAATACTGTTGTAACCAGGATTTAAACAATTTGCTCAGGTTGTGAGTAAAAAATCTCACCATATATTGCATCCTCTGTTCTAGCTACGGTTTTACTATAATAACAGGCTAACGTGTTGTACTAAACGTGTGTTTCTATTGTTAAACACATTAAAATGAGTAGTAGTAATAATGAAGAGTTTATTAGAACAAATATTGTTGGTCTCAGTATTACTATTGAGCAATTCGAATATTATAAATAAAACATGATTGAAAAAGAATAATAAACTGGTTATAAAAAATAATATTCAGAAATAATTTATAACTTTATGTATTTTGTTTTATCTTTTGTCATATATTTATAATAGTTTATTCAAGTTCCTCTTTCTCCTTTATATGTTTATTTTATATTTATTATTCAATTATTTTTATTTGAAAGTTAAATTTCTCTTTCTATATATATAAAGAAAATAAATTTGTGAAGTTCATTAATTACTTTTTAAAATATTTTCTACTAATTTCAATTTAAATATTTATCTTTTTTTCTTATTTTTTTTATAATCTTCAATAACTAAAAAACTTAAATTCTATTTTATTTTTGTTTATTTCCTTCGTATTTTCTCTCTCTATCTCTTTTTTTTTCTTTTTACCAAATGATTCATCGTATTATCATGATATTAAAAAGAAATTAAAATATTAAATTAAAAAGGATGATTTGAAGTAAATTATAAAAATATTTGTATAAACTATTACTAATAATTTTAAATTTTTTATTAATATAATATAGAGTTATTGTAAATAAATTTTCATTTGAATTTCGTATTGTTAATAAAAATATTAATTTATTATAGAATAATTATTGTGAAAATTAAATATATGATTCTTAATTATTGTTGGTGGGTCAATTTTTTTCCTCGTTATTATTTTTATTTTTAACTTTGTATAAGTAGGGAAAATTGGACTATAACAATATATAAAAAAAGTGTTTATTTATATGAAGACAAAAACTATTAAATTTGTTCAAATTATAATAAACCTAATATATTTTGAAATTGGTTTATATATCTATATGACAAAAGTGGTTCAAACTGAATTAACATGTTGAGTGAGTTATGGTGTAAATTATTGATAAATTAATGATTATTGTTATGGTTGAATGTCATGATGTATCAAATTGAAAAAAATAAAGGTGTAAAAATATTATAACATATATTGTGAATTCTTGTACAAATGTGAAATTCAATTAATTTCTTAAAATCGTTTAATCTAAATAATTAAATTCTATGAAAATAATTATGTGTATAAGAATATACAAATATGTAAAATATAAAGTGATATTTTAATATGCTATACATTATATTTCACCCTTTAAGAGTTAGAAGATCCAAACGATGATCTAAGTATAATATATTCTATACATAATAATATTTGTATTAATACTAATTTTATATGTTTTTTTTATTTTTTAGTATGATACACTTCATGATTATCAAACAACAACAATCAATTTATCAACAATTTACACCACATATTACCTATCAACGTGTTGGTTATGTTAGTTTTCAACTGTTTCCAATCTAGCTTCAAAATATATCCGATTAATATATTTTCGTCTTCATAAAATATGTTTGTCACATCTTTAAAGATAATGATAATAAAAAAGAGAAATAAGTGATTAAAATATCACATTGTGGAATAAGCTATCCTTATTAACTTTTTTAATTGTCTCTTATTTGCACTTAATTTTCAATTTTTAATATATAATGAATAATATTTATTCATTTATTTGTATTAATTTTCAATTTTCCCAATAATAATTTGTTTTATTAATTATAAATATTAAAATAAAACTTTTAAAAAACTAAACATAAAACAAAAAAAAATACTTTAATGAAAAAAAAAACTTTTAACTAAAAGTCATACATACCAATCTCTAAAAGATTATTATTTATGGTCCAAGACCATTGATAAATCTAATTATTATTAATTTAAAAAATAGTCAAGAAAAATAATAAAAACTATAATTAACAAGAAAATACTAAAAAAAAAATTCACCTTTGACAAACCTTTCTCGTTGTCCGAAAAAAAAAAAGAGTCTCATTCCTATTAGTATTAAAACCCGAGAATAGAACAAAAGATACACGATTTCAAGTAATAAAAAATTAAATTTGTGTACTAACATACAAATATAACATTTGTATTTTAAGAGAAATCATGTTTCAAAACACAATTGAATCTTAATTGTTTTGTGTAGTATTTATGTCACTAACAATATTTTATGAGTGATACATGTGTGAAAACTTGCACATGTGTCTATAAAATTGTGAAGAAGAAGGTTGTTGACGAACTCTTTCTTTTTCAATTCCGTTAACATAATTATTATTTATAGTATTTGTGTTATTAAACCAAAAATGAGTCATCAATAATTAAAATATGAAAATATTACATTAAAAAAACATTTTTATTTATAAAATAATTAAAGTATTTATCGTGATTAGGTGTATCACAATTAATGTTAATTTGGATCATCCTTCAAAATTGTTTGTTTGCATTTTAAGATTAAGACATAATAGTGACACGTGTATATTGGTAAATAGTCTTAAACTTTCAAACAATCTTTTATAAATCTTTAATATTTCTTCTAATTTATAAATTAGATTGATCTAGATATTTAAATTGTGATCATTTTTACTTGTAGCAATTACATACAACTATTGTGAGTGAATTTTTTATAACTTCCTTATATCAACCATATTTATGTTAGAATTTTACTGAGTTAAAATCGTTGTTACTTTGATCAAGGAAGGTTATAGATACATGAATTTTTCACACTTATATATTATATAACTTTATCATTCAATTTCTATCTGATGTAGACTTTAACTCAAATTCTAATATTTCCTTCTCAAGTCTAATTTCTTATATATAGTAACATTCTTTTCTTCAACCAGAAACATTTCCAAAACACGAGTATGTTCAATGATAATTTTTACTAAAATACATATATCAATGAAGACTCTTTTTCTAGTACCACCATTTATATTAATAATAGGACACACTTCACTGAGCGAATATCTTTATTTTGTACTCAATTAAGTTTATCACCAAACAAAGATGAATGGTGGATAATTTCAAACCTTGAGGAGAGATTTTGAAAGTTTACAAATGAAAGATATAAAATTTGTTACTAATTTTTTTAGGACGACCGTGAAGATTGCAAATAAATTAAGATGTCAACAAGAAAGAATTGAAAATGTTACTTTACTACAAAATTTCCTTATACAAGAATTTAACTATGTTATTTGCTCTAACGAGAAATCAAAATATATGAATATTCTATATTTAAGATGAATTGTAAAGTTTATTGTTGGTTCATGAGTAAAAAATGAACCAAAACTCACTTATAAATATAATATTTTGAAGATTTTTTTATTAAAAATGATATCATATTTTTTACCATATTTATAACAACTTGTGGTTAAACTAACAATGATGTAAACCTGACCCCTTGAATCCAAAACCTTAAACTATTATATTAATAAGTTTCTCTCTTTTATTTAACTTCACCATTTTTATCCCAAATAAACCTTTAACTTACATTTAAATTCTAACAATTTCATCAACCTTACTAGAAATCTTACAACCAGTATCTGGAATTATGGTCTCTTCCACTTTAAAATTGCATCTTCCTATACCTTTATTAATATTGTAGAGTAGATATAATCAATATTAACCACTTAAGTCACCTTCATTTTTAGGGGAAAAATTCATTACACCTTGTGTATGTAGTCATCGATGAGGAAAAATTTTGGAAGGTTGTCAATGGTTTTCGGGACTAAATTCATACACATGACCAGGACTAAATCCCATATGTTATAGAATGAAAACTTATTCGTATTAAAAATATAATTTGCAATAGTAATTGGGCATTCTTAAAGTCCCTCGATAAATTCTTCGCAATGTATTGAATGCCAATTACAATTACATCACATTTTGTTCCATCTAATGCCCAAAATTTTGTTCAATTCAATGCCTTATCGCAAGTACACACCTTACATAAACTTGTCATGATATGAAATAATGCATAAGCCATCTTATGATTTAACGTACCTCCGTGGGTCGCTAATGGAAAAAAAAAAAAATCATGCGTCATTGGTCTCAATATTGTGTATCAAGATTATTTATCATTAAATAAAACTCTTTGATTGAATAAATAAATATTATATATAAAAAAAAAACAATAACTTACCTTACCTTCTTCACAAATTATAAAGAACTTTTTTTTTTTTAAGTTGGAACGACATGCCTGTGTTTCCTCACTCATTTTCACACGACCACAACAAACTAAGATCACAAATAATTTCACAAGCCACAAGTATGATGTAGGAACAATATTTTCACAATAAAGTTGTCCAAAATATTGTTCCTACATCAACTCCATTTCATTAATTGTCTCCCATAAACCAAGTTGACTGTATGAATCAAGTTTAAATTTATCTTTCATGCTATTATTACTAATTCTTATTTCTTATTTCGATCACTATTATATAAAAATACAATTTCTATAATGTAAATAAATATTCAAATTAAACTTATTTTTTAATGATTTAATTAAGTTTTTAATCCTTGAAATATTAGATAAATATTTTTTTCAATCTCTCAAATTAAAATAAAAATAATCATTAAAAAAATAGTAAAATATGATTTAATTCTCAACTATTAAATTTGAAGGACGAAACACAATTTTAAAAAATTATTTTAGTCCTAAATTAAAATCATACTTTTTTTATTTTGAAAAAAATTAACTTTTCTTTTAATTTAAAAAACTAATCAAAATCACTCTAAATTTCCAGAAACTAAAAACATAATTAAAACTTTTTTAATTAATAAGCGATTAAAAAAATTAACTTAATATTAAAACTCTTAGTAATACTTTATACATTATTAAAAAAATTATGATATTTTAAAAAACACAGGTTTAAAAATTATTTTATTAAATTTCTGGTGTGATAAACCACCCGTCACATTTTGGTACCGAGCAATGACGATAAATGTATCCCTATCTGACGAAGAACACTTGTATGTATTGCCTTAAGCTTTCCTCATGACATACCCCATTCCAGAAATTGTTTTACTGCGAACCTAAACTCTGTAACTATTAACTTTAGTAACAATAATATGTGTTTTTATTAGTTTCTCCCGAGAACACCGTTTCTAAATTTTAATTTTTGGTTCCTGTATGCATTTCTTTCTCTCAACATTGTGAATGAAGAATACACTGACCAAATCTCTAACTATGCCCAGGGATGGTTACTGATGACAACAAAAGTAGCAAAGGAAACACAAATACAAAATCAGTACTAATTCCTTCCATTCCAATGATTCCTTCTATCTACAAACAATACTCTTCTAATATTCCAAAATCACATCACAAAGTAGTGATTCCGATTAAAACGCAGAAGAAGATCAATAACAAAATGGGCAAAGCGAGTGGACCTTACCCAATAATAACACCACTAAACTAAACATGAGTATATAGTTAATAAAGTAATATCATAAGAACATTAATATATGATCAAGTGAGTGAGGATTAAATTAGGGTTTAGGAGCAAGCCTGGTTAGCCAACAAGAAGATATTGGCTTGAGATGCAGCTTCAGCTTGCGACACCAGCGCTTTTATGACCAAAGTCTTAACCTGCCAGGGTTTGTAAGGAAAACCCTCTCTAGCATACGAGTTGAGCAACGCTGCGGTTCCCTCCTTCACCAACCCTCCGAACGGGTTACTCTCCTCGTCGTTCCTCGCGGTGGCTTCCACCAATGTCAGATCCGATCTGTAGTGCTCCTGCACCCGGGACCCGAACACGTTCGACACCGTCGATGTCTCCGGAACCATCCTCGGCCACGCCTCCCTCCTCCCGCTCCAGAACCTGATAAATCAGGGCAACGTTATTGCTGTTTCATTTCGTCACATTATTAACGGAAATGGGGTTTCTTACTGCGCCGTGCATCTTCCTCTGCTGCGAGTGTAGAGGAAGCCGGGTCTACGATGCTTCTCTGCGGCTGCGGCTAAAGATAGGATTTGGAGGAGACAAAAGAGAAGTGTGGTGCAGAGTGAAGCCATTCTTGTCTTCTTCTGTTTTTTCAGCTCTCATTTGCTAATAAATTTATTGTGTGGTGGTGAGAGGTGAGAGGTGAGAGGTGTGAGGAGCGTGACTCCGTGAGCTTTGTTTCGAATTTGGTTTATGCTTGTTTGAACGTTAAACCTGCACTGTGGACTCTGCTTTCGAGAAAGGAGCACGTGAAGATTTTTTGAATTGTACAGAGGCACCTGCACAAAGTTACCCGCAACTGATCAGTTATAGCATTCTTCAAATTCCTCTTTTCGTTTAGATTATAATTTGGAAAACGATACTTTGACAACGGTAAAACAAACATCCGTTCGATAAGAAAAAAAATTTAGTTAAAAATAAGGGTTTGATTAGTAAAATTATAGGGACATAGATGTAATATTGTAAAAATGGGGATGTAATGATAAAAAGTGAAATATATGTTCTTCCTCTTACTCTCGCTTGTCTTCTCCATCTCGCTAT
The DNA here is from genome assembly GCA_963425845.1 of Sphenostylis stenocarpa. Taxonomy (NCBI): domain Eukaryota; kingdom Viridiplantae; phylum Streptophyta; class Magnoliopsida; order Fabales; family Fabaceae; genus Sphenostylis; species Sphenostylis stenocarpa. Next base: position 39,470,862 of record OY731398.1, on the reverse strand, counting down.
TCTTCCTCTCGCTCTCGTCGGCGCACGCAAAAGAAACGTTCGTGCTCTCGTCGGCGCACGCAAAAGAAACGTTCGTTCTCTCCTGGCTCTGGTTCGTCTATGTTTAAATATTCGATTTTGTTCATTTGGTTTAGGGTTTAATATGGTTGTTGATCACGGTTTTGAATTTTAATTTGATGGTTCATCTTGTTTGATTTCGTTTGCATTGTAAAGAAGAAACATACAACAACCATCGATGTTAGTGTATTATTTGCTTTCTAATTACTCACAGATTCTCTGTTCTCTGTTTTCGTTCACTGTTGACTATCTCAATAGTCGTAAACATAAACCATGGCTGGCAAAAGAAAAAGCTCCAAGCGCACCCACTCAGAAGCGACTTCTTCAAGTACCCAAACTATGACCACGAAGGAGGTGATAGCCCCAAAGGTCCTTGACACCCAATACTTTGTTAATAACGGATTTGTCCAATTGTATTTAAACTGGCATTATAGTGATGTTTCATTATAATCCTCAGTCTCTTTAACACTCTTTTTCTTTTGTCGGTGCCAGGCTGAGGACAAAGGCAAGAGGTCATGTTCTTCATCAGGTCATATGTCAACCCTGTTGGTGCAGTGCCACCAGAAAGAAAAGACATGATGCAATTATATAGTGTCTTGTGTACAACGAAATGGTGGAACAATTTGTTAACATGAAATTGAAGGATTATAATAATGAATGACTTCTGAATTTTAATTGTTGTAGACATATAAACATTAATGTAAATTTGACATTATATATTCACAGAATTTGACAGAATTATATATTCACAGAATTATAGAAAACAATTCAAAATTTGACAAATTAATCTAACAAATTATCAGGTTTTTGTGCAAAAAAATATTACATGACTCTCTGCTACATCCAAACACACCAATTGAAAAATATTCATGCCAAATTAACAGTTTAATCTACTTCATACACAAATATTCACACCAATTGAAGGTTTTGTCGCTTAAGCGATGGTTTTGTTTGGTAAAGGTTCAACTGTCGCTCAAGCGATTACGAAGTCGCTTGAGCGCGAGGCGACCTTAGATAGCGGTTGGCCAAATAACCGCTATCTAAAGTCATATATATCAAACTGATCGATTATAATTGGATAATAATCGATCATAATGTATAGTTTAGATAGCGGTTGTCCAAATAACCGCTATGTAAAGTCATATATGTAAAATTGATCGATTATAATTGGATAATAATCAATCATAATGTATAGTTCAGATAGCGGTTGACCAATTAACCGCTATCTAAAGTCATATATGTCAAACTGATCGATTATAATTGGATAATAATCCATCATAATGTATAGTTCAGATAGCGGTTGGCCAATTAACCGCTATCTAAAGTCATATATGTCAAACTGATCGATTATAATTGGATAATAATCCATCATAATGTATAGTTCAGATAGCGGTTGACCAAATAACCGCTATCTAAATGTTAGAAAAAGACAAGCGGGCGGGGGGGGGGGGTGAATTGATCTTTAGAAGTTTTTCGCAAATAACAGATTATCTAATTCAAAAATTAAGATTCCAGATCTGTTCTTGAATTACAAAGCAATCAATCAATATAAATGCAACGACAGAATTAAAATAGAGAAAGTTTAAGAAAGATATCACCGGTGTTTTATACTGGTTCACCCAATACCAGGGCTACGTCCAGTCTCCAGCCAAATTCCAGCTGGGTTCCACTAGATCAAATGTTTTACAGATTTACAATCTTACACTTAATCTACCACAAGAACCAAATTCCAGTTCTCGCAAACAACCTCTCACCAAGAACCAAATTCCAACTACGAGAGAACTCGATGCCCAAATTCCAGGCACCAACACCTAACCTTTTACCAAGAACCAAATTCCAGCTTCTTGACAACCTCTACAACCAAATTCCAACTGCAGAGAAACCAAGTGCAAAAATTCCAGGCACCAAACAATACAAAAAGAATGTAAAGAAATGAAAAAGAAGAAACTAGAATGCTCAAACCAGTTTCCGCAATTCTACTGTAAGTGTTTCTTCTTCAAAAGAAAACAAGTTGCCTCAAGAAAGATTTTCAAAGAACTTCTCAAAAACTGATGCGAATCTTTCTTGAAAAAAGTGCTTGAAGTTTGCTTTATTGATTGCTCAAGGATGTGTAAAAGATGATATTCAATGTGTGTTTAAAAAGTTCAAGCAACTCTGTTTTTATAGAAGATTTTCAAAACTGCTGGTTTAATTAATCTGTTAAAAGATTCTTTTAATCTGTTAAAAGTGCAGTTTTAATCTGTTAAAACTTCTTTTAATCCATTAATACGTTCTTGATTCTTTAACAGATTTGTTTTAACTGATACGACAACGTTTGTATCAATTAAAACACTTTACAAAAAAATCTTCTAAAAATCTTCTAAGTTGATTTAATCGATTGTTTCGTGATTCAATCGATTGAGATACTGCACAACTTTCTTGTAAAACTTTTCAAGTTATTTTAACTGATAAAAATAAGTTTTAATCGATTAAAACGCTGTGTAGAAATTTTCTAAGTTGTTTTAATCGATTGAAACGAGATTTAATCGATTAAAAGAGTTCTGATCGGTCATAACTAAATTATGATCGATCATAACTGATTCTGATCGGTCATAATTCAATTCTGATCGATCATATCTGATTCTGATCGGTCATAATTGTATTCTGATCGATCATCCTGAACTCCAAGTGGTTTTAACCGATTAAACTCAAGTTGTATCGATTAAAATACTGTAAAAACACTTCTCTGAATATTCTAAGTAATTTTAATCGGTTCTATCAAAGCTGTATCAGTTAAAAACTTGTTTAAGAAAGCTGATAAATGTCTGGATAAACTTGTTTAAAAACTTGTTTAAGAAAGCTGATAAACTTGTTTAAAAACTCAACTTGTTTTTTATCACATGTCTGATAAATGTCTACAACCGATGATTGTTACGTAAATGTATGGACCATCAACTGCTGATAAATGCATTGAAGAAATTACAATTGCTTTTACATTGTTATATTTACATCCACAACTCTTACAAGATCAGAATGTATAGTCTACACTCATCGTTGCACGTTTATGTCCTATCATATATACTCTAACAAAATCAGAATGTATAGTCTACACTACTCGATGACGTTATCCAGCCAACAAGACATTGAATCAAAAAAAGCTCTCGTCAATCAACATTGTTATATTGTTAACATGTGCAGTTGAAATAACACTGCAAAATTCTATGTAGTAGATATTAACACTTATGTCATGCATGTTGAAGAAGAAATTATTAGTATACATCAACGTAATGCAATTCAAAACTAATGTAATAATATTCATTGTTAACAAAGTAATTCATTAAAAAAACAATGTTTCCAAACCATTTTGTTGAGGAATTCACTGGTCAGTGATAATACCCGTAGGAGCCTTCCCAGACATGCAACGTAACCATGATTCAAATAACCAAATAAAAGAAGTGGTGTCTTCACTTGATAACAACCCACACCCTAACAATATGGAGTGTCCATGATGATTTACACCCACAAATGGCGCGAACGGCATGTCATATTTATTGGTCAAGTATGTTGTATCAAATGAAACAACATCGCCAAAGTATTCACAAGCCGCCCTACTTCTAGCGTCAGCCCAGAAAACATTTTTCACACGATTATCATCATCCAGGTCTATATCAAAATAGAAATCCTTGTTTAAGTCCCTCATTTGTGAAAAATAATTCAATAGAGCTTTCCCATCACCTTCTTTTCCTAGTGCACGTCTTTGTTTATTGACATAGTTGCGTACATTTCGTTCGACAAATTGGAGGTTTTCATAACCTCCTGCAGTACTCATAAAATATACTGTGACAAAAGTTACACTTACGAGCCGTTGGTATATAAAATGATGCAAATAATTTGGATTGATATACTAATTTTTAAAACGAATTCATTTTAAAATTGATGAGATGTTATATTTTTTTATTTATTTTTGAATCTCCTCTTAAAAATTTTAGTTAAATACTTTTCATTATTTCATCAATTATTTTTGGCTTCTTCAATAAATAGTTGTTGAGCATAGGTATAAACAACCTGTGACTTTTTTTCATAAATAACACTATTTTTTAAAATATTTCCCAAAATAGCACATCTGCAACATTATTTACACAACTAGCACTCTTTACTGTTCACATATAAAAATAATCGATTATTTTCATATTATGATCGATTATTTCACGCAATGCAATATCGCTCAAGCGAACAAAACCTTCACTTGAGCGAGGAAATCTGTAACAAAGGGGTAATCTCGGGTCAATTCTCGCTCAATCGAAGAAATCCTTCGCTTGCGCGAGGAAATCTGTAACAAAGGATAAATCTCCGGTCAATTATCGCTCAAGCGAAGGCTATTTTCGCTTGAGCGAAAGGTGATTAAAATATGTGGTGACCCAAGTTGCGTTTTATGGCTAACTGCGTTGGACGTTTAGCCATGGTCAATTATCGCTCAAGCGAGTAGTTACTTCGCTCGAGCCATGGTCTATAACTAACCGCAATTTGTTGAACCGCTATTATTTTAAAATTATGATCGATTAGTTCAAATTAAAATCGATTGTAAATTTATTCGCTCAAGCGATAGATTCCTCGCTTGAGCGATAATTGACCACGGTCTAACGCAGTTACCCAATCAATTCTCGCGCGAGCGAAGTAACTCATCACTTGAGCGAAAATTGACCATGGCTAAACGTTCAACGCAGTTAGCCACAAAACGCAACATGAGTCACCACATATTTTAATCACTTTTCGCTCAAGCGAAAATATCAGTCGCTTGAGCGATAATTGACCGGAGATTACCCCTTTGTTACAGATTCCCTCGCTCAAGCGAAGGTTGTCTTCGCTTGAGCGAGTATTGACCGGATATTTTAGATAGTGGTTCTGGAGCTAACCGCTATTAAAAATATATTTTAGATAGTGGTTAACGGGGAACCGCTATTGTATATTCACTTTTAAGAGCGGTTAAAATATTAACCGCTCTTAAAGTGACACATATTTGAGGGAGAATTAATCTGTTACAGATTTCCTCGCGCAAGCGAAGGATCTATTCGCTTGAGCGAGAGTTCATGCACGTAATAATCAATCATAATATAAAATAATCGATTATTTTAATACGTGAACAATAAAGAGTGCTAGTTGTGTAAATAATGTTCCAGATGTACTATTTTGGAAAATATTTTTAAAATAATATTATTTATGAAAAAAAGTCACAATCTGTTGAGAGAATAATTTCCACAAAAGAAAGAGCACAATCCTACTTTCCTTAAAACTTCTTATCTTCCGTTAATGGGAAGAATACCTTACTGTCTTTATTTAATAAGGCATGTGGATGAAGAGAGGATACTGAAAAAGACATTGGATCAGAATACACCTACTGGAGCATTATATTGTACATACAAGAATTACTTACGTTCTTCCATGCTATTGTATATGTATCACATGAACTAGTTGAACATCACTATATCCCAGTTTAACTCCATTCTTAGAGCTATAACTGGTGTGATTCAAATTTAAAAGGGCAGAGTATGAGATTTATCTTGCTCTTGAAGCACCCGAGAATTTTTCTAATTAAAGAATAGCACACTGCACAGAAGTATATAACTGAAAGCTTCCCCTCTTTGTGCCCATATACCTAAACGGAGACAGATTTCTCTTACCAGTTGATCCTGCAAGAGACGTTCCTCGAATTCCTCCTTTTTCTATTTCATTTGTTTTCTCTCCATAACTACAGTTTTATTCTTCTGATAAACAAGTACTGATTTTATTCAGACCTAGCCTTTCCCTCTTTAAATTTTATGGTTTCTATTCAGCTCGTCAGAACTAGCAATCTGCACAAGGAGAGCAGCCTCTCACAGATTTTTAGATGTAATGATTCCTCACCATCACCTTATAACAACACAAAATTGATCGATTGAACTAAAAAGAACTGCGGTTTTTTAATTTCGGTCATATCGAAAATATATGATATGCAAAGTTTATATAGTAAAACATATGCTTCATTTAATCATAGAATGAAGTCCAACCTAATATAGGTTGCATGATTTCAGTTTCTTGACAGCAAGATGTGATGCTATTTCCATATACCACTTTTTTCCTGCTTTTTCTTTATTCGGTATATAATATTATTCATGGAAATGAGAGATCAAGGCTACAAATGCAATACAATAAAACGAAAAGCACAATAATTTAGATTCTGTAGAGAAAAGAAAAGAAAGGAGGAAAGAGAAGAAGGAAGAAATAGAATACAGTGATAGATATAGTTTAGAACGTGGATATTAGCAGAAAGAAAGGAATTTTTTATTGAATATCCTGTTGCTCCTCTAGAACACTGGAACAGAGAGTGAAGAAGAGCAGGACTGTGTCCAATAACAGAAGTGAAGTAAGTCTCTAGGATTTTGATAGCCTGGTCTATACCACACCCAAAACTAACTAACTAACTCCTTATTTTGCCCAAAGAAGAGCATAATTGGGAATAGGGTGCTGACAAGTTGCAAAATCCTTAAATAGGATGAGGAGAAAAAGTTTCCTTCATCTCTCTGTTGAAGCTTTAGTACCTAGTTTGGTACCACGAACTCAGTTACTATTGAAAAGGTCAAACGCAAGATCAAACATGACAGGGTAATTTCTTTATCACTTAAGTCTAGGTACAATGAAAATAATCCAACATGCAGTATGGATAAGGAAGGCATCTACCGAGTGCCACCGGACAAGCAATTCAAATTTCGCCTTAAAGTATAAACTTACATAACTTCAAAATCTACTGCTATACGTCCCAGGGAAAAATGCATTTGTTTAGAAGTGAATTAGAATACCTTTTTTCCTATAGTTTTTTCTATGTAATCAAAGTGTCGAATAGAATAAAGACTGAAACTCTGAACAGGATCAGATCCATCATAAACTAGTATGAAGCGAATCAAAATGTGCGAGCTACATTAACATTATGAACTAGCCTGATCTCACAAGGATTAAATATCACAATCCTCGGGATGAAACTCCTGCCAATTACATATCTGGGCAATGTATATCACCCTCACATATGGAAGGACTACAGCTTATTACAAGATATGAACAAAGACAAAAATAAAATGCTAGAAGATTCATGCCAACAATGCTTTCCTCATTCGGTATCTCCCTTGAAGCTAGATTCATCATTCTTGTCCTTTGTGCCATTCACTATTTTAGTTTCAGTAAGACCATTCCTCTCGCCCTCAGTTGCATTGACTTCAAGAGTGTTAGACTTTTGGGGCACCTTTCGATCCAGATTCTGATCAGGTTCAGATTCTTCCGAATCATCAATTTCAAACCTTGCAGTTACTTCATTGGGATTTTGAACAGCTTCCGCATCATGCTTGGCGGGGTCAGCATTTTGAGGTTGTTGCGTCCCAGACATTTGAGCAGCTTCTAATTCCTCGTAGTTAGAAACTACCTGCTGAAGCTCATCATTGAGATATAAAGCCTCAAAAAGCGTTGCTTCATCATCTGTAGTGCTTTCCACAATCCCCTTGATGATAGACAGCGATTGCTTGCACTTGCCCAACAAGCTCACAGTTAAATCTTCCTGCAGGCAGACGAAATTATTGTAAGTTCCATGATCAAACAACTATTATTCTGTCTATACAGAAATTATCTATCAGCAACTAGATAGCATGGGGGAGTACTGAAGAAGTGCAGTACTCTCATTAGTTCAATTAATAAAATTATACAGACACTTAGGTAGTGTTGCCTATTCTTAATTATCAAAATGTTTACCTTCAAAGGTTTTGGCTCAGCCTCAGAATTCAATATGCTAGAGAGCAATTCCAGACTGTTCCGAGCAACCACAAGATGCTCTTTCTTCTCCTCCACTGATATGTGTTGGTAATTAGAAGAGAAAGCCACTGGATCATCCATACCTAATTCAGCTTCAGGAATTGGGTATCTTTCAGGGGGGTCTACAGGATATTGATGGGCATATGACTCAGAGGCATACGGAACAGGTGGTGAATTTCCTCCCGCCATGTCAAGAGGATCATCCCTTCCTTTCAAACTCTGTCATCAACCAGAGAAGGTGTAAAATTCAAATTAATGCGGAAGAGAAGGAAACGAAAGAATCTGTCAGGGTAAAGTATAAAATAGAAAGCATTTGAGTTAAAGCGTAGAAAATAAGTGAGAACATGAAACCCAAAACAGTTTCACTTTTCAAAATCAGTACTCCGTAAAAGATAAAATTCCCAGTTTCACTTGGGTATCAATTCTTACATACATGGAATAGTGATTTGAAAGAGAGAATACATGGATTACTATACAAAAGGATTTCTAATTCCTTAAGATTACTTATGTAACTTTAGGGCCTAATTAAGATAAATAATAATAATTTGGGAACGAAATTAATGTTTTATTGAGGGGAGAAAAGAAAGAAAAAAGAACTGACCATATAAGTTTGGCGAAAGACGGGAAGATAGGCAAGATCCTCGGACTCGCCCCAGGCCCGAATCAACTGGAAAGCCCGACGTCGAGTGTGGTGGTGGGCCTGGGCATCATCAATCAAGCGAAGCAGGTCGTCAAGAAGCTTCTCGGAAGCGATTTCGGAGAAGACCTTGTCGCAGTTCATGGCGCAGGTTTCCAAGAGGTCGAGGCTAAGAGTCTGAACCACAGGGCTCTTGTGGTTGATCTTCCTCTTGATGGCCTTAACGACCTCGGAGCCGTTGAATTGGTCGCTGTTGATCATGGCACATATCCTGAGATTGATGCCCCAATTAGGGTCCTCCATGGTTTCAAGCGTGGCCTCGTCAACCATCTTGGATTCGGGCGTGGGGGCCTGGAGCATCTCCTTGACCTTGCCGCTGACCATTCGGCCCATCTGGGCCCCACCCGTCTTCAGCCTCTCTCCCAGTTGCGCCAGCTTCAACCGCTCCATTGATCAATTATGATTTCTCCGTGGTTGGTTTAGAGAACCCTAGAATGAACTCCGGTGGTGGAAAGATGACGAGGTCTGAGGGTTATAAAGTGAAGAGGAGACGAGAGAGAAAAGTGGCGTGTGTGTGGTGTTCTGAATAAACTGATCGTAGATCACCGGCTCTCATCCTTCAACACAACTTAAAAGCCTTGAATTTGCTTCCAGTGGGTCCGCCACACACTTTTTCAATGCCGTAGACTCAGATTTGTGGGTCACATTAATTACTATTTACTCGCATAAAGTTATTTTACATTATTTATCAATAAAAATTACTCATTTTTTAATCAAATTTATTTGCGCTATATATAAATACTAGTAGTTATTTAATGTTAATACATATGAGAGAACTAATTATGTTTGATTATGTGGTTTTAAACTAATTTGTATAGAAATAATAGTCGGATTCACGTAAGGAAAACTCACCCTTTCTTTTTCAAATTTTTTTTTAAGAAAAGACAGGAAAATCAATAAAAACATTCCCAAAATCATTTTTATCTTGTGTAATTAATTATATATTCTTAAATAATTAATTATGCTAATCCATATAATAGATTAACACATAATTTATAATCATAGTAATCATATAATTTATGAGTTTGATTTTTACATAAATATTTTGCAATTTTTTACACACACACACACATATATATATATATATATATATATATATATATATATATATTAACATGTATTATCAAATTACCAACATTTATATTGAATTTATATTAAATTTATTTTGATAATTTTTTATAAAAAATAAATTAAGTTTTTTAGTTAAAATTAATTCATCCTTAAAACAATTATGAAAATTATCTGATATAAAATTTTATTTCTTATAAAAATTAAACCTATTATATACAATTTAATAAATATTAATTTACATAAATATTTAATCAAATTATTGTTTCAAGAAAACATTTTTTATCAATAATATTATTTAACAAAAATTATTAAAAAATAATATAGTTAATAATTAATATTTTATTTTAACAATGATTCATTAATAACATTTTTTAATTAATCTATATTTTTAATTTATTATTAAAAAAACAAATAAAAAATATAATATAATTTTTTCTTAATCATTATCTAATAAGAATATGTTAATTAATATAATTTTTTAAAATAATAATTTTTAATGTATATTAATATACTATTGAAAATATATAGTTTATATAACTTTAAATAAATATTAAATTTGAAATTAAAAATTTTTAATTAGAATATTTTATTTTAAAAATAATTTTAAGTAAAATATTAAGTATAGATAATAATATATAAAAATAATTTAATAAAAAATAATTTTATGTATTCATTTATTTATTTTAAAAGATAGTAATAGAAGAGTAATTAGCTTATTTACTATATTAATATTTTTTATAATATATATATATATATATTAAACTTTTTATTTATTTAATTAAATAATTATTTTATATTAAATTATATCTATCTCAATTTTAATTTATATTTTTTATCAAATAACTATAATTTTATCAATTATCATTGGACTTTTTTATTTAAATTTTACTTTTTGATGATTTTAATTTCTTTTAGAGGACTGCTAATTAAATATAGCGTCGTGTTTTATTTTAATGTTATCTGATCACTAATCATTTATTTTACCTGAAGGAAGAATTTTTAAAATTTTGAAAAAATCTATAAATTATTATTAAGGTTATAAAAAAATTAATCATTAAGAAGAAATTTTTATAATTATTTTTTATACTTTATATAAAATAATTTTATTATATCTCAAAATTTTAGTATAGTATAAATTAATTAATTTATATTTATTTTATCTCTTATTAATAAAAAAAATAATCTTACATACTTTATTTTTTATATTATTATTTTAATTTTTTTATTCAACTTCATCTTATTTTCTATTCTCATTCTCACGATTCAAATAATTCCGCTTTTTCACCATTTTTCAATCAGAAGTTAATTAAAGGTAATATTCTGACTATGATTGAGTTTTGGAATCCTTAAATATTGTAAACTAGGAATGATCGTTTGATGCATCAACCTTAACTGCAGGATGCAAAGGACGATCTCGTTAAAATGCAAATATCGTATTGTAGTAGCTAAGTCATGTATCCTTTGGGAGCTTGTGTAAATCATGGCAACAAGGCAAGAACAGAAAATCAAAATTTCTAGTACTGTATCCAAACTCTTTGACCCGTTTTAGCACCGCTAGTTGGTAGTTATAGGTTACAGAAGCAAAAACAGAGAGACAAAAGATATTATGTATTTCTGTTTTTTTACCAGAGAATTTATCTGGTTTATTTTCCCGTCGTTTCTAATTCTAGTTCTTCCAAATACTAGAGGATTGGTGGATCATTAGAATAGAATAACCATTTTATCATCCAGGCCTCCAAGGATTTTGAATTTGTACATATATTCCCATTATGAGATTTTTTTAACTTGTCACTGATTAAATGTGCACCATTGTTAACCATTGTTTATACAACCAGCAATTTTGGGTCTCTCTCCTTTCCTTTAACCTTTTAACTTGTGGAAGAAAACTACGAAAAATTTACCATTTTATGAGAAATTCCAAAATTTATGGTCACTTTGTTTTCTTGCATTTCACCGGAGCTTTTTGTTTAAACAATTTTCCTTACGAACCAATGAAAAAAAAGTATATGAAACAAATGGTAGTTGACTATTTCCATGATTCTAGAAACAGTTGTTCTAGAGCTTGGATTAATTTATTTTAGAAAAATATATACTTTTATCAAAAAATGTTTCGATAATTATATTCTTCAATAAGCCATAAAATAGCGTTGGATCTGAAAGCTGAGCAAAACAGAACCGTACGAACTCCTTGACTTGAGTAACAACATATTTATGTAAAAATGGGCCATGCTATTCATGACACCTATTTCTCTTTCCACACCCTCATTGTGTAACGTAGTTATGGTTTAACAATACATTATGAAAACTAACTTTTAATATTAGGATGATTTTTTTTTTTTTGCAAAAAATTCAAAATAAAAAAGGCAGACGGTAGTATTAGCTAACGAAAAATGAGGTTGTTACAAAACATGGACCAAAAACATAGTTTAAGAAAAAAACAAAAAAAACACAAACACGGACCCAGGTTTAAACCGATTTTGAGTTGGATTAAATCGAGATATGATAGTGTATAAAGAATCTTAATTGCATACAACCACTTTCTTTGTACACAAATTTTAATAAATATAGTTATGTAAAAATATCAAACTCTTGGAAATTTTTTCCACGACTCTCACGGTCTTCACAATTCTTAATTGTACTCACTGAGCTCAATGTCTCAACTACAGTGCACTATGGTTGGCACTTTATTTATGATACATAAGTCCATTAACGAGTATGATAATGAGTGATAGAAACCTTGACTTGGAGTTTGAGGCTATGCATTACCTAGAATTTTTGTTATGTTAAGGACAGAAGTAGATTACATAAAAGTTAAAAAGCATATTGAAAATAAGTGAAGATAAAATTAAGTTAAAAAAAATAATTAAAAAACACATCCTTTTGTGTTTAGTGGACAAAGAAAAAAAAAATAAGCTGTAAAAAATGCATTTTTTGTATTAGATAAGATGACTATTAGTAAAGATGATAATTAAATTTGTATTTGTGGGATTGATATGTTTTTATCCTAAGTTTAGCGAGAAAAATTGAGTTGATTGGAGTGGAGAAGAGTTTGAATTTTCTTCGATTTAAAAAGTTAGAGGTAAAATAAGAATGAGTAATGTAATTTTTATTTTGATTTTCCTTTCGTCCTCACTTGACTTTATATTTAAATTAAAATTTTAATTTTTTTTATTAGATATAAGATCATTTTTTATATTTTACTATTTTTATTTTTTATTTTATCTATTTTTTAATTTTTTAATCTTTTTTAATATTTTATATCAATTAGTTTATTATATTATTTTTCTCTTTTATCTATCAATTTTTTATATTTTCTTAATCTCTCCCATCGTTTTCTTTCTCAAAATTTTCAATGAATTTAATGAATACAAGATTATCACATATGGAGGCTCAAATCACTTATTATTATTGGCTTGAATCCAAAGGATGATTTGGGTATTGAGATTGAGATCAGTTTCTCACAAGAGTTCACAAAATACTTTAAAAAAAAAAAAGTTTTCTTTTTATACATTAAAATTTTCTACTGTATAAGCTGTCTGGTAGAATTTGTTGTATTGATATTTTCAATATATTTAATTTAATAAAAGAAAAACTTTGGTACTAATGAATTTTGTGTTTTAATGACTTACCTAACCAGTTTCTTCTTTTGGTTGAAGCCCTAACTCTTGTATCACATCACATGCTTTAAGCACAGAAAAATATACTACTCTTAGAGTGAATTTGGAGTGGACGAAGAGGATTTAAAAAAATATATATATATATATATATATATATATATATATATATATATATAATAATTGATATGACGAAAAATAAGTATAAAAAAATAAAAAGGTGAAAAATAAATAAATGTTTGTAGTCAATAGATAAAATCAGTATGCAAGAGCATGCATACTATTTTAGGCTTATATTATTTTATGAGTGGAGTGAGGAATATGATATTCTCCAATGATTAGTGGTTTCCGTAGCCCATTTTAATATAACAGATTGTTTTATTATCTTTTTAAATATTGGTTTTACAAAATTTTACACTTTTTGGGTAAGATAATGATTACTAAAAGTAGAGTTAAAAAATAGTAATAAATTAATATAAAGATTTTTACATTCTAAAAGCATGACAGAACAAAGCTTCTCTACATACTTATCGGAAAGAAGAAAAAGTTATAAGTTAAAGTTTATGCATTAGTTGAAAATTAGTTTTAAGGAATTTATGGGAAAATTAACGTAAGAAAACTTTTACAAATTGACTAATGTGTGTATTAATTTTAAGTTTTTGTTATTTTCCTTTTTTGTTTTATGAATTTCTTATAAAAAACAAATAATATATTTTCAACCCAATGTTATAAGTACATGCGTCAATGATTGTGTTCCAAGAGTTTTAAAGCTATTAAAGGTGTTGTATCAATCCTTTCTTAGTGGGGGAAAAAGCAAAAATGTAATGGTTAAACACAATTTACACAAATGCAACATAAAACTTAAATGGCACCGTAAAAAGAAAAAGCTACACCATTGTTGGCTTAACCAGGAATATATTCCATATATTAATTAGCACTTTCAAAATCTTCAAAGAAAACATGTTGAAGAAAATCTCAGTTGAAAATCACCACAGACATATTATTCTTTGCTTTTCCGTGAGAGAAGAGAAACATCAAAATAATGGGAGCAATTTACCTAAACTATGGTCAATTTGAAATTATAAATTTAGCCATTCAATGCACTTAAACTAACTATGGTTTACAAGCAATGCAAGCATTGATGCCAAAAGAAAAGCAAGATTTCCCACTACTCCAAAGTTAGAAAGACATTTTTAATATGTATAAGTGAGTTTTGTTAAATAAAAAGTAAAATTCAAATAAGTTCAGGGACAAAGTTTGTTAAACTTGTTAAGACTTTTACTGATGATTGGGTTAAGAAAAAGAAACAGTTGGTTAATTAGAGTGCTTGTTCCTTGACTATGGAACATGAATGAAGCAGCTGTGAATGATCTGTATATTATTGTTTTGTGGGTACAAAACAGCAGGGCTAAGTCCTGTTTGTAGTTAAGTCCCTGAATTCTTAGTACCATCTCATAACTATGATTGGGTCCACTTAGGCCCATTACCTTTTCTCATAAAAACCCTTTCTCTATCTCCAAACCAAATCAAATTATTACCCTTTCCCAACCCTCCTTTACTCCACCTAAATTATTAATACTTCATTTATGTATGGACCACACAACTCAACTTTCTATGTGAATGTTTAAAAAATAAATAAATTAGTAATTGATGATTCTATATATGTTGAATATATGACTAAATTTAATGTATCTTCTGAAAGAAGATGACATTGAGCAGAGAAACATTAAACAGGTTAGAGGATGGAATGACAAAAATCCATGTCCTTAGCTTCAAATTGTACTTCAAGTTCCATCACTGGTACTCATTCTGTTCACTGTTATCTCAACTCACAACATTATCAAATCTTGCTTCCTCTCCCAATAATGACTGACCAAACACCCTGATTACCTCCATTCTGAATTATCAATGGATACCTACCACAGTCTAACACCACTATGAGAAAAATATCAATGAACTCAATCTCAGTTCATCGCCATAACATTTACTACCTTTCCTCCTCCACCTGCTACAAACCACCCACGCATACTCAGGATATGACAACAATAACAATATATTATAAATGCAAGATATATAAAAGTATCAAAATGAATGTCATTTTATTATTGAGTTTCTTTTTCTCTTTTGGAGCCAAGGTACCCTTTTATTAACCCTTCTAATGCTTTGAATTACCAAGATTTTATTTAAGAGCTTTACATCTCCATAAATATTTTTTATATATACATTATAATAATACTATTGGGTACGTATTTGATATCAAATCTCTTAAACATTACTGTATATTATATCAATTTATGTTGTATCTTAGTTATGTCTGTCCTGTGTTGTCATATCTAGCATTAGTGTTACATTGAAAATCCATACATGTCCCATGTACATGTCGGTGCTTTGTAATTAAACTGTTCAAATATATATCTCTGTGTGTGTATATATATATATATATATATATATATATATATATCACACACGTCAGGATTGATATCAACAAGGCTGAGAAACTGTGCCCAAAGTTGCAAAGGGGTATAGGATAGAGATGAAGGTAATGTTGGAGATTATATATCAATTACTTACGTTACTAAAATAATGTTGGAGGTAATTCATGAACTATTTTTTTTTAATATTGACTATTTTTAAATTTAATTTTAAGATGATATTGAAGTGGATTATCACCTTAAACCTAACACACTACTTATAGACACACAGTCTTATAAATTTTATATATTCAATTACTGACTTAAAAAAAGGGTGTTAGGGCTATATTCGAATTTTACAGATTAATGATGTAGTTAAAAAGATTACATAAACAATTTATCTGGTCATGGACTAGATAATATTTTATCTCAATGCTTATTTTTTATATAAGTAAGTGATATAGAACTAATTAATGTCTTGTAAATTGGAGATTCCAAACAGTGGATGAATGTGACTCCCTACACTACATGTATAGGGCTTGAAATTCTGCTTTAGCAAACAATAATCTAGGTAATCGCACACACAAAAACACAAGGGAGAGTGAAATTGACAAACATACAATACATGTCACTGTACAGTTTCCTAAAATATTGATATATAGTTTTGTTTTTGGTGGAAGCAACTTACTGATATATTTTCACAACTCAGAACAGCTGCTTCATGCCAGAACCATTGGCATTAATCCAGCCTAGAGTATTGACCACAAGAAGTTCATCCCTCACTCTCCGGGGGAATTATTCATGCGGGTATCTCCAATGTTTGTACAAAAATGCATTTGTAGGTTTTTGTGGCTGAGCAATGACTATTGGCAAGCACCACTCTAGCTATTAGTAATTTGACCACAGATTCTCACCCATGTGAACTAAATTTGAAAGTGCAATTAACAACAAGCTAATATGCACTGTTCTATGGAATTGATTATCTATTTTATGATGTGAAAGGCACTTCATGAATGGTCAAGTAAGCTTGAAAGTTACATTTACTTTGACATTAAATTTATCTATAATTGAAAAAACAGATACCAATTCTTATATCAACTAACTAGAATGGTCCACCCACTAAAAGCTTATTTGGCGGGTGTGATTGAGATAATCTATGATCATGAAACATGTGGTGTCCCCTCACATAATTTTGAAATCATGTTTCTTGCTTGTTTTCCTTTCACAAGTGCATGACGTTCTGCAATTGAAAGATAAGAATATTGAAAAAGAAATTCTGAGTGCACTGTTGTGATGGGAACAAGAGAAGGAAGAGGAACCAATACAATATCGAATGGAAGAATCTTTATAATAACTGATAAAATTGTGTGGAAGGCAGAAAAACAGTCTACGATCCTAGTACCAGATTTTGTCATCAAGAATTAAAAAAATAACCGTAGAGAAAAAATTCTCTCTCAATATGGAATATTTAATTGCCCCACTTGGATGCTTGTCCTGTCAAAACAACCATTTGCTCAATTAAACTAAGATGAACAGTAATACATGCAAAAGGTAAGTTGAAAAAGCCATATGAAATATGAGAACGAGGATATTAAACTATGAATGCATATGCATGTTTTAATGTAATTACAGGTCAGTAATAGGTGCTTCATTTCGTTTATTTTCATTTTCAGTTTTTATTTAAACTCAATTCAATTTACTGATTTTAAAAATATATACAGTATTAAGTTTTGTATACACTGAATATGATATTCAGGATGATACTGAACTTATAAAATATTAAGTTTAGGTATTGACTGAAAATAATAAGAGAGGTGGTGGTGATAGAAGTAACAGTTAGTATGGTGATGAAGATAACAATCTGTGACACTACACAGTAGGTAGTCATAGCCAGTGTATATAATCCAACAAACTAGTGGCTTGTTAGTTGGACCTTTTTTGTTTCCTTCTTCATAAGAAATCAAAATGTCAAAAATGGTGGTGTTTTTAATAAAAAAAATGCTAAATTAGACCCTGTCAATAATATTTATCTATTATAATTATTTCCTCATTTATATCAGAATGTGATTCTTTTCAATGAATTAAAAAAAACAGTGAAATATGTAGGATGCATAGTCCATGACTCGGGGGTACAGGGAATTTAAGGTTACTATTTTGTATGGTTAGAAATTAGACGAGTTTGATATGCTAATTTTTAAAGAATACATTTAGGGGTTACAAGGATATTTTCTTAATTTGTTAAGAATATGAAATTAAAAATGTTTACTTTTTTAAAAAATATTTAAGAAAAACTCCTTTAAAAAAATAAGCTTAATTTTAAAAAAATACCAGATAATTATTTTTAAGAATTTTTATGTACATCTAAATAATTTTAGTTATTCTCATGTACAAAAGATTCATAGAATTTATAATTTTCAATTTTCAAAAGTCACGATTTTTATAATTTTTTTTCCTATACGAAACACACCTTAGAATTAGTGGGTCAAAGTTAAATTTTGAGTCACTTTTTATTAGTTAATCAGCATCTAAAAATATTAAAATAGATATGAAATCATATTTAAATTGGATAAAAGAAAAGGTCTTCTTTATTTTTTCACTGTCAGGAACTGTATGCAATTAGAGAAATCTTTAATACTGTAACACAAAATACTTTATATATATATTAGGATCAAAATCCGTAAATACTTTTTGAGTAAGTAAATTGCATAAGAGAAAAAAATAAAAAGTAGATAAACAATTGAAAGCTTCATATAATTGGAAAACTACTTCTGTTTTATTTACGCAGAACAAAAACTACTTCCTTTTTGTACTAAATAATGGAGATATCAAATTTTCCAAAAAGAAATTCCAGATAATCTTATTGTGAAACAGAAGAGACACTTTGAACCAAGCCAACATAGAAAGCCTATACTTGACCATAGGATTCTTGTTACTGTTTATGAAGCAACAAAAAAATTTATTAGATGCATTAGTAATATATATATATATATATATATATATATATATATATATATATATATATATATATATATATATATATATATATATATATATATAATACTTATTTGTTATTGCATTATTAATTAATCTCACTATATAGGTGAAGCCTTTTCAAGTTTTTCTTTTTCTTTTTTTTTTTAAAGAAAACTTTGCCTCAGGCATAACACAGGATCTATTGACCACTGAAAATAAAATTGTTAGCCATAAACATAATGGTTAACTATGACTAAAATCTAAAATTGATAATCAAACACACACACTTAAAAATTATAAAGAATAGAGTTTGAATAAGACAGTATAGTACGCGTACCTACATTTGAAAAAAATAGCACATAGCATTATGTGACGAATTGGTAGACAAACGTATCATTCAAAGAATTATTTAATATACAATTTAAAAATCCGCATTTTATTTTTATTTTACCATCAAATATATATATATAAAAGACAAATTCATTATTTTAAATTCCCTTTATCATTGTTAGAGTGCGTGGCATCTAAAATATTAAATTTTTAGAATTTTTAGAATAAAAAATTAAAATTTTAAATTATAGTTATAAAATAATTTTTAACTTATTTTTAAATATATTTTTTAAAATTGATTTCTAAAATTCTTTTTCAAAAACGAAAAATTAAGACTAAAATAAAAATTATACATATAATAATGTGTTTACAATTATACATAATTTGTTACGTGCATATATATATATATAATGAATTACGTAACATCTACAATCAATTATGTTGGTTTTAAATACATGAATAGAGAAAATGGTACATTGATAAGTGTGATTGTGAGCTTGACTTTCACTTGTTTTTATAGCCACCTAAGATGGAAACAATTCACTCCATTCAATTCAAACTCACATCTCACTTCCACAAAATGTGTGATATGATCATCATGCATGATAGAAGTATATTGTGTATTGAATATCTTAGAAAGATAACGGTGTATCTTAACCCACACATCTTGATGAAAAACCCACAACTCAATCCTACACTTTAAAAACCAAAATGATTTCTATCTTGATTCATGAAATGTAACTCCAAAACTTGTTATTAAGTTATGAAAAAACAAAAAAGGTCCAGTATTTTTTAACCCTATACTTTTCTTCCCTTGAAAATATCCCACATTGAGTAACACAATGTCACACATAGTCTCCTTTATTTGTAAAAAGAGGAACCACCAACCCACCCACTTCAAAAAACAAATTATATTTCTAGCTTAGGTTTTTTGTAGTTTTACTTTTATTTTTAAGAGTTTTCTTTTTAGAAATAGGGAAAACTTTTATTTACTTCATATGAATCGTACTCACTAAATTTTTTTTCTCGAGGTAAATTTCTTTATCTTCCTTTTTATGTTTTATTATTACTTTTATATTTTATTTTAAAAATAAATATACTGAATAATGATATTAATACTACTAATAATAATAGAATGTTAATATTAGTAGTCAATTATGAAAACTTAAGCTACCAGTGGTAACCATTTGAATCTTATTATGAAAGTGTTGTTAAATATAAATTTAAAAAAACACTTTTAACTATAAGAAAATTAACAAAACGTTTTTATTCAATAATCATGTAAATTTAATTCCTTATTACACCATGGTGTGTAAGAGTAATGATCTGCCCTTATTGATATATAAGAATAATGGTGTATTAAAAGGATAATGATAATAATTATTAAACTTTTTTTATTAGTATTATTATTATAATATATAATTTAAACCAATTTAGTATAATAAATAAAAATTAATTAAATTTAAATCATATATAGGTCGTACATTACTTCTTTCAACTCATTATGTTGATTAATTAAATAAAATAAAAATAAATTATATTAATTTAAATCATATATTATAACATAAATTATTTCATCTTCCAACTATTTTTTTGCTGTGAGATGGTTGTTTTTTAAAATTGGATTGTAAAGTATTATTTTCCTTTTTTTATAAATGTTACTTCTTTGAACGCATTATGTGATTAATAAAATAAAATAAAACAATGGATAATAATTATAAAGATCTCATATACTATTATAATTTAAGGAAAAAAGTAATCATTATATATATATATATATATATATATATATATATATATATATTCTAATAATATGTACTAACTCCCATGTTTAGGTCGTCTTCATAACATAACTATTGTTTTCATACATTAACAAAACATCATTTAATAAAGACATGTGTATCTGCATTTGAATATAAGAAAAAAAAATACTGATGACATAATTTTGAATTTGACTTAATTGAATTGATATTTTAAAAGATTATTACATAAAAAATAATATACATTTTTTAAAAATAATGTAAATATATTATTACTTATAAGATTTAAAAAAAATATAATCAAGATTTTTTACTTTTGAATTTAAAAATAGCTGTACTATTAGAATTTTAAAAAAAATGAAAAGACTACACATATATATTATAAGATTTGAAAAAATTCAATGAAATTTTAAAAATTTAAAGTTATTTGAGTAAATACAAAATAAAAAATATATAATACTTTGATAATGAAAAAGTAATATTAATACAAATTTTCGCTCTCATGGAGATTTGTTCTTTTAAATAAAATTTGTATGTTTATTAATATAACAAGATACATGTTTCTTCTTATGTAAATTTCTTATAAGAAACAAGCACCTTTTTTCAATAATTGTCATGCAAGTCCTTTTTAGTTCTGAGAATGTGATTACATGGCAATGACAATACTTATATTATATTCTCCACATAGATAACATAACATGCGTCTGGAATTTTATTTTCTTTTTCTTCTTTACATTAAGGTTGTTTGTTAGAGATTTTAAACATGTCAAATAAGATGAAAAACAATTAATCCAAAAATAAAATAAAACAAAAAATAAATAAGATTTAAAAAAATTATTAGATCAAATCCAATTTAATTATTTTAATTGAATTTAGTTGAATTAATTGAGTAATAAAATTTAAAAAACATTTTTTCAATGAAATTTATTATTTCAAAATATTAATTTTTAAGATTTTTAGAATAGTTTAAAAAAAGTACTATATTAATTAATATTTAAATAAATTAAAATTTAAAAATATTTAATTAATAAAACAATGGAATAAATTAAATTATTGTTATTAACTACTATTATTTATAGTATTGAACTGAATTTGATTATGTCTTGAATATATAAATTTGTAACCAATTTGTAAAAGATTTAAATAGATTAGATTGAGTTAATTCTGTTATAAATATAAAACTAAATAATTAATTAAGTATTGTTATTTATAATCATGCATTTTATTTACAGGAAATAAAATACTAAAAAAGAAAACAAAGTAATAAATATAATTAGTAATATAGTAATAAAAAAACAAAAACAAAAAAACAAAAGAGATGGAATGTGGTTAAAAAAAGTTGTTTTGTGTATGAAAAATGCCCATATATGAATGTAGATTTGAAATATAAGAAAGATGGTTGTATTTTATATATTCCCCTCTTATAATATAAAGATTGTTTTTGTTTCAACAGTTTGCTGGAACTGGTTTGAAACATTAGAGTTGTTAATAAATTAATTTGTATTTGGAACCTGAAAAACACTTAGGCATTTATTAAAGGTACACTTACAGAGAACATGTCATTAAAAGTTGGCTAGTAAAAGAGAAAAAGTAATTTATCACATACATGAAATTAATCATCTATTAATACCCTTCAGAGACCACAACTGACACTCTCATAGTTCATTAAGTCCTTTTTTATATATATAAAAGAATTTTTTTTAATTTTGTTTCTATTTTATAAATTTGATAAAATGAGGATGAGAAGTGGACAAAGGTGGTGTCAGAAATTAAAGTTCTATCTTTGTTAAGAGAAAGAAAAGGTTAAAAAGGGTAAACTAGTAGGGGTATTTGGGTCAATTCAGAAGGAACTGTCATTCAAGGCTACAGGGTCAAGAAACAGAATCATGTTATTCCCTCATTTTTACCCCCTTCAAACTTTTTCCTGTCTCCATCCAAACCTACTGTCCAACTTTTCTTTCCTATTTCCTCCAAAGCCCTAATAAGTCCCCCTTCTTCTTCTTCTTCTTCATCTGCTTCTCTCTCTCCTACCTAATACACACCACTGCACAACACAACACATCACAAGGAAGAATATTAATACAACCATTAACAAGTGACGATGAAATTTTGAGTTTGCTCCACCCTTTTAAGGAAAAAACCAATCCCTTGCAATATCAGAAACCAAAGCTACTAAAAAAACCACCAACACCTACCCTTGTGAGCTTTCTAGTATTGCTCAACAAATACTTACAACTTGCTGCATAGAGCAAAGACGAACTGCCCACTCACTCCCATCAATCTCATCACATTCTCAACATCAATAAATCTTCTTTTGCTTCACCATTTGCAGGTACATGTGTGTCACCTCTCTCTTCCAATGTTTCTCTCTCCCTTCCAATAAAAAAATAGAAAAAAAAACCCCATCAAGTCTGTAACACCAATCAACGATTAATCAGACTTTGTTCCCTTTCCTTCTTTTTTTTTTTATTTAATTTTCCCCTTTAAGGTTGTTCTTTTCATTTACAGTAACTTCTAAAAGGAAAAAAACATTAAAAAAGAAATTATTCAAACAAAAGGACATTTCCTCAACTGTTATCCAAACTATAAGTATAGTAATTGTTTATCTCAATTAAACTTCATCTCTCTCACACTCCTCACTCTGGTCACTGTCTTAGGAACCCTAGAACAGCAACCCAGATAAACTATTCCCAGACACACACAGGGAAAATCAAAACAATTAACCTTGGATCTGCAAAGCAAAGCAAGCACAAAGGGCCATGGATTCAAATATTCAAGACTTTATAGACACATGTAACTCTGACAACACCTGCAACCTCATCACCAATAGCACCACCACCAACTTAACCACTAGTGTTTCCTCTTCCTCAGCTGCTTCTACCTCCATCACCAGCAGCAGCCGCTACGAGAACCAGAAACGCCGTGACTGGAACACCTTTGGCCAATACCTCAAGAATCACCGACCCCCTCTCTCCCTTTCAAGGTGCAGCGGTGCACATGTCCTTGAATTCCTGAGGTACACACATACAATACAAGCCTTCTTGACTTGTTTCACACACCATGCATCCCTTCTTTCTCTTTTTTATTTTTCTGGTGAAGAACACATGTATCTTCCATGAGAATCAATCTTGGTAGAACCAGATTGCGTAAGAGAATTACCAAGATGGCAAAGTTCTTCATCTGATTCATGGAAGGATACTTTTGCGGTTCATGATAATTTTATCTGGTTATACAAAGATTGTTTTCCTTCCAGAATACAGGTGGTCTTTGCTTGTTATGTATGAAAACTTTTGTTTTAATTTTTGTTTTTGTGTAATTGTTGTTATGTGCGTAGGTACCTGGATCAATTTGGGAAGACCAAAGTGCACACACCGATCTGTCCCTTTTATGGACACCCAAACCCTCCAGCACCTTGTCCATGTCCTCTAAGACAAGCTTGGGGGAGTCTTGACGCTCTGATAGGGCGTTTGCGTGCAGCTTTTGAGGAAAATGGAGGAAAGCCTGAGGCAAACCCTTTTGGAGCTCGAGCTGTGAGACTCTACCTTCGCGAGGTTCGTGATCTGCAGTCCAAAGCAAGAGGAATCAGCTACGAGAAGAAGAAAAGGAAGCGTCCACCACCTCAGCAACAAGCCTTGCCTCTACCTGCTCTTCCTCCTCCAGGTGCAAGTGCAACTCATTAGAGGAAATCAATTCTCACTCCATGTCAAATTCTACTCTCTTTTTCTTTGTGTCAAAACCTTCATCCTCAAGTGGGATCTTTTCTTTTAGTCTCAATATGCTTTTAGAGTTATGGTCTAATTTAGTATCATAATATTTAGGGTTTTTTTTTTCCTCTGTCAATTTTTGTTTTTGTGAAAGCTGCTATATCTGGTCTATATAGACTGTTTGTCTTTGGATCCTGTTTGTTCAGGGAGAAGCAAAAGTTTAAAATTAAATTCTGGGATATCATGCATCTCTGCTTTAAAAGCAGACAGTGCGGTACTGGTAGTAGACTGATAGTGCGTGGGAAGTACTGAAAAGTGGAAGTGAGACTGTGAGAGTGAATGGATATACATGGAAGCCATGATCCTTGTGATGAGGAACCAAAAGTATGGTATTATTATTCATAGTTCTATATATCTGTACTTTTCGATCTTGTCAAGCTTAGACTTGTGGATTAATTATGTGTCTTAATTTTATCATGCTACCTTTTGGAATAAATATATTATTTTAAATTTTCTATTTTCCAGGGGTTGAATTTTAGTATATAGTTGCTAACAATTTCATTCCACAAATAGATGATTGTTTTTGAACTAGAAAACTACAGGTAGGAAGTCACTTCCATACATGGTGATGTTGGATAACATTATTTTTGCAATCGGGATATTGATGATCATTATTTTCTCACATCTACAACAAATGAGTACTCTTTCTCAATCTCCTTTTTTTCTCTCACAGTTGTTACTTACATGCTTTACTCTCTCCCCCAAATATATTTTGTGTGAAAAACAATGATGGTGCCTCTAAAGCTTAATCATAGCAACTTCTGTTTCAAACTGACAAGATTTATTCCCTCTCAATCCCTCCTCACTGCTGACTGTTAAATATATCAAGTTGATTGATGATGCTGAATCATATTATATGTTGTAGTGCTGTCATTTCAAATGAAATGAAATTATAAAAGGGAAGAAAAATTAATGGCAGACAATGTAATTAATTATTCAATCCCTAAATCTTCATTGTTAATTGTCCTATTTGTTTATACATTCTAAATAACTAAAAACTTGTATTTGCTACTCTTTTATCCATATAATACCTTATATAACACATAATCTCCTCGTAGATTACGATGCATGTCATTAACTCACATGTTTTCTTTTGAATTTGGTTATGTATGCCAAATGGCATATGAGAGATGAGCACTTTAATCTACACTAGCTTGGAAAAAAAGATAAGATTTAAAAAAACAATCTTGAATTGTAATATGTGGTGTCAATTAGGTTTTTGCAGTTGAAAACTAAATTATGCAAACTTGTCTCATGAGTAAAAGACAATCAGCAAGGGAAAAGAAAAAAGAAAGTTACTTTGGTAATTTATGTTTCGAAAGGAATTTATTTTTCATGTAAAAAAAATGAATATAAAAGTCAAGATGAGGAGAATAATTTGAGAGATGCGTAATGAGCCTATAAAAAAGTGTATTTTATATTCAATATACAGTGAAAAAAATTCATAACCATTTGAGCTCACAAACAAATCTCTGTAATTATTTTGTTGATCCACCCCTTAATTTGTATTATGTAATTATTTGTTAAAAAGGGAAGAAATTTTCAGAATCCCTCTGATGATGAAGAGACACCTATTGTAACCACCATTTGCTGAAGCAAAACCCAATAAGACACTGGATATATGCTGGAAAGATAAACTAAGCTTCTTATTTTCCTTTTTGAAGTGATTCTAGTGGGGCATATATGAGACTACCACTTCAAGACATAGAGGATCTATTCTTTCATATAATCATTTGAGTATAAATTTCGTAATTAAAGCAATATTTACCTTTATCGTGTAATTAAAAAAGAAAAAAGTAAACAGCTTAATGCAGTTACCATTTTTACTAAATTAAGAACGTAAGATAATTTTATTTTTATTATTATTTTTTTAAGCGTAAAGGTTTTGATTATTAAAAGACAAATATAATTTGTGTATACATAACTTTTTAAACATCAACTATACCTCCTCTTATTTCATTTCTATATAAATAAAAAATGGAGAAGATTTTTTATTTGCAAAGGAAAAAGACTTAAAACGCAGCAGTAGTAACATTGGAATATGGATTGAAAAATAAATTAGATTGTTTTCTTTTTATGAAATAAGAAAAAATAATTTTTATTATAAAGAAAAGGGAGACAAAAGTTAATCAAACCTAATGAAGTAATATCTAAAACTGATGCACAAAATACTTATTAAGGAATTAAAATTAAACTAGTATTTTAGTCTGAATAATGTAGAGGGTAAATGATTATTTTATATAACGAATTTTTTTATAAATAAATATATTTAAATATATAAATCATTAATCAATTAAAATTGATAATTAACTATTTTCTTTAAATATATAAATCATATTTAATAAATATTTTTAATCATTAATAATGTTTGAAATCTTTAAATTTAATTTAAAATGAAAAACAAATTAAGAGAAAAGAGATAATAAGAAAATTTTCTAAATATGTGTTTTTTTTATCAGTGATAATTAATCAAGGAAGGATGGCTAGAAACACGAGATTTGTATATTTTTATAACCTAATCTCTTTACCAAGATTACCTCCACGGTTATCTCGGCATAACATAAGCATGTGTACTGTGTAACTCGGAGAAACTTAGAAACGATTTAACCTTTTACTTCTCATTCTAATAAATATTCAATTTATATATTTAAGTTAAGTAAAAATTATATTTTTATTCATATATATATATATATATATATATATATTAAATTGAATATTGTACAATTTTATTTTAGTTAATTTAATTTAAGAAATCAAATATTCATAAAAAAATTTATCTAATATATATTAATTTGTAATTTGTTTTTTACAATATTTATATATAATTAGGGAAGACATTGCACATATATGTTCATAAATTATCAGATTATAAAAATATAGTGTTATTATTTTATTATAACAATGGTAAAATTGTTATATAATATTATATACACCAAAATATATAAAAAATATCTTAATATATTAATTAATATAAATAAATAAAATATTGTCTAGAATTTCGTTTAAGTAATTTAATTTAATTTATAAAAATGTCATAATGATACTTCAAAAGTATTTTACAAGGACAAAATTATTAAACTATTATGTTTCCTGATGATAATATATATGAAATATAGTCATCACTATTATTTTTTTGTAATATTTTAAATAGTAAAACATACTTGGTTAAATACTTTATTAAACTATTTTTACATGTAAACAAATAATATTTGATAATATTTTAATGTAATAAATTTAATTTATTTATTATTATAAATGGAACAATATAATTTTGTAATTAAGAATTACTTTTTCAAACTTGAATCACCTTTTATATAAGATAAAATGTTCTCATCATGTTTCTCTCACATGTTGCATTATCATATTTTTTTTGCAACGAGATAGATATATTTCTTTCTTCTTCTTCGTGGTGCGTCTTTTCCACAAATCATCTCTTTCCTTCTTATCATCTCATTTTTCTCAGTTTTATATTTCCCCAAAATAAATATCATTTCTTTGTTATCATTCTTGGCATGAAGTGACTTTGTTTCTTTATGGGTTCTTAGAGAATTTTTTTTATATAATTTTAATTTTTTTATGGTTATTCTAATTTGTGTAACTATTCCGGTGTACTACTAGTTTGTTTATGTTATTTATTAGATAAATATATAAATAAAAAATTAAATAAGTCCGTTATTTGATGTATAAATAAAAAAAACTTTTGATGTAAAAATAAAATTAAATATGACCATAAGAAATAAGGTTATATAAAAAAATTTTATACAAAACTTTGTATCATAGTTATATAAAAAAACATAATAGAGAGTTGTTATTTTATCACCAACATAAAAAAAATTCTAAACTCTATATCTTAAAAATTTAAGACTTTTATATCAGTTCAACATATGTCAAGATTTAATATAAAAATATAAAATAATCTCTGTTAAATTATTTTATTTATTATATTTTTTTAAATAAGAGATTATTTATAATAAATAAAAAAATTTACTATTGCATTTTGGAAAACCTCTTAAACATATGTGAAAATAATACTTTTATAATTAAGGATAGGTAAAATAAGTTAATGAGTAAGTATCGGGAAAAAAATAAAGGTGATAAAGTAATGTTACTGTGGTTATCTTAGAAACTTGTTTTTTACGCGTCATTTAGTAGAGGAAAGGAAAGATGAAAAAAATAAAATAAAAAATAGTAGAAAGAATGATAGTTTTATTAATTTTTAACAATTTCATTCATTGACATTATTTAATAAAAAAATACATCCATAATCAATTATAGGTGATTCATAATATATTCAGATATGACACTCAATTATCACAAAAGTGACATGGTGTGCAAAGAAGGGAAAAAAATAGTGATGAATAATGGAATTAAGTATAAGGTAATAATAGATAAAGTACAAGAACGAGATAAAGTGCTTGTAAAAAATAAATATTAAAGTTTATAAGATTTTTTTAAAATGATTGGATTATTAATAATATTTTTATTATAGTTGAGTTTAAAAAAAAAAACTTTGATGATAGAAAAAAAATGGTTTGAACAATAAGTTATATCATTTACAAGAGATAGAAATAATAATGAAGTAAAAATAATGAAAAATAGAATCATTTTAAAATAATATATAAATTACCTTTTTAATATTTTTAATATATATTGTTTTATTTTATATTTAAAAATTATAATAATTAATAAAAATAAATAAGATTAAAATTATTCATTTTTTATTATTATTTATTTATTTAAATCTCCAAGATTTAATTTCTAACTCCAACCTTATCATATTTTTATAAAAATATTAATTTATATGAAAATTTAAAAAAAGATTAATATGTAACTAAAAATAAATTAAATAATAAAATACAAATAAATAAAAATAGTTAAGGTATAATTAAAAATAAATTAAATAAGTATAAATAAATAAAGAAATCAATAAATAATGAAAGATAAATTAATAAATAGAGATTATTAAAAAAAACTAATAATTGAAAAAAAATATATTAAAGAATAAATAGAGACATCTCATAAGACAAGATAAATGTCTTTTTTTCTTTTATCATGTTACATATAAAAAAATTGTGTCATAATTCTCAATCTCTCTTTTTTTCTTTTCTTTTTTTAATTTTTCTTATCTTATAAATCTTTATTTTTATTATTTTTTTCATTTACAATAAATGATTATATTAATTATAAACTTTTTTAACTATGCTTATTTCTTCCCGAAAAGATCAGCGATCTTATTCTTTTATATATATATATATATATATATATATATATATATATATATATATATATATAATAAATCATTTAAAAATATTTATAATTTAATATATTATATTAAATAAAATTTTAAGATATTTAGAATAAAGAGTTTTATATATTAAATAAAAAATCTCATAAAAAAGTAAAGAGTCTCTCAATTTTATTTTATTTTCATTTCAACCTATATAATTATAAATCAACAACATATCTAACCAATTCATATGATATTTGTATTATAAATTAGGGAAGTGATTCAAATATTTGATGTGATTGTCCAATTTTTTCAAAAATAAAATAGAATCAATGTACTAAAATTTTGGGTTTTTCCCAATATATAGGAAATGTGGGTAAGGAAAAAAAATAGTACAAAGGGAAAACAAATAATATTAAAAGAGACCATCTACATCAAACAAAGATTAAAGATTGAATTAAATGTAAATAAAAATTCTATAGAGTTTATACGATGTTAAAAGTTTCAAATGATCATTGCTACGTGAGTATAATGACCTAATTCAAAATAGTAAAGATATATACCTATTAGGTATCCAAAAACATTTGTTGGTTAAAATTTTAGGAACATCACTAATGGTTTTTGTTGATAATCCTCCAAGTCCATGTTGTTATTATCATCAAGTTAACCATTTTCTCATCATCATCTTGAGAAGACAATTGTTCATCACCATCAAAATTCCTTAGACTACAAATCTTAGACCGATATGCTTGGCGTGAATCATAGGAGGTGGAAGAAATTATTGAAGAATAGGAGCAAAGATCACCATGTGATGATCTCAAAAGAGCATTTGAGGATAAATAATACAACAGATGAAGACTCTTCAGGAGTAAATTACAAGAGCAAGAATAAAGACATTAAAAAATAAAATAAAGAGAGCATACAAGGGAAGAATGATAAGAGGAAGGTTGAAGGAGCATGAAGAGGAAATTAGGAAGTATAATGATTTTTTTTGTAAAAAATTATAAATTCTTTTAACATATTGAGGAGTATTATAGACGGTTCTAAAAGTATGTAGGGTGTTCTACAATGAAGTAAAAAGATATATGAACTCACTTAACCATTTCGGAAATAAAAAAGTTATGAAAGCTCATGAACATAACCATATCTATAACGAGGGATTTACAACTCCTTGCCCCACCCTAGAAAATAAAGGGTCTAACTTGAAATTAATGGAATTAGAGCATTTTGTATTTTTATTTTTAGATTTTGGTGTCACGAGAGTTTAATGCTCTTAGTTAAGACTCTTATTTTGGAGAGTTTTTTTTAAGTGATGAATCATCCTTAAACTTATTATTGGGACCCTAAAGTGGCGTGTTCTTGTTCCATTCTTAACCTTTTTCATCCTTTTCAACTTGATCATGTCTTGGGTGCCTTGACTAAAAGCTTTATGTGTTTTTTATTGAAGAAGTTTGGTTCAAATTATTTTATTCCAAGTTTTAATGAAAATTACATCACCATGTTTTCCATGAATATATATAACAAAAAGAAAAGATGTCTAATATGAAATCCCAATACTATCCTTGAATTATCATTTGATATGAGTCTTAGTTCATTTTTGTTTGCATTGTTTATAATACTTTATTTCATTTCCATGGGAAAGTTTTTTTTTAAAGAACTATGAGTAGTTTCTGATGGGTGCTTCACTAGGACATCATGCAATAAAAAGTTAATTATGGGATATCACTACAAAAATAATGAAATAAGTAAAAGAAATTAAGCATAAATATGTAATAAACTAAAATTATAATTGTTCTCTATGTTTCTTTCAACATTACTTCACTCCAATTAAACCTATCATTCCATCACTTGCTAACATTAAACCTATCTTTCGACTCCTAATATATTTGTTCATCAGAAGGGAGAGGGTGATTGTGTGGTGTGTGTTAGAGGAGGAGAAAAGAAGCCAAAATGGAGGAGTAAAGGTGGGGAAAGTTTACCTTCCCCATAACTGCGTGATTTAAGCTAGTGACTGCTATTTCTGATGAACCAAAGCAAAGACTTCCTCCAATCCAAGGGACTAGCCACTGAACCCTTCTGATCTCTGACCACCCTCTCACGTTATGTACAGTATTTCGCAGATCCAAGTGCAGACTCTGTGCCTTACACAATTATTGCCCCACAATTTCAACTCCTCTTCTTTTCATCTCCCCAACTCATCATCAACATCACCCACAAACTATCAATGTCTGTATCTATACCAGGAAGCACTCTAATCAAAAAATAACACCACGCATTAATTAATACTAAACAACACATTCATAATATGTTTAAGAAAACAATTAGCGACAGATAAAAATAAAACGGAGTATTGTATATTATACCCCCTTTTTACTTATAAGGCATAGTTATATGAAGAAGATATTTTACAATTTGAAAAAAAAAAAACTTATTTTTTACCTTTTTTATGTTTTTAATAAAAATATAATTAACTTGTTAGGGTAAAAATGAAAGGTTAAAAAAATATTTACTTTCTGCGTGATTTCATCAAAAGGTATTTTGTAACATAGAGCAGAGGGAGTATTATTTTTCACTAATTTTATTCATCTGTTCATCTTTCTCTATTTGTTTCTTTCTCATACAGTCGTAATAAACCTGTGAAACAGATAGAGCGCAGTAGTTTGTTCCTTTGTAAGATGAGAGAGGAGAGATATGATGATTAACGAGAGAAATAATTTAAAATTTTCAAGTTGAATATATCTGATTTACTTTTTCAATACGATAATTACTGTTTATTCAAATATTACTCTAAATAAATGTTCGTACTAATCAAAATTATTTCTTTAATATTACACCTAATTTAAATAGATGTGAGATAATATTACTCAAACAACTATTGATGATGTATTGCAATAAATATCGATTAGACTCTAAAAAAATAAAACTTAATTATTTATAAAGAAGAGTGTATAGACATTTTAGTTCAAGGGTTTGTAGTCACTAACTTATTTATTATATTTCTAAAATATCATAAAGGATATATATCAAATTAAATAAAGAGAATGATCTATAATCTTATTTTTCATTGGTTCTAATATCATTTTATTTTATTTTTATTTATTTCATACACTTATTATTATCCTCTTGTATTATTTTTTTTATAATTGTCTTATCATATAACATCTTTCTCATTTATCAAAATGTTAAATTATAGTGGTGAAGGGATAAAGGAATGGCAGAGGACATGGTCTTCCAAAAAAATTTTATTCATTTTAACTTTTTTAATATTTTATGTTGAATTTAAATATATATATATATATATATATATATATATATATATATATATATATATATATATATATTCACACTCGTATTGTTTTTCTAATTCTTGTTGTTGAATAATATTAGTTAAGATGATAAATGTAGAATATTTAAAGTTTATGTGACCTGATAATAAATTTACATTTATTTATATTTGTATGATGTGATATTCTGTTTGTATGAAATAAGTTGATGTATGAACTCTCAAATAAATTTGTATAATATTAATATATGTGTAAAGGTATGTAATTATTGTTTTGTAATAAATTTTAATTTGACATGTTTATTTTAAATTATTATTTTATTACGGGGTTCTATAGGTTGTTTTACACTATAATGATTATATATTTACATAAAAACAAATTATGTAGGTGTTAGATCTAAAAAGAGTAAACTTAAAATGATTAAATTTAAATATTTTTATTAGTTTTTTTATGTTTTAAATGCATGTATATAATTTTCTATGAAGAAAAAGTCTATATTTTGAAATATTTTATTCATTTAAATGGTATAAATAAATATATATATATATATATATATATATATATATATATATTTTTTTTTTTGAAGTTGTTACAATTATCTTAAAATATTATAAAATTAGTTTATTAGTTTCTCTTACCTTAAATTAAATTCTTTTATAAGAGAATGAATTTGGAATTTCTTATAATTTTCAAACCTAGTTACCAAATATATTAATTAACAAACTAAACACGTATTTAAGATTTTAGGCTAACTAAGATTTATCTTTCTCATGAATGATTACATCCAAAAAAATTATAATAGAATAAAAAGTTCACATGTGATGTAACCTAAAAAGAATGAAGTTTTAATTAAAATAACCTGTGATTAGGTTGATATATATATATATATATATATATATATATATATATATATATATATATATATATATATATTTACAAATGAATAGAAAGAATGGATTAAAAAAATATTGGAATTGAAAATAATTAAAGATTGAAACATTAAAGACAAAAAAATCAAATGAATTAAATATTAAAGGTAATAAAAAAACAAAATATCAAATATTACATATTAAAGAAGATCGAGAACATTGAGACAAAAGAAAAATCAAATAATCACATAATAGGGTAAGATCAAAAGATCAACAAAAATCAAATAATCACATAATAGGGTAAGATCAAAAGATCAACAAAAATCAAATAATCACATAATAGGGTAAGATCAAAAAATCAAGAAAGACAAAAAAGATATAAAGAAGAAGTTATAAAATTGAGAAAAATGCAATAAAATTATAATTTTATGATTTAACAAAAGTGGTTATAACACCACCTGTATTAATGAAATTATTTTTAAATAGAAGAAAGAACGACTAATAGAGAAAGAAATAATTTTTTATTTTATTTTCTTAGCTGTTATAAAAATAATAAATATATATATATGATTAAATAAGTGAAAAAAATGTGATAAATTATATTAAAAATTTTGTATTATGAAAAAACATTATAAACAAGAAGAAATTTTTTAATGGAGTTCTTGACGATTTACATCACCACATTTATTAATTTTATATATATAAACGTTTTCATTTTATTCTTGGTAATTTATGTATCCAGTAATTTATATTTTCAATAATTTACTCTTTTCAGTCATTTACATTACCTTATTTTTAAGAAAATTTTCCTTCAATTTTCGTATTTTGTTTATAGAAACTTTGTTCTTATTTTAATAAATCTTTATTTAGTTAATATTCTTAAGTGGATTAAAACACGATCTAGATTGACAAAATAAAAACTCAGAAATAACAAACCATTCACATTTAATCATTTTCGCCAGAAACAAATGTTTTTGAATATAGCAAAAAATAAGAATAAAATAAAAAATTAAACTAAAATTAATGATTTTTAAAATTTTAAAAAATTATGATTTTATTAAAATATATTTAAATAGATAATTTTATTATTTATAATATTTGTAACTTAAAAAAATAAAATTTAAATTTAACTTGATATAACTACTTTCCGTCATAGAGTAATAAAATCTTATTCTTACCACATTTTTATAAATAATATAAATAATATGGGACATGTATATGATTTACCAGAAAACATTTTGTTAGTAATTATAATAAATAAGTATAAATAATATTTTTTTTAAATAAAGTCATTTAATTTACTTTATGTAAGATTTAGACATACTTAAATTTTTAATTAAGATATTGAGTTTTAAGTTAAAAATTAACTTTTTATCTTTATTATTAATTTTTAAATCTAATTATTAAAATGAGTTATTTTTATTATATATATAATTTTTTATTCACTCCATTTTTACTTTTTTTTTCATTCTATTTTTTATCTAGATTATATGTTACAAATTTTTTTTTTTTGTCAAACATAGTATTTGAGATACTTGTATTTCTTTTCTTTTTCTCGAAGTCTCCTCTGCTGAGTAGGTCATACATACTCTTCAGTCTAGTCTTGCAACTTAGTGTGTATGTTTAATGCCATGCATCTTATATTATTTCAACCAAAAAGGCATATCTTCTATTAAGAAGAAGAAGACGTGTTTTAGATCAATTTATCCTTCTCATTCTCATTATTTAACTGGACTTATTATAAGAAAATCACATTTTTAATAAATTTTTATCATTTGTAGCAATTGAAAAATGAGTAATTACTAACGAAAATGATTGACATATATAAAATATTTATAGAATTTAGTCTTATTTGGATATATCCGTCGGTAAATTAATTATTATTTATCGACAAATATATCCGCTCGGTAAATTAATAATTAATTATCTATTGGTAAATTAACAATCATTTACCAACAGATATATCTCGTTAGTAAATCCGTCTGGTACATTAAAATTATATAATATTTACTTAATTTTAAATATATTCTAATAAATTAATTATTCACCTAATTAAAAAATTAAATATTTTTTTATTTAATAATTTAATTTAATCATAATTAGATTAATTTATAATAATTTATTAAATTAAATAAATTTAAAAAATAAATATTTAATTATATATAAATATATCAAAATATATAAATATATTTTATTTATATATTTACATGGATATACATTTATTTGTATATAAATATAATTTATTTGTAAATTATTATAAAAAAAATTTAGTAGCTTAGTGGTTAGAATATCAGTCTTTAACTCTAATAATAATTCAAAAATAAAAATATAATTGGAGGAAATAAATAATAAAAATATAAAGGAGAGGAGATTATAAATGAGTAAAAAATACAATAAATAATAAAAATATTTTGGACGGATTTCGTTTGTCGGTAATTTTATACAACATTTACCAACAAAATTTTATTATTATTGAAAGATTTTGACCATTGATATTTTCAATATTTATTATAGTGTATATTTCCAACACAAAACACGTGTGTTGATACTAATTGCATACACCAATCTTAAATATTAAAATGTATTTTCCTCAACATTCATTCTTATATGGCACAAAAACACTTTTAAATAAGGTATTTCTAAATAGATTATCTCCTTAATTTTTTTATTTTAAAAAAATAAAAACAAAAATTTATGATATAATATTATTTTTAAATAATTTATTATTTATTTTATTTTATTAATTTTTTTAATAAATTTAAAAAATTTAATCTTTTTTTATTTTAATCTCCAATTTAATACAATTAGTATGTTATATAAAAATTTGTCGACCAAAAGTTATTTCAAATAATTGATTTTTTATTTAAACATTTTCATATCATAACTATTTAACGGTGACATCTTTTCGTACATATTTTGCCAACTATATATTGAAGTGTCATCTTTAAAATAGAAAAATCAGTTTCTCTGCTTTAGAAGTCCATTAAATCAGTCTCTCTACGAACAGTACATAGAGAAAGCAATAATGTTAGGTCTCTTTGAATGTGGACATTCTCAATCAAACTCTACTTAACAAATGCATACACATGATTGTAATGGCATCATTTTGGCGCATAAAAAAGAATTAAAATGAAACTTTAAAGAAAAGAGGAAGTTGTGAATCATGCATAGAAGTAGAGGGGGACCAAGCTACCACCTTTGTTTCTGCTTGTTAGTAATAGTTTCATTCTTTCAATAATGGAGTTTGAAAACGACACCAGAGAATAAAGAAATGCCTGCAGATTGTTATTTTTGTTTTCGTACAAAAAAAGAGAAACTTTTATCAAACGCGTGTGTTTTGGAGGAAGACTTTTTCCAATATCTCTCTTATATATGTAAAGAAGACCAGCCCCTACGACCTAAACTATTTGTCCTTCACCAAAGTATTCAAGTATGACAAGTACATCAAGAGTACGTTGGTAAACATATGCAAGTTTAACTCAATATTATGGCTTTATATATATATATATATATATATATATATATATATATATATATATATATATATATATATATTATATTTAATAATGTAACTGTAATAAAAATCTCACTTTCAAACTGTGTGATGCATATATGAGTAATGGCAAAGGCTGCGAGGATTCAAATGTACAATGCATGCGTTAATATTATTAAACTACATTTGTTTGGAGTGTTATATATATAAAAGAGAACCCTTTTACCATTTCAACTTTTTTTAAAGACAAATTGTTTTCTCTCAAAGGGTCTCAGTAATGTCCTTTTTATTTTATGTTTTATTTTTTAAGAGAGAAAGAATCAGATGAAAGGTCATAGATAGTTAAGAAAACATAGGATGTGAAATAAAGTTACAATAAAGTAAAAATAAAACTGTTTAGTTAAGAAATAGTAAAAAATAAAATAAAAACTATTTTCAATATTATTTATTTTAAAAACTGTGCTGTTATTGTTATTAAAAATAACAAATGTGAAAGTAAAAAGGAAAAAACAGGGGTCACATTATATTTTGGATTCTTATAATATATTATGCACCAATTAAAAAAAAAGTTACGCAATAAACTGTGTTTTATAATATAATTAATTATATATAAAAATTATATATCTGTTTACTAATTTGTGTAAAATATTTGTTAACCCAGTTGAATATTTTTTTCACTACTTATTTATATTTTTTTCTTCATTTAAATCAAATTTTTTTAATCTGGTTGATTATTTCTTTTAAACAAAGATCAATAAATAAGTTCGAAAAATATGCGTTGATTTCAAATAGGATTATAATATTTATGCAAGAAATGTCTTTACATTTGAAGAGACTACACATAATATAACATTATTTGAAAATTTAAAGTTAAGTTAAATAATTTATAAATGAGAAAAATTTATATTTTAAGATTTTTTTAATGTGATATTATTATATTTTTAATAATTAATTCTTATTTATTATAAATTTTCCTGGTTAACAAATATCAAATCGTAAAATAAAATCGATAATCTGTGTTATAATAGGCACATTCAATTACGATTGTAATAATTTATAAATTCGAAACAAGTCATCATATTGTTTAAAATTTAAATATAAAATAAAATTTAATAATAATAAATTTTTATTAAATAATATAATTTAAATAAATAAAATTATTATTTATAGAGTATTAAATATAATAAGTTATAATATAAAGAATAAATGTCAATAATATTAATTTAAAAAGAAAATAAAATTTTAATGTCTTTATTTAGAGACCGATTTTCAATAACTCGAATTTGTCACTTTCTCCCCATTCTAATTCTCCCTCTTTTTTCGCTGGATCCAAAAACATTGATTAACTTTTGTTTGGGGTGTTGATTTTAACTTTGTTAAGAAATAGGAGGATGCTGACAAGGATTATGATTGGACTAGAAAATGTTCCTTGATTAACGAAGTTGTCAAGGGCGAGAATATAATACTTTTTATTTTGAATTGATTTTCTAAATTTCATTTGAATACATTCTTAAAAGATATATTAAATATTAATATGATAATAAGTAGTTATTTTAATAATTATTATCAAATAATATTTTAATATTATTAGAATAGACTCTAATATAATAATAAAATAAATAATTTGATTTTAAAAAATCAATTAATATAATAATTATTTTTATATATTATAATGTTATTATAATTTTGAGATTTTGTTAAATTTTCTCATCTTAACAAAAAAATTATCATTATACTTTCATATATTTAGATTTTAATATAAAAATTTCATTTATTAGGAGTTTGAATTTTTCATTTTTTTTACATTTTGATTATTTGGGAATCAGATCTCTATCGTGCTATTGGGTTGGACTAAGAGGTGGAGGTTGAAATTGAGATTAGACGTTGTGGACAAAGAAAGAAAGAGATACACTTGTGAAAGAGAGAAAGGAAAGAAAATATTGTTAAAAAATTAAATTAAAGTTAAAAAAAAAACTATTTTGAATCAATTAAAAAACATAAATAATTAGTTTAAAATTTTAAAAAATAGGATAATAAATTAACATTAGAATAGTCTTTTGTTTTCAATTTTTTCTTGTAAAATTTACAATTATTTGTTATTTAGTTATGAAATGAAAATTGGCAACGAAATGTAAAATAAGATGTTCATTTGTTTCAATATGATTTTTTTTTTACTAATTTTCCAGCTATATTCCACAGGATATCATCCCATAATTAAATAATTGTTGCAATTCAAAATATGCTAATTGGAGCTCATATTACAAATCATCCATCCAATTAACAATATATCCAAATTAGTATAAATTTAATTTAATACATACAATTTTATTACATTCAATATCTATATATAATTAATAGAAAAAATATATAAACACCTCATTAAATTACACTTAAATAAAATGTAATAAATAAAAAAATACTATAAATAATGGATATAATTAAAAAAAATAATATTAAAAAAAAAGGAATGACATGTATATCAATAGTAATTATTATAAGAAGAATTACAAGGTGGTGTTTCCATTGCAATAGTGACTTTAAGGTTGGAAAAATTGATATTGTAGTTAAAAAGTTAATTGGAGGTACATAAACTTTATGTGATGGGATCCACCCAGAAGTGTCCTGTCAGTGTAGCAGACAATGGTGACAGGTGTGCACGTGGGGCTTCTGCTTTTGGACTGACTTTGAAGTGGGCCTCCCTCTCTCTTTTCTAACACTCTTTTCATTTTCTTTTTTCAAAAACTACCGTATAAGTCCACAACAAAATTTCAACCACAATTCTTTTTTTTCTCTGAAAATATGAATCTAGACTTATCTTGAGATTTATTGAAATGAAAGGAAGAGATAGATTTTAAAATACAAATAGGTAACATGATTGAAAAATAAATAGAAATTATAAGTACAAGAAAATTTATATATCTTCTAACTTTAACTCGATCCAAGTCCGGAATTTGCTTTTTATGATTGGTCGTGTTTGATCTAAACATAAGCAAATGCATTAAACAGCGTTAAAAACTTAAGCATGGATGATTTATGATGTTGGGAAATTTAGTATAAAAATATTGGGAGTAAATGTTGCCAAAACATAATCTTAAGCCAAATTTCTAGAAGGAATTGCGTGAACATAAAAGGTTGGCCCAAAGAGAACGAATTAATGCAAGCCCAAAACCTTTGGAAGATGGGCCTTTCACTATTATCAGACTAATTTGTTGTCCAAAAGTACGAAAGGTTGTGACAAAAACAAAATAAGGTCTGTTTGCTACAAGTTTTCTCATAAGTACTCACAGAACAAAAATAAATATTTGTAATAAATGAAAAAGATAATTTCATTTGTAAAGCAGTGAAATTACCATTCATGTTGTACTACCAAGTTGTTATAAAACTCTTACATTCCATATTTTTCTTATCTGTTTATCGAAATTCAAAACTTTTAAAGAAGTTTACTTAAAGCTTGAAGGTTGTAATAGAAAGATCATATACCAAATTTTTTTAATAAAAATAAAATAAGTATATTTGACATGTGCACATGTTTTCCCAAAGCGACATCGCCAAATTTATTGAAAGTGGGCCTTGGATACAAAATGGGCCTTACGTGGTCCATCATAAAGAGAAATTATTTTAATTTTAACGGCGCCACCGACGATCGTTTTGTTACCACGTAAATCAAACGGAATTCGATCTTCTCCCATCATTATTAATCGTGAGAGAAAAAGGGCATGAGAAGAAACCTGTTTGTTTGATGTTCTTTTCTTGTGATCTGGGAGAACAAATAGTCCTTCCTCATAAGCTCGTCGCGATGGGTTCTCTACCTGTGCCCGCATTCCCAGGCGCGGCGGCCAAACAATGCCTTAACGAGAGCAGCCGCATTGACGAGAGAGCCCTTACGACGCTGTTCAAGTCGCAACAGAGCCACCTCAACTTCTTCTTCAACCACATCGACCACTCCC
This sequence comes from Sphenostylis stenocarpa, assembly GCA_963425845.1. NCBI lineage: Eukaryota > Viridiplantae > Streptophyta > Magnoliopsida > Fabales > Fabaceae > Sphenostylis > Sphenostylis stenocarpa. The sequence goes on along the minus strand of OY731398.1, from coordinate 39,429,556 downwards.
AAACCCTAGCCTTCACGCGCGCCCTCCTCGACGCCTCCGGCACCGTCTTCTTCACCGGCGTCGGCAAGTCCGGCTTCGTCGCGCACAAGATCTCGCAGACGCTCGTCTCACTCGGAATCCGCTCCGCCTTCTTGTCCCCGGTCGACGCGCTCCACGGCGACATCGGGATCCTCACCGAACGCGACGTGCTCGTCCTCCTCAGCAAGTCCGGCGCCACCGACGAGCTCCTCCGCCTGGTGCCTTGCGCGAGGGCGAAGGGCGCCCTCCTCATCGCGCTCACCTCCGTCGAAGGCAACGCGCTCGCCGCGATGTGCGACATGGCCGTGCATTTGCCCCTCCAGAGAGAGCTCTGTCCCTTCAATCTCGCGCCGGTCACATCCACCGCCATTCAGATGGTTTTCGGCGACACCGTTGCCATCGCGCTAATGGAGGCGAGGAATCTCACCAAGGAGGAGTACGCCGCGAACCATCCCGCCGGCAAGATTGGGAAGAGTCTCATCTTCAAGGTCTTTCTTCTATTCCATTTGCATTGGCACTTGCATTTGTTTTCCCTAAATTGTTGTTGTCTGACTCGAATTTGAATTGCAGGTGAAGGATGTGATGAGGAAACAGGACGAGCTTCCAATTTGCAGAGAATCGGATTTGATTATGGATCAGCTTGTGGAGCTCACGAGTAAAGGATGCGGATGCCTCCTTGTTATCGATGACGATTACCGTCTGATCGGAACGTTCACCGACGGTGATCTCCGTCGCACTCTCCGAGCGAGTGGAGAAGCCATTTTCAATCTCACTGTGGGGAAAATGTGCAACAGGTGACTTAATCATCATCATTATAATAGTTATTTTGAATGCTTTGTTGAGGAGGAGGCGAGTATACGATAATGAGAGTGTTTTGTGGGTGTTAGGAATCCAAGAATTATTGGTCCGGAGGCTATGGCAGTGGAGGCGATGAAGAAAATGGAGGCACCTCCATCGCCTGTTCAGTTTTTGCCCGTGATAAACGATGAGAATATTTTGATTGGGATTGTGACCTTGCATGAATTGGTTTCAGCTGGCTTGTGAATTGTGGTGTCTTTATATTAATAGATGTATAATTGCTTCATTCTTTTTAGTTTTTACTCCATATTAGCATTGAATCGCACCCAATTTCAAGTGGGATTCACTTGTTCCTGTGTACTGTATCATCTTGGAATAGGATTCAGAAGCAATTTTTTGGCCCTTCCTCTGCTGCGGAAGGACTTGGATTATTTTCGGTATGTAACACCTGCGGAAGGGCTTGTTCATTGCGGGCTTCCTCTAAAGCTTAATCATAGCAACTTCTGTTTCAAACTGACAAGATTTATTCCCTCTCAATCCCTCCTCACTGCTGACTGTTAAATATATCAAGTTGATTGATGATGCTGAATCATATTATATGTTGTAGTGCTGTCATTTCAAATGAAATGAAATTATAAAAGGGAAGAAAAATTAATGGCAGACAATGTAATTAATTATTCAATCCCTAAATCTTCATTGTTAATTGTCCTATTTGTTTATACATTCTAAATAACTAAAAACTTGTATTTGCTACTCTTTTATCCATATAATACCTTATATAACACATAATCTCCTCGTAGATTACGATGCATGTCATTAACTCACATGTTTTCTTTTGAATTTGGTTATGTATGCCAAATGGCATATGAGAGATGAGCACTTTAATCTACACTAGCTTGGAAAAAAAAGATAAGATTTAAAAAAACAATCTTGAATTGTAATATGTGGTGTCAATTAGGTTTTTGCAGTTGAAAACTAAATTATGCAAACTTGTCTCATGAGTAAAAGACAATCAGCAAGGGAAAAGAAAAAAAGAAAGTTACTTTGGTAATTTATGTTTCGAAAGGAATTTATTTTTCATGTAAAAAAAATGAATATAAAAGTCAAGATGAGGAGAATAATTTGAGAGATGCGTAATGAGCCTATAAAAAAGTGTATTTTATATTCAATATACAGTGAAAAAAATTCATAACCATTTGAGCTCACAAACAAATCTCTGTAATTATTTTGTTGATCCACCCCTTAATTTGTATTATGTAATTATTTGTTAAAAAGGGAAGAAATTTTCAGAATCCCTCTGATGATGAAGAGACACCTATTGTAACCACCATTTGCTGAAGCAAAACCCAATAAGACACTGGATATATGCTGGAAAGATAAACTAAGCTTCTTATTTTCCTTTTTGAAGTGATTCTAGTGGGGCATATATGAGACTACCACTTCAAGACATAGAGGATCTATTCTTTCATATAATCATTTGAGTATAAATTTCGTAATTAAAGCAATATTTACCTTTATCGTGTAATTAAAAAAGAAAAAAGTAAACAGCTTAATGCAGTTACCATTTTTACTAAATTAAGAACGTAAGATAATTTTATTTTTATTATTTTTTTTTAAGCGTAAAGGTTTTGATTATTAAAAGACAAATATAATTTGTGTATACATAACTTTTTAAACATCAACTATACCTCCTCTTATTTCATTTCTATATAAATAAAAAATGGAGAAGATTTTTTATTTGCAAAGGAAAAAGACTTAAAACGCAGCAGTAGTAACATTGGAATATGGATTGAAAAATAAATTAGATTGTTTTCTTTTTATGAAATAAGAAAAAATAATTTTTATTATAAAGAAAAGGGAGACAAAAGTTAATCAAACCTAATGAAGTAATATCTAAAACTGATGCACAAAATACTTATTAAGGAATTAAAATTAAACTAGTATTTTAGTCTGAATAATGTAGAGGGTAAATGATTATTTTATATAACGAATTTTTTTATAAATAAATATATTTAAATATATAAATCATTAATCAATTAAAATTGATAATTAACTATTTTCTTTAAATATATAAATCATATTTAATAAATATTTTTAATCATTAATAATGTTTGAAATCTTTAAATTTAATTTAAAATGAAAAACAAATTAAGAGAAAAGAGATAATAAGAGAAGCATATAATTTGTACCCCAGTAAATCGTTGGATAAATACCGTCGAACAGAAGCATATAATTTGTACAAACAGAGAAGCAGCCAAATCAAATTTAGCAATTTAAAGTTATAGAACCATAGCGAATTAATATATAGCGGAAAAGGAACTTCCAGCGGAGTGGTGTGGAAAACACGCAGGGACAAGATTTCGGCGACAAAAAGACAAGCATGACATTAGAAAAACTCAGGATGCAAAATGATGTTGGTTCTTGTCAACGGTTGTGTACCTTCTGTTACAAGCGAACCTTTTTTATAACATGTATCAACTGGATACCACTATGGATGTATCAACCATATTCCAAGTGGCAATCTTTGCATGAAAAAATGGTTACAAAGGACTACATATATCTTTTCCACTATGAAAAGTTAGTCATCAACTACTCATGCAACTTCAGAATCTGATGACGAAGATGTGTTCATACTATCAGATGAAACATCAAGTAACTCATGTTCTTGAAGAAAAGACAAGTAACGTGAGTTTGTAACAGAAGGAACTTTAGATGATTTTGGATCTCCTTTCTTTGAAATTGTTAACTTATGCCCAACCATCTTCGTATCAATTTTGGTGCCAACAGAATTGATTCCTTTCTTACCATCTGCAAAGCTTGACTGAAGCAAATTTATCTTCATTTTTGAATGAGTGTCATGATTAGTGTGAGTGCCAGCAGAAGTCTGCGGAACCTGGGAAATCACTTCATTTTGTTTCTTCTTGGATGAGTTTGGAACCACTTCATTTTGTTTTTTTTTCCAAGAACTTGAAACCACTTCATTGTGATTTTTCTTTAATGAATTCAATATTTCCTGCAATTTGCGTCGTTTCCCTTTTGAGGATTCATTTGATGATGTCTGGGATATAGGTTCTTTCATATGCAAGTCTTGCAAAGGGAAGGTTGAACAACTAACATTTTCTGGATGTGGTTTTGATCTCTTGGAGGCAACAGAGGTCAGTGTTAGTCGGAGATACTCTTTAGCCCATTTATAGACTGCACTTAATTTCCCATCCAAAGCTTGACAAAGAACATTCAAATCACTGATCTCGTAACGGTATAAGAGAATTTTGTTGCTCCAAGGGCAAGAACAAAAATGTTTTGCATGATCAAGACATGCAAACTTGTCATTTGAACATGAACACCCTACAGCAGACAAGTGTAAATCATACAGGCAAATACTACATTCCCTTCTACAAGTGGCATAAAAATTTTCATCCATTCTTTTTGATACTAAAGAACTGGAAAGAAATTTCCTCTTCAAAATTTCACTCTGGATGCGAGACTACACAATGAAAACAAATATAGTAAGAATGAATGCAACCTGAATATCCAGCCAACTTTGAACAGAAAACAAGAAATGAAGGAAAGGAGGGGGAGAAGGCCTTCAGAACTTTCTTATACTATTAATACGTAAAATGCATGCCTCTTCCGTCATTACAGTTTATCAAAATAAATAATTGAATACTCGTTAATCAATGAAGGTTTGAAGTTGATAATAAACAAGTTCTCAAAAACTAGGATTTCAGGCTGAAAGACTTACGTTGAAAGCTTTTGTTAAGAACTCATTTTTTCGATAGATGCCTTTGTATCTCAAGCAGTCTGATGATGTGCTCTTCATGCACAGCCCAGTTTCCCATTGGACCCTGACAGCTTCATTTGCTGCTCCTAACAAAAGCTTGTCATATGAAAGTAATGTCTTTCTCCTCTGTTCACGATATAGCTCTACAACATTCTGTCCATTAAGCAGCCACTCAAGAGGAGCAAAACTTACGGCTTCAGAACAGTTGAAACCACAATCAAATCCTGAATGATATGCCCCAGGGAAGACAACAACAAATTCACGAGGATACTGAACACAACGATATACAGGAATACCCTCTGCCTTTAATATGGAGCATGATAATTGCATCATCTGGTACCGAAATTAGCATAGAGACCCACATCAGTTTCATATATAAAAAAAATGTTTCCTGTAGAAACAATAATATATATACCTTATATTTGAAGTGACAGGAATTTATCCACACTCTGATAATTAACCTAGTTAGGGAATAAAAAAATTTACTACTATTTTCTCTATCATAAATTGATGGCAACAATTATTAACGTTTCAGCAAAGCCAAAGACATATGACGGCATGCAGCAAGAACAAGGTTTGGCAGACTTGGAGCCTAGAAGAGATTAGGCTCTATTTTGAAAAGGGGATTGTGAATGACAACAGCTTCAACAGAAGGTTGAGTTGCTAAGGTTGAACATTTAACAGAAAGTGTTTTTCACTTTTTCAAAGTAAAAAGAAAAACCCACCACTCAAGGACAATGCATATAACAGTTGGTAGTGCAAAACCAGGTTGATTACAATAAAGTAAGCTATAGTTAAGCAAGGGAAAACATAGATCTTATAACTGAAGCCTTTGCTTCCTTATCTAAGTGCCCATTGCCCCATTGAAATCTCAGTTGACAAAAGAAATGGTACTTCGTATGGTCAATGAAACTCACTAGATGGTATAAAGAGGAACTTATGACAATAAAAACATGTGGGATGGAGAAACATTTTCAAAAATGGTAATAGATGAGAGATATTGACAGGAAATGGGTGAAATTGGTATATAAATAACCCAGCAGAATCAAATCCACCTGACCAAAAATATGATTTTCTGTAAGGAAAACATTAATGAATTCATATTGAAAGGGTTAACGGAATACAAATATGAGAAATAAAAGGATGTTAGATGTACATCACAGTTACTTTTCAATGAAACACAAATGTTCATAACAAGCAATCGTATTCTCACCATATTATCATGCATATCACGCTGTCCTGCATGAAAATCTGGTAGATACTTTTTCCAAATTGTTTCAAAGTTAACAGCAAATCTTCCTGGGACGCTATACCACACTTTCGGGTCACCCAGATGCATGTAAGATAATGAGTATAAGTGGTGCTCTTCAACTTTCTGTTTTTGTCAAGTGATTAGATAGAGAAGTAAACAAAAGAGATTAGTCAATTAGTCATTAATTAGATTTGACAATTAGTCAGGAAGTTTCCACCAGAAAACCATTAGGAGATGAGAGATATTGAAAACAAAAATGTTATGTGCATGCAAATATAAGGCAATAAAGTGATAGCATTACCCAGTTGAGCGAAGAAAAGCACATTCCGACACGAATATTGGGGGCAAAGTTACGTAAAACTTCAGAGCTTTCAAACAAAAGAAGGGAACCTGAATGTGAAAGTATATTATTCAAGTTCCATCCAGATTTCAAATATTCAGGGTAAGTGTATTCCTCCACAGGATCAGGAACTGTAGGAAATCCACTGCTAAAAACTCCAGCCTCCAATGTGTTACCACAAAGCACCTAGCATGAGGTAGCATAAGATCAATTTGAATTTTCACAATGTATCAAAGACTGAAGATGGACAAGGCACTGCATATTTGAATTTATTCATCAATATACCTCAATTTCTTCAGTAGGATTTTGAACAATCCGTCTATATTCACCCTCAATATTCTCCACAGATGGTTGCCATTGCTGACGTATAGCTACTTTTATATTGGAACCTATGATCTTCTTCTTATCTTCGTTATTGAAGTACTGGTTCTTAAATATATCTGCATATTCCTTGAATGTTTTAAGACTGAACTTAGGACCAGGTTCAGACTCACAATCACATTCTTCAACATTCTGGTTAGATGGAGTGTTTGTGTTGCTATTGGTTTTTGTATTTTCACGACCACTAGCCATAATTTCTGGAGCATGCTGAACTTGGTGTCCATCAATTCGCTGAATCTGAGCAACAAATTCAGACTTTTCCCATATGTGTTCTCTCTGAAGAAAGCATGGTGGTTTCCAGCAAGTAGGAGGGACAATGCGGCAAATGCCATAAGGTTCTGCTTTGGAACGTATGCTTGCAATATATTTAAGTGTGTCTTGGAATTCCTTCAAAATGTACACAATTACAGAATCCACAATTGATGACACAAATTAAGATGCGCACATGGAAAAACAAAGAAAGCACACTACTATGTTTAGGTGGTAGGTACCTCTTCTGTTGGGTGGAAAATAGGAGCGTCTTCCAAAGCTTCTCTTATCGCATCTTTAGGATGCCACCTTGCTGTTACCTGGTTCAAAACTTTGTTCAACAAACAAAAATAAAGGATACATGGTCATGCCTGTTCCAATGTGGACAGGTAAAGTGAAAGGTTTATACCTTCACACAATTACTGCAGTTTGGACATCCCCGTATGGTCCCTTTTGGACGACCAGCATTTAAATGGAGTTTCTAAAAAATGAAAAAAGAAAACAAATACCATTAAATTTCTTTATAGTTAGAAGAGAAACCAGTCATGAGATTATGCTCACAAAAGAACATGAAAAAATGGTATTAAGTCATCTGCGGTGTGAACCATAATTGCATTCAAATATATGTTTGCATGTGTATTCTACCAGTACTAGTAATGAGAAATTGCCTCAGAACAAATAGCTTATAAGTCCTGCAATTTGAAGCCAAACCACCACATACATTATACAAGAACCTAGGCAGTTTAAATACACTATATGAGTCCTAATAACAATGTAGAATTAAACAAGATAAAATCAGAAGATTTCATTCCATTCCTATTGTTGTAGGTTACTCACCAACTAAGGACATACCAGTTATCTTGAGTCTAGTATTCATTGTCAAACTATTTGAATCATTCGATTGTATCATTAACTGAATCATCAATAAATTTGAATCTTATTATCAATGAATAAATGTGTATGATTTTGTATCATTGATATGAATCACATCAACCAACAATTTTGTCTTGCTTTTTTATTTCAGCAATTTTCATGAAAGGAATCAAAAAGTCCTATAAACTCAAATTGTTAAATCAAAAGAAATTGAAAAAAGGCTTCTAACTTATCCTATTTTATTATTTCACAACTTTATATGTCATGTTCACCCAGTCAATGCATTCACTCAATTCTGTTGTTTTATAGATTCATTTCCATTATTTAAAAAATAGACTTCGGTATCTTCGATAAAACTTGTAATTTGTTATGAGATTTATTACACAAACAGTTATAGTATGCAATAAAGATATTTTTTCATTTTCTCCAAATCTTAAAATTCAATGCAAATTATGATTCATAATTAGAAAATCAGCTTGGTGATTTCTGATTTGAGTCTCAATTTAATAACCTTGCCTATAACTATGCCTTTCTAGTTTGATTTTATTAGTAATCTAACCACTAACCAAAAATATGCAAGATTTCCAACTTAACCATAGGAAAATGCTTTATGTGAGATTCCTCAGGTTTGTGGTAATTGCTATGGTCCATGTTTATCCACGGCCGATGCATAAGACCCTGACTATATGCAGTAACGTCATTCGTCTCAACTTTAGTCTTCAAGCAGATTGGCTCTTGTTCAGAAGTACTTGTAAAGGTGGTAGATTTATTATTTTCCTTAACATTTTCATTCCTTCTCAAAATGAAAGATGTGAGGGATACAAAACCGGGGGGAACTGAAAGATTTTCTCTCTCCTCAAATTTGGTGCAATCATTTCCATAATCTGCTTCCATCGTCACTGCAGGAAAAAGCCAACCACATATTATCCACATAGCCATTTTTTACACCAATGGATTCTTGGGATAGTATGCATTAAACATGATTGCAAACAATTTACTACCCCTTTAACACTCAACAGGTTGAAACTTCAAACCAGTACAACAGGTCAATAAAACATCCAACATTTCAGTAGGAACAGAGAAGAAGTTTAAAGAAGAGCAAGGTGTGGTCAAACTCAACATTTTACTCGGACTCAGGAAGGGGAACAAAATTATAAATCGTGGTATTATATTATGCAAGATTCATAAAATTCTTATATTTGCATATAACATAGCAAAAGTAAAAAGAAAAAAAGCCTTTATGACACAAACCAAATACTTAATTAAGTGTAAACTCATAATCATAAATGACAGACACAAAGACATGAAAAAAGCCACATAAACAAAAGCAAACAAAAACTCATACAAACAGTAAAACAGAGTTGCAGAAGAACAAATCAGAATTTGCTTAAACAGAGAAGACCTGGAATATCACCAGGAAGAATTCTGAAAGTCAACGAGAAGAATTCTGAACATAGCAGAGAGGAGTTCTGGTCATGATGGTTTCATCCAGCAGTTTTGAGAAAAGGCTTGAGAGGTTAAAAATGGCATCAGGAGAAAAATAAGTGTTTTCTATGTTCTCTTAGTGTAAAGGGTTAGTGAACACTTAGGCTAAGGTTTGCTTAGGCCAAGAAAAGAGCAAAAAAAAAAAACAACACATCACCTACCAAGCAGAATGGAAAAAAACTCTTCTTGCAGTTCTATGCTTTAGTGTACAAGAACAAGACCAAATCTAAACATCTTTACCGTAAATACTAAGTGATGCCAAGTGAATTCACCAAACAATATGACAAAAATTCCAACTTCTATTAGCACTAGAAGTCAAATTATTATTTATGCAAATTACTAAGGATAATCATATGAGCAGGTAGTACATGAGGTAATAAAAGAATTGGAATGGTTAAGAAATCATTTTGTACTTGGTTGCAAAGGAAAAGTGGAAACAATTGATAGTGTAGACCTACTTATTCTCACTCTGGCTCATAAATTTACATCACTCCTTTATAGTGTGAATGAAATTGAGCTGAAAATGTGAAGCAGATTATTCTAATTATGAATTGCCCAAAATAATTTTCAAACCTACCAAGTAAGAACAAACTATAATGATTTCAATCCTCTCCATATCTTAGTGAATATCCAACAAGAGAAAGTCAAACCCATCATTTTCAGCCCCTCGCCACCTTTTCTAATAATACCCTCTGTGATATGCACAGACTGGAACATGAAGAATTGGAGTCATTTTTGTTTTTGACTTTTTGCCAATAATCCTTACATAAATAGTCGTAAACATCACAGAGAACCCTCAAAGGTGAAAAATAGCATAAACACGCTTGCAGACCACAGAACCAAAAACACAGAAAACTAGTAAAAGCTTAAACTAAGAACCATTTCAAAACAATGTACAAGAAAGAAATATCCAATTTTGATACATACGCAGAATGTGAAGTATAGAGATTGTCCCGAAAACAGATTCTTGGAACAAATAAACGGTGAATATTTAACTGAAGAGATTAAGGTAGCATAGAGCCAGCAGACAGAATTGAGAAAGTGGAAGTTACCAAGAGGAATTGCTTGAATGATTATTGACATGTAATTTTGAGGGTGAAAATTAAAAATTGAAAGGGTCTTTAGTCATCTTTCTCCCATGTTGCCCGAATGCAAAGAGTATAGATTATCAAACCCTAAGAATACCCTCTATGATATGCACAGACTAGAACGTGAAGAATTAGAGTCATTTTTGTTTTTTGACTTTTTGCCAATAATCCTTACATAAATAGTCATAAACATCACAGAGAACCCTCAAAGGTGAAAAATAGCAAAAACACGCTTACAGAACACAGAACCAAAAACACACAGAAAACTTAAAGTAAAAGCTTAAACTAAGAAGCATTTCAAAACAATGTACAAGAGAGAAAGATGCAATATTGATACATACCCGGAATGTCGAAATATTGAAGAGACTAAGGTAGAATAGAGCCAGCAAACAGAATTGAGAAAGGCGAAGTTACCAAGAGGAATTGCTTGAATGATTATTGACTTGTAATTTTGAGTGGGAAAATTAAAAATTGAAAGGGTCTTTAATCATCTTTCTCCCCATGTTGCCCGAATGCAAAGAGTATAGATTATCAAACCCTAAGAATTAAGGGTCATAATACGCACCCTCTGAAATGCGATGTAATTCTTCATTAAAGTAATAGTAAGATTAACTTGAAGAGTGATTAACTATGAATCAATGTAATAATCACATAAAAATGGAGAGTATGTTATTTCTTTTAATACTTATATTTTTCATTTTTGAACCCACAATTATTTTATTTACAATTAACCTGATAAAATGAAACTAACCCGTGATGATTAACATTTAATAGATTTTATCAACTTATGACTTATCTTAGAATACAAATTAGCTACTAAAAGAAAATTGTAAAACACACTTCATTTACAAAATTCAAAGAAAGCCTAAAAAGATCTTGATCATGCGCCAAGTCATATTTTTCGTGAGTCTAGTTTGTACATATTTGTTTTTTGACCAATCTTGTTTCTTTGCTTCTTGCTTCGGTTGGTCTAAAACTTGATTGAATATGTTAAATTAAGGTCAAATAATAAATCCTAAACTATAATTACATTGGAAATAAAATACAATTAAAGTAACAAAATTGTTACTTTTATTTTATAAATTATAATCTACACGGTACAAAATTAAATTTTATTCTCAATTCGATAATAATTGAGACATAAAACTTAAAAAAAAAATTCTACTTTTAGTCCTTAGTTTTATAATGATTTTCACTTGATTCTTTAAATTTAATTAAAAAATAATAACTTTTGAATTGGTAATTTGTCATTTTAATTAGTCTCTTCATTATTTTTACTCATGCAAACATCCTAATACTAAATATTGATGTGAAACACATGCATACATTTAAATCAATGTCTTTATTTAAAATGGAAGACCAAAATTTTGGAACTAGTAAAATGAAGAGACTAAAGTCGTATTTATGAAAAATAAAATATAAAAACATGCAATTTATTGAACAAATATGTCTAATAAGTTTTTAAAATTATAAAAAAATAATATAAAATTATAAAAAATTTGTAATATATATCTATATCTCTCTCGTATAAAATTTATTAACCCACAGTTATTTGCCGTATTCTAAGTATACTTTTGGCACATACTGTTGACATGTAACTTTATATTTATCTAAAAAATAATTTTTAGATTTGATTTTATGAATTTTTTATAATTTTTTTGTAATTATTTTAGATTAATCTTTCAAATATATTTTGGATTCATATTTCATAAAGTTTTTAAAAGTGTTTTGAAATCAATTTTTTTAAATATTTTAAATTAATGTTTTTGGAAATATTTTAAAATTAAATTTTAAAAAATATTATAAATTGAGATTTTCATAATATTAAAATTATGTTTAAGATTTTGTAATTTAAAATTTAAAGAATGTGAAAAATCAATTTTAGATTTAATCTTCTAAATTTGTTTTGAATTGATATTTAAAAAAAATATGTTATGAATTTTATAATTCCGAATTAAAAAAAATATATTTTTGAATTTATTCGTCTGATTCATATTTTTTAATCTAAAATACTCTAATATATTCATGGATTACTTAGTTTTATAAAATTAATTAATAAGAGTATTATTATCTTTTTGAATAAATATGGGGAGTGTTGGGAGAAAGTATAGGGTGTAGGAAGAGTTTTTTTTTGTTGGGCATGGCCTAATTTTTCACTTGAATTGGGCTTTGTCAAATGATTAAACATATTTTATAGTGTTTGCTTAAGTGTTAAAGTCTTCTCTTCTAGTCATTATTGATAATTTAATTGCTTTGGCCAAGTGGGTAAATGATATGTTTGGAGAAACATTTTCATAAAAATTTACAAATTAAATTGAAAAATAAATATGAAATAAACTCCTCTATAAATTAAATTAATTTATACGTGAGTTAAAACAAGATTTTAAATAAATTAATATGAAATAACTTTTAAGAAGGGAGACTAATTAAAAGTACGTGCAAAGAAAAAAAAATTGGACAAGAAATTTTTTTAACTAAGCTATAATTATGATTTGTTTGAACTATTTTTTAAAAGAGAAAAATAAAATATAAAAACTAATTTTATAAATTTATGCATATAGACAGATAGGTTAAGCATACACAATATTGAAACATTGACAATTCTGATTCGTAAACCTCTGACTAAAAGAAAGGAAAATTACTGACAACTAGACACACAAAGTAATCATGCAAATTTTGAATAAGTTAAAACCTACTCAAGTGTGTCATTTTGTCCTACAATATTCATCACTGCCCTGTGGACTACCCTTTATTTAGCAGGACACATGATTGCAGCCCAACAGATTCACTTTCTTGCCACGTTGAGAATTGTCCCAACAAGAGATACAAGGTATTTAATTTGGGTGCTAAGGAGTAAAATCCCAACCGAAAATTACAAAAATAAATATTTTTTAATATCGAATTAGTATTTTGTTAGTTCTAATTAGTCATAACTATAATAATGTTAAGATTATCATATATATTTTTTAATGATTATTAGATGTATTAAATGTGTTGAAATTCCACCTAAATTAGAAGTATAATTAAATTATAATATATAAGTAGAGTAGAAAATTTATTTTATAAAATTAAATTAACCCTTTAATTTTTATATAGAAGATTAATTGGAATATAACAGAAGTGGAAATTGGGGAGTTTAAAGTGGAGAAATTCATTGGAATTATTAAAGTTATTTATGCCAATTGCATTAAGACCAACATCTTATTTCTATTCCTACTACTGTTTAGTGTTCATTATAATGGTGGACCAATCTCAGTAATAATTCTTGCTTGGCTTATCTCACTGATTAGTATAAGAATAGTACACTAAGGATTGTTTTATTTTCATTGTGTTAACAAAATGTTTTTCGTTCATTTTTTCAAGGGTTAGTTTCGTTCAAAAAGCACCCTCAAAATATTAAAAAAGTGATCTTAGTTTTCAAATCATGTTTGAATTATGGACCTGAGCCTCAATTATCCATTCCCTCAATGTGATTAACATTGAACAACTGAAAGCCATAGGAATCGAGATGAATTGAAAAACATGAAAAAGAGAAAAAGCAAATTAGTTAAAGCAACCATATCTGCGAAGTGGAGTGAAGGAATCGCTTTGTTTCTGGGCCTAAAGTAATTGACTCATATGCGACACATTTCAATGTCAATCAATAATAGTACCGACAAATAACTAACACACAGTGAAATACGTTAGAAATAATGAAGGAATCATATGACTAACCCTTCACTGATTAATGTCGAAGTGACAAGATACAGAAATTAAGATCTGAAGCTCTGTGTGTGCCTTGATCTCTGGAGCAAAAGTTATGCATGTTTGCATCAACCACGTGCACTTTTTTCTTAGCTAGGGTTTGATTTGTCATGCGATGTAATGTGTTGTTGTCCATGCACTTTCATTAGACGTTGATGACATATAATAATGAATTTAGCACAGAGAAAGGTGTAATTAGGTGTCTAAGTTGTGTCTTTAAACATGAAAAGATGGAAGATTCCCGTTTCATTATTCGTCAAGCTTTTCTCACATGGCTAAAACATAGATGTCAAATGTGCTTATTTTTTCAAAGTTGTTTGGCCAAAACATTTCTCCTACCTATGGTCCATTTACGCGTATGTAAGTTCTAGATCTCCATGTTGTTCATGGCAACTTAATTCGAATCCTAATATCCTATCTTCTTACCAAGCTATGATATTTTCATTGCTGAGACAGGAGAAATTGAGGGAGATTGGGTTGAATTCAGTTGTGAAATTGATGGATACAGGACAAAACTTGTATCATTTTGTTTCCGAATGCTTATGAATTTATATTATATTACATAAGATTAAGTTAAATATAATTTATATATATTTTCTTTTTTTAATTTATTTTAACTTATTGAGAACTGTTTTAAAGAAAAAAAAATCATGATTAAAATTTCAAAAGAAATAATAATGTGAATAAAAATGAAGTTTACAATCTCATTCCTGTATATAAGATTTGTAACGTTCTCAAGATTAATAACTTATTTACTTTTCCATATTATATAAAAATTTAAGAAAAATTTTAAGGAATCCAATTTCTAATTTATTGACATGAAAATTTAATTAAGAATGAATTATTGGGTGCTCCTCAGGGTAAATACTCTTATCAATACAAATAAAAATGTATTGATAAAATTATTACATCTTTATTTTTTTTTAATTCAACATTAAAAGAAAACTTCTTTTATAATTCATAACTAGTTTATTAAAACTATTAAAAAATAAGAATGAAAATAAAAATATTTCTTTTGAAATTATTTTAAAAGTAATTTAATCTCTCCTCTATTCACATATTTTTTTAATTTATATATCAATATATATTCAATGTATATGTTTAATTAAAATTAACCAGATTTTTCTTCGACTAGGTTTTCTTTTTTATTTTAGATATATTGTTGGATGAATCGCACTCACAAAAAAAAAAAAAAACTCACTCTTTAACGTTAGAATTTACAATGTAAATAATCCTTAACAAAGAATTAGGAAAACCTCTCACTCAATATTATTTATAAAAAATAAAAGTTCCATATCTACTTTTGTGCAACGTTTCTTTTTAATTCAGGAAATATATGTCTTGAAGTACGAAATGAATGATTCTTTAAAGTACTATTTTTAATGTTGTCCATTCCAAATAAAACTCGTCTCATAAAGCTTCAGCAAGGTAGTCCTTGATGGGTTGCTATGAACTTTCAGTCTCATCGAAAAAGCTGAGTCATGACAATAAGAGACATTATAATCAAAGAAGCCAAAGTATAACCAATGCTAATTACACCACAAACTGTATACATATGATTAAAATAGTTCCTAAAATAATAAAATTAAATAATAGTAATTACGATAATTAAGAGCCTAATGGACCACAATATTACCCTACTACTACTTGAACAATATACCACAACCTTGTAATATAGCAACTAATCCCACTCAATCTATCATGCGACTTGCCCCTCATAGAGAAACACCATAAATAAATACATCACAAATCAACGAATCTTGACAATTTACGGCACATATTTATATATGTACACACAGCACAACACATCCTTAATTATAGCAAAACCATATTACTATTGTCGTTATCAACATCGAACGTTGTTGCGTCCAAGTGCGAAGCCACGGCATCTTCCAGGCTATTTTCTTCTAGATCCATGTCCCACAAGAAACCATATCCATCATCACCTTTGGAGCTAACGATGGTGTTGGTATCCCGAGAGAAGTGAAGGAGATCCATGAAAGAAGAATTTTGGTTTGTGTTGAAATGATGATGATGGTGGTGGTGTTGGGTTGGCAATGGCATGGAGGAGGAGAAAGAGGTGGGAAATCTGTTGTACCCACCAGGCATGGTTTGGTTGGTGGGAGATGACGAAGGCAAAGTTAGGGATTGAGGTGTTGTCTCGTACTCATACATGAGTTTGGAAACATTGTTATCTTCTTTGCTTTTGTGGAAGACTCTACACAACACCCAGTCCTCCTGAAATCAACAAACATTTGACCTAATTTCATTACCAAAAACTATATGAATCCAAATCCACGCCTAAAGAAACTTTATCCTCACGCCAAAAATTATATATACACTCCAATTCTAACCTCACCCTTTTTTCTCTTTTTGTCATATATATAATAAAGAGTAATACATCAAAACATTTATAAGAACTCCTGCACACTATTCAAGTTACCGAATCTCAGTACTCACAAAAATGCATATATATAACAATTCATACATTCTATGTTGATTTCTAAATGATCTTTTGTTTGTATAAATGGGGATTTATTTTATTTTGTTTAGGGGTGCAAATGGGATAAATTGTTTGTTAGGAGTTGATCACACAGTCCACGTTATATCAAGTTAAATTAGAACTATTTTAAAACTTTATATCTAATTAAAAAATATATTTAAAAACTATTAAAAAATTAATGAGTGGTTTATTTAAATGAAAACAAATAATATAATGATATTGTTATTGTTATAAATTTGAAATTATATACTTATTAATCTATTATTAAATAATTAAGTTCATTGACCCACATGTTCTTTACCAATCTACTTAAAGATATGTTTATAATTTTAATTCAATAGACTTTATTATATACACTTTTAAGCAATCTTCAGGTCAAGACAGAATTTACAAAAAAAAAAAAAAAATGTAAGATCTTAAAGAATCTATATCAAGTGAATGAGTCAACCTTGAGTCTTTGATTTAGAAAAACAAGTTAGATTTGGACCTTACAAAATTTGACTTAATATTTTTACTCTTTATAATTTGACCAATTACAAGTTTTTTAGTTGATTTTGATTTTTCAAAAATTCTTAAAACCTCATCATCACTTTCATGTTACATTCTATGATAACATATGATGTGACATGACTAAATATATATATTATATCATCATTAAATATGTTCCGGGATGATGTTTGTGGACAAATCAAAATTATTGATGAATAAATCATATTAAAAAAGAGAGATTCAAGTTTAAAGAATTAAATGTAATAAAATATTTTTTAGAAAAGATATCAAACAATATTTATCTTTTCCCTCCTCCAATTAAAGTCCATCAGTTCCAACTCCAATTGCACACGAGAAGAAAGAGAATGGAAAATCTATATATTTATGAAATTTGATAATTTTAATAAAATAAAGTACATAAATTATAAGTAGTTGTACCAACAATTATACACCATTCGTACAAAATTATAATTTTTAAAATAATATTCAATCTAAATATAAGAGAATGACACATGGCTCATTAACTAAAAATATTAATCTAAAAATATATAAGTTATGTAATAAAAATTAAATTGAAGCAACTGAGAAATATTTATATATATAATAAAAATAAATAAAAAATAGGGTAGCTTGCCATGACCCATGAGGAGTATATATATGTGTGTGTGTTAGTAATTCCTCATTGTTAACATATTCGTTAATATATTAGAAAATATTTTTTAAAACTAAGTTATAATCTTTAAGCATCCATTATTAGCATTAACATGTTCTTAATATTTTTTTAAAATAACCATTTTAAACTTACAACTTGAATTTATTAAGCACTCCTAAAGTCTTATATTATTGTTAAAAAAAATAATATAAGTATATATATTATGTGTGACATATATAAAATACTTTTTTAAATATTAACCATTCATGTATATATAGGTAATCAAAATTATTTATTTTCTCTTTTTCATATAAATATGACTTTAACCCTTTTTAGTATGTTTAATGTTTTGATAGATAATTTAGATAATATTGTGGATACAAAACAAAGTTTATTCAGGGGCCAGTTAATGCTTTTACGAAGTTCTGTGTATGAAATGATAATTTAGCTGTAAGCATGAAAAGCTTTCATATTAGTCTAGATCATAAAGTTTTACAACCAATGATAAATTATTATTATTAACTTATCATGAAAAAGAATTTGATTACAAATATTAAAGATGTGGCTATTAAAGTTAGAGTTATCAATGTCTTATCTCTTAGTAATGTTTTAAAAAAATTATTATATGCCTCAAATCACAAATCAAAATGTCATTTATTATTTAAAAAAAAAAGTGTTAACTAAGCATTATTAATATACAGTCTTTATCTACTGAGAACCAAATCACTATACATGCATAAGATACTGCTAACATTTGATGTACAAGTGAAATTTTGTGAAATTATCTACTAGTAAACTATATCTTAAGGTTAGTATTATGTGAAATTTATATGAACAAAATAATCTTAATAGAGTATGTGACTAGTCATAAACATCTCACATATTAGCAAAACCGCTTGAGAAATATGCACCCTAATAAAGCATATCAACGACAAATATCTTTTCCTAGCTTTAGCCAGAAATCACCTCCAAGATTTGACCTTAATTAGTTACATCAATCAATCCAACCACATCGCAACAATGTAATTTTTGTCCTAAAGTTATATTAATAAAGATCAGTCCAACAAGCTTTAGTAGAGAACAAGTTTAATGGTAGTGACTTATGCAAGCAATATTAAGATAAGTCAAATCATTAGTAAAGATTCTTGAGAGAATACTTATCTTTAAAAAAATCATTAATTAACTTTATACAAATTACACCATTCTGAAATTAAACTTAATTAAAGTTATGGTGAATTGTTAAAAAAGAAAGAAAGATGCACCCCACGAGTTAAAAAAGCTAATGAAAAAGAAGTACAGTAGAAAGTAGAAAGTAGAGAAGCGAACCTTTGGAGGCATGTGTGGGGTCTCCAAGCGGAACTCATGCATGATCCACCCGGTTTTGATGCCATTTGGAGCTCTGTTCCTGTAGAACACCAACGTTTTCCTCATCCCTACAACCTCTTGCGTGGTCGGATCCACCACCGCTCGATCCTTCCCCGTTGCTTTCCAATACCCTGATGTTGTTGCTCGGTTTGTTCGAAACCCCGTCGCGTATTTGCGATCCCGGAAGCTGAAGAAGTACCACTCGTTTGCGTTCAGCTTAGCCACCTCTGTGATCATTCATATCAGACACATGCATATGACTCGTCAATTTCTTGTGCTAGCAACCAGACAACACATGACTAAGCTATGATTAAATAGTATGTGCAATCAATTGTGTCCCCGATATAATAAATAGTTAGGTCTTGTGTAGAATCACTCTCACATGTCGCCTAGTTCATTATGAAGTTTTCAAGTTTCCAATCCCATCAGTGTTTGATGACACCAACATACAGTAATTGCTACTTAGAAGTTTCAACGTATTTCGCTATATTTGCTATAAATGTGATTTCGTGGTCCGTTTTTACTCCCTCTTTTCATAATATTGTGCATGAAAAAAGAGTACTCAATAATCTAACCAAGAAAGATCATGCATGTCCTTTCATGTTATTACATTTCACTGAGCACAATATAGTTTATAATTGCTAACCAGTAAAAATCAACCAGCTAGATCGATAGCGAGTCATGTCCAAGAAAGGTAATAACCGGAAGCGTATATGTATACACGTATGTGTGTTTCAGTGTATATTAACATCATCAGTGTTTGTTGCTTGGTGAAAAAGTATTGCTTTTTCAACTTTGTTGTGATAAAAAAATAGTTACTAAGTAAATGTGTATTTATCCCATAAGCGTAAAATTAAAGGGACATTTTGACCTAAAAAATCATCAGTAAATCAAGTTAAAAGTATATTTTGTGTCAAATTAAAAAGGACTCAAGATTTATGGCCACCCTCCAAATTAAAAGTAGCCAGGTAGGGCTTGTGTCAGGGTTTGTTCCTCTATTTCATGACGAGGAAAGCGAATGGTCACTCACAGAATTAGTACCTAATGAATCCAGCTATGTACAATGCATATTCTTAAAAAAAGTATATGATGATAACTCTTAAATATGGCCCCTACTGGCTCATCATGTTGAAAAACATAATTAACCCAAATTATTTATGTATGAATTGAATAGTACTACGTACAGCAGAGTGCGTGTGCTGTAAGTGTGGAGATATAGAGTTTATATTTGAAAGAAGAAAATAGTAGGAACATGGCAATGGAATGAATTGAATAAATGAAAGACAGACAAGAGAATAAGCTATTATTTGGATTTTTTTTAATATTTTTGTAAAAAGAAAATGAAAAGTAAGAATGTAAAATAAATTGAATTTATTCTTGTGTGAGAAGTGTGTATATATATTGATTTTAATTAGATGTGAAACTCAATATATTTTAATTTCTTATGAGTAATTAAAGAGAATTTAGTTAAAATAAAATTTATATTGCTTAAAAAAGAAAAAGAGAAAGAGTCAATCACCCAACTTTTGTTCACGAGAATTTTGAAGTAATTTAATTCATAATTTACAAGTATCACAGTTCTTCTAAATTTATAGTTTTCAAAAATAAAGATTAGAGCTTGTAAAAAATTTAAAAACTATTAAATTAATATAAACCTATTTAAAAGATTTGATTCATTTTATTTTCTTATTCTACAAGTATTATTGAAAAACTTTATTCTTGATAATTTTATAAGTACCGCATGTAAATCATAGTCTACGGAGGCCATAAATATCGTTCACATAGTATGCCAAATCAAAGGAAAAAAGGTTTGGTATGTGCCAACATGGAATGAAAAATAAATGACCGAACAATACGTGCATAAGACAAAAACTTTTATATCGGAAAAATATATCAAGTGGAATATGTTAATTATAAAAAGTACTGGATGTTGTTTTATTTGATTTATTGACAGAGGCATAGTATTGAACTATTCATCAACAAGTTGGCATTGCGTTAATGATTGAGGAACTGAATGCACTGTCGTTTCTGCGAATGGGATAACCTCATAAATCATAACCCTGTCCTCTACCTTAACCCTTTCATTTTCTTCCACTCTCATCTCTCTCTTTCTCTCTCACTCGTCTCTTCAGGAATCAAACAAGCGTGTTTGTCACTTCTCCATATTAATTTGAAAATATATGCCGCGGCCGGAAATGTTTGTCCGAAGAGGTTTATGAACACATGAATATAAGTTATGGACACAGGTTTATGATCAGAAAAGGAGTATAGTACAGCAAATGTGAAGCAATTAATTCCTATATATGAAAATTATTCGCATAACAAACACGAACAGAAAGAAAAACATACATACATACACACACATAGGTGTTTCAGAAATTTTGGAAACCAACTACGATTAACTAAAGAGATGAAGCTATAGGAAGATATATGTATGTATGGTTCAGAATATACGTACCAGGAAGCTGCCATGGTTCACATATGTGGAGATCAATTTCCACCAAGGTACCCTTCAGCACTTCCTCATTTGCGATCTTTTTGTAGAGGTAATGGCAGACCAATTCCTCGTCACTGGGGTAAAACCGAAACCCAGGAGGCAGTGAAGCACCAATGTCTCTGAGACCCATTTTTGAAGGAGATGTAAGATATGTTACACAGTTATGCAGAGGAAGAAATAGAGGGAAAATTTATGACTATTTTGTGGATATGGATAAAGCTAGGAATGTGGATAATGTATATAATTGAAGCTTATGGAGATTACTCCCTCTGGGTATTTGAAATATTAAGGTATAGAGGCAGAAAGGTTGGTGTCGCCTCTATATATAGAGAGAGAGATAGAAAGATATCATGCTTTGCCGTTTAATCAGAATTTCTTAATTCATATTCCAGCAGGGGCATGCTTGTGTAAGTGGTTAGTTATAGTAGGAAGTTTCAAGAAAAACCAAAGTTACAAGAAACCTTGACAAATAAGGGTAGAACAATAATATGACTAACAGACACCATCCAAAATTCTCTCTTTTTTTTTTTTTTTTTTTTTTTAATTCCCTCCTTTATCTTCCCTTGATTCGAGGAAAATCTATTACTCCATAGCAATAACTAATTAGAACCTAAAGAGAGTAACTTTTCAATGACACACAGGTTTCAAGACACTTGCGTTTCGTATAGAAAATCCTGTTCTCTTTTCTTTTTTTTTTTTTTTCACATTTATCGACTTTTATTAGCAAAACTGAATTGAATTTAAAATTATATAAATTTTACATTACGTACCCTTCTGGGATATTTTTAAAGATTTTATACTTGAATAAAAATGTATACCTGAAGTTTCCCTGATCTATATCCATCCAATACTTTTTCAATAACTTTCTCTCTTCTTGAACGAGGTTCTTTAATCTCAACATCTGTTTGTCTCTAGTTGGATGCTTTTTAAGTTTTGAGGTGTTTTGTCCAAACTCTCAACCTCGTTGGAAGAAGTCCAACACTTTTATGACTTTGGCACGGGCATCTTAATTAATGAAATAGTTAAGTATATATTAAGTTTTTTGCAAGGTACAACATACATTGAATCAAGGTTATTTGCAGATCGTTCTAAAGTCACGTTTTTTATCAGTACTTTCTTCATGCGGTTTTTTTATACTTGTAAGTCCTTCTCTATGGTGCACCTTTTGAATTTGCTTTACAAGGGACAAGCGTGGCTTCATTTGTTGTTCTAACATGGTAGGTTAGGAAAGAAATGAAAAGTTGACAGTGGTGTCAATGAGAGACCCTGTAGTAGAAAAGTTAACAGAGCTAGTTTATTAATTACATGCGAGTGTCCATGATTGGTATATATGCATTAAATTAATGCAAGTCCTTGATTTCATTGGGGACGCACGTGAGGATTTGATAAATTTCTGAGCTGAGTTTAACATGGACAGCCCTATAAAATGGAGGAAATAATTGATGTAGCTGGAAATAGAATTTAATGCCAATGATGAAGTTGGAAGTCCCATCTGTTCCGTTTTGGATCACAGAATGATAGTTTGGAATGATGCGGGGAAGTGTGGGGCAATCTCATTAATTGTCTTCTATCTGGGGTCCCCTACCCTTGTCATGCAGGACCCAACACTTCAATTATAATTAGGCCATCATATGTTGTTACTCTACTTTCTACACTTATTTTAAATGGAGGTCCAAATTTGCAATTGGTATGACAAAATCTATCTGGAGTCTACTTGGCAAGAACAAAATTATTAAAAATAGATCAAATAAATACATGTTATTTTTAAATGGGCTTGAGGTAGGTATTTATCTGCAAATTTTAGTAGCCATAGTTGAGAATATGGATGCTATAACTAATGTTTTACTTTTGTAAACTATTAAGTTTTTTCTAACTTAATAGAGATATATTTAAATTTTGTTTAATTTGAATTACTTAACTTTATGTTTGAAATATTACTTTTGTAAAATTTAAATAAGTTTTCTATTTAAACATAATTTATGGTTAAACTTGTACAAAAATATTACTAAAATATACAAATTAACATTTGAAAATGATATACCAATAAACAGAGTAACTACTTGTTAAATTTTATCTTAATAGAGTTTTGATCCTAGTTAAACATGCAAATATGTGTCATTACATGTCAAAAATATAAAAATAAATATATTAAATAATAGAAATTAATTGATGCTATAACTTTTATGAAAGATTTTTAGGTTAACTATAGTAAATATGCATATATAACATAAATAAACAATTACATTCTGCCTTCCAAAAGTGAAATTTTGTAGTATTTTTTATAATGTTACAAGTTCATTGGTTTGTTAATATATATATATATATATATATATATATATATATATATATATATATATATATATATATATATATATATATATATATATATATATAAGAGCAATAATGAGTACGACTAGAGTACAACATGTACAAATGGAGATTATAGTTATTACCAGCATGAATATAATGGCAGATACAGGGAATGAGTACTATAATATCCTACTCAGACCATACCAATTATCATCTTTGGGTGATGAGATATCATGCATCAATAATGATATGATTATTATAATATTAATAATCTTTTATTATTGTTATATAATAGCATATTTATTATTATTATAATAATAATAATAAAATAATAATAACATATGAGAACAAAATGAATATTTGTCAAAAACGTGTATTATCTCAATTATATAATACTAATAATTAGGGGAGCCTATATGACAGATGAAGATGACAACATCGAGATTCCTACCTGATCTCTCTTACACTATTTGACCACACACAACAATAATGAGTAGTAACAATATTTATGTTTACGCATTTCATTTAATCACACTAAACCCTTTTATTTACACGCTTTGTTTATATATAAACAGGTCAAAGTTATCTGTATGGCCTTTAGAATATGTGTAAAACCTCTGTCTTTCTTTATTATTCTGTATGTATCTTTAACTATGCCATTATTTATTTAAGATATATATTCAAGATAATGTACATGAGTGTGACAAAAGAGGAGAAAAGGGACTTAGAATCTTACATGAATGTCTAACCAAGGAAGATATATAAATATATGAGGATTACTTGTAAAATTGGTTACTTTGCACATTCAGATGAGGGGAAGTGATCAGTGTGGTCCCGCTGTGAAGTTATATGTGGCATGGACGATGAGACAGTTTTCGATGCAATGAGAACTTGGTCACTAATCGTTTAATATGACCCTGTCGGAGAAACAGTGATATTCTTGAAAGTGGGACTCACCACTGGGGCCATCAAATAATTATTATGGCTAATGCATAATCAATGATATGAGCTAAACAAAATTAATGAAGTCTATAAATGTTACTACTAGGTAGCAACAACAGTAAATGAATTGGTAAACCTTGGCCAAATCAAGATTTTTTTGTCTCACTGAATCCTTTGTTGAATGCAGAGTGAAAACGACAGAGAGAAAGAGAGGTATTGGTAGGGGACACTTAAAATAATAACCCTATATTTTGTTTGAAATGGAAACCCTAAATCACCGGGTGTTGGGCATGGTTTTGGAGGATACATAGATGTTGAATGTGGACGTCATGGGGAGGGCGTGACGCAGAAGATTATTATATAAAATAAAATAATGGTAACAAAGGAAGAGATGATTCGTATGATTACTAGGGTTAGGGATTTAGTCTAATGATGAAGGTTTTGTTGGGTGGAGGAGGAGGATGATGTTGGAGAATGAGTGACGGCTTAATATTCCTCTCCTCTCTTTAGGGCCAATAATTTCATCCATAGCTTTCTCTTTCCATGGTGTGTCTTTTAAGTCTTTTTGGCATAACAAGCTAACTAATATAGTAAATTTCACTTCCTTAAGTTACATTACATATGTGTTATGCCTACCTACCTAGCTAATTACTCTTTCAACAAATCTACAATCTCACTAGCTACCCCTTCTATTAACTCAATTAATTCATCTTTCATTTTCTAATTTCCATGATTTTATGAATGATTATTATTATTATTATTACTATTATTATAATTTACCACTCTCCCAATGTTTTTTTTATGGGTACCCCACAAATAGCAATCACTCAATTCTTGCCAAGTAAGCATGAACCCACGTGGCATTCTTCCAATTCCCATGGCCTACTATTTTCTTTCATGTGGGATATCCTTTTCAACGTCACTTCTCAAATAGTGTAAATAGTGTTAGTATGTTATTTGCAGCCATTTAAACAACTATTTCCAACGATTGTCCCAAGATTCGTGTGACAACCAAATAATTTTAGTTTATTACTGTTTCATGTTTGTTAGTTTATTATATTAACATGTGGTTAATTAATTAATTAACAATTTCACTCTATGGCGTCATAGCTCAAAAATTGACTTTTTTTCTTCTTCTAATTAAACATCACATTCAACTAAAGAAAAAGATAATTATATAGATCACATATTATATTCTTTGGAAAGTTATATTTTTACACTCTGAATGTTTCTCGGATCATATTCATATTAGAAGAAAGATACGAGGATATGATAGTGGGGAGATACAAGGGGGAACAAGAGACAAAGAGATTTCACTACTTTTTTGGCAATTACATCCGAAATTGGAGCATATATATTATCAACTTTTTATTATAATTATTAAAGTAGATTTTATATATAGTAAGTCTAGAAGGAAGAATGGGATAAGGGATAAGGGAATGAATGTGAAAAATTGGAATCTAGCTACCTCTCTCTAGCAAAAATTGCAATCCTACACGATAACCAGTAAATTATCTAGATATGCTTATTTATATTTGCATAAAATTTCGTACCATGATTAAACCTCATATGCCTTTAGTTGGAATAAAATGGTTAATTAAGAGTTTAAATAATTTACAAATTCAAATGTCATACAATAACCTTCCTTTTTTTTTCAAAAGGAAGAAGAATGGATGAATTAGAGTTGAATGCGTATGAGATAGCGTTTGGACGACAACTTAAAACATAAAAATGGCATTTTTGGCACTCCAATTCCAAAACCCACTTTTTAAAAAGAGAAATGTGTTGTTGTTCACTTTATATTTGACGCTTTTTGAAAATCTTGCTATTTTGCCTGATTTGATCGGGAATTCATGATTCGCCATTACTTTTACCCTACTTTATCGTCTGAAAATAACTTGCTTTCTTTTAGAAGAAAACTATCCAATATAGTTTGTTCTTTCTCGCGGATTAACTTACACCATTTCCCCCTTTTCATCTTTTTCTTTGTGTCATCATATTAAGTCTACCTTTCTGTGAAAACAATGTCTGATTACCAGTTTCATTTATCCACAAGCAAAACTTCTCTTAATTGAAATTAGTAAAATAAAACAATGTTTAACTTATATTTAAGTAGAGAATAATATACGAATGATTTAATGATTGTGATGGTGTGATTTTAATCCTTAATAGTATGATCTATAAAGGCACGAGGGTAGCATCAGAATCTGTAGGTTTCCAGTTTGTCAAAAAAGCTAATATAAAAGCGTGTCGTTTATTAGTTTTCTTTTTTTTAGTAACAGTTTGAGGAAATTTATCATTTTTAAATGAAATTAACGAATGCACCTACAAAGTACAAAAACTGATTATTTGAGCATGGGATACTGATGGCTCTCTGAAATGGATAAATGATTCGTGCCCCACATTTTAAGACTTTATGTCATTTTCTGTTTAATAATTTGGTATATATTAAAAAATAAATTAGAGAAGGAAAATAATAAAAGGAAACCTCATCCAAAGATTCTTGTGATAGCTTGAAAACGTAGGAAATTGATTTCTACAAGCATAAGCATCGTCAAATATCATTTACAAACGCCAGAAGGAAAATGGATAATCGAACATATATATTATTATATAATAATAATAATAATAATAATAATAACAACAACAACAATTTACGTTTGGATTAACCCATCCCATCTTAATTAATTAGTTAAACTTTTGGAACCACGGACAAAGGTTAGTGTACTTAATCATTTGCTAAGCAACTAGTTTGACAACGAGACAATATTGAAAGCTCACTAGTTCAAAAAAATAATATATAAACATAATAATTAATATTTCTTTACCTTTCTAATTTAATTTACAATGCAATTAAAAAAAAAACTTAATTTCCCATAAGTTAAAGATAAAACTTAAAATATAGGTAATATCAATGTGGAACGATAGATAATATCAAAGTTAATTTTAAATTCATATAAAAGGTCATTCATGGTATCTACATATCAAACCCTAAATGTGAGAATGGTGTATTATGTTTCACACTGGTTATAATCAGAGTCTTAAAAGAATTAAATAATTTAGACTCAAACATAAAAAAAAAAAATATCTAAATATAATTAAATAATTATACACAGTTGTATTGTCAAATGAGGGTATTGAACACAAAGTTGGTGAAGTTATGTACACCTATATTAACTTGCTACCACCGTCAATTTTGTTTGTATCCACCATATATATATATAGATTATAGTTTGGACCACTCACTAGCTATAAACAAGTGATACATACTCGTTACTACATAGCTTGATTTTAAATTATATCCTTTGATTTTTTTTAATTAATTAATTAATTTATTGTTATTATTATTTTATTATAAGCATACACAAATCCCTGTCAATTTAATTCCAGAACAAAATTTTATATTTAAATAATAATGTAACTCTTTTCTCGTTCTAAGTTCTTGAACTGTAAATTTATTAATTTTGACATCTCGCTCTTTTAATTTATTTAATATCTAGCAACCTAGTTGATAAAATGGAAAGTAAATAAAAATTATGTTAACATTACAAGTGTTATAATTAATACTTTATAAACATCCTTTCAATAAGAAACAATATTTCTAATATCTAGGGTATTTCCTTGTTTTGTATAGCATTTATTTAAATATTTATTTCTGAAAAAAAAAATTAAGACCGTCAATTTTAAATTAATGCACACAAAGCTTTTATTTCTTTTCAAAATTAAAGTCATGTTCAGTTTTTAAAATTTTTACTTTTATATTAAAATAAAAAATATATAAGTGACTTTATATTCTATAATTTGCTCAAATAATATCCCCGTAAAAGAAAATGATTTCATTTAATATCTATAAAAAACAATTCAAATTAAAATATTTTATCTTTGAACTTGTTGAGATCACTTTTTTTAATACATTATACTATCTTTTTATTATATTCCATTAATGTTAATTCCTTTTGTTGAACTTTAAAACAAATGAAAAAGTTTAAATATGTGTTAATCCCATCAAATATATGACACTGTCTATATTCAATCTTTTCATTTTATTTTATTTTATTTTGCTATCGAATGGTAACAAATATATCTTATTTTTTTCATTATTAAATCTAGTAAGTTATACGCTACTAATAAAATAAAAATACTATATTTTATTAAATTAGAATAATAAATTCTTTTAAATTTGTAATTTAATTAATTAAGTGATTTATTTAATATTTTATATAAATATATAATTACATATATTTTATATTATTTTTTAATATATGAACACTTTTTATTGTTTCAATATTATTCTTATTTTTAACAAAATAATTTACTTTTAAAATTAAATTAAAAATAATTTACACATAAAATTACTTTTGTCCAAAATAATAAAGTGTGATTAAAGATAAAGTACAAAGAATATGAAATTATTATATCTTCAAAGTTATGTTTGAATTTATATCAAAATTCTATTCATGATGCATGTTTCTCTTTTCATTATATATATTTGAACTAATTTACTTTCTCTTTTCAGTCAAAAGATCGATAAGAACTTTCATTTTAAATAAATAAATAAATATATATATATATATATATATATTACAAGCATATATGCATGCATGCAGCATGATCGCTGATCCCTGAAGCTGACATGTGAATAAATCCATTGCATGTATATTCATGTATAACAAATAATATAGCTTTGTTTTACTTGTGAGTATCAATCAAATAATTCTGGAGGGTTCATATTAAGCTCCAAATGAACCCATTGCATCCAATAAAAGGGCCACTGATAAATGGTTTGATTGATTGTGTTGTGATGATGATTGATTATAACCCGCGTGAATGATTTCTGAAAAAAGTGTCGAAGCCAATCACAATGTGATACGAGTCATTCTGCACCACCACATGCCAACACTCGTATGTACTCCAACGGCTTGTTAACCTCATATTCTCTCCCCTACCAACACTCATTTTGCTATCTTTTCCTCACTCTAGTTACATACATGTTTCTATATATAAGTATTCATTTCAGACTTTGGTCTTGTTGGGTATTTTATAATGATTAAACTTAAATATTTACAGAATTATGGGAATTAAAAGTAAATTTAAACTTGAAATAAAGCATATGTGGAATGCTAAAGGTTATATAGGTTAGACAAGGGAGGAATGTGTAGGTTTATAAGTATATATGCATACCCTAAACCCTACACCTCTACATTATTGGGACATGAATTGAAAGAAGAAAATTTAATAGCGTAGCCCACTTAAATAATACTAGTATAGCTCCAAAGATTACGGTCAAATCAATGATTAATGATGAATTAACCTACAAAAATTCTCAACTTCATTTATGTGGAGTAGTAAACATCAGAAGTTGATATTTTGTTAGAGTTCAAATACACTCATGTCGGTAGTTGCTGATCAATATCAACTACCATGAAAATATTTCTGGACCCCAAGTAATTAATTAGTGACCTAGTTTATAGAGGCTCAAAATAATATTTTTTAATTAATTATTTTAGTATAAATACATTAATATTTTTATTTTTAATCAGATCAAAATTATTTTGTTAATTTAAGTTACTATTAGACTAAACTAAAAATTATAATTTATTTTAAAATATAAATCATAGAGTATTATTTTTTATTATTTAATTCATAAATTCAAACCAGACCGCCTATTTAATAGCTCTTTCGTGAGATGAATCCTCATCAACTATTTATATATGACTTTAAGATAAAGTTTAAAGTGTAATATAATTAACTATAGTTATTAGACCAATCACATTTTTTATACATATAAGTTTTTGGAAAAAATGCGTCACAACGTATATATACTTCAGGCATCATTTGGTTTAGTTATTATTATATGACAATTTGCAACATAATTGAATTTGATAACTTTCTAGAATTAGACACTATATATGGCAGTTTATTAAGTCAAGATGAAATGTGTTTCAAACATACAAACAAACCACCATAGTTTAAGTCTAAGATGAAATTTGTTTGAATTTCTCAAAAACATACAAGCCAACACTTTCGTATATTAGTTGGTGAAAAAATTCATTCATCATATGACCCAAATAATTGAAACACAGAAATATCTAATTTTTTTCACATTATTTAGAAGAAATCAAACAATTTTAGAATTAATTGAAATTATACTAACAAGGGATATAAAGCTTATATTTTTTTTTTCAAATATAATGCATGTCAGAAATCACAGACTATAATATGTATTATACCATTTTTAGTTCAATTAGTGAATAAACTCTTGTAATATACTTTTTAAAGTATTACGTTTATATTGGGAGACAAAATTGTTGCTGTATAATATATTTAAAAATAACACTAGAATAGTTTTTTTATGCTTCATAAAACTTTATAAAATCTATAAATATGCAATAAACTCATTTAATGCAATTTTTTATAGATAATTAACAGAAAAATTTACACGAAATATAACAAATAGTATGAGTTGTATTTTGACAAATGATTGGAGATTAATTTTACTATTTATTCACTAATTATTGCAGAAGATGTCATCCTCTAAGACTATAAAAACCCTATATGTTAAATGATGTTATATTAAAAATATATATTATTATTAAATTGACAAAGAAAACAAATGGTGTAGGTAGATAAAAATCAGAAGAGTGTGAAAATACCCTGTGTATACCTTCCAATAAAGTGGGAGAAGAAAATTCAATGCATGAACCTTCTTAAAAAGGAAATGTCTAGTGTTGTGAGTTCTTGAAATGCATAATTCAATTGAGGTAAGTACTAAATTGTTTCAAGAGGTGATGACATCTATTGTAAAAGACCCCAATTTTAATAAGTCATTTTGTTTTGGAGTATGATCTTCTCAAAGTCACCACTCTAATCTTCAATATCTCGTTTTAATGTTATCATTATCACTTTTTTTTTTAATATGTTATCATCATTAGGAGCTTAATTACAAGATGTGGGTATATTAGCAAATTTAGGTAGGTAGGTAATGACAATTAAAAATCATCATTGAGTGTAGTCAAAGTATTTCAATAATGTTTCTTCTAAGGTTTGAAGCTATATAATTAGAGCGATTAATAGTATTATCTAATTTCCATGAATAGGAGTTTTATGGGATATTTACGCTTAAAAGCTTGAGTTTCACAAATTTTGGAAACCGATATTAGATTCTCTTATCATTGTGGAGTATCCTATATTTGTTTGACTTGTTATTGTGTATTTGTGATGAAATGTATGAATCTAACAAAAATAAAATAATAAGATGATTGATTAAAAATAAGATTTTTTTTTATTCATAATTTTTTTTTCGATATTTTTCTTTGTAATTTTATAGATTCATAAATTTTAAGAGTTGTTTCTTATATTTTGATTGTGCTTTCTTTAAATTGAATTTGTAATTTAAAACATGAATTTCGTCTTGAACTAATTAAACACTTGAAATTTTTATATCTTTAATTTGAATTGAATTTTAAATTTATATTTGATTTGGATGAACAGTATTAGTGTCAAAACATATTTAATTTGATGGTTCAAGAAATAAATTAAGGTAAAAAAATAGTGTAATCTTAAATTAGACCTATATTAATTTAATTTATATTAGACTAATCCATAAATTTATGAGTTAATTTATTTTATAAAATAATAATTATATTTTAAATAAAAAAATAATATTATTTTATTATTATTATTATTATTATTATTATATATATATATATTATAAATTAATTTAATAAGAGATTAATATATTATAAAAATATATTAGAAGAAGTATTTATCATAACTTATTTTAATATCCAATTATTAAGATTAATTACTAGTTCATATAAATAAATTACTAAAAAATAAATGGTGATAATGAAAAGAGAATTTTTAATTTTTATTACCTAATCATTTATATATTAAGTCATTATATTTTAAAAATAAACTAATTTTTATTAATATAATTTAAATTTTAAAAATATATATTTTTAATCTATATTTAAATATTTGTTTAATTAATTATTTTGACATAAATTAGAATAAATTTTTATTTTTATTTTTAATCAAATCAAAATTAGTTTGTTAGTTTGTTCATCTAATATAAAATTAAATTAAGATAATAATTATGATTATTTTAAAATATAGACCAAATTGTATTATTAATTTCTTTTATTTAATTTATAAGATTGAATGATTATTTGACTTGTAAGATTGAGTGAGATGACTTATTGACAATCCAAGCTATTGTAAGGTACAAATACTAAGTTTTCCAATTTATTAAAAATTTCAAAAGGAATTGATTTTTTTTTAAAACTGTAAAAGCATTATTATATTTATAATATATATTTTTTATTCTTATCTCTAATGAGATTAAAAAAAAATTGGGATATGACAAAATTAGTAGAGGATACGAAATTAATTGGATTAGGTCTTTTGTGAAAACTTATTCACCGATAATCTTCAAATTCAGAGAATCCTAAAATTCACAATGATCTTGAGCAAAATCTTGTTTTATAAAAACAAAAAAAAAAATACAAAAAAAGTTATAATAAAAAAATAGATACAAAGACTCCGTGGAAACTTTTCTAACAAACAAAATTGACGATTTTTCTTCCATTAGTAAAAGAATTCTTTCACTCAAATTTAAAAAATAATCAAAGATATATATGAATGATAAAATATATATATATATATATATATATATATATATATATATATATATACTAAAATATTATTTATCTTCAATTGATAATTTAATTTTGTATTTATCTTGAATGTAATCAAGTGATGTATTTTGTATTTTGTATTTTTTATTCTTGACATTATCTTTTATGTTTTTATCTTCCTTAATTCATGACCGAACACATTAAACATAAGATTTTGTCTTCTTGTTAATGAAGAAGAGATCCAATTCATTAGTTTATTATCTTACAGTAATAATTAACTGATTAATTTATTTCCATTTTCAAGATGATTTTAATTATTTCATAAAATATTTATAAACTAATATATTAGTGGAAACACAACATATTTATACTTATTTTTTAAAATTTTTATTCTAATTTATTTATTTACTCTCTATACGTATTTTATATTCTTTATCCAATCATTATATGTTGTGTAGTTTTTTCTATTTCAAAAGAATGGATTAAAAACGAAAAATCTCTTTATATATATATATATATATATAATTTTATTTTTCTATTCTTCATATTTATCTCACATTTTTTGTTATCATTCCTTATTCATAATAATTTTTTTATTATAAAGAATGAAATCCGTTTCAAGCTCCTATGTATCCACGTTCTTGTATTATAAATTTATTTTAAAATATTTAAAACAATTTCTCCACGTTTTGTATATATTCACGTCTTTTTTTCATCCATTACATTGTAGTAATTTTTTCCTTTTTTTCTATTATATTTTTAAATATATAAATCATAATTTTTTTTATATTATTTATTTTTCACTCATTGCATCATTTTTCACTCATTGCATCATTTTTAAATATATAAATCATAATATAAATCATTTTTAAATATATATTTTTAAATATATATATATATATATATATATATATATATATCATAATATTTTTCACTCATTGCATCATTTTTTTCAATCATATATTAGATCATTTATATTTTATTTTGATATAAGCGAGTATATTGATATATATATATATATATATATATATATATATATATATATATATATATATATATAATTATTATTGTATAATAAATTATAATGTTTAAGTGTAAATCTCAAATTAACTCTTAAAATTCGTTGTTTGTATTTTTTTAAATCAAACTCAAATATATGATTTTTTTTACGTGATTTAAAAAATATATGATTCGAATTAATACCTAATTGTATATAAATAAAATATTTATTTATTTATTTTAATTAAGTTAATTAACTAAAATAAATTTGTATATAAAGTAAAAGATTTGAATAAAATTAAAAACTTATAAAACTAAGATTACAGAAAGAAACAATAATAATAAAAGACAGATAAAAGTTAAAGAAACAGAATTACAATTTATTATAAACTCTGGCATGTTTATATATAAATTAATCGTGGCAACATTGGTGGGCCTTGATGCGACCTCACACCTACCAGCATGACCCTCATTTTGCAGCCATTTTCGCATGTCAATTATTGTGGACTTTCACCAATATCTTCACTCACTCAACTTAATTAACCTAATTATATATATTTTTGGTCTTTATTCTCTATTCTGTTACTTTTCTTTTCTTATAAAATAATATGCTGTAAAATTATTTATAAAAAAATTATTATTTTTTATTTCAAAACATTAGTAAAAAAAAATTATGTGCTAGTTGAGACGGGTTACATATTTCTATTAAAAAAAAAGGGTACTGATTAAGACAAATAATGTGAATGTAATGCATTAATTTTATGGAGTTCAGTAACATTATAGTCATCGAAGTGTTCACAAATAATACCTGATGAATTAGGAATTTTAAATCGCTAATATTTTAAAAATTTAGAAAAAATATATTAAAAACTGTTCTAATAATGCTTTTATTTTTGGTGCAGATATTAACTGGAATATTTATATATACGTGTTTTATTCCGTTTTACAAAGTTTAGTTTGAACCAGTAAAAAAAAGAAGAAAAAAAAGGAGAAATAAATGTTGGTGAATTTAGTGAAGGGAATATTGATTTGGTTAATTATGTAGTGAGAAAGAAGGTTTGAAAGCGAAAGTGGAAGAGAATATATGGTGAATAATGATTTGTGGCAGCTTGTTCTTGAAGCTCAAGATATCTGTTTCTACCCTTCTTTTACTTTCTATGCCGTGTCATGGATTCAACAACCTTTAATTAACACACTCTCCTAATAGTTTCTTCTTGTGTTGTACGTAAGAACCAATCATTCATTAAAAAAATAGTATTATAGTAAAGGTGGTAGAAAAAGCTGAAAAATCCACTATGTAAGGATACGAAACTAAAAATAATTTACAAATACAAATCGTTTGTGTTGTTACGCATCTTCAAATGTTACATCAAATATTTAATCCATTTACGAGGTTTTATTTAACAATGTTTTCAGTATTTGTTATTTTCTAACAGCTGAGGAAAAACAATTATTGTACATCGCCCCTGTTATTGTTGAGAGGAATATTCCACCTAAATATTCCTAGGTCAGGTCCACTTTCATATATAAACATTTCTTTTCAACTTCAATTTTTAATCTTACAAAAAATTGAATTTTGAAGACAATATATATTTGCTTTAGCTATGTGTGATGACAATTAGGTCTGTGTTATTTTTAAATACTTCTTGAATTATCAAAATACTAATATTTTTATGTAGTACTTTATTTTTAATACATTAACTAATCTAATCTCCTTCAGAAATTGTTTTACAAATTCCTGGTCAGATTAAAAAAAAGTCTTATACTAGTAAAAACGAAATTATGAAAAAATCTTTATACTTAAATAAATATTCTCTTCTTTAAAGTATATTAGAATGTGGAAGGAATTAATAAGGTGAGTAATGGGCCCATGGGCCTGGAGACACTGTCCGTGGTCCAATTCCTTGTGGAAACATGACAAGTACGGTCCTTCATAAATGGGCCATTCATATTCACACTTTTTTTTGCCTTCTCAAATAAATCCATTCCTACCCCTCTCGGCTTTGGTTGTGTTTTGACGGAAAAAAATTGTTCTTATTATGTGGGTGATAATAAACCAAATAAAAAACAAAGAAATATTTATGAAGAAACATAGTGAGTGTGAGAACCTATAGAGAAAATAATGAAAGGTAAGAAAAAGTGATGCTTGTACAAGAGAAAGTGAGAAGGTATCTGAAGAAGATGAGGTGGGCATGAGGGTGAGAGAGAGAGTGTGAAATAGAGGGTAGATGATCAATTTTAAAGACAACATAGAAAAAGTGGGGTGGGAAGATACAAAAAGGGATGTGAATAAAAGTAGTTAGTATTGAGAGCCCAAAAGAAGAATAAAAGTGAAAACTCATTGGACCAAAGAAGGGGCCAACCGACACTAAACTAGGCTGAAACACAAAGTTATGGCCCATAAAAATAAAAGTAATAAGACTGAATTATAAATTATAATTTTGGTTCTCCTTAATAATTGATTCATAATTTTCTTTACGATTTTATATTCCAGATAAAATATTTTGAGTTTGAGAAGAAAAGGGATGGCAAAACGGGCTAGGCCCGACGGGCTGACCGTCATAATATGGCGGGGCGGGTTGGTGTTTTCAGCCCGCTTTGGCCCGCCCGCCAACCCGTCGGGCCAACCCGCAGGACGGGGCAGGCCAGCCCGCGACCCGCCTAATTAATAAAAAAATAATTTTTTATTGTAATAAAACTAATTATAAAGATAATATATAAAGTTAAAAATTTTAAAAAGAGAATTAAAAAAGTTTTATTTTCACAGAAAATATTCTCCTTCCCGAAACATAACCTTCTCTCCTATTCTCCTTGTTTATCCTAAGCACTAATTATTTTTATCCTTATTACTTGAATTAAAGGTGTAAGAATTACTCAACCAAGAATAATATGAAGTTTTATCAAATAAAAAAGATATAGGTATTTGAATTTTTCAATATAAAAAATATAAATTTTATAAGTTTAACGTTATTTATATATATATATATATATTTGTTATTATTTATTATTATGTAAATTTTATTATTGTTCTAAATTATAATTTCTTAAAATAATGTATTGATTTATATTATTAAATTGAAATAATATATATATATATATATATATTGAATTATTGACAAACAAATAATAATTTTATTATTAAATTTATTAAAAAAATTATTTTTAAAAAAATTATTTTTTTCTAAATTATAGCGGGTCAGCTCGCAGTCCACTAACCCGCCCTTGGCGGGCCAAAGGCGGGGCGGGCCAAAATGGGGGTTGACCCGTTTTCCCATCCTAAGAAGAATGCCTACACATAAACCAGATTTTTTTTAAATCTTGGAATTTTGATCTGATTTTTATTTTTTACATTTTTTTTCTTTCAGTTTGTACCAATAAAAAAAATAAATATATGAAAAATGAATAGTTTTTAAATTGTTTAATTCAGAAATTAAAATAAAAAAAAGACCTCATTCTCGAATAACAAATTGAAGAACGATGAGAGTTATAATTTGAACAAAGAATAAACATCAATCCTCGAATATTCCTTGTAGCAAAGAAAAATAAATGCTCAAATACTCCCAACCGGAATAATTGGATTTTGTCCAACCTCACCAGACACAAATAGGCGCAGTGGACCAAAGTTAAGCGAGAGAGTACATTTTGTTGTAATTTTTTTGAGAAAACTTTAAGAATATACACTTTTTTTTTTTTTTTTGTATTTTATCCTCTAACTTTTATATATTAAAATTTACAGTGTTCCAATTTTAATTTGTTGTCAAAAGTTTATCTTTTATATAGTTAACTTCTTTCTTACACTTCCTTTCATTTTTAGTTTTATGGACACTTTATGCTTTAGTCTATATGATAATAACTCAGTTTTTTAATGTAGTTGGTGATGCAATCAACCTTTCATGAACTACTTCAGAAAAGTTGAAGTCATATCATCCAATAAATATGCCTCAGAAATCTACGAAGAGAAATTTGTAAAGAAGAGCTACTCATTCATTCTGGCAACACAAAGTTGGAAAAGGTTTACAGAAATGTTTGCTAAGAATCGCATTGACAACCCACTTTTGAAGTACTTCTGGAATTGTAATTCCTAGGAAACACACAAGTTTATTTTATATGGCCAGAAATATGCACTGCATAGGGCATACTAGGAGCCATTGCAGAGGATATTTCTGAACTACATACCCCACTGTTAAATAAGAAGTTTTCAACAAAACCAACTTGGTACTCTTTTTTTGCCTGTTTGTTCAATTTCATTCATTCATTATTATTAACCAAAGATTATTCTTTTAGAAATTATTCTTTTAAATGGTGACATGATGAAGACCTTTTTAGATATCAAACTATAACAAGACATAATTAACAAAATACATTCAATATAAATAAAATATTGAATGTAATTGATAAATTGAGAAACTATAAGAAAAAAGGGACTTTCAAAGGATAAAAAAAAAAAAAAAACTATCACATGGGCAAATGGGCCATTGAAAAATCTACACTGCGATAGTCACATTACTGACTACTATCACCCATTCTCTGAGTTAAATGAAAATACTGTGTTTGTGGTGGTCATATCTACCCTATTGATGCTGCAAGACAATGATGTTTGGTATTAGGTTTGGGATAAATATAAAAATTGAAGTGTAAAATATGTGATATACACTTTTCTGTAAAGGAAAGGAGGCAAAGACCATAGATGTGATATTATTATATTATGCACAAATATCAGTTAAGATCCATCCAAAACATTTGTGAATCTCTCACAGCATAACAAAATGAGATTCAAATATTTAATAAGAGAAATTATGTTGAAAGATTCGTGTAGAAACCAAAACATTATGCATAAATACGTATCCATATTTTGCACGTGAAAATAGATAAAACTAATGTTCCTTAAGAAGGGGCGGATGGGATCTTTAAGTCACTTTTCGTTGCCTCCTATTATTTCTTCCCTTCCCTTTTGGGAATCCCTACACTGACGTCAATAGCTAGCTGGCAAGTGGCACCTGTCGGTGATTCTCTTTCATCTGTCCTTATGTTCTTCCCACTTGCACCCAGCCTTTAACTTCCACTATGTTTTCTACCACTTTCATGTGCTTTTTTTAAAGTGACCCACTTGCATAAGGTTCTCTCACTTTTTGGAATATTATTACATAGATTTTATTTTGCTGTAGCTTTCATTTTTTACCAGGTTTCTGTCAAAACCAGTTTTTTCTTTGTTAAATTATTAATGTGTATTTGGTTCAACAGTGATGTTTCTATCATGAAGGATGTGCTGCAGGTCCCACAGAGAGTTAATAATGTTTCAGACATGCTTATTCTTTTGGGTTGTTTAGTTTCTGTGACCTTTTGTTCTTCTCAACCTTTCAACTTTCTCTGCAGTTCTGGTTTTGTGGTACTAACTTCTTAGTCACTTAAGTTCCTCAGAGGGGCGCGAGTTAACCTTGAATAAGTAAGTGCTTTCTGTTAAGATTGTTTCTGAGTTTGAGGTTTGCCTTGTCAGCTTTTGATGTGGTGGTGTGGCTGTTGAAGTCTTGTTAAAAAGGTGATTCATTTTGCAGTGGCAAGCATGACAAGAGGAAGAGCAGATGTGAACTCAAGAAAAAAATTGGTCATAACTGTTGTGGTTTTGGTGATTCTTGGTGCTTTCTTTTACTTTTATTCTCAGAGTAATGATTCATCGATTGTTGAGTATGGTGATAAATCTTTGAAACACTTTGGTTTGAGAGGGGACAAAGATGAGGGTGAATCTTCCTCCACACTTGTTGGAGGAGAGGACAGTGCTATACCAAAAAGCATTCCAGTGAGTTTATTTAAGATTTTGAACTGAATAAGTTTAATGTTTTCTCTTCACACTACCCTAGAATGCTAGTTTCTACCACTAGGGCACATTCAACTTGTTTTTACTCTCCTATTTACCTCTGTAAGGTCTGTGATGATCGTCTATCAGAGCTTATTCCTTGTCTGGACAGAAACCTCATATACCAAACAAGATTGAAGCTTGATTTATCTGTGATGG
The DNA here is from genome assembly GCA_963425845.1 of Sphenostylis stenocarpa. Taxonomy (NCBI): domain Eukaryota; kingdom Viridiplantae; phylum Streptophyta; class Magnoliopsida; order Fabales; family Fabaceae; genus Sphenostylis; species Sphenostylis stenocarpa. The sequence goes on along the minus strand of OY731398.1, from coordinate 39,389,141 downwards.
AGCATTATGAAAGACACTGCCCAATACCTGAGAGGCGATATAATTGTTTAATTCCTCCTCCTCCAGGGTACAAGGTGATGTTTTACACTCAGTGTTTGGAAAATTTCTTTGCTTAAGCTTTTAGTTTCTCATGTTGATCTTGATAATAGATTCCAATCAAGTGGCCCAAAAGCAGAGATCAGGTGTGGAAGGCAAATATACCTCATACCCATCTTGCAACTGAAAAATCTGACCAGAATTGGATGGTTGTGAAAGGTGAAAAAATAGTTTTTCCTGGTGGAGGAACCCACTTCCATTATGGTGCAGATAAATACATTGCTTCAATTGCTAATGTAAGCTTCAATTGCTAATTTGATGCTTCAATTGTTCTGGATCTCTTAATTTTCAACCAAAATTGGTCTTAGTCCCCATATTTTAAAAACAATGATTTATAATCCTCTATTTTGTGTAATTGGTGGCTTTCATCTTTATTTATGAAACTTAGGATACTAGGGTAAGGGACAAATTCCACCAATTATAAAAAAATAGAGTGACCAAAATTTTTTTTGTTTTTTTTTTCAAAATAGGAACTGAGACTAATTTTGACCGTTGAGAACCTTAAGACTACATTTCACGCACAAAATAAGATTAAAGTTTCTCACCTAATTGAGAATATTTAACACTTAATCCATTCGCAATTTTTTCTCACAGATGCTTAATTTTCCAAACAATAATATAAACAATGAGGGAAGAGTCAGGTCTGTTCTTGATGTTGGCTGTGGAGTTGCTAGCTTTGGAGGATATCTTCTTTCTTCAGATGTGATAGCAATGTCACTGGCTCCAAATGATGTTCATCAAAATCAAATTCAGTTTGCCTTAGAGAGGGGAATTCCAGCATATCTTGGTGTCTTAGGGACCCTAAGGCTCCCTTACCCGAGTAGATCTTTTGAATTGGCTCATTGTTCTCGCTGTAGAATTGATTGGCTCCAAAGAGATGGTATACTTCTCCTTGAGCTGGATAGGTTGCTCAGGGCAGGAGGTTATTTTGCATACTCATCTCCTGAAGCCTATGCACAGGATGAGGAGGATAGGAGAATATGGAGAGAAATGAGTGCTCTTGTGGAGAGAATGTGCTGGAAAATAGCTGCTAAGAGGAATCAGACTGTTATTTGGGTCAAGCCTCTCACAAACAGTTGCTACTTAAAGAGATTGCCTGGTACTCTACCCCCACTCTGCAGATCTGATGATGATCCTGATGCTGTTTCCGGAGTTAAAATGAAAGCTTGCATTTCACGTTATTCTGATCGTGAGTCATACATATTTCCTCTATTTTCTGATTTTTGTTTTCTAGATCATGAGATATATGCTGAAGAAAACATTCTCAGATCATTAGTAGTTCTAAAATATGATCATGCAGTTGTTTTGAATAGTTTACCTTATGAAATTGCTTTTGCTATTTCCATTGTAGATAGGTCCATGTCTCTCTGGGTATGATATATTTGCAAAAGAATGCCTCATTTTTCTATGTTGCTCCAGCAATGACTTTATTAGTTGATAACTCTTGTATGCAATAACAGCATATTCTGCTGTTCTGTGCAGAAATGCACAAGGCAAAAGGAAGTGGTTTGGCTCCTTGGCCAGCTCGATTGACTACTCCACCTCCTCGTCTGGCAGAAATTCAATATTCTACAAAAATGTTTGAGAAGGACATGGTAAGTTAAAATCTTTCTTGTTCACCATTTTAGTATGCTCAATATAATTCTTTCAATGATCAAAAACAAGAGGGAGGGTGTTTAAAACCCAGCACTAGTCAACTCATAGAGATAGATAACTGAGACCACATGCATTACTAGATAAAAAATTGGTGCCTAATTCATTGCCTATTGGAAGACCATCTAAGGATGACACCATATGAACAATTCTTTATATCCATTGAATTTGTGGAAATTTTATGATCTTATTCTCCACTTCTAAGATGATCATGGACACAAAATGTATAAGCTTTGAGGAAGCAAACATTCTAGAACTAATCTAACGTAGTGTAGCTTAATAGGCAGGCTGTATGATAATCTTTCAATGGAAAATGACATGAACAATGAAAGAATGTTGGCCAGTTTCATGAGAGATCCAATTTTCTGCAGGAAGTTTGGCAACAACGAGTTCATAATTACTGGAGCAAGCTAGGCAGTAAGATTAAAGCAGACACAATTCGGAATGTGATGGATATGAAGGCAAATATAGGTTCATTTGGTGCAGCTTTGAAGGACAAAGATGTTTGGGTTATGAATGTGGTGCCAGAAAATGAACCAAAATCTCTCGCCATAATATATGACAGAGGATTGATAGGAGCAGTTCACAACTGGTATGCCTCGTTTCTTTCTTGAAACAACTATCTTACCATGTCATTGATGCACAGTTTCCACTGTCTTTGCTGAGATTACTCATCTTCATTAAGCATTACTATTTTGGCACCATTACTATTTAAGTGATGACATAACAAACATATATCATGACACATCACCGCCTCATCTCCTTTGTCATGTCGTTATTTAAAAATAAGAAGGACCAAAATGATAAAATTCATATATTATAGGAATCATTTAAAATAGGAAAATATTTTTATAAATTAATATTTATTATATTTATGATATTTTTAAAATATTATGTCATTTATACACAATATTTTTAGAATTTTTTTTTAATTTTTTTTAGTTTATAATTAATCTCTCATTGATTAAAAATGTCAATGTTAGCTAAATTCATTTAATGTTTTTTTTGTTTCATAAAATAAATAGTTGCAATTTATAAATTTTCCCATATCATAATCATAGGAATGATGCACATGTTTAAACATAAAAATATTTTTGAAATAATAATATTAAAGAAGATTGATATTAGTTGAACTTTGCTTTTGTTTATATACAATCTATTTAAACTTAAATATAAAAAATAATGATTATAAGAAAATTTCATTTATCTCAATCTTATTTAATGCTATCATGTTAAAAATGTTTTTATGTTTAAATTTGGACATAGTTTTTCATTAGTATGATTGAGAGTAGTTTATATATTGTAGTTCTTTATTTTATGAAATCAAGATGAACACTGAATTAATGTAACTAGCATTAACATTCTTCATCAATATGAAATTAGGTATAAAATAAAACATTTTATAAACTATGTTTTTTATAATAATATAAGATTTCAAAAATATCATAAATATAAGAATTATTAAATTATAGAAATAATTTAATATTAAGTCATTCTTATAATACATTATTTTTTGTCTTTGTAAGTAGAAGTGACGATGTAACATGCAAAATGTCATCTCATTACGTTGAATGGCATCATGTGTCTGATGACTGATATTCTACGTGTCACTTTCTCATTTAAGGTCGACCAAGACAGTAAAATTTTATTTTATAAAGATCTAGATAAAACAAAAGAACAAATCGATAAGATGTATATATTAAAAGGAGAAGTAGAATATTTAAGCCTTTTGCATGTAAATGAGTTCAATAATAAATATCATATACATGAAACTTTTGAAGGAAAAAAAAAAGGGGTTTGTTACTTCCATACTTAATAAATACACAATTTTTTACTATCTACAATAAATAATTTACGATAAATTGTTTTAAAAGAGAATAATGATGGTCTAAAATGTGAAAAATTATTATTCAAATAGTATGAATATGTTGGGGTTAGATTTGACTAAACATCACTCTCTCCAACCACAATCAATGCCATAGAAAAAGCTATGGGTAATCTCCACCCAATAAGAGGGGGTTTATTCTAATGGATAAAGGAAGAAAGAGAAATGATATAAAAATGAAAAAACTTGGTTGAGGAGCCATAACAAGCAGAAGGTAAGCTTGTAGCTGTTCTCCTATAAGAAACCTCTTTTCTCCCAAAAACCCAAGTTTGAGTCACAATGCACGAACACCTTCAATTGGTAAAAAAAATTCTTTTTGCATTAATTCATTTAAGCCACACCAGACACTCCACGCTCAACTATGCCTTTTTTTTCATGTTGAGAAAATTTGAGAATTTAGGTTGCATTTTGGAATTTTCACGCTCAGTCTTAGAAATCCCACGCTCACTCTCTTTCGTGCTCAGCTTCAAAAATTCCTAGACTCAGTCTCAGAAAGTAGACTCTCAGCTTAACTTTAAAAACTCAAAATTTATTTCTACTTGTCATTATCTTTCAGAGGTTTTTTTTATTCCCAATTTCTTTTCTTCTTCCTCTTTTCCTACACAGAGAACAAACATTTACATTATGTTCAAGGAGATAAAACATTAAATGTATTCCTAATTCATAGTTAGATTATCATAATATTTAAACAAAAGAAAGTTTTTAACAAGGAAAATACTAGGATATGTAGGTATGCAAAGCATTTATAACCAACATTAATTCAGTTAATCAAATTTTGACTCAACATGATACGATTAAAGGTTAATTTGTTGAAACATGAATGACTACTAAACGCGTGGAATTCGAAGTAGAAGTACATTTTTTAGCTTATATTAACGATGTTGTGCATATGTATATATAAATGGAACAGGTGTGAAGCTTTTTCGACCTACCCGCGAACGTATGATCTACTCCATGCATGGACTGTATTTTCTGATATTATTAAGAAAGAATGCAGTCCAGAGGATTTGTTAATTGAGATGGATAGAATCCTGAGGCCGAAGGGTTTCATCATTGTCCATGATAAGCGTTCAGTGGTGGAGTATGTAAAGAAATACGTGCCAGCATTACACTGGGAAGTTGTGACCATATATGACGTAGATCAAGGTAAAGATAATGATGATGATGATCATGCAGTGGTTATAATTCAAAAGAAGATATGGCTCACAAGTGATAGCATTCAGGTTTCAGAATAGTATCATAACATTCACTCTCCAAGTTACCAATGTTAGGTGTAAGATGGCCAAATCCAAGTTACCAATGTTAGGTGTAAGATGGCCAAATTGATTTCTATAGCTCGATTCCTCAGGCCTAAGCTTTCAGTGTAGTTCTCTTCACTACAGACGTAAGTCACAGTGAAAGCTCACCCAAATCATCTTATCTTTTTATTTGGATTTGCTTATGAAATTTTGGACGCTTCAACATTTATATGCACTCCCAAGAGAGATGCTAATTTTTCAATTAATTTTTACATATTACTAGATCCTTTAGTTTTTGTTTTACAATTTTCTTCTGTTTTGGAATTACGTTTCTCTTTGGCCACCTAGTTATCTCGTTTCTCATAGCCCAGCAGTTTGTTAACCTAGCTGCTCCAAAATGGGTACTATTTTGGCATGGCAGGACTCTGAAAAACATGCATTATATGGAGCTGAGTCCTGTCATAACTTGGGTTGTTATTTAAAGGAAAAACAGTGCTTTGCTCAAACAATAGAGCACAAACCTCAAGTCAAGATGACTGACAGTACTCCTTAAATTGAATACTGTTTATGTTCCAGTGAGGATTTGTTGGTTTCAGACTCTGTTCCTCAATTGTCCCAACATGATCAGTTTATAACTAATATACCATTCATAAGCCTATGCAAACTCCATGGCTTAAAAATCACACTCGACCAAGAAAAGAATGACTACTATTATTATTAACACTTCTTTTGGTGAGTTCAGACCATTATGTAAGTAACATTACAATAACGGGGGTTTTGGAACTTTCGACCCACGAGTTTTCCTTTGAGTTTTTTTTTTTGGTGATCTTTCTAAAGCCATAAGAAGAAAAATAAGTAAAACGAAAGTATCAATATTATGTAGGAATACTTGCGAACATTTAAAGCCTAAATGGAAAAGCATGCTGCAGTTAAGTAATCAATTAGCATCTCGATCACTTTGATGGGAACTTGAGAACTTAACGCAGTTGAGTAATTTCTGATCACTTCTCTAATGTTTCTTTTGGGCTGCAATTGTTGGATGAGAGTAGTTGCCGTAAAATTTTGCTTGTGAGTTTAGAAATTTACAATTTAATTATGTTTTCCTTTTCATTAGGGAAAGGAAACATAATAAGCTGATCAAAATTTGCATTCAAGTCAGTGACAGTTTTAGTTTATTCGCTTTTATTATCTAAGCTAAATCGAATCACTGATTTTGATGAAGCGGCTCTTAAGTGCTTATTCTCATGATGCTATGTTTAATCTCAGAAACTAAATAAAATCACATAATTTAATCTCCCAAAGATATTTGCATCAATCATGACCCCGTTCCACTAGTTATTCAGTATTTAATACTTAGAGACAAACATTCTTTATAGCTAAACATTTTTTCGGGTCTGGGGGGTGTAGGAAGGGAATTTGGGATGGCATATATTCTTCATTATAGATGGATGCATGTTCCTGCTGCCTGTGCTACTTGAGCTACGCTGGATGGATTTTATCATAGCCAACGTAAAAGAACCAAAGAGACATCTTAACACAAAATCACGTCATAGCATTTGCACGATCCAACCACATGTTCATTTAGGGATCTAAGCCAGATCTATATCCATTTGCAGAAACTGTCCATCCCTTACAATTCGCTGAAACTTGTAGACAATAAACAATAATCCTCGAAACTACTAGACTTGACACATGTGGACCATGATAACATATGATGTTTGGGGGTAAAAAGAACTGTGAACCGTAATGTCAATGAGAGGTATATGCAAGAACATACGTGGAGTCGATGACTTTCATCAGGACAAGGCAATATCAAGATAAAACTTTTTCTCTTTTCATAAAATTGAGCTCTAAATTTTTTACGAATTAGTACAACAAAGTCCTACAAAATTGGATTAGTACCATATCATAAGGAAAACACAAAATCATGTCATGTCTTTATAAATAGATAACCTTCCTTTGACTCATGCAGACTTCAACTTGGATGAAGTTGAAGCGAGATAGGATAGAATTCTGTGTCCCACGAACATCAGAAAAACTCCCAAAAATCCTACGGCTTTGAGTGTAGTGAACAAGTCCAACTGCATATGAACAAAAAATATCAGCGGACAAGCATTTCATATAGAAAAAAGGTCGAATAAACTGACAATATTACCCCACCAGAAGAGAGAAAGAACATTGTTCCACCGAAACCCAATATGTATAATTCTTACCACCTCTGCTAGTTAAGCATTTTATTTAATCATTACCAAAATTTACAGGAGACTGTGCTTCTCATTTATTATGATCACCATACTTTATTTGGACAAATAAATATTACCACACAAGAAATTGACAGAAACATGTTGAATAGAATATAAGCAGGTATACCTTCAACCAGAAAAGTACATAGAGCAGTAGGACTGCAGCAATGCCAAGCTGAAATAGGATGGCATATGTAGCAGGTACTGCTGAAGACGGAAAATTTTTCAAGTTCACCCCCAAGCGTAACAACTGTAAATGATATAAAAGAGAATGACAAATGTTATTTGACATAAGGAAGACAGACCAAATCATAAGAAAAACATAATGTAGGTAAACCAATACAAGTAACTTCATAATTGCAAAAACATTGAAGGAAGGTGTCAAGACAATCATCTTTGCATACACTTCTCTCCTACCCTCCTACGCATAAGTGAAGAAAATATTGCCTATATGTTTACACATAAAATTCAAAGCCTTTTATACTGAAAATGTACAACTTGAACATTTAGCAATATCTACCAAAAGCCATCACACCAGAGGCCCAATTTCTTGCAGATAGCTTTATATCTTACGAGCTTAAAGCAATCTTTGACACATTAAATCTTGAACCTTTACAAACACTATCTTTCATAAGACATGTTTCCAAGAAATACTGCTCCATATTTAAAATATGATTTTTGGTGTTCTAAGCAGACTAGACCCCTTGCTCTCATTTTAAACCATATTTTAACATGGGAGCGAGTGACTTGTTTGAAAGGTGATGAGAGAAACAAACAGTTAAATGCAGGAGTAGGTTATCAACTTCGAGTCCACCAAAATGAGGTTTTATGTCCAAAATATACAGGAGAGGAATAGGCATCTCGCTGCTATAAAGAAAGCAAGAAAACAGTGGGCCATTTACAGTCTTCAGATTTTATCCCAAAATTTCAAAAATGTCGTATTTGTTAGAAATATGATAATCATTCATGTGTAGAAGCTTAAATTTTTGGAACCATTGGTTTATCATGTGGTAACAAAACCTTTATGACCAAGTGGTTTGAGTTCGATTCATGCCACCCTTATTCTTCTAGTTAAAGACAGGATTAACTTCAGCACAACCTTGGTGCGTCTGTGCACTGTCCATATGTCAATCACAAAGAGCTATTGGATGAGGAATCATGTTAGAAATATATATAAAAACCATTGATGTATCTTTTGCAAACAGCTTATGCCTTTGAATGGTTGGCTTATGATAGCAAATAATTCAATATATTTTTTGATAAAATTCATTCAAATGCTAGCTAACTAATAAAGAACAGTCACGTAAGTAAATTTAAAGTAACAATAAATTATCATTTCTAGATAACGTCACTGCAGCTTCTTTTTCCACTAATCTTATTTTTCACGTTATCTACACTGCCTTTTCTCTTTAAGGCATCAAAAAACGTGTACCAGTTTCAAGGAAGGATTATTCACAAGACTTACCCCAACTAAAAAGCCAATAAATGGCAGAAGAGTCAAACTCAAGAAAGTAAGAGAGAGGTTCTGGGGTGGTCGTTTTTCAGGCGTCCTGAATATGTGGGCTATCTCAGCTTTGGGACCATATCTTGAGTAAGGATCAACAGGGAGTGGAGGAAGACGGGCTGCCTTCTCAGGTGCTTCTGGAAGATCTAAATCAACATGACCAAGCGGCAGCAAGAAAGAGTTCTCCTGAAACCACAATTTTTTGTTTAGATTGCCTATTGAATCATGCATCATGGAGTAAGGGGAAATCAAGTAAATCAAATATCGCAACATACCATGACAGCATCTCCAACTGTCAGCTCAATGTCATATCTGCCCGAGAGATAATAAAATTTCTCCACTAAACCAAGAAAATCCTAAGAGCCAAAATTACAAGAATATGAGCAAAACAATAACAGTTATAATTCAAAGACAATTACAGCTCAAACAAAATTACAAGCTTTTCAATCCCAGTCCAGCTCAAAAGCAGTTACGGAAGGTCAAATATTGAGCATAGTTTCAAGATGTTAGATAAATAACCCCTCCCTTTCAAGTAGTTAAGAGTATAATTTATCAAAAGCAGCATGTGATTTCTAATGTTGAAAATTATATGCAAGTCATGCACTTAAGACAAAATATTTATTGAACCTTGGCAAATTATAACAAACATAATGAGGACTCAAGAAGAGCATTTGAATGTAGATAATGAAATATTTAATAAAGATACTTAACAAGAATAATCTCAAACTTCTTGCCAGTATTTCCAACCACAAAGATGTGTTCATGCTTTGTCTCATGCTTTAACTTGAAAAATGCCTGCAGAAGAACAATTCTTCAATAAACAGAGCATTGAAATGGCATTCATTTAGAAGGTGTTAAAAGACCTGCAGACCTGATGAGGCTTAAAAGCATGACCATTAGGTGTTGTCAATTCGAAAGATAAGCGCAACTTTTGCAAGTGGTTAGCTGAGAGTTCAACAACAACATTTCCAGCCAAATCTATCCTGGATAGCAAAATGACAATTGAAAAATGGAGAAATGAAAATATGCAAAAGAGTTACTAACAGTTAAATACATTATTCAAGATTTAAATGCATATTTACTAAGTTCATACATTAACAACAATATAAAATGACAAGCATTAGACAGTTAGATGTGCTAATCAGTAATTAGGCAGACAGATTCGAAATATAACTGCAGAGAACTTTTTAACCAGAAATAAAAGCATACTTTTTCTGGGTTTCAACACTTCCAAGATCACTGTCAAGAACTGCAATTTCTGCATTCCTGACGTTGATAATGCCAGTGACATATATTGGTACATGAATTTGACCTCCAGTAGCATAAACTTTCTCACCAGCAGAATCGTGAAGTACAATCTACAAAACAAGCTTGAAATAGTTGACAGGCTAATACAAATACACCTGATGCAACTGAAAGGGAAAATATTCACTAAAAAAGCAGGTACCTCAAAAACAAACACATAAGTTCCCACATCCACATTATCTGGGAAAATTTCCAAGACATGAATTCCATTATTTTTATCATATTGGAGCTCCTGTATCATCAAACATCAGCAATGTTTCAAACAACAGAAAGTAGAACCTACCAGAGATATGAAATAATCCAAGATATATCACTATGGGGGGGGGGGAGATAATTATCAAGCCATGTTCCTCAAAATAAACTACTGAGAATCATCTCACCTTGCTCTCAATAATAGCTGAATCTTTAGCATCAGAGCGGAAAGCTTGGACAAGCTTAACTGTTAAAGGTGGTGCAGCTGAACCAAGTACTGTATTCACCCTAACCTGGTTATTTTTGAAACAGAAATTATCATGTTTTCCCAAGAGTAATTGTAAGTGAGAACCATAAAAACTGCACAATTATGATTGATACCTAATTAACACAAACAAAAGATGCATAGATGTTACTGTAGGAGTACCTCATGTAAATGAATCAACAAGGAATAAATGAGGAAAAGTAGAAATGGAAGAACTCGTTAAGCTCCATGAAAGAATAAAAGGAAATGGGACAAAGGAGAGCAAAATATGAAGCAATTTTAGAAAAATATTGGAAATGAGAGAACTAATAATAACAAATAATATTCTATGGCAACAACAGAAACCTAATCAAAACTAAGAGCTATATTAGTAATTGTTTTGGTATCACTGGATTTTGACAGGAGGTGCAAAAAATGTGCTCGTGAAGGATGGTTCAGGCCAAAGTTGGATAAAAGTCAAAGGACTACAGAATATTTTCTACTCTTCTTTGTTATAAAGGAAGCACAAATTCTGTAAGGTGTTCAGAAAGCCAGTGTCCACACAATCAACCAATCAGATATATAATATACGTGGGAATGGGATTGCTGTTTCTTTCTCTTTGGCACCTAAATTCTATATCACAATTAGTATTTCCCAATTCGTAAGTTCTAATAATTTCAATACTACCAAAATTAAGAATTTAAAGATGTTAAGTTCATTGAATACCTTGAGCTGATCTTTTCTGGATAATGAATAAACTGTTTCAGGAAGTGATAGTACCAATGGGATGGAAATCCTACACCACAAGAAGAAATCCAAGGTACAAAATGCTACCGAATATCATGAAGAGATCAATGAATCAGAAAGAAAAGAAAAAGAAAATAGAGATATCACTATAAAGGTGTTTTCAATAATAGATTGTTCCCAGAAATGCACTTGCTTGCTGTTCTCTAGAAGAGCTAATGATTCAACTTGATCGAAGAAGTCCTTGGCATCACCTGGGATTCCAATGCCTAGGAAAAATTTTGCTAAACCCAACACTTTATCCCCTGGAAGCTGGAAATGCAAAGCCATAACATTAATATAAAATTCTAACAGGATAAAAAATTATAGTATAGTCTCTTACACTCCACATACATTTACTTTTCCAGAAATTACAGCAGCAGATGCTGTAACCCCACGAACAACAGATGAAGTTGTGGAAAGAGAACCATGATGCTCTCGTCCACCAACAAATTTTTCATCAAAATAGAAGGTTCCATCGTCTGAAAATGAGATAATATGTTCATCTTAGGCCAGCAGGTTGAGGAATGTGGTATAAAGGAACAACATAACCATTTAATGCAGTAACAAACAAGTAGTGTCTATTTGGATGAATTGAAGTTATAAGGAATTTGAATTTCAACTTAAATTATGGAACAATTGAAATTGGTATAGAATCATGAAGTTACTATTTGGGTTGCAAAGAATTAGGATATATTATTTGAACTCCAAATCTATTATTTGAATGTATAACCTAGAATTTAAAAATAACATAATATAAATCTTATTTATTTAACATATAATAATCAAATATTTAAAAATTAATAATATTATAAAATAACAGTTTCAAATTACAAAAAAAAAAAAAAGTTTCCAGTATTTATAATATCTTATAATGTTAAAACCTAATAAGTAGGTCTTACATTCACATCTACTTCTGTAAAATCTAGATCTGATTTTTATCTTTCAAACTTACCTTAATGCCATTAACATAACATTATTGTATTACAAAATAAAAAAGAAGTGTGAGGAACATCTTTTGTTTTTGGGTTAAGCAATTTTAATTTCTAGATATGGAATTGACAATTTTTAAGGTCTTGACTAAGAAATGGAATGATCTTCCACTAGTTATTTTGTAATTTTCCAAATTCAGAAAAGTAAAAGAACCAAAAGAAAAAAAGCAACACAGCATAAAATGCAACAACATTGCAGGATACATATCTACCATCTATCAAAAAACAAACTCCTTTAAAGGTAAAGACATGGCTGCTACAGGCATCCATCCTAGGGAAATCTAATTTCAGACATGAATATTAAGCCTTATTTTGAAATTTGAATGAGATTAAAAGCAAAGGTACTCATACCATATTTCTCAATGCTGTCAAAAAGCTTCAGTATATCATTTTTCACTGTATTCACCTGAAAAATTAGGAACGACATAAGATATCAATAGAAGTGTCAGGATGCCCAGGATAAGGTATGGTCCCAAGATGCACCATAAACAACAAAGGCACGTAAAATAATATTGAAACAGACAATATGTCTAAAAAATGCAAAACTGGTAAGTTTAACCTTAGATTCAATATTCATCTCAAAAAAAGGCTAAACTTTCAGTTTTTGAATAGATTTTTATCATTTTGCTCACCATTTAAATTCATTTTCATTTATCAGTTCCCTGCTGGTATTTAACTTTTAGAAATTTAGTTTACAAATGTTCTAACGAAACTTTCTCGACATAAATTTTATTTGGCATAATGCATATACTTTCCACCCATATTAATTTTAGAACTTAAACACAATATGAATCTTTTCAACTAAGCAAGGTTTAAAGTTTAAAATACGGAAGGATGCTGAAGTAAGTAAAGCAACCAACTTAAGACAGACTTTACCCCAGACTGATCAATTTCAGAAGATGCTAACGAGATCACTCCAGCCAGTGCTTCAAGCGCTAACCCTGTGAAATATATGAATAGCTTAAGTTGTCATTATATATACACAGCAATATTTCCAACAATTCCATAATGCTAGCTTCAACGCAGATTGCAGAAAACTTAAAATATGAATGTATTTCCATACAAATCATTACCAGCAGCATAGGTACTAGATTCGGGATTATCAGAACTATAGCGCCATCTCCCATCACTTTGGCTCAGAGTCTGCCAATAATGCACGATATGAAATAACATTACACGTCATGATCTATGAATTGCAATTGCAACAACAAAAACATACTTAAGTTGCAATAATGCATGAAATAACAGGGGCAAGATCCTATCAGTATGATAGATGAGACCAGAATGGTACCCACCGAGAAACAAAATAAATTCCCACTTCACTGAATACCCAAGACAATAAAAAAACGGACCTTGATTGAATGGAAGGTTCCATCGGCATCACTAAGAAGCACATCAACATCAGAAGCCTGATCCTGTATTTATATATAGAAGGAAACGATCAAATCCAGGAACAAACCATAATGAAACATATTATCCCAATGCAGTTTGCAAGTCACAATAAAAAAGACTTAGTCCTTGAAAGAGACACATTGCCGCTATTTAAAATAACATAACATGAAAATTTTGGCATATTAGAAGGACCTGAAGAATATCTTTTACACATCCATAAGATTAGCAGGATGACTCGGATGGGAACTAAAGCCTCTCCAGAGTATTCTAATAAAACCTCACATAACAACCCACTGGTTTACCACCTGCCATGTAGGGTAAAGTCTAGCGAATTACCTTTATAAGAACTAAACTTCCTATTGAATAGTACATGTCAACCAAAGTGCTCGCATCATTAACAGTGGCTTTAAGTCTCGCAACAACATCCTTTACAAGATAAACAAATTGAAGCATCAGCTTTCATACTTGCAATTTAACCACACAATATAAATTTCATAAGCCATGACATTCAAGCTGCAACCTAATCATTAAAAGATACTCATAGCACCAAATTACCTTTAAAACATCCACATTAACCTTGCACTTTAATATGCCATTAACCTTCAATGCATAGAACAAATCCTTCTTAGGGGATGACGACCCAAGATTTTCCACTACTTTCGAGCAAGTGGTGGCGCTCACATCAGGCTTATTTCCAATTGCAAGAATCTCAAAAACTCTCAAGGCCTCATAGGCCTCTTCTAAACTGATAAGAAATAAGAGAATAAAGTAAGTTGTCTAAAGTTTCAGAACGATACAAACCTAACATATAAATTCATGACATAAAACAGGATATTCACAACAGAGCTATAACAATTTTCTAATGTCTTCGGATGTCCTTGGATCTCAATGTTGCATTTGTTACAAACATACTAGACAACAAAAATGACATTAAACTAGCTAATGCACGATTTTCGAAACAAAAATATAGTTAAATGGCGGAAGGGTCAGAGTGCAATGCTCATCATAGTTTGTATCAAGGTTTTAACTAGCGATCCGGTCACAGTTCATTGCTCTGCGATGGAGGTGACCCCAAAAAACCTTATGTTGGGGCCAAAATTCCGGTCGGGTACATTTTTTTAAACCTTGGTTTGGCTTTACGATACTCTACTTCGACAAATTCTTCACAAATTACTCCAATTCACGAAATTAAATAACGACGAAACCAGCTACTCTGACGAGGCTTCAAACAAAAGGATCCATTCACTACATACCAGAATTAAGCTAAGCATATACCAAACTAAACAATACGCAAGAAACAGAGCTAGATAGAGTTCAATTGACCTTGAAAATGATCCATCGAAGAGCTCCGACGCGGCGGAACGGTGAGCATCCGAGACGGGGCCAGTAATCGTTGCGGCTCCGCAGATCGAAGCAGCGAAAAGCAGCGCCAGTAATCCTCCTAGGTTTCTGGCCATTCCTGGACCGATGAATCTAAGAATTTCAAAACAAAGCGAATCGCATTTACAGTTTGGAAGTGGATCGACGAATATTAGGTTTTTGAGATCGAGAAGATGAGAATTAGGATACCGGAAGCAGCAGGAAGATGAGAAGGAAGGAATGCACTTGGCAGCGACGACTTCGACTTCAACTGAGGAGTGTTCCTTTCGAGTGCAACTGAACTAGGAGTCGTCGTCGTCTTTGGTCGTGGCATTAAATTTTATTTCCAATATTGTCCCTGAACCACGTTTTAAGTACTCTTTGCAATAAGAAAAGAACAATGTTAAAATGTGTATTTTTTTATTAAAATATATATAATAAAATTTATGTATTGTTATAGAAAACGTCTCAAAGCTGAGATATTTAACATGAGTTATTTTATTACATTATATCAATTGAATTTATAAATCCAAAAATCCTTAATTTAAATTTCTGAACAAATATTGAGTCTTATTACTAGTTTTAATTTCTGAATAGATATTGAATCTTATTACCAATATAATTGAGAGCGGATATTGTATGTTAAGATAATTAGAAATTGGATCTTACAGGTCAAGATATTTAGACACTGATCTAAAACTTAAGAAATTAAACTCATCAAAATATTCAAAATTTGACAAATTCATCAACCAATACATAGTCCCCAATCTAGAGGGGATTGAGAGACTATAAGGTAGAGTTTGAAGGTGTTCAACCCATCCAAATCAGTGGAAGAGAATTATTGATTTTCCAATGTATGTGTAATATTTTAAAGTTTCCTACTTTCAACATAATTTTTAAATTTATTGCATACAACATATATATATATATATATATATATATATATATATATATATATATATATATATATATATATATATATATATATAACATTATGAAAATTAAACATGTTTTTTTTATCCTCCATCGATCTTAGACAGTAATAAGTACTTGAGTTATATGTGTTACATTATTAATAAAAGTTAAGAGTAATGATTGAAAAATGGTGGATTTAAAAAAAAAATATTTGTGTTACATTATTTAATATGAAAAAAACCATTTAATCAAATTTCAATTAGTACGATAATATGAAGATTTTTTTAACTATCTTAACATTTCATAATCTTGAAACATTACATATCATTTATAATAATCTACCAATTATCTTTTAGAAAAAGAAAAAAAAACTCATAATAATATATTTAAATATCTCTTTAGTTTAAGGGGAATCTTTTCTCAATTTTAAAGTTTCATTTATTTGATTGTTATATGTTTTTTATAAAAAGAAATACACAAATAATCTCTTGATAAAAAAATTAAATATTAGTAAGAAAGATAAAGTAAAGAAAAAATACATGTTACAAATATCAGTAAAACTTAGTGATGCTTAATTATATAAGTTAATATAAGTAAAATTTAGTGGTGCTTATAGTTATATAAACTAATTATAAAATATACGTGGAAAGTTAGGATTAACAAGTTTATATATACCATAGGATTTTAACCATGAAGGTCGAAAAATTAAATATAATAAGTGAATTTAGAGATTTAAAAAGTTTTGAATGAGATATGTATATAATAGAGGGATGATAAATGGACAACGATTCTAAAACAAAATATCCAATAGATAACTCTCTACTAAATAGATTAATTAAAAAATCATATTATATTATTAAATTAAATTCTCTAATAGTTGTTTCTATTAAAAAGAAAAAGTGAATCAATATTTTTTCATGATATATGAAACGGAAAAACTGAGGCTTTTTTTCATAAATAATACTCTTTTTTAAAATATTTTCCAAAATAGCACATCCTGGAACATTATTTACGAAACTAGGACGGTTTATTGTTCACGTATTAAAATAATCGATTATTCACTAGTGGAAAAATAGCTTTCTATGACGGGTTTTTATCACGGTCGTAATCCACCCGTCATAGTATGTGGCGCAGTGGCAATTTTGTAATAAAATCATAAACTTTCTATGTCGGGTAAGTTTTAACCGACATAGTAAGTGGAAAGGTCACTTTCTATGTCGGTAAAATTTACCCGACATAGAAAGTGAACTTTCTATGTCGGTAAAATTTACCGACATAGAAAGTGAACTTTCTATGTCGGTTATAATTTACCCGACATAGAAAGTACTTTTATGTCGGTTAAATTTTTAACCGACATAAAAGTACTTTCTATGTCGGTTGAAATTTAACCGACATAGAAAGTGTATATTAAATAAAAAAAATTAAATATATAAGTATATAAATATTTATATATCAAAATATATAAATATATTTGTATTTATATATTTTGTATATAAATATAATTTATTTGTAAGTTATGTATCAGAAATTCGTAGTAGTTTAGTGGTTGGAGTATCGGTCTCCAACTCTAAGGTACTTGGGTTCGAATCTTGTTAGACACAAATCTCTTAAACAGATAATAAATCCTACCAGTGACAATTTTCGTAAAAAGTCCATTACTTTCTATGTCGGTTCATTACAACCGACATAAAAAGTCATACTTTCTATGACGGTTCATCACAACCGACGTAAAAAGTCATACTTTCTATGACCCTTGTATCTATGTCGCCTCTTTAACCGACATAAAAAGCCTTTTTTGCACTAGTGATTTCATATTATGATCGATTACTTCGCGCAGTCAATTCTCGCTCACGCGAAGACACCCTTCGCTTGAGCGAGGAAATCTGTAACAAAGGGTAATCTCCGGTCAATTTTCGCTCAAGCGACGGGTATTTTCGCTTGACCGAGAAGTGATTAAAGTATGTGGTGACCAAAGTTGCGTTATCTGGCTAACTGCGGCGGACGTTTAGCCCTTGGTCAATTCTCGCTCAAGCGATAAACTACTTCGCGCGAGCGAGAATTGATTGGGTAACTGCGATGGACCGTGGTCAATACTCGCTCAAGCGACATATCTATCGCTTGAGCGAATAAATTTATAATCGATTATAATGTGAACTAATCGATCATAATTTTAAAATAATCGACATATAATAGCGGTTCCACGTTAACCGCTATCTAAAATATACTGTTAATAGCGGTTATTTCTGCAACCGCTATCTAAAATTTCAGGTCAATTATCGCTCAAGCGATGGGTACTTTCGCTTGAGCGAGAAGTTATTGAAATATGTGGTGACCCAAGTTGCATTTTGTGGCTAACTGCGTTCGACGTTTAGCTATGGTCAATTATCGCTCAAGCGAGAGACCCATCGCGTGAGCGAGGAAACCTGTAACTATTTACAATGCTGAGTCACCCACCCAAGTCAGGATTCCCATGTCTTTCTGATGCACACAAGTAAAGAATCCAATGCTGAGTTACCCACCTTAGTTAGGATTCCAATCTTGGATTCCCTGCATTGGGTTAGACAAAAGCAGAAGAATCCAAACATATTTAAAGAGATGTTGACCCACCCATTTTGCTTGGGTTTTGTGTGCGTCACAAACCATGTGAGGGAGCATTGGATTCAGACTAATGGACTTCATTATAAATAGACCACTTTCATTCTTTGAAGTTCTCACATTGCACATTCTTAAATCTCTGAAGCTATTTGCATTATTTCTTCTTCTTACCTTTAGTCTTCTTTGTGCTCCACACTCCTAAAATGGGTGTAGTGTCTACTATTGTCCACTATGATGGTTTCATGAACCCATGTCCCATGGAGGGAGTTACCTTTAATATTGGGACAACAAAACTTGTTCCTTTAGAGAGAGGAATTTCTCTACAAAGGTTGAAGAAGTAGATCCACAAGAAATTGGAGAAAGAACCCCACGAAGTTGATCTACAAATGTCTCAATGTATGAAACTTAGGAGTTTTCAATTAATTGAAAGTGATGAAGATCTTATTGAATCATTTGATAAAACGAAGATCTTGTGGGTTTGATGAGTTTTGTGAAAAGTTTTGAAGAAACTCATTCTGCAGGAGCTGCATAATCAAGCGAAGAAACTCCGCTTAAGCGGAGAACACATAAGATAGCGGTTCTATACCTAACCACTATTAAAAATACATTTTAGATAGCGGTTAACTTGGAACCACTATCATATGTGACACAAATATAATTGGACCCTGGTCATTTTTTGCTCACGCGAGACATCCATCGTTTGAGCGAAACAATTTATAATCGATTATAATGTGAACTAATCGATTATAATTTTAAAATAATCGAACATATAATAGCGGTTCCACTTTAATTGCTATTGAAAATTTACTTTTAATAGCGGTTGGTTCTAAAACCGCTATCTAAAATCTCGGGTCAATTATCGCTCAAGCGACGGATACTTTCGCTTGAGCGAGAAGTGGTTGAAATATGTGGTGACCCAAGTTGTTCAGTGCTTCTTGAAAACGATTCATCTTGCTTCAGTGGTGACCCAAGAAATTTTAGTGCGTCATTTACTTTTTCAATTTTGCACAAGGCACTGATCAGAATATTGCAAGTGATAATGGTTGGAAAAATCCCTTTCCCAAGCATTTCTTCAAACAATCCCAATCCTTTTTCAATTGCACCAGTTTTACAGAGAACTTTAATAAGTCCATTATATGTAATATTGTCTAGAGGACACCCTCTAAATAGCATTTCATCGACAAGCTTAAATGCTTGATGAACTGAATCTCTCATAAGAAATGCATTGATCAACGTATTGTATGTTACTGTGTTAGCAATAACACCCTCCAAAAACATGTCATGATAGAAACTCAAGGCCTGGTCCATTTTGTCATTGCACAGCCCATTTATTAAAGAATTGAATGTATAAATGTCAGGTTTACATCCTTTGCTTGACATTTCGCGAAACAGTTGTAAAGCCTCTTCAATCTTCCCATCTTTGGACAGTGCACAAATCAAGCAATTGTACCCCACTGTAGTGAGACTTAGACCCTTGGCTGACATGCTATTCATAATTTCAGCCACTTCCTCTAATCTGCCTTGCTTGCAGAAACCATTTATCAATATGGTGTACGTGATCACATTGGGCTCGAAGCCTTTTGCTACCACCTCGAGATAAAAATTCAAGGGCAGAAACCAAATAACCTTTCTTGCAAAGTCCATCAATCATTATGTTAAACGTGTAGGCATCGGGCTCATAACCTGCGAGTTACCATGCTTCGTTGTACGGAAGATCCTTCGCTTCTTCAAACCTTCCACTAGCAACATATCCATTGATTAATGTATTATAGAGCACAGTATTGGGACTGGGAATTTTGTTCAGCAAGGTCCTTGCTACATCAACTTGCCCCATTCTGCATAACCCATGCATTAAATATCCATAAGTCAGAGCATCGGCGCTGAAACTGTTGGTATTTTGAAGGGTTATGTGTATATGTATTTCTGATATATCATGTGTGTATCTTTTTATTCATGTACTCTATGTATATATAGAGTAAAAATATTACAAAATATTAAATATTCATAATATCTCAATCATAACTGCCTAAATCAGAATAATAACCTAATGTCTTTTTACCTTCTCTCTTAAAAGATAATAAAATCTCTTAATACCCAATTTAAATAAAAGATAATAAAGTAATATTCCCAACATTCCTCCTTACTTTAATATCTATTTATTTGAATTTGATATATTTTTTCCTCCTTTTTTGTTTATACTTCTTGTTATCTTCTTTCTTGTATGAGATCACATCTTCATTCTTTACTTTCTTCATCAACATATTTCTTCCTTTATCAACTTCATCTCCTTTGTTTCTTTCAAACTTCATGGTAGTATTGTTGACTCTTTGATGGACGTTGAAAACGGTTTCTTCATCTACATCTTTATTTTCCTCCTTAACATCAAGTTTCTTCAAGAAATCTTCTTCATGCTTTTTCTTTGACTTTTCTTGTATATCTTCGTTTGTAATCAACTCTTCTTTCATCAAATCTAAAGTGAAACTTTGTCCTTTCATGTGAACTTTGAATATTTCCAAGTTATTTGTATCTCTAATCACACAAACTTTGTGTTCAAAAGACACCTTATAACTTTTCTCCAATAATTGAGTAACACTTAACAAATTATGATTAATATCAGGAACATATAAAACATCAAAAATTAATTTGGTACCCGAATGACTTTTAACTACAATTGTTTATGTACCTTTCACATCCATTTGTTCTCCATTACCAATTCTCACTTTAGAAATATGTGATTCGTTGAGCTCTTTGAAAAGTTTTCGATCATGAGTCATGTGGTTTGTACAACCACTGTCTATTAGCCAACCTGTGGATTTATTGATTGTAGAGCATGTTGATGCAAGGAGAAGTACCTCTTCTTTTCTATCCTCTATAAATTGAACTACTTCCTCTAGTTGTGATTTGCATATCTTTTCTATATGTCCCAATTGACCACATTTGTGACATTTCACATCAGGTCTCCACCAACACTTGTTGGGTGTGTGATTATTTTTCTTGCAATAAGGACAAACAGAAAATACTTGTGATGTTGTACCTTTGTTGTTTTTGGCTTGGACAGAACCTCCATCATGATATAATAAAGAACCTTCATTAGCAACATGATTTCCTCTCATCAATCTTCGTTGCTCTTGCGCTTCTAGGGACCCAACAAGTTCTTCAAGGGTGAGCGTTGACAGATCCTTGGACTCCTCTATTGCGCACACAATGTTCTCAAAATCATCTGTTAATGATCTTAAAATTTTTTCAATAACTCGGTTTGATGAAAGACTCTCACCATTCTGATTCAGCTTGTTCACCACGGTCTCCACCCGAGTAATGAACTCGGATACGCTTTCAAACTTTTTCATCCTCATGTTTTCAAGATCGCCCCTAAGGGTTTGAAGTCGAACTTGTTTCACCCTTTCATTTCCTTTGTTTGCTTTTTCAAGTGTATCCCATGCTACTTTGGAGGATTTTTCGTTAGCTATCTTCTCAAAACCAGATTCGTCGACGGCTCGGTATAGTAGATACAAAGTTGTCTTGTCTTTAGCTCGAACGGTCTTCAATGCGTTCAACTGGGCATTTGAATACCCATCTGTGTTCGCTGGTTCCTCATACCCATTCTCGACCACATCCCAGTTATCTTGGGATCCGAGAAGAGCCTTTATTTGTACCTTCCAATTGTCATAATTGGCGCCTTTCGTCAACTTGGGTAGCGGGATGCCATTGGTTATACCTGTCATTTCCTCTCAAGTGTTTGCACTCAACTCACACACCTCACAAAGTTATGAGTTGCTCTTCTCTCTTTCTCAGACGCTCACCTCACACACAAGCTCTGATGCCAATTTGTTGGTATTTTGAAGGGTTATGTGTATATGTATTTCTGATATATCATGTGTGTATCTTTTTATTCATGTACTCTATGTATATATAGAGTAAAAATATTACAAAATATTAAATATTCATAATATCTCAATCATAACTGCCTAAATCAGAATAATAACCTAATGTCTTTTTACCTTCTCTCTTAAAAGATAATAAAATCTCTTAATACCCAATTTAAATAAAAGATAATAAAGTAATATTCCCAACAGAAACCACGAAGGAGAATTCGGTCAAGCAACTTCACTGCATTATGTGGCCAACTGCGTTGGACGTTTAGCCTGTGGTCACTTCTTCGCTTGAGCGAGAATTGACCCGAGATTTTACATAGCGGTTCTATAATTCACCGCTATTAAAAGTATATTTTATATAACGTCTACCGTGGAACCACTATTATATGTATACTTTTTAGAGCGTTAAAATATTAACCGCTCTTAAAAGTGACACATATATGATATATGATCGATTAGTTCACATTATAATCGATTATAAATTTCGTCGCTCAAGCGATGGATGTGTCGCTTGAGCGATAATTGACCACGGTCCAACGCAGTTACCCAATCAATTCTCGCTCGAGCGAAGTAAATCATCGCTTGAGCGATAATTGACCAAGGGCTAAACGTCCAACGCAGTTAACCAGATAACGCAACTTTGATCACCACATATTTTAATCACTTCCCGCTCAAGCGAAAATACCCGTCGCGTGAGCGAGAATTGACCGGAGATTACCCCTTTGTTACAGTTTTATTCGCTCAAGCGAAGGGTGTCTTCGCTTGAGTGAGAATTGACTGCGGGAAATAATCGATCATAATATGAAATAATTGATTATTTTAATACGTGAACAGTAAACAGTGCTAGTTGTGTAAATAATGTTCTAGATGTGCTATTTTGAAAAATATTTTTAAAAATAGTATTATTTATGAAAAAAAGAAAAAAACTGAAGGTATAGAAGCATAAGGAAAGCGGTGATTTGATTGTTTTTTAGAATTATAATGTTGATATTGAATTAAACTGTAGGATAAATTGGTAAAAAAAATTAAAAAGAAAGCGTTAAAATTTGGTATATAATTATTTAATGGTTTTTTTTAATATTATTATTTTAAATGTTCATTTTTTTTCTTAAAATTTAAAAAAACAAAGTATTTAGCACTTTTAAAAAATATTATTTTAAAGAAAATTATTACATATAATTAAATCATAAACGTAATATTTTTTTATATTTATCCTTTTTTTATTTTTTTTCTTGTGTTTTTTAATTAACTATTTTTTAAAATATACAAAACATAATAATTAATAAACATTCACTGAACTTACACAAATATTTATTTTAAATATATATAATTAATATTTTTAAAAAATATTGATTATGTAAAATATATATATTTTTTACAAGAGAAGGAAATTGTAATTAACAAGAGAAGTTTTAAGGAATTTAAGAAAAAAATAAAAAACAATGACCAAATTTTATTGGAACGTGAACCTTCCAATTTTTATAATCTTTTTATATATTTACAATTCTAACTCGATAAACTTAATAATTACTTTATATATTTACTTTAATATTTATAATTTGCATCATCATTTAATTTTTTTCTCATAAATATTAAATATATTAATGTTTTTTCTCATAAATATTAAAATATATATTAAATATATTCATATTTTATATTCTCTTAAATAAAAAATCTGCCAGTTATGTCATGAGGTAATGAATTTACGTTAAAGTACTTGATAATGAATCCTAAAGATACATATTAAACCCATCAAACCTTTTGGAGTTTGACCCATTCATCCAACAATATCGGCATAAAATCAAATCAATTGTAATTTTCGTTCCTATATTTTATAAAATTCGTAACTTTTTTTATTTTTATTTATTTAACTTTCAATTACCTATATAATATTGATCTTAGAATTTTTTATATAATTTTAATATTTCAATTTTTAATTTGATTATTGGCAATATTTTGTTACTTTGACATGATACTGAGACTGAAAAAAGACTTTTCTACAGAATCGGAAAAAATTATACTGCAAAGATAGGTTATTAAATGTAATCTGATAGTAATTTAATATAATTTTTAAAATTAAATAAAATTATGAATAATAAAAAAATAAATATTAAAATTACTTACTTAAAAAATGAATTTAGAGTGTATGAATAATTAAATAAAAGATTAAAATTTCAGAAAAGGAGATAAAAAATACAAATTATATCAAATATAGATACTAAGGGTAAATGTTTGACAAGCAATGTTTCTGGGCGCATGGGTGCGGAGGCCTACGGTGGAAAAGGGGAAAAAAATAGTAGGAGAAAATGAAAAGAAGAGGACACGTAATTTTTAAGATTTAATGGTTAATCATGTTTTACTGTAAATAATCATTTTACTTTTTAATTTTAATTACTTACTCTTGTGGTTTAGGTCATCACAAAGTATGACGCTATATACAACATGAATCTTTAAAAGAATAAAAGACGAACAAATTTTCACTATAAAATAGAAAATGATAACTATAACGTTTTTGATAAAAGAAATTTAGTCCTTAAACCATTAACACGAAACACGTGAGTTCCCCCTCTCCTTTTCTCTCATCCAATTCATTGTTTTATAGAAAACTAGTACAATTTGTAATGTAAGACCTAATAAAAACCTGTATTTATAAAAAGGAAAGGGTGTGTTCATAAATCCTTTTTCTTAGTTGGGAAAAAGAAAATGCGTGTACAGTTTATATTATTCATTCATGTAGCTGGTTCTTGCTGCACTTTCATCTCGTTTTGAAAGCTGGCAATCACCCAGCGTTGAGACAAATAATTTCTTATAGAATATCATATTAATTGCAACACAACTCAATCTTTTGGCTTTTCAACATTGTTCACTTCATTCTAATACAGTAATACGTGAGCCAGGTTTGACGCAATTGGTTCAAAACAAATATAAATGGCTCAATCACTTGGCACCAGGTATCAGCACTACACTAGTTCACAAAACACAGCTAAGCATAGAACAAAAGACACTTGGAACTTGCAGCTTCAAAATCACTCAGTACTTTTGGGGTGGCTGCTGGGTTGGTAACAATCCAAACCGCTTCTTCAGAAGAACTCTCTGCCTTGAATATTTATCATCCGGTGAAAACCGGGCTGCATTTCAGGAAAACCACTAAAATCATAAAAAATGTACAGAAAATGAGGCGTGGCAAATAAATAACATTTGACATATATTGGCAGGGATATCAAATCAAGGAAAGTGCAAAAGGTGAAAAGGGGCCAAAAGAAAACAAAGATCAAGAGCATGCACGGAAGCAGGCCAATCTCTCTAATGATATGAAAAGGACAGCCTCTAAAAAGACAATCACCATACCACTACAAATAAGCTATGAAAAAAAACTTCTTGATCCCAAAGAAAAATCTAGCATTTCTATCTTTCCATACATAGACACCAAAGAACCACAGATTGAGTGCAATGCCAAAACCCTTTTTTCATCTTTGCAGAGCCAAATCCTCTAAAACTAAAACACATACCGCCACATACCCTTGGTACAAACTCAATTGTCAATGAGAACACAAAACACATTAAATCCAAAGATTCCAAGCCACCAAGCAATACAAGAACAAGAGACAACTCGTTTCAGAACATGATCTACACAACTAGGATAGTAATAAAAAAAAAAATACAAAGTATACAAACTATACTACCGTCCACGGTGCAATTTACTATCAACACAGAAATCGCAAAGAAAAAGCAAAAGGTTTTGTTTAAAATTCACGAGCAATTATTATAACATAAAATGAAAATCCTCACAAGTTAATATGTATGTCAAGAAACTGTAGTTAGCAGAGCAAAATACCTGGATGAGCAGATTGTGTAGCTAGCCCTAGCGGCGACTCTTTCTGCAAAGAAGAAAAACAACACACTTTAAAACACAATGATAACCACCCAGATTTTTTCTTATTACCACCAACCACCCGTGAAAGATGCAATTTCAGTACAGGAAATCCCAATACGAAGAAATAAAAACTTAGGAAAAGAACCAATGCGTCGAATTGAACTAGGGCTAAAACGACCCTTCAATAATTCATTTCAGTTTGAATCAAGAGGGTTAAAAAAACATGGAAGAATAGATCTTACAGGTCTATTTATTGAATGTTTGATAGAGATATAAACTACAGAACCAAATACAGAAAACTTACCTTCGTAGTGTAGACTTTGTCACCATTCTCGTTTATGTAATACTGAAGATACATTGTAACTGATAACTTGCCACTGCAAAAACTGAAGAAAATAATATTAAAGCTAGAAACAGAGGACGTGTAGATATCAGAAATTGGAAACAATTATCAATTTAGGGTTATCAGAAACAAACCTGATCGAAAATGAACAGCGACAGAGATGAACTCAACCGAACGTAAAGAATGAGACCAGTGATGGAGGCGAGGAAATTGCTTTAAGGTTTTCCGGTCTACACAACTTGCTTTGTTTCAACGATAATGGGCCTTTCAATTTAGGTTACAGGCCCTTTTATTGGTTATGGGCCATGTTGCCAACATGGGATGGCCCGTGTGCCCCCCTCCTCTCTCTTTTTTAATCGTGTGTTTTGATAATTATTTGAATTAGATAATTAATGGAATGTTACCTGGTGATAATTTAGTTGTTATTATTCAATAAAACACCAAGATTTGAAGAATACTTTGACATTTTAATATTTTCTTTAAGTTCTTAAAGCAGGTTATATTTTTATCATAATATAAAAATTGTTCAAAAATAATTAATAAAAGAAGTAAATCGATATATAATATGCAAATAAAAATAATTAATCTAAAAGAAACTTGATTTCAATAATCTTCTTTTGAAGAGGAGATAGAATTTCAAATATATGTAAAAAAACGTGTTTTTTTTTAAATGGATAATAGACAATTTAAAATAATATATACCGAATAAAATAATTCACATATTCGAAATTTGTTGTTACATATCTATTCATGGTTGTCGTATATAAATGTTCATAATAATTATGATATTATGTTGTCTAAATAAAGATTAACTACATGTTATGTTATATACTTGTGATCACAGTTTTTTATTTCTGAGAGGAGCTAAGTCATGCCATAACATGTCGCACCCCGCCATTATTGGATCCTCTCTCCGGCCAATTTTACATAATTTTAACTATTATTTAGATGGTAATCCGAATTATCAGCTTCTTCCCACAAATTCAACATTTTCACATTCTCAATCTTTTAATCCATCAATTATTGTTTCACTCCTCTGCGTTAATTTTTTTTTTTCTTACGTTTGTTCCTTTCCAAAAGCTTCAAATTAAGGTACAATCAGAAACTCTTGTTTGTTTATCAAGTCAATTACAACACTTTTTTCTTTACCCTCTTGTGGTTTTTCTATTTACTATAAAAATTATGTGCAGGCCTATCATAGTTGAAATTAGTGGAATTGAAAGTTCTTAGGAAAGGAGTGATGGTTGTTGTTGGCAGTGGTTGAAGTTGTGATTGGTGAGGAAAATGGATTCTGCAAGGAGTTGGTTACAGAAATTTCAACCACGAGATAAACTAAGAGCCTCTACTAGAAAAAAAGATGATACTCATGGTGGAAACGAAGCTCCAACCGGGCCTATGGATGAAGCAACTCTTTCCAATAT
The DNA here is from genome assembly GCA_963425845.1 of Sphenostylis stenocarpa. NCBI lineage: Eukaryota > Viridiplantae > Streptophyta > Magnoliopsida > Fabales > Fabaceae > Sphenostylis > Sphenostylis stenocarpa. The sequence continues at coordinate 39,361,234 of OY731398.1, read as the reverse complement.
CACAAAGCAGAAGGTTGCAGCAGCTAAACAATACATTGAAAACCACTATAAGGAACAAATGAAGAGCCTTCAAGAAAGGAAAGAACGGTATGTTACATTTACTTAATGCATTGTAGTGCAAGAACAGATATTATATTAATTGGTGTTCCTAGTTTAGCTAAAATGTTCTAAGAACATTGGACAAACTACCTGGTTGATATGAAATAGGGATGCAAGTTTGAATAAGAGAATAACTGAATAGGTTTAAAGAATCAACAATGTGTCTTAATGTGTAATTTATTCTTTGAGTGAAATTTGGTGGAGATGATCCTTATTTAATCTACATAAAAAATTGAATGTTTCATTAAATCCTAGGTTAGTGGTTCTTAATACAAAACAAAGTAACTATACAATCCTAGTGAGTCAGTGCAATTGTATTAATTACTATTGTAGAAGATGGATTAGTTTCATGATTTTTCTCTGCATTGCAAGTTGAGATGACTTGAACAATGATTACAGTGTGTTTTAAACAATCATAACTATTGCGTGTATGTTTCAATATTAATTTTTGATTGTTAGATTAATAAATATGTTGAAAATTTTCCTAATACTTACATATTACAGTCGAACCATCTTGGAAAAGAAGTTGGCTGATGCTGATGTATCTGAGGAAGATCAAAATAACCTACTTAAATTTTTAGAGAAAAAGGAAACTGAATATATGCGTCTTCAAAGACACAAGATGGGTGTTGACGATTTTGAGTTATTGACCATGATTGGAAAAGGTGCATTTGGGGAGGTATGTTATTGCTTATTATACATGATACAAGTTAATATGATTGACTGCTATCTGATATTTCTTAGTTTTTAAATCTTTTTATGCTTTTGTCCATCGATGGTTCTACTTTTACCTACAATTTGAAGTTGTTTTAGGTCAGAGTTTGTAAGGAAAAGACTACAGGTCATGTATATGCAATGAAAAAGCTAAAGAAATCAGAGATGCTTCGTAGAGGCCAGGTTGACCATCATTTGTCTGGCTACATATATTTACAGAAGAGTAATTTTCATGCTAAAGGTTAATGGAGTTATCACACTTTAACTTTGTTAATTATTCCAGGTAGAACATGTTAGAGCTGAGAGGAATCTCCTTGCAGAGGTTGACAGCAATTGTATAGTTAAACTTTATTGTTCTTTCCAAGATGATGAGTATTTGTATCTTATTATGGAGTATCTACCTGGTGGGGATATGATGACTCTACTAATGAGAAAGGATACCTTGACTGAAGATGAAGCCAGATTTTATGTGGGAGAAACAGTTCTAGCCATTGAATCCATACATAAACACAATTATATACATAGGTATGTATGAAATTGGTTGTCTACTAGATATCATTAGTCTTGGATTCTCCATTATGTTACAGATAATTATACCATGCAGACTTAGGTTGAAATCAGCTAAAATAAATTGATGTACAAAACTCATTATTAGAAGTCAGTATTGTTGTAGTTGCTTTCCACAATAATTGAAACTTTTGGAGTTAAATTTACTTATTTGTTTAATAGTATCTGTATATGTTTGAAGCTAAAATATATCTATGTAACTTTAGTTGATATTACATTATATAAACTAATCTTCATAATATGGCCCATTGCAGGGATATTAAGCCTGATAACTTGTTACTTGATAAATATGGACACTTGAGACTGTCAGATTTTGGATTATGTAAACCATTAGACTGCAGTACACTTGAAGAAACGGATTTTTCTTCTGGTCAAAATGCAAATGGATCTACACCAAATGATGAACATGGACGCACACAACAAGAACAATTGCAACATTGGCAAAAGAATAGGAGGACACTTGTGAGTTCAAAACTATTATGTAGATGTTCTTGTGTGTGTGCATATATGCTTGTAAATGTTAACGTATATTTGTTGCAGGCTTATTCTACTGTTGGTACACCAGACTATATTGCTCCTGAAGTTCTATTAAAGAAAGGCTATGGGATGGAATGTGATTGGTGAGTTTTATGCTTGTGAATGATAACATTCAAATTGATTTCACATTGCTTTTGTGACAAGTATTCTTTTGTTTCATATTCATTTGGTAGTAGTGATTCTTTCAAAACATGGTTCAAGTAACAGATTTACATTAGACTTTCTGTATATTTGGAATGCAACATGTTTCCTTGAACTGTTTTATAAACATGTTGAGTTTTTATTCTCTTGTGTGTAATTTATGTACAAACCTTAATTAATGAAAGTTAGACATTTTGTTTTGATACAATGATGTCTGTTATAATAAAATTCCCAGGTGGTCACTTGGAGCTATTATGTATGAAATGTTGGTGGGATATCCACCCTTTTATTCTGACGATCCAATGTCAACATGCAGGAAGGTAATATTTTTCAATACAAATATTTACCACCTAAGACTATTGTTATGTTTTTTATTTGACTTCTTGTAACCAATTTTATGATGAACAACAGTTTTATATTTTGTATTGCTCAATAAATTTATCTAGCTCCCTATTTTATGCAGATAGTAAATTGGAAATCTCATTTAAAATTTCCTGAAGAAGCGAGGTTAACTTTCGAGGCTAAAGATCTTATAAGTAAGCTGCTATGTAATGTCAACCAGAGACTAGGCTCAAATGGTGCAGATGAAATAAAGGTGTTGTATGGTGTGTCCTTTTCTAAATTCTTAAATAAGCTGTAAGGATTTTTGGATATAAAAATTACCCTCCTATTGCATTTTTCTTTAGGTTCATCCATTTTTCCACGGTGTTGAATGGGATAGATTGTATCAAATGGAAGCTGCGTTTATACCAGAGGTCAACGATGAGTTAGATACTCAAAATTTTGAAAAATTTGATGAGGTATTTATATTTTTCAAATTATTGCTTATTTTGTGTTGCAATTAATCTAAGGTTATTAACATTCATAAACTATACTTATCTTATCCTTTTCACTTTTGCAGTCTGACAACCAGACTCAATCATCGTCAAGAGCTGGCGGTCCATGGAGGAAGGTAATATCAGATTTTTATTTCTTTTACATTGTTCACATGACTTAGCAAAAACTTTTAATCTCATCTATGATCACATGTTCTCATGTTCTCATTCTTATTTGACTTGTTTAATGTGATGTTGCAGATGCTTTCATCTAAAGACTTGAATTTCGTGGGATACACATACAAAAACTTTGAAATTGTCAACGACTATCAAGTTCCTGGGATGAGTACGACTATCTTTATTTTGTTTCATCTATCTACTTATGAGTTCAGGAAATAATGTAAAACACAAATTTAGGACTCGTTAAAAGTACAAAATAAATTTTTTTATATGTTTATGTAAAGAACGTGTTAAAAAAATATATTTTATTTAGTAAGTTAATGATTTTTATTTTTATTTTTATTTTGCTTACTTTGTAGCTGAATTAAGGAAGAAAACCGCTAAAACAAAGAAGCCATCTGTGAAGTCACTCTTTGGTAAGATCATTTCCTTTACTTTCTTCAAAATTGTTTGTATGTTGTTCATTGTATACATTTTTTTTTTTGGTTCATAACACTAACTCTTTTAATTCAAAAAAATTGGATTAACAAATATAGATTGCGAATCTGAAACTTCCGAAGCGTCTGAGACTTCTGAATCAACTGCAAGCGTAGTTAAGAAGTGTGATGATCTACCACCACCACCAGCATCGTAATATGAGTCATAACTCAACCCTATATTAGCATATTAACCTTTTTTGTGTTGTAATTTTTGGTCTTATTCCATGTTTTCATGTGTAAACATCAATAGATACATGATTCATGATGACTCCACGAAGAAAGAAAAAAAAAACATATATTGTTTGTAGAATTAATTGATTACTCTCGAGTTCAGTTAGACGAGTCTTGTAAAATCTACTTTTCAATTTTTTTTTTTAATGGATTAAAATCCTTGCGTGCCATTTTTCTATATGCCGTGTCGTTTAGGCAGAAAATTTTGAACTTCTGAACCATGATAGTACACGAAGGCACGTTTTGCCAACTTCACAAATAAATAACCATTAATAACATCTTCTTTATTATCAACACTCAAGTGTCTCAAAAGCCTTGCTTTTTTGGAAAATTAAAGCTATAAGAACGTATTTTAAAATGTGATTTTGGTTTCGTGCAGTGAATTGGACGGTTGTTCTGTGTTAACTTTTGCCTCAAAGGACTATTATATAAACATCACTTTATCTTTGGAATTAACGTAATCATAAAACACTGTATGGTCAAGCTCAGATTAATTAATAAAGAGTGGTGATATTTTGACAACCAAAAACCATACAACCCTTATAAACAACTCATTTTTATTAATATAATAATCTATAGATTGATTTAATAAAATAAAAATAAAGTAAAACTATTATTATAATATTAAAATAGAGTTGTTTACAGGAGTTGTATGAATTTGGGTTGTCAAAGTATCATTTTCCATTAATAAATATAATATAATCAAAGTTTTGTGTCTGATTAGTATCGTATAGGTGAATGATAATTAATTATAATAACGATGCAAGAATTTGGGACTTTTTTTTAAATAATTTTCACTTTTTTAGTTTTATAAATTAGAAAATAAATTTGGTTATGTTTTTTTTAGTAATTTCAAAAATTATTTTTCGATTTTCTGTTAAAAATGTCTTTTTTTTAGTTTTAAAAAAAACTAAAATAGATAAAAAGTGTATTTTTTAGTTTTCAATTATTATTAATAACATCTTTCTCTTTCACAATAGTTCTACTAAATATTTGTTGTTATAAAAATATTTTTTTAACTCTTATTGTATTTTTTATTATTGTTGATATTATTATTTTTTGTTTAAAATGAATTTTAAATTATAATTACGAAGCATTTTTAGAAAATAGTTTTTTTAGTAACATTTTAAAATATAACTAATCTAATAAATCCAAAATCATTTTCTTAATGAGATGAAAGAAATCCATAATAATAATAAAATTATCTTACTTTTTATTTAATGATTAAATTAATATAGATTCATAATTTTTGTACTTCTGTACCATGTACGTAGTTTTATAATATATTAGGGTCAGCCTATAGCTATGGGAGTTTAATATTTTTTTTTTTTCATTTATGGGTGCAACAAAAAGATTAAAAATTTATTGTTTATGTATTGATAGTGTAAAAATTTGATATTTTGAATAAACTAAAATCATTGTTAATATTACTTCTAATATAGTTTTTATAAAAATTTACAAATTTATCATCCACAATGGTCAATGATTGATAATGTATTTTTTATATTATTATTATATATATTTTTGAAGTACCAAAAATATGTTTTCTCTGGAGAAAATTATTGAATTACGACCAAGTCACGTAGCATGCAAACAAATAAACACTTGAGAAGCAATTTAAGATTTTGACTGAATCTTAAAACATCATGAAAAGTTTTATATAATGGTAGTTCTTTCTACTCCATAATCAAGAGTTCAAAGCAATTCAGAATGTTGTCAAGTCTTGTTGCATAACTCATGTTAACCAATGTAAAGTCTTGAATTATTTTTGTCTCGTTAACAATGTTTTCGCGGCACTTGTATTCATTTAATTTTCTTTCACCTTAAACGCGAATATTTATTAAATTAAAAAATTATTATTAATAATTATATAAAATAATTTTTCATTGAGTAGAATTATAAAAATATTTAATAAAATAAATAAGTATATATATACATATATATTAAGTTTATAAATAAATAAGGGTATATTGGTCAATGTATTTCATTTCTAGACTATAAAAATAATACGGGATTTCATTTCTAGTCTATAAAAATAATACGGGATTAGTTCGTACATACTTTAATTTATTCTGTCAATTTATTTGATATATTATTACATTAGTCTCTAAAAATTTTTATATATATTATTTATTAGATAAATTAAAAAATATTATATTTATATATAAAATATACTTAATTATAAAAAGTAATTTAAGTTAAATAATTAGTATGTATGATTTAAATTATAATATTATATTATATTTGTATAGTTTAATCTTATAAAAATACAAAATAAAATATTTTTAATAAAATATTTTTTATTTTAATTTTAATGTATAAATATTTTTTAAAAATTTGTTTTACTCGTCCCATTATTCACTCTTAAATTAGTAAATTAGATAAGACAAAAAAAATAAAAATCAAAAGACTAAAACTATAAACTTTGTCCACAACTTTGAGGTAAGTGGGTTAAGAGTCACTCAAACCTAACTTACTTTGTTATCTTAAACATGGATAACATTGCATTTTTTTCATTAAAAAATATATACTTTCCATATAAAATTTTGTTAAATAATATTTGTTAGTTTAAAAAATAAATATTTTTTATAATAAAATAATATTCATTTTTTCTAATTTTAAATAATTGTGTATTTTTAATAAATGTTAATTAAATAAACATTTAGTCTTCTTAATTATATTTCGTGAGTTAAAATTGTCCTTTGAATTTTTAACTAAATCACAACAAATGTTAATGTTAGCACATGTTTTATGATACCTTAGGAGAGACTTTATAAAGAAGAAAAAAAAAAAAAGTTATTAGGAAAGCTTAAGTGATTATTTTATAGTAGTTTAAGTCATACGTGAAAGGAAAAAAATAAATTGTAATATGAAAGGTTTGGACATAATTTATTTTCATTTCCTATCTCTGCTTCTAGTTTCTGGGGGTATAATTTGTGATGCTCCAATGTTTTATGGTCTCAAATGCATCAATCCAAATCCAAACACATCATTAGTATAAACTAAAAAAAATATTAAGTCCCACACAAAATTAAATTTAGTATACCACTATTGTGAATTTGAAATATATTATTTTAAATTAACTTTATTATTATTATTATTATTATTACTATTTATTAGTGACAAACATATTCTATTACAATTTAATACTTTTTTTAACATAATTAAAATGACATTTTCTAAAATATTTTAAGTTACCCTAAATATTAAGTTTCATCATAAATTAAGTAAAAATTATGTATGATTTTAGTGATGAATATTTGTAATTCAAGAACTAAATTTTATAATACAGTTAATATATGTAACATTTCGATATTTTATATACTTAATTTATCTATGAAATTGGTCCTCCCAATCATTCAATGTCCTTGTGGGCCGGATCATAAATCTAATACACAACAGATTCTAAGATGCAGTTATTTATTTGCTGATTTTAATTATTTTATTATATTTTAAATGGTGAAAAATACTATTAAATATTAATTTCAATGACTCAAATTATATATTTTTAAAAAATAAATCAAAGATAAAAATATACTTTTTTTCTTGCATATATTACTATTAATTTGTTTGTCTACATCTAATTTTACTTCTTTTAATTTTCATTTATTTATAAATTCTTTACGTCCATATTTTATTTATATGCATTTTCATCATTTGAATTTTAACCTAAAATTAAAAAATAACATCGCTAAAAACAACCATACTTGTACAAACACATAGAAGAGTTTGACTATTCATTTTTAAAAATTTAATAAATAATATTAAAATATATATATAAAAAAAGAAAAACCAATTTTATAAATAAATATATTTAATAATTATTAAATTTTAAAAACCAAAATCATAACTATTATCCTGCTCATTTTGGAAGAAACTCACAACACACAAAATATTTATTTATTATAATTATTTTAATTGATTGCAATCGTGTACTCTACAATGGTACAATACATTCATGATTATGTTTTTGTTGGCCAATTCATTAATTACTACTATGTAGCTTTTTCTTGAGTGGGATGATAGGATTTATAATCAATCGTGTACTATATTATATATACTCACTTTTTTTTTTTGTATTCAATTATTGTTTATATTTAATTAATGTGTCCCATATGTACACGGGTATAGATTTTATGCACTCGTGACACCTTCATTCTACAAAACTATTGATAGTTCTCTTTCTTTTCGTAATAAAGATAAAATATTTTATTTTTTGTTGGCGTTACTGATAATTTTTCAGAACCTGGAGATACACAAGAGTTTATGAAATTCGCCCATAAGATCATTTTCGAGTTTATTTCGTTTTTTTTTAGTTAGATAATGAAAGTATTCATTTTTTAAAAGAAAAGAATAAAGACCTATAAGAAAACATTTAAATGAATTTTTAGCAAAATAATATATATTTTAATATTTATTAAATAACCCATAATCCTAATTTCTTGAATTTTTTATTAAGAATTTAAGTCATATTTAATATTATTTCTTCCGTATAAATCCTCTATCATCATATTAATTTTCATCCTAAAATTAATATAATCCATTTATATTTATCACTTAATTTTTAAATAAGAAACTATATTTTCATATATATTTATAAGTCTTACATCTTTTATTAATTAAAAGTATTGTGTTGTCTCAGAAATACATTTCAAAGGTAAACCTAGAATATGATTAACAACTTTGGACGTATATAAATATTAATAGATATTTTAAATATTTCTTAAAAAACAGTAAAAAGTTATATATATAAATAAATAAATAAATGTGTATATATTAATTACTATTTCAATTTGTAAATGTATTGCAATTATTGCAACAGTCGATAATAAATTATTTCATACGTTATAATCAGAATTATTTTTTGTTTGGACAAGTTATTATTTAGCCAAGTGAAAACCGTAGCCATTTTCTAAAAATCAGTTAAAACATAATGATAAAAATATTAAAGGTAAAATTATATTTTAAAAAAATAGAAAACAAATTAGAAAAATATTGATAAAAATATTTTTAAAAAATAGAAAACGAATTGAAAAACAAATGATGAAATATTAGAGTTAAAATACAAAAGAATTGAATATATTAAATAATGTTATAAAATCCAATCCTAATCATATAGATATTAATAATATAGATAAAACATAATTTATATGTACGAAGTTAAAAAAAGAAAAAGTTATCAGTTGTATGTTTTCACAATCATACAAATAATTTATTGTTTGAACAAAATTTTGAAAAGTCCAACTGTGATATGGATGTTATTACTGAAATTGTAAACAATTTTAAATGAAAAGAAAAGGAAATAAATTGTAATAAAACAAAGGAAAAAGAAAAAAAGGAACTAGTTTGACTCAGAATGGGTGAGTGAGAGAGACACAGATAGAAGGGATCGGTTATCTATCCATTTTCTTTTGGAACACAGTTTCACTGAAAATGAATAAAAAAAAACGAAGATAAAAAAGTAAAGAGTAATTAAAATAAAAAAATAATTTAAATACAACCAAAACACACCAACTATTACTATAATCTTGCCAGCTTTTCCTTTTTCATATTCTCTCTCTGTTGTCTCTGTCTCTCTCCAAAGTCCATACTTTTTTATTTGTGGAATTACTCTTGTTCCTACCTGGTTCAGCGCATCCTCCTCAATCTCCTTCTCTTGGTCTTTCTTTTCTTGTTTTTGTACATTTTTTTTTACGACAAAAAGATTCAGTTTTGCGTGTTGTTGCTGATACCCGTAAGCATTTTGTGTTCTGGGTCAATGCTGTCATGTTCTCTGCAAATTAGGGCTTCAATCGGTGGTCTGAGTGATCGATTCTGGTTGATGTGTTGATAAGGAATGTAGTTGGAGGAGGTGGTCTGATTACTAAAGATTTCAAATCATTGTTGGATGTTACAAATTTTGTAAATTTAGCACCTTTTTTATTATTTGCCCCTTATCTTGGATTTGTTCCTTATTTCCTTTCACGGACTAATAGATTAGGAAATCCATTGGATTTGAGTGGATTCTCCAATAGAGTTTGGAAATTTTGATTGGATTCTTCGTGAAATTGGGAACAAATCTGAGCAGAAAAGGTTCGGTGCAGTTAGTAGTGTGGTTGTGTTGAAGGTCTTGTAGGATGGATCATGTTATTGGTGGGAAGTTTAAACTGGGAAGGAAAATTGGGAGTGGGTCTTTTGGGGAGCTTTATATCGGTATGTTCATTTTACTGTGTTTACAGTGATTCTAATCTTCTTTTTGCAGCATTTTTATGTTTAATTATGTGGTTTATAAGGTGTTTTTATTTCTATTCTCTTCGACAGCTGTTAATATACAAACTGGAGAGGAGGTGGCTATCAAGCTGGTATGTTAGTTCTGATTTAATGTATCTTCATAATCACCTTGATTTATATGTGGAACACGGTTTTTAGACCGTATAATTGTCTTGCACTCGATGGAGTGCTTTATAATTCCATGTTGAAGATAATGTGAATCTCTTAAATTTTTTTATCAATGTTCAGAGACTTCCAATAAGGATACGTGACATTTGATTCGAGATGTAGTTTATTATTGTCGGAGTAACTAACAAAGGAAATAACATCTCTCTTGGACTTGTACTGAGAAGTACTCAAGGCTTTCAAGAAATCAATAAGATTACTTTATGCATTTCAGTGGGGCATGTTAAATGTTACATTATCTTGTTATAGTGCAGTGCATACTTTGGTTACCATTCTTATGCTGTTATTTATCTTAGATTGTTCATCATATTCTTTTTTCTGTTGTGTTCTGAGAATTATTTTTTTAAGTCTATGATATTAGTCTTCTCATTATATGTGTTTGTTCTTAACCCACTCATCCTCTCTGTAAAATTTCCAGGAACCTGTGAAGACGAAGCATCCCCAGCTTCACTATGAGTCAAAATTATATCTGCTTCTTCAAGGAGGAAGTAAGTCTAAATCTCTATTTCTTATCATTTTGGGTAGTAGTTGTATTAGGCGTTTCCTCATGGTAAAGTTTCAAGCTAAAATTATTTCTCAATCATTGTGTTATGTTTGTTTCTGTCTTTTTAAGTATGGAGGGTATAACTTAATAGATGTCCTGAATCTTCTTCTAGTTATGAACCCAAAGCCATTGGTCTCAAGTTATTCCCTCAAAATCAATACTGAAATTGTTTCAGAAAACAAATAAGTTTTTTCCTTTTGAGTAATGCTATCTGTTTCCTTCTTGAAGTGGGGATTCCCCATCTCAAGTGGTTTGGAGTAGAAGGAGATTACAATGCTATGGCAATAGATCTTCTTGGGCCAAGTCTGGAAGATTTGTTCAATTATTGCAACCGGAAGTTAACATTGAAGACAGTGTTAATGCTTGCTGATCAATTAGTGAGTCCGTGTGGCCATCATTATCTAAGCAAAGTACCATACTTAAATATTGATACTAATGTTTGACTTTCTTCATAATGTTGTTCAGATTAACAGAGTTGAATATATGCATTCTAGAGGTTTCCTTCACCGTGACATTAAGCCAGACAATTTTTTGATGGGCCTAGGACGTAAAGCAAACCAGGTATATTATTTTGTTGAAGATGCCTTCTTTCTTCACCTTTTTGTTTTGGAAGATTTTGGTTGTTATTTTATCATTTTGCATATGAATGGAAGCTAAATAACTCATTTTAATAATACTCTTGACATGATGTCAAAGCGCATTTTTGGAATTCAAATAGTGCCAGACTACAAAAGTGTGTACCTCCAACGAAATTGTATTATTCTTAAGAGAAGTCATAAAATACAGCAGTCATTTGAAAAACTACGAGGAACTGGTGGTTATTCTATTTTGTCCTGTTTTGTACCAAATTGTTCAAGAGTGATTAAGGTTAGGTTTAGGAGTCTCTGTCTACAACAAACCATGAGGTGGTGCCTCACATGTCAGCCTGCTTCAGATTTTGGCTTGTCATGGCCACTTCTACACCTTGGAACTCACAAGGCATTCATGCAAAGTGATTGGACATCATTTTGAGTCATCACACATTTCTTCTGGCTCTTTTCTTGTCATTTCAATGAGTTTTTTTCCTATCTTTTTGGCTTCTGTTCAATTTCAGTGTAATCCTCTTCTTTGGTGCTACTAAAATAAATGGTTGATGGATTTTGTATTGAACCATTCACCATTCTATTTGATCATCCAAACTATGTTCATGTGATGCTATCTCATTTCAGGTTTACATCATCGACTATGGCCTTGCAAAGAAATATAGGGATCTTCAGACTCACAGGCACATACCATACAGGTAAAATTTGTCATCACTATTTCAGGATATTAAGGTGTAGTGTATAAAATTATATAAAACACTTCAGGGAAAAAAATCCTTCTGTTACTTATTCCATGTCTGCCTTGGATGTAAGCATATATATCACCTCACTTCTATAGGCATTCTACCATTTTGAAGTGATAGTATTTACCTAAATGTAGGTAGTATTGGTATCATTCACTCTTTATAATGATTTATGATAATATTAATCGGGATCACTATCACATATTGTTGATTTGGTTGTGCTTGTAACCATGCACAACTCTGCAAATTACGAAATTTCTCTCACTTTATTTTTCATTTTGTTGAATATAGGGAAAAACTGTATAGGGTTAATTTCCCTTGTGTATTTACCACACATAGGGCAGTGTATTTATAATAAAGAAAGGTACTCCTCAAAAGAGTAACAGAATACAAATAGGGTAAATAAAAGATATTATTTGATATTGTGATTAACAATATCTCAACAATATCAAATAATATCAACTAATATCTAATCATATCTAACACTCCCCCTCAAGCTGGAGCATACAAATCGTATGTGCCTAGCTTGGTACAAAGATAATCCATCCTAGGTCCCCGTAAAGACTTAGTGAAAATATCTGCTAATTGATCACATGAGTTAACGAACTCGGTCTTGATGTCTCCAGACATAATCTTTTCTCGAATAAAATGGCAGATCAATCTCAATGTGTTTAGTCCTCTCATGAAAGACAGGATTAGAGCTTATATGGAGAGCGACTGATTGTCACACACTAGTGTCATTTGAGTGACATCTCCAAATTGTAGCTCTTTAAGCAATTGCTTGAGCCAAATAAGTTCACAGGTAGCTGAGGCCATAGCTCTATACTCGCTTCGCACCTGGATCTTGCCACAACACTTTGTTTCTTACTTTTCCATGAGATCAAGTTACCACCAATGGAAACACAATACCCGGATGTAGATCTTCTATCGGAGGGAGATCCTGCCCAATCGACATCCGAATAGCAGACAACTCTTGTATGATTATGGGAGTCATACACCAAACCTTTTCCAGGAGACTTTTTGATGTACTTCAATATACGGATGACCGCATTCCAATGATCTTGACAAGGAGAATTGAGGAATTGAATCACCACACCGATCGCAAAGGAAATGTCGTGGCGAGTAACTGTAAGATAATTTAATTTTCCAACTAATCTTCTATACTGTTCAGGATCCGACATTGGCTCCCCCGATTTGGCAAGAGTTTGGTATTAGGATCCATGGGTGTGTCAACAGGCTTTGAATTCATCAACCCAGCTTCCTCCAAAATATCCAATGCATACTTTCTTTGAGATATAACAATGCCATCGGTAGATTGTGCTACCTCAATACCCAAGAAATATCTCGAGTTTGCCAAGATCTTTGGTTTGAAAATGGTGGCAAAGGTGTTGTTTCATCCGAGAGATGCCATGATGGTCACTACCTGTAAGAACAATGTCATCGACATACACTATCAAATAGATACATCCAAGCATTCGAGTGACGGTAAAAGACCGAGTGGTCTCGCCTCACTTCTAGTCATGCCAAATTGTTGAACAACGTCGCTAAATTTGCCAAACCAGGCCCTAGGAGACTGTTTTAGGCCATATAAAGATTTGCGAAGACGACATACCAATCCAGAAGACTCCCCCGAGCAACAAATCCGGAGGTTGCTCCATATAAATCTCTTCTTGCAAATCACCATTCAAGAAAGCATTTTTGACATCCAAGTTGATAAAGAGGCCATTGTTGAATAGCGGCCATGGCAATGAATAAACGAACGTAAGCCATCTTTGCCACTCGGAGAGAAAGTATCACCATAATCCAACCCAAAAATTTGGGTATAGCCTTTGGCTACAAGGCGAGCTTGAGGCGATCAATAGTACCATCAGGACCAACCTTGATAGCGAAGACCCACCTGCAACCAACAACAGATTTTCCAGATGGTAATGGGACAAGCGTCCGTGTTCCACTAGTCCGAAGAGCACCGAGTTCATCTAGCATGGCCTCGACGCCAACCAGGGTGGGCTAAGGCTTCAGAGACGATTTAGGAATAGACACAGAAGAAATAGACGAGAGACATGTATAAAATGGTGAAGAAATTCGATGATAACTAATAGCAAGTATAATGTGGAGAAGGATTACGAGTAGAACGCGTACCTTTACGAAGGGCAATAGGAAGGTCGGACTCGTGGACGGAACCTGAGGAGGCGAGTATTTGGCACCGGGAGTGAGTCATGTGGCGTCTGTCGTGGGCGAGGTCTCGTGACTATAAACCCGAAGGGGTGGTGGAGGAGGAGGGGCTAATGGTGGATGGTCCTCAACATAAGGATCAATGAGAACAGGAATGAGAACTGTAGCGAGATGGAGACTCAGCAGGTAGGGAAGGGTCCTTAAAGTAAAAGGAAAACTCATTGAAGGTGACATCTGCAGACACAAAATAGCGATTAAGAGAAGGAGAAAAACACTTGTATCCTTTTTGGGATCGAGTAAATCCTAAGAAAACACATTTGTGTGATCGAGGAGATAACTTATCATGACCAGGATCAAAATCGTGGACAAAACAGGTAGACCCAAAAACCTTCGGAGGTAAAGGATGGAGAGTGTCATGAGGAAATAAAATAGAATGGGGAATTTTGTTATCTAAAACCGAAGAGGGCATACGATTAATAAGATAACAGAGAGAAGAACAAGATCACCCCAAAAATGTCGAGGAACCGCACCATGAATTAAAAGAGTACGGGTTGTTTCAATAAGGTGTCTATTCTTGCGCTCAGCCACCCCATTTTGTTGAGGGGTATAAGCACAGGAAGTTTGATGAAGAATGCCATGAGAAGCCATAAATTGTTTAAACGAGTTTGAAAGATATTCACTGCCATTATCACTTCGAAAAGTTTGAATAGAGACACCAAATTGATTTTTAATTTCATGATAAAAGTTTTGGAATATAGAAAACACCTCGTAACGATTTTTCATTAAAAATAACCAAGTACAACGAGAGAAATCATCAATGAAAGTAACAAAATATTGAAAACCTAAATTAGACTTAACACGACCGGGTCCCCAAATGTCGAGTGAACTAAGGCAAAGGGGGATGAAGCACGCTGGGAAACACTACGAGAAAAGGAAGTACGACTATGTTTGCCTAATTGACAGGACTCACACACCAAACTGGACAACCGGGATAAGCTCGGGAACAAGTTGCCGTAATTTGCGCAGACCGGGGTGACCAAGCCGAGCATGAAGGAGAGAAGGAGACTCCATAACTCGTGCCAACATGTGGAGAAGGTTGAAGATAATAAAGTCCATGTGACTCACATCCAGGTGCCAATCACTTTTTGCGAGCTCCGGTCCCGTAAGGAAACGAAGTTTTGGTAAAAGAGATAACACAATCAAGAGATCGAGTTAGACTGCTAATGGATAATAAGTTAAAGGGGGACCCGGTACATACAAAACATTATCAATGGACAACGAGGAAAAAGAGTAACCGTTCCAACACCATGAGCTAAAGTTGTAGACCCATTAGCCATTGTAACGTAGGGTAAATTATGAGAAGAAGTGAAAGAGGAAAATAAGGATTTGTTACCAGTGATGTGATCGGTGGCGCCCGAGTCAAGAACCCAAGAGCCAATAGAAGAAGAGTGAGTCGACCAAAGAAAAGATGTACTCGTGTGGGCAATGAGTAAGTGGAACCTGGAGGGCTTTCGATCCTCATACCATTGAAGAAAATCATTGAAGATAGCAGATTTGTCTCGAAGGTACAGACGAAGGAGGATCCACAAGCAGAGGATTGTGCGGAAGAATCAGCCCGAGCAACTGCAGCAGATCGGCGAGGATAACCATGTAAAGCATAACATTTGTCAATTTTGTGGCCTGGTTTGCCACAATGGTCACACTTGACACGCCCTTTGCCTGGCTTGTGAGAGCGATTACGATCATCACGGTGAGAGGCCAAGGCGAGATGAATCATTAAAAACAGATTGCTCGCACCCACCGGAGCGGCATGCAGGTAACTTCGAATTGGAAGTGGCAAGCGAAGATGCCATGGAGGAAGAGAGAGAAAAACCCTAAAACACCAAAGAGGTCCGATTGGAGCAGCGAGGACAGATCCAGAGAGAGGAGAAGGAGGCGACGCCGGCGCAAAGAGCGGCGGCCCGAACGGCGGCGAGACGCGCCGCCACGCGCGGCGGAACGGGAGAAGGTGGCGCGGCCGGGAGGCACGTGAGGAAGCGTGGCCGCTCCGATGACCGCGAAACTTCCACTGTGGAGGTCGCACGGAGGAGGCGAGCAAAACCCCGTGCTCGGCGGTCCGAACTCGCTACTCCGGCGACGGCGGCGGCGGCGGACGACGGTGGCGACGGCGGCGGGCGGCGGTGGCGATGGAGGCGGCGACAGCTGCAGGTTCAGATGGCGAGCCGAAAAAATCCCAAGAGACCTTAAGCTCTTGATACCATATTGAATATAGGGAAAAACTGTATAGGGTTAATTTCCCTTGTGTATTTACCACACATAGGGCAGTGTATTTATAATAAAGAAAGGTACTCCTCAAAAGAGTAACAGAATACAAATAGGGTAAATAAAAGATATTATTTGATATTGTGATTAACAATATCTCAACAATATCAAATAATATCAACTAATATCTAATCATATCTAACACATTTTAGTAATATTGTTCTTTTTCTTAGTTTTTTTTTTGTCGTTGTAAAATTCGTATTCTTTTTCTTAGGAACTGTTGTCTTTCTTACGCAGGGAAAACAAGAACCTTACAGGTACAGCTCGGTATGCAAGTGTCAACACTCATCTTGGAATTGGTGAGTAATATGTTGTGAATTTGTGGTGGCTCATTCTTCTTTTTGTGTTGTCAAATGGTAATTAGAACGCTTGCTTTTGTTAATTTTACTTTATTTTGCTAGCAGAACAAAGCAGAAGGGATGATTTGGAATCTCTTGGTTACGTACTCATGTACTTCTTAAGAGGAAGGTCAGAGAATTAATACATACATCTACTGTACCCCTTACACTTGATTTGGATATTTATTATGTTATTCTTAATGTAGTTTATCAAAAAATGTTATTGTCACTATATCTTTTCATTGTACAATTTTTTTTCAGTCTTCCCTGGCAAGGACTGAAGGCTGGCACCAAAAAACAAAAATATGATAAAATCAGTGAGAAGAAAATGTCAACTCCGATAGAGGTATAATGACTAGCTGGATCACTGCAGCTTTTGGATAAATATGATATTCCCTCTGGATTTAGTGTTTTATGCTTTAAATTTGGTTGGATGTTGTTGAATGGTGTGATCTGCAGTCGGACCTGGATAACATAGAGCTTTAGAAGATAAGCTAGGCCTGAGAGCCACTCCCATATTGACTTCTAATGTGAACACTTATGAGCAAACTGAACTGCATGTTTCTCCTGTACATTCAACTAGATTATGTTATCTACGAATACTGAATACTGCTATTAATTAAATCAAGTTGATTTTCACATTTTAATTCTTAAGTAGTATATGCTTTGCATTCAACTATTGGCATACCTTGCCTATTATGTCCTTTACCTTTCTTTCCTCTCTATTATATCTTGCAATTTTGTTGGTCCTGTTGTCTTAATGTTAATTTCGTGCCTGTATAACAGATTCTTTGCAAATCATATCCCTCAGAGTTTGTATCATATTTTCACTACTGCCGATCATTGCGGTTTGAGGACAAGCCTGATTATTCATATTTAAAGAGGCTTTTTCGAGATTTATTCATTCGAGAAGGCATGATGTGCTACATATCTAATTTTTAAATTAGCATTCTGTATATTTTGATGAAACCTAGTATGGTAAATGGATATGAATTGATCTGGACATTCTTATTACAGGCTATCAGTTTGACTATGTTTTTGATTGGACTCTAATGAAGTATCCGCAGATTGGTGGCAGTTCTAGAGGCCGCGTTAGTACTTTTATACAATGCATGTTTGTACTTTTCTTTCTACTTGAGGTCACTAAATATAATTGTTTTGATAACAGCATGAAAGCGGCAAGGCAGCTATGCATGCAGGACCATCTGTACAAAAGCCAGAAAAGATATCAGGTCCACTCTCTTTCAGCCAAATAAGACAATAGAATTTGTTATCCTTCTAATTCAAAACAAATCTGACCTCGGCTGTTCTGGAATTTTGAAGTTAATATATTCAGTGACCTCCATTTTCTTAATTTCAGTAAATAGATAGTCTGAAAAGCATTAAATCACACGTATCCTTTTCATTGCTCATGTCAATTGTGGCTATAACTACTGTACCTTTCCCAAATTTACTTTTGTATATTCCATGGTCATTCAAACCATTTACTCATTTCAGTTGGGAAAGAGATTCGGGAAAAGTTCTCTGGTGCTGTTGAAGCTTTCTCTCGGAGGAATCCAACAAGTTCTAGTCCTCGTGGTGATCACTCCAAACATAGGGGTTTTGAGGAAGTAGCAGTGCACAAGGATGTGGTAAGTATTATTTTCTAACAATAAGATTCCATTGTTTATCACATGAAGATTCCACGATTGTTTTCAAAATACGGGAGTTTTGTGAATATGTTGCATGCAATCATTTGTTATAAATTTTTATCAGATTTTAGAGTTGTGGAGTACTTCCATCGCGGAAACAATGGTGAAAGTTGTCATTTAAATAATGAATTAGTTTGTTTATTGAGACCTTTAATTTGGATTTTAGCTGAATTCATTTAAATTTGTTATAGAACCTATCATTTGTTTTATCACCCTTCTTTGTTCATCTTTTGCTTGTGCCTAAAACCTTTATGTATTTGTTTATATTTTCTATTCACATGTTAACCTTGTCTTTGAAGTATCATGATCAAGAGAAGGGACGGAATTCATCTCGATATGGCAGCAGTTCAAGAAGAGCCATAATTTCATCATCAACCAGGCCAAGTTCCTCTGGCGATCATACTGACAGTCGTACTAGCCGGCTCACGTCAAGTGTAAGCCGTCCATCTACGACGCATAGAAACATTCAACCTATGTTTGAGACCAAACAACCAACATACACACGCTCTGGATCTACCAGAGGCAACCGCGATGATCCTCTCCGGAGTTTTGAGCTCCTCTCAATCAGGAAGTAACAAGTATATTTAGTTTCATTGTTGCAAAGACATTTTCTAAGTTCTAATGCACCTGTTCCCAGAACCATCGATCTCAAGCTTTACGGAATCATGTTCATGTATATTATTGAATTGCCATGAGCCATGAGGTCATAAGCAACATCCCTTGCTGTTACCATTCTGTGGACTATATTCTGACCTCCTCTAGATAATATGCCCTCTGTAGAAGATTTATCGGATGTTGTTTCATGTTTGTAAAACATGCTCCTAAGAACTCAACCAGGGTCCTCTCGTTTACTAGAAAAACTTGTCTTTTCTATAGAACAAAATAGATGAAAGTAGAGTTGTAGTTTATGATGCATTGTTATTGTATTTTTGCAGTGAGACCCAACACTGTCTCTATGTTTCCCTTGTTATGAGAGTGGGATTATTTGTTAGAAATTGGTCTCAAGCTTCAAGAGCTATTTGAGAGATCTTTCATTCTTCATTTCTCCTGCAGCCTATACTCGCTCGCATGGCGGATATATTTGCCAAACTCAACCATATAAACTACTTGTGGTGATGTTAGTTTTACAATTTCTGGTGTTTGGCTACACCTTATAGGAACAAGATTGGTTACATCTGATAGAACAAAGAAAAACCATATAGTAAGTGGATTATAAATTTATTCATCAATGAAGAGAATATGGAGTAAATTCATATTCATTCGAAATAACTTTCCTTTTCTGTAGTTGATCACACGTTTAAATTTTGTTATGCAACACTGTCTATGCAATTACAATTACTTTTGATGGTCACTTATTTTCCTACAGCAATTTTCTAACTGAATTTAAACTTTCACCTAGCAGTACACTCTTTAGATGGACACCACTTTTAAATCCATTTATCACTTTAATTACAGACAAGAACAACGCGATTAATTTTGAAATAGAATTTATCTAACAAGGATTTCAAGACAAACATGATCTTTTCCAAGAATAAATATGATATTTGAGGACAAACATGGTATTTCATTGATGGTTCTATTTATTATCACTGAGCTTTTCTCTCTCTCTTTATATATATATATATATATATATATATATATATATATATATATATATATATATATATATATATATATATATATATATATATATATATATTATATAGGAGATAAATTAATTTCATGATAGTATAATACTCATCATTCTCCTAACAGCACGAAAATAGTTGTTTGACCGATTAAATTGATTCTGTAAAGAATATATCAATATAGAATGTTTACTATGGACTAAATTACAATACAATTTGTTTGGATAACGGATTAATCTTCCAAGGCAAAACAATATTTAAGGTAAAAGGAAAAAAGTCTTACTCAAACTTAGAAAGATGAAGGTTCATGAGATGCAAATTAGACGCCAATTAATATGTGGCCGTTCAGCAAAAGAGAGTCAAAGGCTTAATATTCTTCTGCACCAAATAATTTATTACACTCCTCCATCCTTTCTCTCTCTATCGCCTTACCACTCGGGCAAAAGGCAATTCTTCTATAAATAACAATAATTATTCTTAACACATTTCTTTCTAAATTTCTATATTCTTAAATACTAAACATATTTCACCCATGACTTTCTTTATATTCTTTAAGTTCTTTTTAATTTTTTTTCAACAGTTTCTTCAAAAGTACATAATTACTATAATAACTAGAATGAGAGCAAGGTTTAAACTAAGACGCTAGAGAATGCCTGTATTTTATGTCAGAAATGGATATTTCAAATTTTGGTTATTTTATTCAGGGTAAAGCCTTTGGGAATCAACTCTTGATAATGCAAGGTCTAACATAGAATCAATGAATGTACACATGTTCAATCTATTACCATTCTCCCTCGCCTAATAATTTCATTCCAAACAAACACCTTCACCCATTAGTAAAACCTTTCTTTGGCCAGCGACAACATTGATCCACGGTGAGATTCACTTACAAATAGCATCAAACTAAAAGTTATTATTCTTTATGTCCCCAACTACAACTTGTGCAAGTAAATTGCCATCTCAGCAATTTAATATATCATCGTCATTCATACATTATAATGTCAAGGATGTATATACACACTAAACTTATGAAATCCCAAGAAAACATGGTTCAGGAAAGAATTTTTGCTTTAAACTATCACAATCCCATGCAAGATTATGGATTTCTAAGAGCTGCCAAACGCTTCTCAAGTTCGTCAATGCCCGAGCTGCAGTGGCATCAAATTTTCAAGGTCAAATAAAATTTAAATTAAAACAATAAAATGGCTAAATTTTAATTTATTTATGCAATAGACACATGGAACCAAGTTAAATTCTTTAGAAAAATGAACAGTTAGACAGAAGATACCTGCTGACATCTTCAGTATTCTTTGTCGTAACTCTCCCTTTTGGAGCTGCTGATAACTGCCAAAGAGTTCAAATATGAATCAAATTAGGTCGAGAAAAAGCATTATGACTCATGAAAGGAGTGCGAAGATTAAGAACAGCGTATTCCTACCTGAGAGGCAACATCAACACCAATTTCATCCAGTACCTGCAAAGAAAGAGTTTGAGTGAAATTGTCATCCATTTTTTTTTTTTTTGTAATTTGAAAAAAAAAAGCCATCCCTAAACAATAAGACCTTGACCGTCTGTCTATCTAGTCTTGTTATTATTTGTGAATCATAAACCATTCCTTCAAAACCTTGCAAACTACGCCACAATAAATCATAACTAACTAGTTCACAATTTTTTTGATAAGAAAATATGTAAACAACAATGGCGCACTAGTTCATGAAGTGGAGCAAGAGAATTGGGCTGAAGGTGATAAAGAGCCCAAGACCACATTGTCTAAGAAGGTGAGTACATAACCGTCTTACCTCAAGGATTATCAACAATGAAGATATTATCCATGAGTGAAAGATATTATGAAGTGTCCTTCAATCATAGGTTCTGTAGAAAAATTATTCCTTCGGTTGTTTTTTCATTTCCCTAAAACGCGGGTAACCAATCATTGGCACCTCTCTCTCTCTCTCTCTCTCTCTCTCTCTCTCTTTATATATATATATATATATATATATAGATAGATAATGAATGAAAGTTATCTCAATTTCTTTTTTATTCTCTCGTATTTCTAAGAGGTAGCCTGGACCTCGAACCAAGGTAGTTCTTTTACGTATCATCTTTGGTGCTTTCATTACCTTTTTATAACGTTTGAACTAGTCACCCGTTCTAAAGCTTCCTTTGATAAACTGGAAAAAGATAACCTCAAATTAACCCAAAACCAATCTATTCTTACCGCAAACCACAATGCTCTCAAAATCCAAGTAGACCACCTAATCACTAAAGTGTCCAACCTTGAGACCAATTCTCATACTTCACTTGACCATACTTCTTCTCGTCACTTTTCTTCCTCCCACCCCAACATGAAACTAGGTGTACCTAGATTCAATGGTTCTGACGCCACATGTTGGATCTTCAAAATTACTCAGTACTTCGAATACCATCACACCTTTGATGAAGACCACATCAAGATAGTGTCATTTTACATGGATGGCCTTACTCTTTGTTGGTAACAATGGATGCACCACAGCAGTATGATCAAATCTTGGTCAGATTTGTTTCATCCTCTTGAAACTAGTTTTGCGCCTTCTTTTTACAATGATCCAAAGGGTGCCCTCTTCAAACTCACTCAAACAGGTATTGTTAATGATCACCTCACTGAGTTTGAGTGTTTGGCCAATCATATTATGGGATTGACTCCTTTTCTTTTAAGTTGCTTTGTTTTTTGTTTGACCCCTGATATTCGTTGTAAGGTGCAAGCATTACATCCAATTTCAAGAGGATAAGCTCCTTGACCAATGTCGTTTTAAAGGAAAAAATGTTCCCCACTTCTCTTTGCACTCCTTCGTTTTTGGATAACACCATTATAAACCCATCGTCACCACGCAACCTACCACCATTTCTACCCACCCCTACACAAACTCACTCATAACGAAATGCATCTCCGCCATAAGAAAGGACTCTGTTATAATTGTGTTGACCAGTTTAGCCTTAGGTATAAGTCCAAGGCTTGTTCTTCCTCATTATTGTTGAAGAAGAGGATGATGCTGTTGATTTTGATCCTTCAGGTCTTGACCCTACATCCTTCTTATTAAGGAAGGAGAACCCAAATCCCTTGACTCCAAATTAGCTTCAATGCACTGACGGGCCTCTTGACTCTTGAAACACACTGCTTAATGGGCCAAGTTGCAAAACAAACCATTACAGTTTTGGTGGATGATGGTAGTACGCACAATATTTTGTAGGATAGAGTAACTTGTTTTTTATCTCTTATAATTGAGCCCACAAACGTGTAAATGGGTCTGAAACTGAATGCACAAGGTTTTGTAGAAATGTTCATTTGATGTTGTAAGGTCACACCTTTACACTGTGGATCTCCATGTGTTGTCCATCAGTGATGCAAATGTTGTTTTGGGAATCCAATGGCTTAAAACGTTGGGTCCCATTGTGACTGATTATACAGAAGCTCACATTGAAATTCTTCAAGGATGGCAAATATGTTAATTTAAAGGTCTCACATCCCTCATAAAACCCATTAATATTTCGGCCCAATAGATGAAACGATTGGTCCAAACCAATGCTACCCATATAATCCATACCCCTCCCTCTGACCCACCAACACACCCATTTCCTCAAATACAATCAATCCTTCTCAAATACTCTTCTCTCTTCTGAAATCCAACAACATTACCCCTATTGCACCTTTCAAATCATTTTATATACTTCCTTGCCAACATTGGTTAATGTCCACCCATATCGATACCCACACTTCCAAAAGTGTGAAATTGAAAACCAAACAGAATCTATGCTTCTATGCTGCAAACAACGCTGATTCAGCCTAGTCTAAGTTCATTTTCCTGTTCGGTTCTTTTGGTCAAGAAGGATGGGAGTTACCAATTTTGTGTCGATTTTTGAGCTCTATATGTGATCACCATCAAGGACCGTTTCCCCATACCAACCATCAACGAGCTACTCGATGAATTCGAGGGCACTTCCTAGTTTTCCAAATTGGACCTTCACCAAGTGTTTAACAAAATTTGGATGCAAGAGATAGAAATTTCAAAAACCACGTTCCACACTCATCAAGGGCATTATGAGTACAAGGTTATGTTATTTCACCTTTGCAATACTCCTTCCTCTTTCCAAGCAACCATGAAAAACTTCAACCATTCTTTCACAAATTTTTAATGCTATTTTTCGATGATATCCTCGTTTATAGTAGCTTTTTGAAAAAACATTTTTCCAATTTGGAGCAAATATTCCTCATACTTTTGGAAGCACAACTCTATCTGAGGGGGTCAAAATGTGGATATGTTGAACAACAAATTGAGTACTTGGACATTTGGTATCTACTCGAGGTGTGAAGCCTAATTCCTCAAAAATCTAGGTTATTAGGTTATTGTTGATTGGCCAACACCTACATATGTCAAGGCATTATGAAGGTTCTTAGGCTTATACAACCACTTCATTAAAGATATGCATCCATAGCTGCCCTTTTGACTGCGTTACTACTTAAAGATGGTTTCTTTTGGAATCCTGAAACCCAATTGGCTTTTGTTAAATTGAAGTGCGCAATGACTGAGGTTCTTGTGTTGGGTCTTTCCGAGGGAGGATTTATTGAAGAAAGACAACACCAATGAGACATGAGCATAACCTACATAAGGGATTAATACCACTCTCAACCCAAAACCTTAAGGCATTGTGTTATGGGTCTTCCTTCCTTATATGTTACTCAATTTTCTCATTCTTATTCAATGTAGGACTTAGACTCACACTTGGATCTCCCAACAATCTCTTTTCAAGTGTGAATCCCTCCACATTAGTATACTCCCTAGAGCTCACTAGTGACCCTTCCATATACCATCGTTCATCATAACGGGACACGCTTACCTGACCCATTATCAGGAAAACTTTCGATACAAGAATCACTCTTAAACTACCAGTTACCACACAAACCATCAACTTTGATACCACTGTTGAGTTTTTTCGAGGGGGGATTCACCGGGGAGAGACAACACCAATGAGATATAAGTCCAACCCATATAAGTGATTGACACCACTCTCAACCAAAAACCTTAAGACATTGCATTATGGGTCTTTCTTCCTTATATATTGTTCAACTTTCTCATTCTTACTCAATGTCAGACTTAGATTCACACTTGGATCTCCTAACATTTTGTCCTAATACTTCCAAACCATACAATACCCTTCATCGTTGAAACTAATGTTTCATGATTAAACACAGGGTGGTTCTATGCAAAGAGGTCACTCCATTGCTTTTAATAGTAAACCTTTTTGTCCCAAATTACTGTGTGCCTCCACTTATGTTTGAGAGTTACACGCCATTTCTGTTGCTGTGAAACAAATGGCGACAACACCTTCTCGAACACAAGTTTATCATTATGATAGATTATCAAAGCTTGAAGGAGCTTATGTCACAGACAACACAAATTAAATGTGGTGGTCGATACTCTCTTTGGCCCACAAGAAACTCAAGCTAGTCAATTTTTTGTACTACCAATGCCTAACTTCATGCTCCTGGAACAACTCTGCAAGAGCATGCATGACAATTGAGAATTTTCTCTTCTTTTCAAAGAGGTCCAAGAAAACCCAGAGGCACATTTGCAACCTTTTGTTATATAAAGGGAAAATTTGGATCAATTAAGGGAATCGATTCATTGTTGTTTTGATATAAGAGTTCCATGCTACCGCTCTCGGTGGACACACATGGGTGTTATTAAAACTTTAATCCATCTCCAAGAAGATTTCTTCTGGCATAAGATGCAAATTGATTTTCAACAATTCATTTCTAGTTGCTTAGTTTGCTAACAAACCAAGTATGAAACCAAGCGTCTTGTAAGGCTCCTACAACCCTTGCCTATCCGTCTCAAGCCTTGGATGGATTTGTCACTTGATTTTATCATTAGTCTTTTGAATTTTCATGGCAACATGATGATACTAGTTGTGGTTGACAAGTTTTCAAAAGGAGCCCATTTCGGTGTGCTACCAACACAATTCGTAACCTTCAAAGTAGTCTAACTTTTTCTAGATCTTGTGTGCAAATACCATGGTTTTCCTCACAATCTAGTCTTGGACCATGATCTTGTTTTCATTAGCAAGTTTTGGCGGGAGCTCTTTCATTTGAGTGACACCAAATTACAAATGAGAATCTCTTATCACCCAAAAATCGATGGGCAAACAAAAGTTATGAATTGAACCTTAAAGCAGTGGTTGCATGCTTTTGTACATAATCAACCTTCATATTGGGGTGAGTTTTTAGCTTTGGCTGAGTGGTCTTACAACACCACTACTCACTCTTCCACTGGTCTCTCTCCTTACCAAATCACCTATGGCAAAACTTCCTTTCCATTCCCCATTATCTCACTTGTACTTTTGTCGAGGCCGTGGATTCTCTCTTGACCACACAACGAAACACCTTGGATGCCTTGAAAAGTAAGTTAAAAAAGGCACAAAGTCAAATGAAGACATCTGCTAATAACAAGAGCCACCCTATTGATTCCAATATTGGGGACTAGGTATATGTGCATTTACGCCTTTACCACCAAAGTTTTATTTGTGGATCCCTATACCTCAAAGCATTTCAACAAACCTTATTGTACCACTGCTTACATTGGTCCAATTGATTACAAGCTTGATTTACCTATAGAATGCAAAATACACCCTATTTTGCACTGCTCATTGTTGAAATTACGTATTGGACCACTAAGTGCAACTCCTTCACCCTTGCCTACTATGGTGCATGTCAACATGCTAGTCATTGAACCCTTGGCCATTCTAGATTAAAAAATCAACACAACCATCACCCTTCCAACTCGGATGATACTAGTCCAATGGCTAGGAATAGCTTCGGAAGACACCACTTGGGAGGATTGGGAGAATCTTCGCAATCAGTTTCACCTTGAGGGCAAGGTGAATTTTCTTGGGGTGAGTAATGTTAACGACAATGACCCACTAGTTCATGAAGTGGAGCAAAAGAATTGGGCTGAAGTTGAGAAAGAGCCTAAGACCACGGTGCTCAAAAGGGTGAGTACAAAACCATCTTACCTCAAGGATTAACCGTAGTGAAGACATTATCCATGAGGGAAAAATATTATTATGAGGTGTCTTTCAATCATAGGTTTAATTGTGAAATTATTCCTTTGGTAGCTTTTTCATTTTCCTAAAATGCAGGTAACCAATCTTTGGCAGCTCTGTATATATATATATATACACTGATAATGAATGAAAGGAGACACAAAATTTTTTTATCTCCATGTCCTTTTTATACTCTCTAATTTCTAGGAGGTAGCCTTGACCTCAAATAAAGGTGGTTCTTTTCTTATCAAAACATGATAGTAAAAACATCATGCTATTTTCTTGACAAACACACAAGTTTATCCTAAACTTTTCATTAACTACTATTTTATGTATCTCAATGATATTTAATCCTAATGGCGTCAATTGACCAACCTACTTAACTCCTAAGGCTTGGTGGTTTTTGTTATTGATTCTTGATTTCCTTGAGTATTGTTGTTGTGGTTAGGACCTAAAATTGGACCAATGATTCTAGCACATAACTAATTCTCGAGAGTTGAAACAAAGATAAATTTGTTATTCCTCCTAGTAAATAACCTTATGTGAAATAAATGCCACATCAAAATAATAGAAGTCTTTAATTATGTGGAAAAATTTAATCAAGTAAAAAGCCCTGCAAATATTACGGCACATTATTCTTTTAAGTTGCAGTAGAAGGTAATAGAAAGAGTACCTGGTTTGTCAGTTCATCAGTCTCCTCTTCAGCTTCATCATTATCCAAGGCATCATCTATAGCATCTGACATCAT
The DNA here is from genome assembly GCA_963425845.1 of Sphenostylis stenocarpa. Taxonomy (NCBI): domain Eukaryota; kingdom Viridiplantae; phylum Streptophyta; class Magnoliopsida; order Fabales; family Fabaceae; genus Sphenostylis; species Sphenostylis stenocarpa. The sequence goes on along the minus strand of OY731398.1, from coordinate 39,333,192 downwards.
TTCAGTCTGCTCATAAATTATATATCATTAAAGTCCGTAAGTTGTTCAAACAAAACAATGATTCCTGTTTTACTAACTTCAAAAATTAGTAAACAAAAACATCATCTTACAGTCATATCCATCTGTGCTGATTGTTTCTGGAAGTCCTGTATAATTTTAGCCTGCTTTGCGGGTGCCATTTCCTGCAATGAATCTTCTAATTTAGCACAGGGGAAAAATCATAAAAATGGTATAGCAATTAGTATAAAGGCTTTAATTTCGATGTTTTGTTTTTTCTGAGGAAGTTAGAACAAGTGCTGTTATCATTTCTGTTTCCGGATACAGCCTTTTTCCTTTGGGTTTCTCCTCAATGTTGGATATATATATATATATATATATATATATATATATATATATATATATATATATATATATGCACGCCATCCATTTTATTCTTCTAATTCTCATTTCCTTCCCTCATGCGTGCATGTGATAGAAGGGGAGAAGAAGAGCAGTAATATCTTTCACAAAATTTAGCAAAAGAACAATGTCATGCATGCCCTTGAATTTTGTGGAAATCTAAAATCTAACAAACCCCTCGGTAAACCCTAAATGTGAATAAACTTTATGTTCCAAATCCTCAACCTTTTACAAACTTGCAGATGGATTAATGATTAAACATAAAAATGCATTCATGTAAGCATTTGCTTCACATCTGTATTGGACACATACCAATACTTTTAGATATGTCACAGATATGTATTTTTGAAGACGTATAGAAGTATTGTTTGTAGGCAATAAGGCAAAGATTTACGATGTCAATGATTCATCACTTGTACTTAGTAATGTTGAATAAGTATGCCATTAATTTGGATTTGCAAAATTGCAACTCTGTATTAAGTTTCACGAATATTTGTACACGTCCTGCATGTATCATATCCTATAAACTTTAAAAGTAGTTGTATCACCATATTGGATGCATACATATTCAATGCACTTCATATCTATGCATCATAGGTAAACCTAATTAAATGTAGCTCTCATGGCCCAGAAGCAAATATATAATGTATGGACAAGCTATATATATATAGAAAGAGAGTATAAGATCGAATGTGCAACCTTATTGATAGCTGCCATTGCCTTTGTAGCACCTTTCATACCAACAGCAACAGAAGAATGGGCATGCATCGCCTGCATCAAATGACAAACACGTCTAAGACAGGGCAAATAAAGCATGTACCTACTCTCAAACACAAGTAGCAAAGGAAGACAAATAAACACAACACAAAAACAAAGTCTCCATCTACAACGCACCTGTGTGTGAGTTGCTATGCCTCTCATCTGAGCTCTACTACCTTGAAGATTAGCAATTTGTTGCCTAAGCCTGACCAACTGGCGTGCTAGAATTTTAGTTGCTGCCTGAGAACAAAAAATCCATTTTTAAATAAACTCTGACCGACTGATCAAAGTCTGCAAACAAACACATGAAAAAACCTCCAACTACAAGCATGAAATGCATATGATACCTCATTCCCTGTCTTAGCAGTTCTCTTTATCTCAGCAACAAGCTTCTTTTCCTAATAACACAAACAAATAGTTCATATTATAAAAAATATAACACAAGTTGAGATTACAAAAAAAAACGGATAACCACATTCTCTCGTCAAGTAACTATGTAACATACTTCCAATTGTAGTGCTCCAATTTCCTTCTCTACACCTGAAATAAGGAAACATATTATTATCACAATAGTGGAAATCTCACACCTTATTCTGACCAAAAATGATCATAAACACACGAAATTCAAAGGAAAATTGATCGATGAAAGGGTTTAAGAGGTTGATTGAAACATTACATCACCTCTAGTGGCGTTTGTCATTTGTCGTTTACTCTCACGAAGAGCCTCTGCAGGAAATAGAAAGAAGGGATTCTAACCAAACTAAAACGTGAAAACTAATCGGAAACGAACGCATCCCAAACATGACGGTAATTCAATTATTATTAGCCGAGAATGGAAGCTATGACTGGGAAGAAGAAGAACCTTTGGCAGTGGGTTTCTTGGAGAAGATGTTCATGGCGATCAGTGTGTGTCACCGTCGAAGGCAAACTACGAAGAGACCCGCACGACGATGGTGGAAAGAAGAAAGATCCTCGTAACATTATAATCCTAATTTCATGTTTGATGTTGATAATACTACCCTATATTTTTTGTTTGTTTTTTTTTTTTTCCCTCGTTTATATATATATATATATATTAAGATTTTAGTTAATAGAAACCGCGTTGGTCTTGTTCCACCTTGGATTCAACCATAATTTGATATGACCAATACTCCCTTTAATTGACTTTTAAACCCGCCAATGAACCCTATAAAATCCCTCTATACCTTTCTATCTTACTATTATAATAATAATAATAATAATATTTCAAATATATTTGGTAAAAAAATTATAATATTTTTATTTCTTTTTTTCAATCCATTATTATTTTATATCTTATCTTTAAGTTGAATTTTAATGTTTAAGTACAATATCAAAAATAAAAATGACACTATATTATAATAAAATTATTTTTTATAAATTTAAAATATAATTTATATTTTAAAATAATTTGTATTATAACTTTCAATAAATGTTTAATGTTGAAATAGGGGTTGATTAAAGTGAGTTTTAATTTTTTTAAAATAGTAGAGTAGAATAATTTTTTAAATGTAAATATAATCATTAGTACATAAAAATATTAAGAAAAAAAATTGTTGGATTGATGTTGAATGAAAAAGAAAATAATAACAATTTTAAAACCATATTCCATCGTTTAATTACAAAAATTAATTAGCAATCAATATTTTTTATTTGTCTTTTTCATATTAAATATCCTTAAAATTTATTATATTCCTCGTGGGTAAGACACATATAACATAATAATATGAAGCATATATGAGATTTTCAATATGTTTCCTTAATATTAAATAAAAGGTATTTTTATTAACAAAATGATAACTCATAACTCAAAACAAGAATAAAAAAAAAAAGTTTTAATTTTAATATTATATTAAGATTTTACCATAAAATTAATTAATATATAAAATAGTTCAAGAAGTATTTAAATCATTCTGTCTTATGCGATACCTCAGACCTCTAACTTAACTTCTTTGTATCTTTTATCTTAAAAAACTTTTTGGTCTTTTTTTTTTCATAACCCAAACATGCTCCAACACTAACTAATAATGATAATGAAATCGACTCAGATTTTGTGTCTTTCTCTATTCACGTTACACAAATCAACAACTATAAAGGATTGAGCTCCCATGAACTAATGTTTAAGAGTAATCAACAAAAAAATATCTGTACATCAATCATTATTAACAACTGAGGTAAATAGATCACAACTCAAAGTAGTGTTCTAAAGAGATACATAAGAATTTGAAGATGGTTCTAAATTCAAATATTAGCTACCCAACAAGCAACACTAGTGTAAAAAGAAAAACTTTTCTAATTTACATAACTTTTGAGTATATTTTCACTAGACCCTCTCTTATAATGTCCTTCTTCTTCTTCAAAGGACTCGTGTTTGTCCGTAGATTTGGAGTTACGTTTAGCATGGCCTTCGTGATTGTGATCCCTAGAATATGCTTTTGATCTTGATTTGGATGAACTAACAGCGGAACCATCTTTTGATATCTTGGAGCGTGATTTTTTAGGTGGTAAATCACTGTCTTGGTGGTGCAGGGGATAATCATTCGTCTGCATGTGTTGGTCGGTGTGTTTGGATTCATGGCATGAATGATGATCATTTGGCTGCGAAGGTTTGGATGACCTTTTTGGATTTCTTGGTCTGTCTGACTTTTCCTTTGCACGGGACTCTCTCATGTTCCCCGTTGAATTTGATTGTCGTTTTGATTTGGCCGAGTCCAGTAAGTGACTGTCATCACTGTGTCTATTCACAGACCTTGAACTTCTTTCCATTGAATCTGCACAGACACATTTGCAGCAACAAGGTTTGAAATTGAATATATAGGAGACAATCTTGTTAAAATGTGGATCTAACTTTTTCTCTTCACGTATGATACATGCATACAACACCCAAAAACTATCATTTTTAATGCATGGTTCAATTCAGAGTTTTATTTTTTATGAAAATGGCCACACCAACTTGTTAGATTGGTAAATAATAAGCTATTATTTATCATTTGTTGATTTACAACTTTGTTATTACTGTCATTCACTCATTTCATCTAAATGAAACATGATAGTTGGGTTAGTTTGACTTTTAAATTGCAGAAAGAGATGTTTTGCATGGAAACACCATATTATAATCTGTACCTTCAGAGGCCCTTTGGATTGAACTATCGGATTCTTTGCTATGAATGCCTCCTTTATGATCTTTAGGTGCAGATGAATTCCCTGGGACAGATTTAAACTCGTTCATCTGAAACAAGCGAAGTAATGCTCCAATGGCTTCTTAAAATGATGCAAAATTTACATACACATACAAGTATATGTTTGATAATCATTATTCTAAGAGAAACATAAGAAATAGAAGACACATTAACAAAACCATTTTTATAGTATTTCCTTCATAGTATAAGAGTAGTTATTTGAACATGTTAATATTCATTAGTTAACAGTAAAATTTCTGGGAAAAATAGAGAATTACCCAGGAGGGATTATTGTCAGACGGACCTTGACCATCATATCCAATATGTGCTACATGCTTTACATCTGTGGGATGACCAATCTCAATTACTGAATCTTTGCCTTCATTATCTGCCAAGTAGTATTCCTTTGATTAATCACCATCATCTTTCTTCAACTTCTATATGTATTTGAGAATGGATAGAAAGACTAATGCCCTGCACGTACCGAATATCTGAGAAATGAATCTTAGGCCTTTAAGGAGACCCTTCACCTTGTTGTTATTATTGTTGTTGGACATGTTGAAAAAATCTTATGCCTTCACTTCTCTTAACACAATTAGTAATTATGAATTAAGCTTTACTCTTAGACTTCAGAAATGGAAGATAATTTCAACATATTGAATTTGAGACCATTGATATAAATCTAAAGGAATTTCAGTGACGAGGGCTTTATCCACAATGTAATATCTCACGTGGTAAAGTTGTCCCTGAAGGGCCTGATTTGAACAAATGTTCATAGAGAAACCATAAATGAGGATATAAGGCTTATATTTTAACACTTTTTGCTTGATACTCAGAACCTGAAAACATGGTCTGGTGATTTTAATGTCTATTACCAGAACAGGGATATGAATGCTGGAAATACCCATTTTTACTTTGGTTGATTAATTATGCGGTGATAGTTGACTGTTGATTTTCCCCTTCAATCAAAACCAGAAGCTGATCGAAATTTCAGGCCTGACAATAGGATATTTTAAAGGAAAATAAACCAATTTTATATAAACACTAAGTTAATTATATTTGTTACTGGTATCAAATGAATTCATTTAATTTCCATTCTCTTTTGTTTCTTTTACGTGACAATGTATGTCGATTTTTTTTTCATACGTCACAATGTAACTGGATTTTATACTTTACAATTTATCTGATTTGATTTCAATTAAATAAAAATAGTCTGATTGAAAAAAAAAGATTTTTAAAATTGGTTGGAAAATTTGTAAAACTGCTCTACTTAATTGTTTTCTTAATTTGATTAAACAATCAATTAATGACAATATAATAAATAATTTACTTATGGGATGTTTCTTTATATTTATAACAAATTAATTTTTTATAATGATATTTTCAATATGAATATGCTCATTTCTTTTTAACATAAATTTAAATATATTGAGTGGAAAATTATTAGAATGCACACGCAGTCTATAATTGATTACAATTAATACTATAAACAATTATTTTAAATAATATAAGAATATTATTTAAACCTACCCTTTGAAGAAATATATATATATCATGAATATTTTTTAGGATAGTTTTGCTCGAATCCCGTTAGACCACTATCAGTCGTAAATATTATGAAATGATTTATTTGTTATTTTCAATTTATTATTTACGTTGTTTCTATCATTTTTTTAATTTTGTGTGTGATGTTGTAAATATATTAATATGCTATATTTTTAAAAAAATGTTATAATTACTTAAAATTTATTAATTTACTGGATGTGAATTAAAATGAAAAATCTAATTAAAAACATTTTTGGATGAAAATAATAATTATGATGATAAATTGATAAGAAGGGACATATGTTTTAAATGAATAGAAAAAAATTAAAATAAAGAGAACAACCCTAAAACATGATCATCATTGAAATAAATATAAATAATAATAATAATAATGTAAAAATACAAATATACCTGTCAAATAGAAAATAATGACATTCATTTTTTACTAATGATACTTATTTTTATCACATGCTATCCAGAGCTTAATAACTCACATTAAGTGAATTAGAAACGTTTAGTCACACAAAAAAAAAAAGTCTAAACATGCTCCTTAATTTATTTATGCATGATAAATCTTTAATTTGTTTTACTAATTAGTTTTATAAAACAAAATCACTAACACTCACTGTAATAGAAATCTCTGTCATTTTATAATTTCCATGTTTTATATAATTTATAAGTGAGATCCAAAGAAAAGTAGTGATTTCCAAAAACATTCTAATCAATCATATAAAAAATCTTAAAAATAAACTACTCTAACCGTTGCACTTAACTTAAATTTGTTTAAAATTCATACCAAATCAAACGAATATAATATAAAAATACTTTTAAATTATGACATGATTAAAATAATACTTTTTTATATATATGATTTTAATTATTTGAAATAGAACAGGTTATTGAAAAGTACAAGAGAGAAAAAAATATCATTAAAAGGATAGACAAAAGAAAAAAATATATAAGATAAATATTTTATTAATTTTTTAAAATCTATATATATATATATATAATTTTTAATTATTTCATTTATATTTAAGAGAAAAAATTGAAAAAACATGTAAATGAAAAATAAAATAGATAAAAAAACGAATAATAAATGGAATAGATGATAGAAAAAATATAAAATAAATGTTTTATTAAACGATTAAATTTGGTTAAAATAAATTCCGTTTTCATGTTATTAATGGTAGATTTTAAAATATGATTTTAACTAAAACCGTATTGAGTATGTATTTCACGTTACCAATATATTTGCCTCGCCTTTCACCTATCGTATAATTTTTTTTGTTTTCATAACAAATTGTAAGTTAAAAAAAATAGTTAATATTTAAAAATAATTTTAGAAATTAGTTTTGAAAAATTATTTTTAAAATGAGACAGAAAAAAAAGTTAGTTTGATAATACTACTTTAAAAAGTGATTTAGATAAAAAAATATAAATGATATATAATTATTGATAAAAAAAGGAAAAATATTATTAATAAAATAAAAAATTACAAAATAATTTTTTTTAAATTGATTTAATTTTTTTAATTAATTTTTAAAAATGAAAAACACATTTTTAAAAGTAATAAAAAAAAGGTGTTTGAATTGAATTTTCTGTTATTTTTCGCGTTAACAATGACAAGTCGCATAAGAGATAGCAACACAATTGATATTCCGATTGTCATTGTTAAGAGAAATTTAATAAAGTTCCGAGTAAAGAACTTCTGCAACCCAAAAAGAAAAGAAAGGATGACAGTTAAAAACATCAAAGAATACGGAAACGGTAACTGAACATAGAAAAATTAGTTGTCGTGTTTAGGTTTCGAAAGGGTTTTTGCTTGTGTTTACTTTCAATGGCGACGGCGGGGTTGTATAGACGCCTTCTTCCTTGCCCCCCAGCCGTCGAATTTGCTTCCTCGCAAGGCAAGGTATCCCTGTCTCTTTCTCATAGCTCAATAATGAGAATGAATGAACATGGTAACGTTTTTACTCACTTTTTCTTTGTTGGTTTAATTTCAGGAACTTTTTCTAGAAGCCATTCACAATGGAACCATGGAAGGCTTTTACAAGTTGGTTTCCCACTTCCAAACACAATCCGAGCCCGCTTTCTGTGGCCTCGCTAGCTTGTCCATGGTCCTCAATGCTCTTGCCATTGATCCTGGCAGGAAGTGGAAAGGTACAGTTTATGCTTCTATACTGACCTAGTCTCTGTGATTAAGCTTTTTGGACAAAATTCTTTAAACACTTCTGGGAAAAAAATAGTTTATGCATAAATTAAAATTTAAATATCAGATAAGTTAAATGATAGTGTTTCTACAAATAAATTTATGATTAGCTTGAGATATTTATTTTAATTATTTTTCTTATTTTTGTCTTCTAAAAAAAGGTTCATAGAAATTATTGTCCAAACATATCCTAATTATGAATCAATCTTAGGTTAAGTCAATTGTAATGCTTTGGTTTGATTGTCTTGATTTATCTGCAGGCCCTTGGAGATGGTTTGATGAATCTATGTTAGACTGTTGTGAATCTCTAGAAAAGGTCAAAGTTAAGGGCATCACGTTTGGGAAGCTAAGGTGTTTGGCTCAATGTGCTGGAGCCAAAGTTGATTCCTTTCGTGCTAGTCATAGCAGCATTAATGATTTTCGTAAATATGTCATCAAGTGTTCAATGTCTGATGACTGTCACGTAATCTCCTCATACCATAGAGCTGCCCTTAAACAAGTATGTAGGACACATGAAACTTTCCATGCTGATTAGTTTCCTATGGAAAAAAAAAAACAGTACACACATTTGGTGCATATTCTTAATTCTACATGGTTTGACTTTATTTTGTTGACAGACGGGAGCTGGTCACTTTTCTCCTATTGGAGGATATCACGCTGGAACGGACATGGCACTTGTTTTGGACGTTGCACGATTTAAGTATCCTCCCCATTGGATCCCTCTTAAATTTCTTTGGGAAGGCATGAATTATGTGGACGAGGCCACCGGACAAACTAGAGGGTAAACTTTCTTATTTTCTACTATTTTTTACTGACCTTGTAGCCTATTTAATCACAGTCCATTTGTTGGAATGTTGCTGAAAGTTGAGATCAACAACCACAACAAATATGCATAAGGGTGGGTACAGAAAGAACTGAGCGTTTATTATACATAAGAAACTCTGTAGCTAGGACTGTAGTGGATCAATTTAAGCAATAAGAAAACTTAACACCATTTTCTTTTTGTTACATGGCTTAAGTGATTTGCTCAACACTTTTACCCGTTTCAGGTTCATGCTTGTATCAAGACCTCATAGGGAACCTGGATTGCTTTATACTCTGGTATTTCTCTTTTTATTAAGTAATGACTCAGGGTTTTACGTTTCAGGATATAGTAAACAATGTTGGTGTGTGCATTAATTTTTTGGATAATTTCTTTAATGATGAACACGCGTAGGCACGTGCATTTCTTCAATCTAGTGCTTAGTTCTCTGCTTTTGTGATATGGTGAACTTGTTCTTAAGAGCGAGCATGTTGATTTATTTCTGGTTTGTATTATCTTCTAGTCAGCAATAATGTTTCTTGTGAAGTGAACTACAATTTCCATTCCCAATCAAAGAAAATACCTTGGTTGTCATCTTTCTCCTATGAATTTATTATCATGTTGACACAATAATTCTGTCAGTTGAACTAGAGATGCTAATAAGGATTACACAATAGTTGAACAAAGTTTAATTGATTAATGATTTATTTGTGGTACATTCATACAAAGGATGGAAAGTCAATTTGCACCATGTAGTTTGGGCCATACTTGTTTTAACTCATCTTGATTCATGCATTCCTTCTTACCTTAGCAATCCTGTGAATTCTGGAATTACGTTAGTACACGTCATCACTGTAGCATGTGTTTGTGGAGTGTCATGTTTGTGTTTTTCATTGTTTACATCGGTGTGGGTTGGGTATCTTGTGTGTGTTTGTTAGTTTGTCACTGTTTTTATTGTTTATGTTGGAATGGGTTCTATGGATTTTGCAGAGTTGCAAACATGAGAGTTGGATTAATATTGCAAAATTTCTCATGGATGATGTTCCTCTTCTATTAAAGTCAGAGGATGTGAAAGATGTTCATCAGGTTCTTTCAATTATAGTCAATTCACTGCCATCTAATTCTGAACAATTCATCAAGTGGGTTGCAGAGATCAGGAGGCGAGAGGATGGTGGTCCAAGTCTAAGCGCAGAGGAGAAGGCAAGGCTTGCTATCAAGGTTCAATATTTCCAATCTTATGTATTGTGTATTCTATTTTGGTCTCTATAATCCTTAGTAACTTTTTATTATGCAGGAAGAGGTATTGAAACAGGTACAGGAGACTGGCCTTTTTAGACATGTATCTTCCTTTTTGTCAAATTCTTGCAGCAGGGAATCATCAGATGATGAAAATGCATTACCTGTCATTGCTGCAAGTGTTTGTTGCCAAGGAGCAGAAATTTTAAGTGGGAAACATTGCTCACCAGCAGGGTATAGCTGTCAAGTTACATGTATGAAACGCTTGAAAGCTGAAGATGACAAACCAATAACAATGGTTTCTGGGACTGTGGTAAATGGTAACACTGAGCAAGGGGTTGATGTGTTGATTCCTTCATCATGTAGGAAATTGGCTTGCACTTGCTCTGGCCCAAGTAAGTACATGAGGATGCATCCAGCTAGCACTGATGTGCTGACAGTGCTTCTACTGTCCTTACCATCTACAACATGGGCTGGCATAACCGATAAGCAGCTTTTGGCAGAATTACATGGTTTGGTTTCAACTGAAAATCTTCCCACTTTGCTTCAAGAAGAGGTTTGTATATCTCATCTGTTTGATAATTTTTCTTACGTTGCATGTCAGCACTGTATCCTCCTAATTCTATTCAGTCTTCAACTTCAACTCACTATAAACAATTTTGCATAGGTTCTGCACTTGAGACGTCAACTTCACCTTCTCAAGAGATGTCAAGAGGGCAAGGTTGATCAGGATCTTGGTGCTCATCTCTCTTAGCATCTCCCATCTTTTTTTATCATCCATCTCAAGGCCAACCCAGTTTTCCAGAGTCTCTTGACAGCTCAAATTTAGATTCCCATACAAGTGTAGAACCACTTTTTAAATTGGTTTTCACCTAATTATTCACAACTGAAGATTTTATTTTCGACTAGTGATTCAGTACCTCATTTACTAATTACATTATTTTTCTAGTTTATGCTAATTCACTCATGCAAATAGTGATCCACTTAAATTGGTTATGATGTTTATGTTTCTGAAATTAAATTTTTTGGTATATTTTTTTAGTTTCTTCTCTTTTGATTGCCGTCGCTGATAGTTTGGTGGCCGCAAAAAAGTATGTAAAAATAAATAAAGATGTTATAAGTCAATCTCAAGTGCATAAAGTCAAAGTTATATGGTTTTCATAAAAAGTTGCATTGGGATTCTAGTTTCATAGCCTTCCCTTGTCACGTAAAAAGTTTGCATTGATGTTCAATTTTTTCATATTACTTTAAATATAATTAAATAAATGAAGAAAATTAATAACTAATGTTGTTTAATCACCTCGGTCTTAACTAATGACCATCTATTTATTTATGCTTTGTTCTCTTATCAAGATTTTAAATCTTCCATCAATGACATTCTTGAATATACCGTATAGAAGATACAAAAAGAGTTGACAATGTGGATAAAAGAAAAGAAAAGAAAAGAAAAAAATAATGCATACATATAACAAAAATATTTACTCATTTGATATTTACATTTATATAACTATTTCATTTTAGTTTATTAGTTTATAAAATAAAAACATATATAAATAAAGAAATTTATTGTCTTGTATTTTTAGTAAAACTTTATTTACTCTTTATATTTTTCATTACATAAAATTATTCTTTTAAATCTTAAAATATATAATGTAATTTTGTTACTAATGAATTAGTATGAAAAATAATAAAAATGACTTATTTAAAAAAAAAACAGAAGGATAAATTATTTTGTATATAAGAGAAAATTAGTTTATATACATGACAAAAAAATTATAAATTATTTTGTATATAAGTTAAGTTTAATTTATGAAAAAAAATATTATTTTTCTTTATTCAAATAGAATTTGTGTTCATCTCCTATTAAAATAATAAAGGCATGTACAGGTAATGCTGTTGGAACAGGAAGAGAGAGGGAGAAAGGAGAATTGGAGAAGAAGAAGAAGAAAAAGAAAGAGGGAAGTGAACATAGTAAGTAACGGTAATTAGTTACGTTCACAAACACTGTAGCGGCAGTTGCAAGAGAAGGTTCTGTGTGCATGGCGAGCCCAGGTTTATACCGCAGACCGCTCCCTTCCCCTGCAATCGAGTTCTCTTCGTCCGGAGGCAAGGTTAACGCTCTTTCTCATCATTCCAATTCCCTAATTTTCCCTTCAACTCTTTGATCCATTCATTGTTCCTTGCACAGAAGCTGTTCTGGGAAGCTCTTCAGCATGGAACCATGGAAGGCTTCTTCAAGCTAATATCGTACTACCAGACACAATCAGAGCCTGCATATTGCGGTCTCGCCTCTCTTTCCGTTGTCCTCAATGCCCTTGCTATTGACCCTGGAAGAAAATGGAAAGGTATATTGGTATACTAATCATCTTTCTTTTCTTTTTTTCTTGTTTTGAATGTATGAAAAGGAAAGGTCGCCTAACAGGTCCTTGGAGATGGTTTGATGAGTCCATGCTGGATTGCTGCGAGCCTTTGGATAAAATTAAACTGGAAGGCATTACGTTCGGGAGAGTTGCGTGTTTGGCTCGATGCAATGGAGCTAAGGTGGAAGCCTTTCGATCGGATCAAAGCTCGGTTGATGAGTTTCGCAACCGTGTGCTTTCGTGCTCTTACACTGAGGATTGTCATGTGATTGTGTCTTACTATAGGAGAACTCTCAATCAGGTGGTGTAAAATTCATTGGTTGATCATAACTCATGTTTAGTTGACTTTGATTAGTCCTGCTTCACTTTATACGTAGTTGGTGAATTCAATGTTTAAGGTCCTTTCTTTATAGATGCACTTATCGTTGAGTAGTGTAGGAAATGGAAAGCGACATGAGTTATAGAAATGATGGGAATTTGTCATGTTGTTGGGTAACAGACTGGAAATGGGCATTTTTCACCGCTTGGAGGATATCATACTGGAAGGGATATGGTCCTTGTATTGGATGTTGCTCGTTTCAAGTATCCTCCTCACTGGGTTCCCCTTACCCTTCTCTGGGAGGCAATGAGCACCATAGATCAAGCAACCGGACTTCCAAGGGGGTAACGCTAAGATCTCATACTGCCAATTGAGTATATAAGCATAATAGCTGATAGCGTCTTTAGAAATGCTGGCGAAACATTCTTTATTTCTCAATGTATTTTGTAAAATTTCATCAAAATACCCCTTTTACTATTATTTCCTTCAAATTTGTTGCACTTCTCGTTTTGCCAAAACTAAAACTTCCTGTATGTTGTGTGATAACTGGTTTTAATTAGTGAAAATATTTTAGTAGTCAGTATATTTTCATCTCTTGTAGGGTTATATTTCTTCTGATTCAAGTTTATGAACTTCGAAAAAATGGTAGTTTTTCTTGGCATGTTATGCTTCAAACAACTAAGTTATTATTTATGCCCTGGTGCATTCACATTAAAAAACAGAAATCCGAATGGTTAAACTCCAGAGAATAGTTTTTGTTTAAAATTATCGAAGATAATATTCACTGATTTTCAAGTTTTGGTGAATTAGTTTGAATAATTTATAAACTCGTAAATCTTTCGAGTCTTATTTTTTTTTTGGATTTTTCTCAGGTAACAAGTTCCATTGTAATCATGTTGTACAACTTGTGAGAGAATCGGATGGAAGTCAAAATATCTTTACCTCATACCATAGGCATAACAATTATTTGATTATATGCACTAAATTTTTGTATATCCCATGTATTCTATCCACATTTATCTTCGTAGTTGTTATATGATGGTGTAATTTGAAAAACGTACTATTTGAATGTATCAGTGTCATTAAAATCTTTCTAGTTGCTATGATTAAAGGATACGATTTCATGAACTTTTTTTAGCTTGTTAAGGCTCTTCAACCAGTCTTCTTGCCTCTATTTATATTTGGAAATTTGTATTTTCAGGTATATGCTTATTTCAAGGCTTAACAGAGCACCGTCTATACTTTATACTATGGTATTGTGCTACTGATTGATTCTTTTTTGAACCATTGGAGAACATATATAAAATTTCTAAAATCATGAGTTTTAGAGGAAAGGTAACCTGACTTACTATAAAATTGTAATGGTTAGGTCAGCTAGAAATAATTTCTGAAATTATATTGAACAATAAAATGTCTTACCCATACATAGATCATCTTAAAATATGGAGTGTCATTGGGAGGTCTGGATCCTTTTTCACTTGTAGGAACTGTAATGGTTGAACATATATGTATGTTATGCTTTGTCCAAACAATTTCTCTTTATAGACTACGGTAAATAGTAAATAAATACTTAAAGATTATCTGCAGAGTTGTAGACATGAAGGTTGGAGCAGTGTAGCCAAATTTCTAACTGAAGATGTCCCTCAACTTCTGAAGTCAGAGGATCTAAAAGACATTCAGGAAGTACTGTCTGTTGTTTTTAAATCGCCTCCTGGTGAATTGAGAGGATTAATAACATGGATTGTTGAAGTTCGCAGACAAGAAGATAGGAATCTCACATTGAGCGACGAGGAGAAAGGACGGCTCGCTATCAAGGTTCTGACTCAACGTCCTTTTTTGTTTATTGGGGTGTGGGGATATAATATGTCACCCTTGAATTTGTCAAATGCGTCATTTGCATAATTAGGAATTTCCAATAAATGAACAATCATATTACTGACATTTCAAATTTCAGGCTGACATACTGCAACAGATTCGGACAACTACACTTTTCAAACACGTGACCAGGTGGTTGGATTCTGAAACTTCATGCTGTAAAACTAATGAAAACCTTGGTGACAAAGATACGTTAGCAGCTGTTGCCACCGGTGTTTGTTGCCAAGGAGCAGATCTTTCGACTGGTTTTGGTAAGCTAGGTTTGTCGGGTGGAAAATGCTGTAGTCAAATGGAGGTAAAACATCTGAATGTTGATAGCGAAAATCCAGTAACATTAGTTTCAGCAACTGTTACAACTGGTCGTGGGAGTGAACAAGGAGTTGATGTGTTGGTCCCTTTGTGTCAAAGGGAGCCAAGTAGGTTGTGTGTTTGTAATGAAGGTCACTGCATAGGAATGCATCCATCTACTGCAGATGTCTTAACGGTACTTTTATTGGCCTTGCCCTTGCTTACGTGGTCGGGCATTAAAGAAGAAAAGCTGCGAGTGGAAGTTTTGACCCTTCTAGCAACAGAAGATCTCCCTCCCCTGCTTCGGGAAGAGGTAATGTTGACTTCTTCAAAACTGGTTATCATTTTTTCCTTCAATCTAAACTCTGAAAAACTACTAAAATGAATTTTTGACTTGATAAAACTGTGGACAACGAAAGAACAATTTATATGGTGCTTAAAAGCCACGTGCCTATCTTTCTTTCATGGTAAATATTTTATAATAGGACTCCATTTTTTGTAAATTTCCTTACAAAGCTCTCATGTCTTGGGTATGAACTGTTTTTCTTTCCTCAATGTACCACAAAAGGGTGAATTCCACACCTTGATTTTTTATTTTTTATTTTTCACCCAAATTAATTTTATCACACCAAGTTTAAGACTACCTTTTAATTCATCAAGTTTCATAAACATAAGTTTCATTTGAGATTCTAAAATGCTCCTTTTGCTCGTAGAACCATGATTATAAATAATCATTTTTTATCAAATATCCATTCACACCTACCTTTTTTTTATTATTATTATTTATTTATTTTATTTCATCTTCTTTTCATCAATCAACTAAAAAAAATATTATTTTAAAGTTATTTATTAAATGTTTGAAAAATATTGGTTATCAAAAAAATCTTTTTCCTTGTTCAGAATATCGTTAAAACATGTAATAGGCAGGCCATTTACCATTTCATTAGCATACAAGGAGCATATCCAGTGGAGAATGAGGGGTGAGAGAGGTTAATCTTGGTCTATGAAAGGTCAAGATTGTTCTAATCTCATCTAGTTTAATTATATATAATGAGTTTATTAATATGAGCAATCTAAATTTCAGTTCATTCATGTTATTAGTAGCAGGCATGAAAACATTGCACAAAACAAATTCCAGGATGTTTTATTTCTGGTAGAGGGAAAGTTGGAGTGAAGTGAAAGAAGGGAGAGGAGAGAGAAATAGTCTTTTGTTTATTTTGAAAATAAAAATAATCTCATTAACTAATTAATTAAAGTACGCTTTTTTATCTATAGGTTTCTAATCAGGTTATACCAGATTCCATTAGTATTTTTCATTTTTCTAACAAAAAAAATTGATGAATCTACTAAAAGTATTTTTTTTATAAATACTCAAGGAGTAACTTGATATCTTTCATATATATCTACTTTCATATAATTAAAAGTAATCAACGCACTACTACTTAACTATATAAAAGAGTTTTAAAATAATTAAAGTAATATATTTACTGTTATTTTCACGTAATGTTTCTGCATATCTACTTTTATTAAAAAAAATAATAATAATAATCTGATAGCTTGTGATACTTACCAGTCACTCGTGAAACAGGTTTTGTTTTTGCGGGACCAACTGCATTTTCTCATGACGGATATTAGAGCCCCTTCCAGTTTTGACTAATGCAATGGGTTCCGTCTATACGATGACAGACATTGTTTTAGCATCAGGTATGCCATTGCTGTGGTGCCATGCTGAACACTTAAAAAACAACAACTATTGTTTTACCTTTTGTGCAAGAAATTTGGACTGTACAACGTAATTTTGTATGGAAGAATGCGGATTTTGAATAAATTGTAGTTGAAAAGCATGATCAACGGAGTGTACCAAAAAGTGTATTGTGTTCTCTGATAGTTCTCACTTGGGTAATAAATTACGAGAAGTTAAAACAACCCTGTGTGATTTTATCCTATAATATCGATAGACAACAATAATGGGATGTTTATGCATGGTGTATCTTTTGTTTTTCTCCAAATCGATATTTTCTCTTTTAGAAGTGATTCATTTCCTTCAACCATCATTTTGTCAGCTGTTACATGCTTTAATTTTATTAGGAATCAAAATGAATGCAGTAGTTGGCGTCACGTGACAACTAGTAACATCAATGGCTATTATATAATAGTTGCGTATGCACTAAAATATGGCAGTTGGAAACAAGCGAAGATTCACACAAAGTTGATGGCGAACCATGGTGACAGGTTTTTTTGACCATTTCTGTTTCATGATTTGCAACCACCTTTTGTACCACAGTATATATATCTACTGTCCATTTTGCTTGTTTTGTCGGTGCCTAATTTTTATTTTGAGAAATTATATGTTATCGATCACACTCTAGTTCAAATAACCCCTCACGATCCTTTTTCATTAATATAATAATAGTACAAAATTTAATAAAAATAAAAATAAATTATTTTTTTATTATTATTATAATATTAAAAATTAATTATTTTTTAAAGCTTCGTGGATTTGAGTCGTGAAAATATAATTTTCGTTTAATTTTACAATATTACTACTTATTTATGACTGATAGATACTCCCAGTGCTCATCCATTAAAATTAGTTATTATATAAAAATCTAATTGAATATATATAAGATCAACATAAATAAATATATTTCATATTTTATTTTTTTAATTATGTTTATTATAAAAATAGTTAATTGTTACATTATTGAATATTAGTTATAAAATTTAAATATAATATTTTTCTCAAAAGAAAAAATATATTTATTTGTAAATATTTAAAGTTTAATTTAAATTTTTATTTTTTATATTTAAATATCAAAATAAAATATCGTAAAATATTAAAATAATTAACTAATATATAAGAAATATAAAAATTGTATAAATATTTAAATACACTAGTGACATTCACGAGAAGGATTATGTAGACGACGTTTAAATAAGATTGAAGGACACTAATTGACATTTTTTTGGACTGTTAATAGGGTTAAGAAAAGTTGAGTCTAATGAAAGAACTGCGGTAAATAAGTTTTGGATTTTCGTTACAGTAACTTTTCACACAATTTTATCATGTCTGGAACAGAATTGTGTATGAAAGAGATGTTTATTTGATGTAAATTTATTTCTTATATTATTAAGATCTTTATTAATATCTTTAATGTTAGGTCTTGAATGAAATTTTTTATTTCATCACAATATATAAAATAATTTTATTTCATGTTATTTTCGATGTCAAATGTCTAAATTACGTATCCATTACAAGGTGTTTAGTTTATCTCATTATTTAATAAAAAGGATTAGTATCTTATAAATAATTATATTAGAGCTGATTCCGATAATTACTAAAATATTAATAAATTTATTAAAAAATAGACACAAATAAAAAATATATATTATTTTAAAATAAAAAACAAATAAAAATTATCTTATAACACTTTTCTCTATAGAACCAATCTCAAATCACATTTATAAAAAATAAATAAAATGAAGAATTGTTTACATTAATTTAAAACAATAATAAAAAAGATAAAAATATTTTTATTTTTATTTTATTTACAAAAACAACAATAATATTATAATAATAATAATAATAATAATAATAATAATATATAATACCTATTTAAATATTTTTAAATTTTTATAAAATTATTTTAGTTTTAATTTTGATCATAATTTTTTTAAAAGAATTTATTTTTATATAAATAATAATATTTATAAAAATTGAAAACCTCATAAATTTATCATTATTAAAAATTAAAATATTATATTAAATTAATATTTAATTATAAAATTAATTTTTTTAAATCATAAAGTGTAAATATAAATAAAAATTATAAAAATATATATACTTATAAAATTATCCATTAAAACAAAACCTAACATAAGTCGTTTAAAAATACACGAGATAACATGTTTGGTATTACTTTCATTCATCACTTGCTTAGCCCACCAAGCTTGGCGGTTCTTTTGCCCTAAATTCTGCATCTTTTTTTCCTGCTGCACTTAATTATCAATTTTTTTAATTCATCCTTCCTTTTTCTTAATGTGTTCCCTTTTTTTGTTTCAGTCAACTTCTTTAACTTTACACCATAACACATCAAGTTAGGTGATATATTCTGATATGGATTCACTCATTATTAATCTTCATCATTAATAACAAAACTATATTGTCAGAAGGACACTCTTAAAAACATTAAATGCATATTAAAACTAATAAAAATAGTAAATTAAATAATTTTTTTCTTTTATTTATTATTAATAAAAAAATTTACTGATAATATATCAAAATTTAAATAAATTGGCTTCTATGGTTTTAAAGTATATTCAAAAGATAAATATTTTATTATAATTTTATTTTTTTAAATTAAAAAAAATATTTATATAAACATCAAAAATTAATTTTTAAATAATTTATTTATGAAATTCATAATAAAATATTTGTCTTTATTTTTAAAATGATTCATGTTAAAAATATTTTTTAATATAGTCAAGAAATTTATAATAAAATATTTATTTTTATTTATAAATAACTAATATTTTTAACATATGAGTGATTTCTTACTCTAAAAAAAATATAAAAAAATTATGATGTTATATTATTTTTAAGTAATTCAATATTAATTTTATTCTCTTAAAATGTATTTTTAATAAATTTTAAAAAACTTATTATCTTTCTTAATTCTTTTATTTTGATGTATTTATTTGTAGAAGTTATTTGATAAAATAATTATCAAATAAATTTAAACAACTTACTTGTTATGTAAGGTTCTTCTAATTAAAATTACTTTGAATAATTAATATTTTATTTAAGTATTTTAATAAATAATTTTTATTATAAATATACTTAGTATTTTTTTTGTTGTTGGAGATGCTAATGAGAAAATGGAAATACTATATTCTCATATTTACTTCAAACTTTTAAAAAATAATTGAAAAGTTGTAACTTTTTTTCTACCTATGAAAATACGAGAATAAATGTGTTCTTATAATGATGGGAGAGGTATCTGAATGAGTGGATCCTATCTAAAACAGATATTTTGAAATCAGACAAGAGAGTGAAAATAAAAATTAAATTATTGGTTGAAATTTATTTATTTTTTATTTATTTATCTATTATAGTATTTTATATTTTTAAAATATAACAAAATATTTTTTTCCCCAAAATTAGCTTCCCAATAAAACGAAATAGCAAGTTGCATCTAATAAGGTATGTCGGTTGGCTTTCAGCCAAAAATTCCTCTTTCTTTCTTTTTTAATCTTATTTAAAACATTTTTTAAAAATTAAATGTTATTATTAAAATTTTGGTTTATTTTCGTGGTAATGTTTTACTTATCTTTTTATATTCTTCAAGTAAAAGAAGTAAGAAATGAAAAGATAACATAACTAAAAAGACCAAAACAGACACATGATTTGGATGCACGTTGGTCATTTGCATGTGTCATAGTTTATGTCTCACTTTATTTGGAATGAGATGTTACCACACTATCTATCTATTTACTTCTTTACCTTTCATTAAATAATACTTGCCCAACAAATTTATAAAGAAAATACCTAATTCTAATTCTATATGTTCATGTGACCAATCATTATTAGAAGTGTTAAACCGGTTTTTTTATTGAAAACATTATTAAAAACATTATGTATTCACTGCTTCTCCGATTTTGAAAACATTATTAAAAATAGACTAATAGACCGTTCATGATCTTCTTCTGCCCATGGTCCACTGTGTTATCGAAGTAAACACACTCTTAATTTGCCAAGTTAACGAGCCATGAACTAAAATTATGAACCGTGGCAGCAACAATTTAACGCGAGGTGGCTGGTTTTGCCATCGTATCAATGATGATCGTGTTCTCACTCTTCACCACCATCTTAGATTCAACTTCACCCATCCCTGTCGTGCTTTCTCTCTTATCTGGCGTCCATCATCCCATCCTTCCTAAGCACCAAACCGGAGACACTGAAACTTACCCACAATGGTCCCAAACATTTTGTTTCTCATCAAAACTTGTTAAGAAATCACAATCAAACACATTTTCCCACATTCATCAACTCCACCAATACCTACTCTTTCATAACTCCATTGTCTTCTCTGTTCTCATGCACCTCCAATTCCCCCTCCCACTTTCTTATCTACAAAAGACAAACACGAAACTCAAATTGGGCCAAAGATATTATTGGCCCAACTTCTTCTCTCTCCCCTGTCCCTGTTCCTCTTGTGTCTATAAATAAAGCATAGTTTCTAACAACTTGTGCAACATAAATATTAAAATACTTGCAAAGAGAGAGAATGGAAGGGAGAGAGAATGGTCACCCATTGCTGAGAGGAGGTAGAAGAGAGAAAGATTACAGCCATGGGTTATCCACTTCTCAGATGCATGTCATGGCTTCCATTTGTGACACCCTTTTTCCTTCCCTGCCACTGGACTCACTCAACAACAAAAGTTCACTTGACCAACAACCTCTCTCAGCCTTCTACAATTCCTCTGCTTCCCAAAGCCCTTTTCCTGCTGAGGTGATTTTTCATACAGAGATTCTTTCTCTCACTTTTCCTTTTTTTTTTTTTTTTATGATTCCAAATTTAGAAGGAACTATCATATGATCCAACATTGTTATACATAATTAAGTTTTATTAATTTTTTCTAGTTAAGAAACTCAACTACCTGCCACATAAAAAGTGATTCAGACCATTAATACATGGCACTTCCAATTCATTTATTTCCTGTTTGAATGAAAATCAGGCTGCAGAGCTGTTGTACAAGAGGTGTATGCCAGAAGCATTGTCTCTGGTGAGTTGGGTTCTGTGGATGCTGTCTTTGAGATTGGGGACACTGTTGATCTGTGGAAGACTTTGCTTGGACTGGAAGTGGCCTTTCATTCACAAGTTCTCTGAGATTTCCTTGGAGAACAGAGAAGAGATTCTCAGACACTGGTCCAGGGAAAAGCGTTGGGTGCCCCTGCGGTTAGTGTTTGTCCTCATCAAACTTGTTTTCTTCTACAATTTCTTCTCAAGGGTAAGGTTTCTCCCATGTTTTGATAAGATTGAATTCATCATATATGGTTGAGTTTGAATTGCAGATGAAAATTTTGCATCTTTACTGTTATCAAGCTATCAATCACACTAAGAATGATGATAAATTGGGATACACAAAATAGTCTTGGTTAAAGGAAGGACGCCATGATTCCGTAGTTACTTGAAAAACTATCTCTATATACTTACAATCATAGATAGAAAATTTCAAAAGTTTGACTATTGACTTTAATTTATGAGATATGCCCGATAGTTATCGTTACCATTTTTATCATTAAAATTTGGACTAGAAGGGTTCCTTTTAGTAGAGACTGGTGAACCAACACGTTTCTGCATAACATGATTATGGAACCCCAGATTGTTGAATTAAAGGATTAATAAATAAAGAAAACCAAACCAAATAAAAACTAGTCAAACCGGTTTGCATTTTTAAAGAATGAGAAAAAAAAAAAAAAACATGTACGAAATCATTTTAAATTATTTTTCCACTGGGGGCTAAACAACGTTATTTTAAACAACTTTAAATGTATGTTTTAATGTCATAAACTTATGAAAGTTATGTCTATGATTTAATTTGTATAATGTTTAGATAATAAGATTGTTAGTGAGTACTTCTTCAAATTGCATAAAAATATGCTTTTTAGCTTTATTTTTTTCTAAAATGGTAGTTTTTTTAACTATTTTTTTCCAACAATACCCTTGTATATAATTAAGAATAGTCAACACTGTATCATTCATATAGAAAAGAAACATAAAAGCAGTTTAAAAAGTTAAAGATAATTTTATCTAAATTCATATTATTTAAATATGTGTTTCACAACTTTAAAAAGACTATTATTTTAAAATGGAGTGAGGATTACTTCAATAGTTGGAGAACAACTAGATTAGTGCACTGCTAACAAATATTTTCATTAATTCAAAGATGAATTTGATTTTAAAAGTATCTCCTTTAACATGTCATGTGAACACATACATGTTATCTCATTCCCAAATTATTTGCTTGTTTCATGTTTATTTATTTCTGGCCTTTTTCCCGAACACTGCAGACTGATGCAAACGGGGATAATCCCGCATGGAAAGCAATTGGATACGAGGTGGACACCAAGGAAAAGTTGGCACGAAAGGAGAGGCCTCTACAAAAGGGATTAATAGAGACTATGTATGAAACAGATTCTACTTTAATGCAATCCCTCACTGAAAAAGGCCTTGAAGTCACTGAAGATAAACAGCAGAACCTATACAAGGTCAAATGTGATGTTGTCATTGTGGGATCTGGTTGTGGTGGTGGAGTTGCAGCTGCAGTTCTTGCAAACACTGGTCAGAAAGTAATCGTCCTAGAGAAAGGGGAGTATTTTGTTTCCAATGATTATTCTTCCCTAGAAGGTCCATCCATGAACGAACTATACGAATCAGGTGGCATTTTCCCAAGTCTTGATGGGAAGATGATGATCCTAGCTGGCTCAACAGTGGGTGGAGGCTCTGCTATAAACTGGTCTGCATGCATTAGAACACCTGATTCTGTTCTGAGGGAATGGTCTAAAAAATATAAAATTCCGCTTTTTGCAAGCTCTAATTATCAGTCTGCCATGGACTCGGTGTGCAGAAGGATTGGTGTGACAGAGAAGTGCAAGAAAGAAAGCTTTCAGAATCAAATTCTCATTCAAGGATGTGAGAAAATGGGCTTGAAAGTGGAGTCAGTGGCTATAAATTCCTCAGCAGATCATTATTGTGGTTCATGCTGTTATGGTTGTAGGACAGGAGATAAGAAGGGCACTGACTCTACTTGGTTGGTTGATGCTGTAGGAAATGGTGCAGTGATCCTCTCTGGGTGTAAAGCTGAGAGATTCATACTTGAAGATGGAAATGGTGGAACGAAGAATAAGAAATGCTTAGGAGTGATTGCTGCAGCAACTTGGAGGAGTAGGGTAACAAAGAAACTCCTAATCGAATCCAAGGTAGCTATTTCAGCATGTGGCTCTCTCTCCACTCCTCCTCTAATGATTTCTAGTGGACTGAAAAATCCGAACATCGGAAGGAATCTCCATCTCCACCCTGTTCAATTTGCATGGGGATACTTCCCAGAAGACATGGCGAACTTCAGTGGAAATAACTATGAGGGTGGGATCATAACTTCGATCCACAAGGTATTTGCAGAAGATTCCACCCCAAGATTCATTATAGAAACACCTGCTCTAGGACCAGGATCATTTTCAGCATTAGTTCCCTGGCTTTCAGGGCATGACATGAAAGACAGGATGGCAAAGTATGCAAGAACTGTTAACATTTTTGCATTGATAAGAGACCATGGATCAGGAGAAGTGAAGGCTGAAGGGAGGGTAACTTACAGACTTGACCAAGTGGATAAAGAAAACCTTAGAATTGGACTAAGGAAGGCCTTGAGGATTTTGGTTGCAGCAGGTGCTGTGGAAGTGGGAACATACAGGAGTGATGGCCAAAGAATCAAATGTAGGGGGATCAAGGAGGAAGATTTAGAGGAGTTTCTTGACACTGTCACAATAGTTGGGGGTCCAAGGTCCAGGAATGAACTTTGGACAGTGTTTACATCTGCACATCAGATGACAAGCTGTAGAATGGGTGCCACTGAAGAAGAAGGTGCACTTGATGAAAATGGTGAGAGTTGGGAAGCAAAAGGCTTGTATGTGTGTGATGGAAGTGTTTTGCCCAGT
The DNA here is from genome assembly GCA_963425845.1 of Sphenostylis stenocarpa. NCBI lineage: Eukaryota > Viridiplantae > Streptophyta > Magnoliopsida > Fabales > Fabaceae > Sphenostylis > Sphenostylis stenocarpa. Next base: position 39,308,488 of record OY731398.1, on the reverse strand, counting down.
GCAGTTGGTGTCAACCCCATGGTAACCATTCAGTCTACAGCATACTGTATTGCCAGTAAGATTGCAGAATCACTCGGCAAAGACAAACAAATCATGAATAGTTAAGCTGTATTATTTCAATGCATGTTGATGAACTTTAATGTAACTGTGTCAAGATGTTATGCAGGACCTTATAATCAAATGTTGTTCAGTGTTTTTACGCTTTATATAACTTGTAAGTTCTACAGAAAGAGTATAGGCTAACATCAACACCAAGTTCCACATTATTGCAATGCAAGAACAAAAATATCTTGTAACATATACTCTCTCTATTATACTCCATCTTTTGTCCTAGGTTTGGTAATAAAAATAAATGTGAAAAAAAAGATAAAATAGACTAAAAAGTGTATTAAGTGACATAAAAATTTATATTTTTTAAAATAATAAATAAATTAAATTAAATTGAGTAATTTTACAATTTAAAAATTATTCATATATTTATTTTGAAAAAATAGGAATGATTTTTGAAAATAACAATATTTTTTATTCTTAAACAAGATAAATACTTTATTCGGTATAATTTATACTCAAACAAACTAATTATTAAAGAAAAATAGTTGCTTCAAATTTAATTCCATACATTAATTGGAGAATAAAAGGTACATCGGGAAGTTGCATAAATTAATTGATGCACGGATAAAAAAATCTTAAATATGTGGAACAAAGGAAGTATTTATATTTGTCCATTTATAAATTCAAGACCTCAATTATTTTTTTAATCATATACTTATCTCTTTTTAATGCTTAAATACTTTACTTACTTACCTAAAATAAGAGAAATTATTATGGATATCACGTGAGATAACTAAAATTAATTTAATATAACTAAGTGTAAATAATTATATTTTTTAAATTTGTGTAATAATTCTAATGTATTTATTTATTTCATTTAGATTCTTCTTAAGAATATTAAGATTTCTGAAATCTAAAAGAACCTCAATGGAGATTATAAATACCAGTAGGAATAATTTAAAATGAAATTTAAAGGCAGTGTATTATAATTATACTCCTAATATATATGTAATCTCAGACTATCGGTTGTCAAATATACTCCTCCATTCCATTAAGATTCGATAATTTGATAACTTAACATACAATTAACAATTGAAAATATTAATATAATAATAAATGTTATTATTTAATTAATATAATTGATTGTTATAATAAATATTCTTATAATTAAAGCAATGATCATTAACGTATTAACCATTGGAAAAACTCTTCTTTTGAAAGGGTAATTGGACAAAGGTAGCATTTACCTTCAAAACTCTTTTTCCTAGGTCAATATCCTTACATTCATGTTATATATCTATCATTCTTCGCATACATAATGAAGGCATTGCCTGATATGAGAAGGACATGAAACTGAAGATGGAGGGTGAGCCAGGAAGACATACAAAATTACAGAAATTATAAAGGGGACACTACAAAGATATAGGAAAAGTGTAATTAAGTAGAGACTATGACAGAAGACTGAAAGAAATTTGACTTTAAATCAGGAGATTGACCATAGAAGCAATACTTATTATGATGAACCATGGAGAAATATTGGAAGAATAAAAAAGACTTTCACATGTTCTTCTTTGATTTGGAAAAGGCATATGAAAGGGTTACAAAAGAAGTTTCTAAAAAGGCCCTAGAAAACAAAAGTGTGTATTGCATTGCAGATATTTGAGCAATCAAGGGTGAATATTTATAAGTAGGGACAGAACTACTGTGAGAACACAAGCTAAGATCACTTCAGATTTTTCTATAACTACAAAATGAACCCAATGATCAACTTTCACTAGTGCAGAATAGGGCTTTTACGTCACCCAATTGTCGTCGCATGCATGTATATTCGACGTAAATAAAACGCGGTGGCAATTTTGTAAATATGGGACAAAAATTTTACGTCGCACATCCCAGTATCCGACGTAAAAAGCCTCTTTTACGTCGCACCTGGGAGGCGCGACGTAAAAGGTGGCTTTTTACATCGCGTGCTGGGATGCGCAACGTAAAAAGTCTATTTTATTTCCCTCGAGACCCACTTCCTCGTCTCGCGCAACCAGGGTTTTTGAGAACGACGACGAGAACGACGACAACAGCTACCTCTGCACACCATTTTCGAGCAGTTTTACAGTGAAAAACATCTACATTATCGTGTCATTTGACGAACTTGATCTTTCTCCCCGATTGGATTCGAGTTTGAAATTAATTTTCGTCTACACTCGAGGTTAGTGTTCTATGTCATTGCTATATGTTTACATTGAATCCGTGATTGTTTTTGGGGATCTCAATCACGTTATAGTATGAATGTCTCCACTGGATTGTTATTGGAATGTAATTATTTGTTTATTTGTTTGAGTGCATTCGGTTTACACACTCCATTGTTGTTGTAACGTGCTTTGTTGTTTGTATATTAATTTTTTTTACATATAATTTTTAAATCTCTAGGAGTGACGAAACTTTATAACATAATATGAATCGAAGTTGGATGAATGCACGTCGTATTAGTGAAGAGTACGAAAAGGGAGTTGAAGAATTTTTGAAATTTGCTAGTGAAAATGGAAAAGCTATGAAAGGGACATATTATTGTCCATGTATTCGTTGTTTGAATCAAATTCGTCATAAACTTGAGGATATACGTGATCACTTGTTTGTTTATGGTATTATTAAGAGTTATACAATATGGACATGGCATGGAGAAATATTAGACATCCCAACTGTGTCAACTACAGACAATTTTGACGAAGGGATGAATGATAATCTAGAGGATATGATACGTGATATTGGTGAAGAAAATTTTATGAAAGAACATGTATATGATTCTTTGAAATCTGATTTTGCGCAACAATTGTACATAGGATGTAGTTTTACAAGATTATCAGCAACTTTAAAATTGTTTACTTTAAAAGCAAGAAATGGATGGACTGATAAAAGTTTCACCGAATTATTGGAGTTGTTGAAGGAGATGCTTCCTGAAGATAATACATTACCTATTCGTAACTATGAGGCAAAGAAGATATTATGTCCAATGGGTTTAGAGTACAAGAAAATACATGCATGTCCTAATGATTGTATATTATACAGAAATGATTTTGCTAAATTAAAGATGTGTCCGACATGTGGTTTGTCGAGGTTCAAAAACAAAGTTGAGGAAAGTAGTGGTGAGGAAGAACTAGATGGTCCCCCTGCTAAGGTGTTATGGTATTTGCCAATTATACCTAGGTTTAAAAGATTATTTGCCATAAAAGAAGATGCAAGAAACTTGACATGGCATGCAAATGGTAGAAAATGTGACAATCTTCTTCGACATCCAGCTGATTCTCCACAATGGAAAAGGATTGATGAAACCTTTCCAGAATTTGGTGCAGAGCAAAGAAACTTGAGAATTGGATTAGCTACAGATGGGATGAATCCTTATGGAAATTTAAGTAGTAAACATAGTTCATGACCAGTTATGTTGATCATTTACAATTTGCCTCATTGGTTATGCATGAAGAGAAAATATATGATGTTAGCTATGATGATTTCAGGACCTCGACAACCAGGAAATGACATAGATGTATATCTTAGTCCTTTAATTGATGATTTGAAAATGTTGTGGGAAACAAGAGTGGATGTATTTGATTCATATCACGAAGTGAATTTCAGGTTGCGTGCAATGTTATTTTGTACTATAAATGATTTTCCAGCATATGGTAATTTGAGCGGTTATAGTGTGAAAGGTCATTTAGCGTGTCCTATATGTCAAGAAGACACAAGTTATATCCAATTGAAACATGGACAAAAAACTGCGTACAATAGGCATAGAAAGTTTCTAGTTGCTAATCATCCATATCGTAAAATGAAAAAAGCATTTAATGGATGTCGGGAGAATGCGATTGCATCGGTACCACGCAATGGTGAACAAGTATATGAGCAAGTGAAAAATATTAATATTGTGTTTAGAAAGACCCAAAAGAAATCCAATGAGAAAAACATTTGGAAGAAACAATCTATATTCTTCAATCTTCCTTATTGGTGTAAGTTGGAAGTTAGACACTCGTATAGATGTGATGCATGTTGAAAAAAATGTTTGTGATAGTATAATTGGGACATTGCTTAACATAAAAGGAAAGACAAAAGATGGAATAAAAGCAAGACAAGATTTGGCAGACATGGGTATACGTTCCGAATTACATCCACAATCAGTTGGAAAACGCACTTACTTACCTCCAGACTTGTCATACTCTATCAAAGAAAGAAAAGAGAAGCTTTTGTGAGTGTTTACATGAGGTCAAAGTGCCACAAGGATACTCCTCAAATGTTAAGAGTCTTGTGTCTATGTAAGAGTTGAAATTAGTTGGTTTAAAGTCTCATGATTGTCATGTGTTGATGCAACAACTTTTACCAGTGGCGATTCGAAACATCTTACCAACTTCTGTTAGAATTGCTATTACTCGGTTATGTTTGTTTTTCAACACCATTTGTAAAAAGGTAATTGATCCAAAAAAGTTAGATGAATTAGAAAATGAAGCAATTGTAATAGTGTGCCGAGTTAGAAATGTATTTTCCCCCTTCCTTTTTTGATATCATGGTGCATTTGATAGTTCATTTGGTAAGGGAAATTCGATTATGTGGTCCAATTTTTCTTAGATGGATGTATCCTGTTGAGAGATACATGAAGATCTTAAAAGGATATGTGAAGAATCAAGTACAGGCCGAAGCTTCTATTGTGGAAAGGTACATTGCGGAAGAAGCCATTGAGTTTTGTCAAGGATACATGTCAAAATCAGAACCAATAGGTATTCCTAAGATGAGACATGATGGAAGATGTGAAGGTAAGGGTACTCGAAATTTGAAGATTAAAAATGTTAGTCTGAAAGAAGTTGACCAAGCACATTTATACATATTGAACAACACCGATGAAGTAATCTCTTACATATCACAACACATAACCGAAATAAAGGCAACACATCCACGAATGAATGAAAAATGGGTATTGAATGAACATAACAAAAGTTTCCTTTCTTGGTTTAAAAAAGGGTATATGTTGAGATTAATGCTTCGAAACACTTTTGAGACTTGCTCGTGGGCCTAATAGTGATGTCATTACATTTGGCGGGTATGACATTAATAACTATTGTTTCTACTCAAAAATAGAAGATGATAAAGGTAGAGTACAAAATAGTGGGGTCACAATTCAAGCTCGAATCTATGCATTTTTCTAGTTCTAAAGACAAAAATCCTATCACAGACTTCTATGAGTTATTTTGGGGTCATACAAGAGATATGGGAAATTGATTATGTTACTTTTAGGGTGCCTGTCTTCAAGTGTAAATGGGTTGAAGGGAATACGGGTGTGAGAACAGATGACCTAGGATTTACTTTGGTTGATTTGAGTAAAGTTGGGTATAAGGATGAACCTTTTATTTTGGCATATCAAGCGAGACAAATATTTTATGTCAAGGATCCATGTAATGAGAGATGGTCAATTGTCCTAGAAGGAAGAAGCATGCACGGAATTCATGAAGATGAGTCTCTAGATATACATGAAACACCTTCATTTTCAAGTAGACCATTTGATGACATAGTTGACAATGAAGTTGATGACATACATGCAATTCGAAGTGATCATGATGAAGGGATATGGGAAAACATACCAACATAATAGGTGTTTATCTTCACATTTTCTAGTTCTTTTTATTCAAACTTATAAAGTATGTTGACTTCATATTGTTTTGTTTTTCGGGATATGTCGGATTCCACAGCTGGTACTCGGTAGTGGTAGTGGCGGTGGCAGGGAGCGGAAGTGGTGATAAAGGTAGATCTGTCACTCGGTTAAAGGGGTTGACGAAGAAGGAGGGTAGCTAGAGAGAAAACTCAAGTTGAAGTTGATCCACGTTCCGGTAAGGCATCCGGCCCAAATGTCGCTAAGTTTAAGAGCTATTTGGGACTACTAGCTCGACACCATGTTCCGATTACTACTCCATCTTGGGATGATGTTGAGGAAACCGAGAAGAACCTAATGTGGCAGGATGTTCAGGTATTTCTATATTTGTTGAATACTTTATATATCATTATTAATTGAATTTAACATTTATTGGTCATTTCACAGACAAAATTTTGATGTTCCTAACACCGAGGTGATGAGGAAGAAGATTTTATCCTCCATTGCCATTAGATGGAGGGACTTTAAGACTTTCTTGACACGGGAGTATGTATTTGGAAAGTTTCGAGATGAATCTCCCTGTCTAAAGTATCAAATTAGTGAGGAGGATTGGTTACAGCTTTGTGCCGACCGAATGGACCCCTCTTGGCTGGATAAAAGACAAGCCGCCCAACAACGTCGGAGGTTGAATGATGCACCCCATGTATTGTCACGAGGAGGGTATGCATTATTGGAGCAACGTCTCATGAAATCTAGAGAAGAGTCGGCAGAAGTTGATTCTACCGACCTTGCATCTCCACCCCTCGCTATCGATGTGGAAGGCAGCCTGACAAAATCGATGGACAAATGACTTTTGAGTCCGCACGAATCATTGCTCGTAAAATCGTAAGTTATAATGTCAATTTGAATTGATTCTAATTTGAAAGTTAGTGTATGACTTAATTATTATTAATGTGTTGTAGGATGATTTAGTTGAGCAAACCAGCCAAGGATCATTTATTCCTCATGGTCGACAAGATATATTGGCGACGACCATAGGAAAACCAGATTACTCGGGACGTGTGCGTGGTGCTCGGTGGAACCTGGGGCCTTCGTGATTACTTTGGTCCAACATCACGAAGGACCACTCGTCGACTCTTGCAGCCAGGAGGCCTTGCATAAAATGGAGATGCAGTTTGAAGAAAAGTTAAATCAAATAAGGCAGTCCTTGCAGGCAAGAGTTTGATGAGAAAATTGAATCTCTCGCCCGCTCTCAGACAACAGACTCAAGGAACACCTCAAACAATTGAACATGATATTGTTCGAGTCAGCACTAAAGGGAGTTGTGCTGCTACTACTCGTTGATCCTTCAGGAGAATATACTCGGATCGATACATCACACCAAGTGTGAGTTATATGTTGAAGATGACCCCCGCGTCTAGTGGTCGTTGGTCGAGTTTTTAGGGTGGCTTAACCATCCATGGTGTCCCTCTACAGACCAGACTCGGACACGAGTAGTAGTTGATGAAGTTCATGATGCTAATGCTCCAAGTGCCTTTTCCTAATGAAGAGATTCAATTAGTGGGGCAGGCAAGCGGGACATTCTTGGCTTGGCCAAGACGTTTGGTTATGCCACTATCAGCACAGGACTAATGTATATATATATATATATATATATATATATATATATATATATACATATTGTCTATTTACTCTTTTCTAGTATTATAATTATATAAATGTTTAATTAATTGTTATCATTTGTTTAGGAGGACTTGCGTCGTGCTAAGCATAAAAAACAACATATTATTGATGAGGATCTCGATGTAATGTGATGATGATCTCATCTCTATGTTGTTAGCCGTATTACCACTGGCTGAGGAAGAGACCGTGTCAGATACAATGGGATGTTAGAGTGTTTGGAATTGACAATTTCAATGTTCCATTGTACATTTCCTTGTCCAATGCTTTAGAAATTGCTTGGGGAAATTGCATGTTAAACATTTCCATCATACAATTGTGGGCAATGTAAGTCATTTTCATTTATGTTTCTAAGATTATAATAATTATATTCAACTTATAATTAATTGTTTTAGGTACCTTGACAATTTAAGTGTGGAACAAGAAAAATCCGAAGTATACGGATTTATTGAGCCTCAATCCATCCAAAAATCTGGAAATACAAAGGTTGGAATCCAACAATATATGCAAACATGGATGAGTGACTCAAGAAGACATATATATTTGGCTCCATACATTGAAGGGTTAGTATTTTAATTTGTATTTTAATTTATATTTTTGTAACTAATTTTTATGTCATACAATGTAGGTCCCATTGGCAGTTAATTGTAATCATGCCCCGGGATTACACTCGTGGTGTGGTTTTGTTCATTACATCGTAAACCGAGTCAAGAAATGAAAAGCTTATTACAAGGGTAACTTTATCTTTTATTCATTAATTATGTTTTTAAATTGTGAATACATATTGAATAATATATGACTTTTTTTCACTTAGAATCGTGTCTTGAACTAATGTTCTAAGTGGAAAACCTAGAACAAAGACTTTGCAGTTCATTTATCCTAAGGTTAGAAACTTATTTATATAAGTGAATACCATAATTATTGTTTGTATTTCAATTTTGAAAATAATATTATGTTTTTTTCATCATTTCAGTGTAATAAGCAAACTGACTCGTTTGAATGTGGTTACTATGTAATGTATTGGATGAGAGTCATAGTTTGTGCGGGTTTAATTGATTCTTGGACTGAGGTAATTACTTTTAACATTAGTTAAGTTTATTTAACTTTATTCATGTTGCATGCTTACAAGAGTCAAATTCATGTTTCGGGTATTTCAAGATCCATCTCCATTACTGGAATCCGAGATTACGTAAATTAGAGAACAATGGGCAAAATTTTTTGTTCAACAATTCTAGTACATTATTTTTTAAGTTCTTGTTCATATTATATTGTGTGTATTATGTAGTTTAGTTTAGTTTAGTTTGTATAGGTAGCTTAGTTTGTATAGGTAGCTTAGTTTGTAATAGATTTTTTAGTTTGTATGTTTGTATTATATTGTTTTATTATGTAGTTTGAATTATATAATATTATATTTTTAATTTACTAGCTAAAGAAAACTGAACCTCTGGACTGTCTGGTTGTAATATTTGCAGGTTTTAATTGTAAAACAGAATAAATAAACCCAATTTAAAAAAAAACAGTAAATTTACGTCGCGTATACCATATTCGACGTAAATTTTCTGTTTTTTTTTTTAAATTGAAAAGTTTTTTACGTCTGTTTAGTGTATATACCACGCAAAATTACATCAGATCTTGATAACTGACGTAAATCTACGTCGGGCAAAAGGGTCCGACGTAAATTTACGTCTCCCGCTTTAACGTCGGACTTAAATACGACGTAAAAAACCCTAAATACCTAACGTAAAAATCCCTCTTTAACGTCGGACTTAAATACGACGTAAAAAACCTTAAATACCTAACGTAAAAACCCTTTTTTGCACTAGTGTTTGAGCCTCTGTCTATATTCTTTATATTTTGAAGTGCTAGTGTACTTATCCAAGAGTCTTCGTCAACTTTTCTTGAATCTTTTTGCAAATGATATAATCCTAATTGAAAAGTCAATAAAGAAAATAATTGGGAAGTTAAAAGCACAACACTTGAAACGTATAGTGCAATTTGAAACTGAATAGACAAACAAGTTCATAAAAACAAAGGAAAGAGTGAAAGAGTTGCATAATTGATTATGTCAATTATGCAGATAGTATCACTTTTATAGCGTATCTGCATGCCTATTTTGTACTCACTTTTTGGGTTAAGGAGAAACTATGAGGAGACTCACATAAAGTGGAGCCCACTGTCATTGTTTTGAGTTAAAGTAGAGTCTCATCCTTGAGTCATGGATGGGTGGATGGTGGTTGCGTCTTGAGGTTCTGGGATTTATGAGCTCATTCAATGTCCTCATCGTTGAACTTGGAGGGGTTTTGTCTCCATTCTACCTGGTTTGAAATGTTGTCTTTAAGAAGGTGTAAATTAATCAGGTTAAAAATATATTTTACTCACTTAAAAATTGTTTTCATTTATTTAAAACTTAATAAAATGAAAAATCCTATTACTAAGTCCTCTATCTTGCGTTCCAAGTTCATTTTTGTCTTCCATTCATTCTCACCTTTAAACCAATGCTCTCATTTTCTCAGTCATTTGGTTGAACCACGTCTAGCTATGGAGTATCAACTTTTTTAAACTTTTCTTCCAGAGCTAGTGGAATCCTAACATAAGTAGTTTATCAAAGATCATCATCACCTTGTAAACTTCTTCATTCCTTCTACTTGGTTTTGATCTTCTTCTTTTCTTTTCCTCTACATCTTTGTTTCAAAAACTAAATGATTTATTCTGAATAGTAGGATCTATGTGGTGTTTTAGATGTTTTTGGAGGTTCTTAGAGTTTGAATGCTCAAGGAAACAACAATCTGAGGCTTTCATTGAGGTAAAACCCGACCAAGGTACAATAGCAAGAAGACATAACATTCTTACGTATATGTTGAGTATTTTGTGCATGGTTAACTTTTGTATGATTTTTTGGTTAATATATGTGATTTTTGTTATAAAAGAAAATGTTTCTTTTGTGAAGTATTGGATTGTTATTTCTTTTGTTTGGTTTATGATGATGTATTATGTTCATGAGTTGAAGAAGCTTTAGTGTTAATGGCTTATGACTTCACTGTTTGACTTCTAAAGTTAATGAATTCTGGACCCTCCTTTTTCTCGAAAGAAGTTCAATATTTAATTGTCATTAAAGAGACAATGACAGTTAATAAAATAAAGTTTAATATATATATATATATATATATATATATATATATATATATATATATATATATATATATATATAAAGAGACCATGTCAATTTTTATTTAATTTTATATAAAAAAGAAATTTAAAATATTTGTGCAAGTACTCAATTTTGCGTATCCTGATCATTATCTATATATCATATCCACCCTTGTATGTTTTTTTTTTCAAGTTTTTTTTATTAATCATTTAATTAAACATGTATTGATTGAATTAAAAATTTATAATGGTAAAAACAAAAGTCAAATTATATATACAAGTAAAAAAAATGTTGTTTTGCAATTTCTTTTACAGTGATTCTTATTATATTTTGGCTTGCTTTCTTAATGGTAACTTATTTTAATCAAATCAAGACGTTAAGTTTGATTTTAAAACCTATATATAATAGGGTTTATGAATAAATATTGTCATCACACCAATCTCATACCCTAATCATTCTATTAATTAAGAGTAACCACTTAACCAAAGAAAAAATGATGAGTTGGTTATGAACAAAAATGTTTTTTTTTTTTTTTCATATGCAAAGAGCTTTGAAAGTGTTGTAGCAAAAAAAAGGTGTCTTTTTAAGGAACTATTTTTCTGGGCTTTTGAATGATATCAGTTCTTTAATACATTTGCATTCATGGAAATCACTGATGAAGTCTACCATTGACAAGTGGAGATACTTCAATCTCAAGAACACGACAATTAGATTCCCTTCACGCTTTAAGTATGATGTAGATAAAGTCTTCCATGGATATGCATAAAGTTAAGGTCTTCTAGGATACAATTCTATATTCTTTTTATTTTTTTATTTTCCTAAATTTAAGGTTTTCATGCTTAGCTACTAAGAAATATTACTAAGAAAGAATGCATTCAGTTTGTGGTAGTTACTCTTTCATCAATAAAAATTGTAAAATAAAAATATAAATTATGCTTCAACAATTTGGACACGTACAATTTTATTTATTATTTAAACAATAATATTATCTTATATTAATTACTTTTGTTTTAAACATTAGAAATTACTTTTTACCCTGAGGAAAATCAATGAGCACAGTGAAATTAGAATTTATAATCTTATATAAATTATTCAAAATTCTCTATTATGATCACAACATGTTTATTGGCCAATTTATCACGAAAAAGTTGGACTAATCTCTGCTTGTAGATTAAAAACAAGTTTTATCATATTTATTAAAAATATTAGTTACTTGTTGTTATTATTATTTTATGTCTATAAAGTTTATTTTATTTTGTTTTTGTTTTTTCACTTAATTAATAAAATTATGTGTTAAATTTTTGTTGCATATACTTTTAGTTTAAGTTTTTAAAATTTGTTTATATCAATGTATAACTATTTCTTGAACTAGTATCTAGAGAAAAGGAAAAGTGTTAAATGTACATTTGACTTTTGGGATGCATCGGTTGAATGAAGAAAGAGATACAGAGGGAGAAGCTGATAGATATAATAAATGATTTGACGAAAAAAATCTAAAAAAATGAGAGTGATGTAAGAAAATTTGAATGTATAAATATGACAAATACATTATTTATATTATATATATATATATATATATATATATATATATATTACTAAAACATATTTTTTATGTGTCTTCTTAGTTACCTTTAAAGGTTTTAATATACAAAATATATAATTATTGTGTTATCTTAATAAAATAGTTATATAATTTTCATTTATTTATTTTTTTATATTATAATAAATATATATTGATTAAATATTTTATAAAAAATTATAATTAATAATAATATTTTGAGAGTGGCGAACAAAATGTAATTGATAAATATAATTTAAAAGTGATAAATAATATATATTTTACACCAACAAAACTTACTCTCATTTTATAAGAATACAGACTAAAAATTTACAAAATTCAAAATAAGTTTGACTAATTATCCTTAGAAAAAAAAATTATTTAAATCATATAATAAAAGCAACTTAAGTATAATTATTTAGCGTTTAATTATTCACTTAATTTTATTATAATTATTCATTTAGTTCTCATAGTATATAAATTTATCCTTTTTAATTACATATCTATTTTAATTTCTTAAAACATAATATATATTTGTAATTATCTTAGATATTATTTTAATTTTTTATTCTTTAAAGTGTAAAACTAAATAAATTAAAATAAATAGTTTTAAATATAAATCCTTATAGATAAAAATGATTTAATTATAGAATTTAATATGCCATTAAATCATTCCTTATATAAAATTAATATTAAGCATTCAAAATTAAATTTTATTTGAATAATTAATAGATAAAACTTCTTTACCTGAATTGGAAAATTAAAATTCATTTAAAAAAGTACATAAAGGACTTGTAGGTTGTGCACGTATAAAATTTTAAATAATATAAAAAAATAAATAAAATAAAAAACTCATTACACGCGCCGCTTGACATTTTCGTAATAACTGGTTTTCAACAAGGTCATTTAGTTGCAATGGTCAATATAAATACCACACTCGATCATCATTCTTTCATCTTCAATCTAACCTCGTTAACATCGCTCCTCTTCTTTCCAGTTCACTCTTCATGAATTCTTCGTAAATTGCTTCAAAATTTCTCATCACGCCACCACCCGAACTCAGATTCCGCCGTCAACCTTTCTTCTCTCCACCATCTTCCAATTTTTTTCTTAATTTTCAGTCCTTTCACTTTCAACAATTTTCTCAGAGGCCCACCATTTTCCCTAAATTCAATTACTGTTGGTTCTTTTTTTATTCTTTAATGTCATTTTTTTTTTTCCTTTTGTATTAAGTTTGATGAGTGTAGAAAAACAAAATGAGTACCAAAACAATGCGTCCTCCCTCTCGCCGTGTGCCACTGCCACTGAACGGTGCTAAGCGCAAAGAGAGGGATGATGGTTGCCCAAGGCCCAAATCTTCATCCACAATTACCAAATTGTCCAAGTCAGATAAGCTAAGATCTGGAACTGAGTCCAGAGAAAAAAACCCAAACCCAGTCTCGGCGAACATGCTCCTGGCTGGGTACTTGGCCCATGAATTTCTGAGCAAGGGAACACTATTGGGCCGAAGAATGGGCCAGTTGCGGAGCCTGGAAGAGGAGTCACAGCAGCAGAAGTACGAGAGGTATGTGGAGCTAACCCTGTTGTTAAAGACAGATGGGGCCCAGCTCTTCGACATTGTAAACCCAAACCAATTGGCCCACTTCTTAAAACTATGATTAGACGTGTTATTAACATTAACACACAAGAACTACCCCTTAAAATGTGGCTAACATAGACTTCCTAGGAATTATCAATCATCAATGAAAAAGTAGCCAGGAAAATCAATTTCTTTTCTGAGAATCTGCATTTCGGGGTTTTCTTTTGTCTATGTCATGTGGGCACGCATACATGCAAACTGTTCCTGTGTTTATACCTCATGATCATGATGATGATGTTGATGTATCATGTTTAATATCTTAATTCATGAAGTTTCGTTTGTTTTTCTTTTATCATAAATGTTATTTATCCAAGAAATTAATTTTGTTGTTTTCTCTTCTTGTTGTGCGTGCCATCATCATTTCATATTGTATTATGATAAAATCTAATGGCATACTTGAATTTGTAAATGCAATTAATTAATTAATTAGTGTTTAAAAATTGACCACTATCATTAATGAAACAACAATGGAGTCATAAGGTTTATTATTTCAATAGCCTCCTCACAATATTAGGTATTACTGGGTTTGAATAAACTCGTGTATAAAGATTTGAGAATAGTTTATCTATGAGTTGGTGAACTTAAAAAAAATATATATATAATTATTTAGTGTTCGGATGAAATATATATAAATGGTTATAAAAATTACAGAAAAATGAATTTACTTGTGGAAACATACGCAATATTTTTTCATAAACAGTTATAAAAATTAAAAAATTTATTATATAATATAAGAATAAAATAATATAGCTTATTATATATATATATATATATATATATATATATATATATATATATATATATATATATATATATATATTGGTCTATGCAAGAGATTTTTTTTCAATTATCAAAATTCTATTTTAAACCTTTATTATGTGTTAATAACATTTTTTCTTTTCAATTGTAAGATGGAATAAGTTTTATATGGTTAATGTAATAAATATTTTAATACATATTTTCATAACTTCTCATAAGTATTTGATTGAGTTATTATAAATATAGAATCATAATATATATATATATATATATATATATATATATATATATTACATTTAAATTTAAAATGAAAGTCAAATAATTAAATTAGAACAACTTTATATTTTTTATTCACGATGTTATCAATATTTTATAATATGTAAACATAAAAATTATAATTAATGATAATAATAGTTGACTCACACTGCATAAAATTACAAGTCACATTTTATTTGAGAGTGAAAAAATTGTTAAAAATACTTTTATTTAAAGTATAGTATGTCGTGCATAAATACGAATATCTCTATTATATATTAGAATTTTGATTTATTATATTATAGGATATTAACCTATTCTATTATATTCAAAATGTTAAAAGTCAACCAACATTCAATGTATCATCATAAAGGTTTTAAACTAAGTAACTCTAGTGGCTGTTTAATAAGTGCAATTATACTTTCTTAAGAAAACTCAACTAAAAAGGTTTAATAGTACTATTTTTTATTAAATACTTGAGCCCTTATATTTAACTATTAAATAATTTAAATTTTTAATATAATAAATACTTTTTTATTTTCTTAACCAGTACATCTTAAAAAAAAAAAATCACTTATGTATGTATGTATATTATTCCACTTATTAATGTTGTTAAAATACATTTTATTTAACTGAGATTGTAGTTAAATGACCTATCCATGTTGTAAACATATATATTATTTAATTGAGATTGTAATTTAACGATTTTACTTATATTAAATCATAATAAAGAATAATTTAAGATATTTATTTAAAATCGATAAAATAAAATGACATATTTTTTATATATTTTAACTGAGTTATAGTTGAAATACGAAAGGATATATGTGTAAATTGTGGTTCATCCCTCAAACTAGACATCAAAGATTTTGTAAATCATGGAGGCCGTGTAACACATTAGTTACGTTATGTTTCCACGTTGTTAGGTGATCTAATCGTGGAGCTCGTGTAACATATAAGTTAGATTATCTTTCCACGTTTAGGTGAATTTTAATGGAGTTTTTAGAAATAACTATTTAAAAATAAAAAAATATATATTTTATTATAAATTATATATATAAATTTTAAAAAATTATTAAGATTTATTTATATAAATATAATTTTTTAATTTTAAGTATTTTTTTTTAATTTTAGATAATTTTAAGACTCATAATTAAATATTTTTATTTTAAAATAATTTTTATTAATTATTCTTTAAAAAATATTTATAAAAAAATTGTGTGTCTATATTTTTTATTTTTCTTTATCAACTATTTAAAAGTATTTATGTTTTTTTCTTCACTTGTTACACTCATACGAATACGAGTGTACTTTTTTCTTCATTTGTATGATAAATTATAATATATTATAAATAAGATGTTTTCTTTTTCTTAACAAAATGAAATTTCATATATATATATATATATATATATATATATATATATATATGAGTAGGATAGTGCAACAAAATGCATACAAACTATTTTAATATATAATTATTTTCTTAAATAAATAGTTTTTATTGTAAACAAAACTGTGCTTAGTAGAAGTACCACTCTCTCAAACTTTCTATTATTTATATAAAAATATTAATTAATACTTATATTTAAGTTTGAATTGTATTGTTATAATATATTCTCTCTATTTGTATTTGCATTTGCGTGCTTATGAATATTATTTAATTTAATTTTATTCATTTCACTTTGTTTATATATATATATATATATATATATATATATATATATATATATATATATATATATATATATATATATATATATATATATATATATATATACTATAAGTCATTTAATTCTTTTATTGATTTTTATGTGTTTTTTATTTTATTGTCTCTTCTTCTCACTTTTATTTTTTTAGTAGGTAACTATTTTTTTTATTGAGAAGCTGATGTATTTTTTATTGATATTTTTTTTTATTGAGAAGTTGATGTAATGCAAATATATATTAGGGAGTTTTTTTTATCACTTTCATTTTTCTTACAATATAATTTTTTTATTGATAAAATACAATATATATTATTATATATTTTGTTCACAACTTAGTTTATATGCTTTGATGATAAACAATTATTTTTAAAATATACTGGTAAAAAAAACAAGATAAATGATGTTTTTTGTTTAATAATAATAAAAAAAGACCATTAACAAAGATGAAATATATATTTCTTCAAATTATAATGAGAAAATAGTATATTATACTAGCAATCTTTTAAAATAAAGAATAGGAATAAATTTGATAACATTATTTTCTATAACATTTTTCTAGAAAATATCTTCAAATTTAAGAATTTAAAATAAAATAAAATAAATAGAATTCGAAAGATTTATTTTAAATAAAGTCTATATCAATATCATTTTGAAAGATGTGGCTTATTCGAAAGATAAATTTCTTATTGATAATATAATAATCTATATTAACAAGAAAAATATTGTGGATAATTTTAGTTACGATGATTTTAAAAAAATAATATTTTTTTAAAAATAAGTTTATTTATATATATATATATATATATATATATATATATAAATTGTTAGAATAATTATTAAATCTATGTGTAATTATTAAGTTGGAGTAGGAGGTAGTGTGTTGGAAAAACCTACCAGTTGTCCTAGTTTTGTACCTAGATGTATATGCCCTCTTGTATAAGATTTTCATTACAAATAGAAGATGGTTGAGAGGGGTGATTAAGCCCTCTAAACTATATTTTCCTATTTCTTAAAGTTAAGTTGATATGAGAGTGAGTTGATCTGCTCTACCTGTCTCAGTCATCTCTGGAGCCACCGTCCACCGCTATTCATTGTCTTCCACCATTGTTTGCCATTACAGTTTTGTCTGTGCGACCACCGGATCTGGATCGTCTCTCCTGAGTAACGCCCACCCCTGCGGGTCTCGAAAGCTAGTTTCGTCCCACGCCCCCCATCCGCCGCTGTTCGCCATCACAGGTTTGTCCGGTAACCACCGGATCTGGATCGCCTCTCCGAGCGACGATCATCCATGCCGGTCTCGTAAGCTAGTTCTGTCCCAAGCGTCGTCACGTGCCTAGTCAAAATCGGCACGTGTCACCCATGCGCCGCCTTCTTCGCGTCTGAACATTGTCGTGCCACCTCCGTGGGTATTGCTGGAGCCTTCTCTTCCTGTTCTGACCCTCAAAAGCCAACCTAACGAATGTCACCTTAGGAGTCTCTCGGCCCTAGTTGGTTTCTGGCTCTCTATCAACAGAAATGACTACCGGAGATGTTGTTTTATTCTCTGGAAGTCCTTAAATTACTTCCGAAAAACTAAATGGAAAAAATTACCTTTCGTGGGCTGCATCTGTAGAAATATGGTTTCTTGGCCAAGGTCATAATGACCACCTTGAGAAAGATGGAAGCCATATCCCCCTTTGAAAAGGCTTATCAGTGGAACCAAGTTGATTACCAGTTGTGTGCCCTGTTATGGCAAACTGTAGAACCAAGACTTTTGATTTTCCTTAGAGCCTTCAAAACTTGCCACCTTTTTTGGAAGAAAGCTCAAGACATTTATGCAAATGATATTCAACGCCTCTATGATTCTGCCAACAGACTTGCATCACTCAAACAAACTGACCATGATATGGTATCCTTCATGACCGAAGCATAATATGCAGTTGAAGAGCTAAAGATGTTCTTGAAAGTAGAATCTTTAGATGAAATCAATAAGAAACTTGATAAATATTATATGGTGATGATCCTCTATGCTTTACACCCAAACTTTGATCATCTCCGAGATCAACTTCTTACTAGTCATGAGGTCCCTTCCTTGGATAGCTTGACCACACGCCTCCTTCGGGTCCTAACGCCTCAAAGCAAGGAAGTTCATGAACTGATAGATTCATCTGTCATGGTTGTCACACGAGACAGAGGAGAACGTGGTACTAGCGGAGGACGTGGTGGCCGATGACGTCCTCAGTGTACCTACTATAAAAGGATAGGTCACAACCAGGAAAACGGCTTCTCCTTGCATGGTTTTCCTGCCAAGATAGCTAATGTCTTTAAGATGGAAACTGCCAACTCTAGATTCACTGAGGAAGAATATCAAGAGTATGTTAGGTTAAAATCTAACAAATTGGCACAAACATCTGAAACTCCGAGTACATCAACAACTTGTATTTCCCAATCTATGGAAGGTCAAAATTCATGGATAATTGACTCAGGTGCTTTTGATAACATCTCCAGTAATACCTCTTTATTTTCATCCATTTTTTTCCAGAAAAATATCATTTCATAACCCTGACAAATTGTTCTAAAGTTCCCTCAAAGGGAGTCGGTCAAGTCTCCTTATCTCCTTTCCTAAATCTAAAATTTGTCTTCTTTGTCCCTAATTGTTCCTTCAATTTAATTTCATTAAGTCAGTTAACTAAAACGTTAAATTATTCAATAACCTTTTGATAACAAGTCTTTTATTATACATGAGCATGGTTCAGGGAGACAAATTGGAGAAGGATATGAAGTTGGAGGTTTATACCATTTTGGATCTAGTCCTCATGTTTCCTATGTTGCAGCCCCAAGTCCTAAATTATTACATGAACGGTTAGGTCACCCCTATTTGTCAAAGCTAAAACAAATGGTTCCTGAGCTTAGTAATCTCGAGATCTTAAAATGTGAGTCTTGCCAAATAGGAAAACATGTTAGATCTACCTTTCCTAAAAGGTCTAAAACAAGGTGTAATTCTAGTTTCTCTATTATCCACTCTGATATTTGGAGACCCAGTCGCATCTCTTCTTTTGGTTTTAAATATTTTGTCACATTCATTGATGAATACTTGAGATTCACTTGGGTTTATCTTATGAAAGACCGTACTGAATTGTTGTCTATCTTCACAACTTTTATTAATGAAATCAAGAATCATTTTGGTCAAGTAATCAAAATTTTGAGAAATGATAATGCTAAAGAGTACTTCTCTTCCAATTTTTCTACAGTCTTGAGTTTGCATGGTATATTACATCAGTCTACTTGTCCTTAACACCACAACAAAATGGCATAACAGAAAGGAAGAATAGACACCTAGTCGAGACTGCTCATATTCCTGTCCATCATTTGGGGGATGTCATCCTAACTGCATGTTTTCTTATTAACAGGATGTCACCCTCCTCTCTCAATAATAAGACCCCTTTCTCCATTCTTTTTCCAAATGATTCTCTCTTTCACATTTCTCCCTGTGTTTGGTTGTGTCTGTTTTGTTCAAGACATGTCTTCAGGGTTGGACAAGTTTTCTGCTTGTGCAATCAAATATGTCTTCTTGGAATATTCTTGACTTTAAAAGGAGTACTGATGTTACTCCCCTGAAACCAAGAAGTATTATATGTCTACTAATGTTACATCCTTTGAACAAACTCCTTATTTTTCCTCATCCATTCAAGATGTGCATGTCATTCAACAAGTCCTCCCGATACCATTAGTCGAGTCCACTACTTTTAGCATCTCTACTAATCCTAGTGTTGGTCACAACCCTCTTGCTATTGATATCCATCAGACCCAAATAACTAGTCCAGTTATCCAAGAACCAGGTAAATCCTCCACTTCAAATTCTTCTCCATCGTCACCCAATACCACGACTCTTGATGAAGAAGATTCAGGTTGACCCATTGCTCTTAGAAAAGGTACTTGTTCCACTCGAAACCCACATCCAACTTATAATTTTCTTAGTTATCATCGATTATTGTCTTCCTATTGTTCTTTTCTATTTTGTGTCTTCTATTCCCATTCTAAAAAATGTGACGGAAGCACTTGATCAACTTGGATGATGATAAGTCATGATTGCAGAAATACAGGCTTTGTACCAGAGTAATACTTGGGAGTTAGTTTCCCTCCCACTTGACAAAAAGGCAGTTGGGTGTCGATGGGTTTATACCGTTAAAGTTGATCCTAATGGTGAAGTCGATCGTCTTAAGGCACGATTAGTTGCAAAAGGGTACACTCAATTTATGGCATCGATTGTAGTGATATTTTCTCTCTAGTGGTCAAGATGACTACTATTCATCTCTTTTTTACCATGACAACAATTAGTCATTAGTGATGACTAATGACTAATTGCCTTTCTATGGCATCAATTGGATATCAAAAATGTCTTTCTATATGGTGACCTTGGAGAGGAAGTATACATGGAGCAACCTCCTGGGTTTGTTGCTCAGGGGAAGTTTGGTAAGGTTTGTAAGTTGCGTCACTTTCTTTATGGCCCCAAACAATCCCCACATGCTTGATTTGGTAAATTCAGCTCAGTTGTTCAAAAGCTTGGGCTAAAACGCAGTGAAACAGATCATTCAGTTTTTTATTGCAATACCCATCTTAAGAAATGTATTTACCTGATAGTCTATGTTGATGATATAGTCATTACAAGAAATGATGTTGTCGAAATATCTTAATTGAAGGAGTACTTGTGCAAACATTTTCAAACCAAGAATCTTGGGAGTCTTAAATATTTTTTGGGCATTGAGGTAGCTCAGTTAAAAGATGGGGTTGTTATCTCTAAGAGGAAGTACGTTCTCGATATCTTACAAGAGACAAGTATACTCGACTGTAGACCAATAGATATATGGACTAAAATAAAGAACTAATAACTGAAGAAGGTGAATCATTCCCTAATCTAGAAAGATATAGGCGACTAATTGGAAAGCTAATTTATCACACTATTATAAGGTTTGATCTATCTTTTGCAATAGGAGTGGTTAGTCAGTTCATGCATGCCCCATGTATTGGCCATTGGAATGTCATCATTCATATTTTAAGATACCTCAAAAAGGCTCAGGACAAGGTTTGCTATTTAAAGATAAAGGAAATGTCCAAGTCTCCAGATACTGTGATACTGATTGGGCAGACTCCCCAACTGATAGAGGCTCTACTACGGAATATTGTATTTTCCTTGGAGGAAATATTATCTCATGGAAAAGTAAGAAGCAAAATATATAGGTCAGATCAACTATTGAAGCTAAATACAGGGCAATGACGTTTCTTACTTGTGAACTTATATAGGTAAAACAATTCATTCGAGAGCATAATTTTTGTGAAGTCCAGACTATGAAAATGTATTGTGATAATCAAGCTGCTATTCACATCGCATCAAATACAGTATTTCATGAAAGAACCAAACACATAGAAATTGACTGTCATTTCATTTTGTTCGGGAAAAATTATTGTCCAAAAAAATTTGTACTAAGTTTGTTGGATCAAATGACCAACTTTCAGATATGTTGACCAAGTTCTTAAGATGACGTCAAATTGAGTTCATTTGTTCCAAGCTTGGTACATACAATTTGTATGTTCCAGCTTGAAAGAGAGTATTAAAATAGTTATTAAATCTATGTGTAACCATTAAGTTAGAGTAAAAAATAGAGTATTGGAAATACCTACCAGCTATCCTATTATTGCACCTAGGTGTATATGCCCTCTTGTATCATATTTTCATTATAAATAAAAGATGATTGAGAGGGATGATTAAGTCCTCCAAACTATATTTTCCTATTTCTTAATGTTAAATATAATCTATTATTATATAAATTTTACATTTATATATAGTTATTTTACTTCTAATATTTTAGTTAAATTATTTTTTTAATATCTAATGGCTATCTAAAAATTTAATCAAGATAAGACTATTATATCATTTCATTTATAAGAACAAAATCTAACGGTGAAAAGCAGAAATCTATAGTATGATTGGATAATAAATTATATAATTTTTTTTTAATTTTATATATTAATTAAGAGAAAATAATAGTTTAAATGTAGTTAAGAGAAGTGTACCGTGTTTAATTGTATTGTAAAAGGATCCTACTTCATTCTTCAATTCCTCACAAAAATCCCTATTGAGTTAGACTGTAGCGTTTTGTTTTGTTTTGGTGATCATGTGAGAAGTTTTTTTCACTTTTCATATCCCTACAAAAAAATAAGTTCATGTTTCAAACTTGAAGGGTTCTTTAACTTGCTTCAATGTATGTTTGAAACTAAATCTTCAACTTGAAATAACAACACTTTTCTCTCCATCTTTATTATTGACGTGGAGTGGTAATTTTGAACCATACATTTTATTATGCTAATAACTATGCTTTTACTTAATCCATGTTTTAAACAACATACAAAGCTGAATTTTCAATAACTTATGTGTAAAAAGATGTTTTTATAATTATAATTTATATATATATATATATATATATATATATATATATATATATAAGATATTATTATTTTTTATCAAATTTATCATTACATAAAAATATTATTTTTATAATTATTAAGATGGAAAGATAATATAATATTATAGATTTGGAAAATAATAAAAAATGAAGTGCGATATTCATAAGGAGTGAAAAACGACCTAATATATGATTAAAGAGTAAAATAAACGTTAAAAAAAAGAGTAAAATTTAAAAAATATATTTAAAAAACAAATAATGTAAAAAATATTAACACATAACACTTGAGTTTCTACTAATATAAAATATAATGTTTTTATTAATTGTAATTTTATAAATCCTAATGTATTATTATTATTATTATTTCAAATTATAGTTTAAGTTTTTACAAAGATATTTATAAAATAGAATGATAATATTGAATTAAGGTTTATTTCTATTTTACTATTTAAAAATTTATGATATTTTTTTATTTTAATAGAAAATGTATCAATTTTAATAGTAAAAATAAGAAGTTTGAAATAAATATTTTAATTTTTGTGAATATATTAAATAAATAAATAACTTAGTGAACATAAAGAAAATAAAAAAATTAATAATTTATAAATAAAAACCTAATATTGAAAGAATATCAATAACATTTATTTTCACTACTTTTCAAAGGACTTATGAACTAAATAAAATAGAGATAACTTTATGAATCTAAACGTGGCTAAGTCAGGATAACATACAGGATAACATACTTTATAACATTTTTAGGTTCATTAGAAATAAAAATAAATATTTTATTATGAATTTCAAAAATTGTTTAAAAATAAAAAAAAAATTTAAAACATCTTTAAAAGGAATTACTAATAAAAGTTACTTAAAAATAAAAATAAATATTTTATTATGAGTCTCATATATAAATTATTTAAAAAGTGAAAAAATTACTTAAAATTAAAAGAAAGATGTTTATATAAATAACTATTAACAAATTTTAAGCAACTCATGTGTGAAACTCATAATAAAATATTCACTCTTATTTATAAACAACACTTTTTAAGAATTCCCCTTGAAAATGTTTTTATATAAACAATTCTTAACAAATTTTAAGCAACTTATACATAAAGATGGAAAAACGAGCTAGCTCGGCTCACCTTTGGCCTGCCCAACACGAGACGAGGCAGACTAGTCCGCTATAATCATGACTGGCGGTAAACCTTGGTCCGCCCAGTCAATCATTATATAGTTTTCTTTCTTTCTCATTCATTCCAAAAAACTACTCTACAAGATCTTTAAATTTATCATTCTCACACAAAAACATAAATCATATTAAGAAGACTAACATTGATTCATGAGAAATATCCAATGAGAATATGTTCTTCAATGTCTTTGTTCTTTAACCTCATTTTCCCAATCTATTTCTTTGCCTTTTTTTCTCTTGTCACACTTTTTCTTATGGTTTTCTGTAAGAAGAAACTTATGGTTAGAGACAGAACCTTAATCCCCTTTTATTAACTAACATTCATCGAGTTAGTTCCCGTAAGTTTTTATTTTATTTTATTTTGATTTTCCATAATAACCAATATGTCCTTATATTTTATTAAATCAAATTTGAGTCCATCACTATATTTCAAATAAGTCATATAATAAAATGAATTAATTAAATTAATTCTAACATTCTCCCACTTAACTCATGACTCATATAATGTCATATCATTATGTGATTTAATACTTAAGTGATAATGCGTATTAAAAAACCTTAAATAAATTGGTTCTATCATTATTCATAATTAAAGATACAACTATAACAAGAGTTATGGCGCTTACATGTCATTCAATTGACATGCTCCCTTACATATACTACTATATTATCTCTTTCTCCTTAATATGACTTTATAATGAAAAGTCCATAATGGGTTTAAACATAATATTTTTAATAATAATAACATAATTTGTTTTCTTCATCATAATTTGAATGCATATAAATAAAAAAGAAAACACAAATTTCAGAAACTTA
This sequence comes from Sphenostylis stenocarpa, assembly GCA_963425845.1. NCBI lineage: Eukaryota > Viridiplantae > Streptophyta > Magnoliopsida > Fabales > Fabaceae > Sphenostylis > Sphenostylis stenocarpa. Next base: position 39,283,627 of record OY731398.1, on the reverse strand, counting down.
TACATTAAATATCTCAGAGTGTCACATAAGCATTAATAATAACATTAACATTTAACATTCACTAATAAACATAATGCCCATATTCATTGTCACCGCCGTCAAAAGAGGTGGTCGAAGTGACACGATGGTTCTGACTTCCAATTTTTCGCATTTTATGGGTGAGGTTACAACACCTCTAGGTTGTCTGATAACCGGGCTGGACCTAGGGGTGAGGTTTTCGAAAGAGAGCTTTTAGGTTGTCTGATAACCGGGCTGGACCTGAAAGCAAGGTTTTCAAAGGGGGTTCTTATGGAGTCGTCATCGATGTTTTTACCAGAAACATCGAAAAAGGAAAAAGAAGGCGTTGGTTTTTTAAGGAAAATCAACTTTGGTCGTTATAACCAAAGTTGGGTAAGAGAGTTAGTTACGTGTAGGGAAGGTATTAGCTTCCCTACGACGCCCCTTTTGGGTTCCCTATGATAGGCCGGTAATTTCGTAAATAAATTAAAAATGACGCTTTTACCCTTTTATTTGCGGAATTAGACGATAACGACTACATGACCCTAATTAATGCATATATATAAATGATAAAGCGATAAAAGAGAGAGGGAAAGTGAAGAAACCTCTGGAGCAAACTTTGATTAATTCTTTAGAAATTAGGGTACGTTTTGGCAGCCCTTCATCTTACAATGTCGAATTTTCTCTCTCGAAACACTACAAAAACTCTCTAAAGACACTCAGAAAACTCTGGAAATGCTTCGGAGGGGCTCTAGAAGAAGAATTCTAAAAAATTTTAGAAGGAAAGGTAGAAGAACTGTGTGAAATGGAGGGGAGAGCGCTCCCCTTTTATAGGGATTCGCGTTTGTCCCGCTCTTGGCGTATTTCAGACCGAGTCCTTGTAATGTCTTGTAGCAACTCCTTGATCGTCTGAGCCTATTTTGTGCATTCGGCCTCAAGGCGTGCTGATTTGGCGGATATTTTCTGAAGTTGGTTATCCGAGCTGGTTCTGGTAGTTTTGGATGCTCGGATAACTTGCTCGTTAGAATCAGCACATTGATCCTTGAGGCGCTCTATCTCGTGGTCCTTCTTCTTGCATTGCCTCTATAGACCGTTTATGGTAAGGATAGATTCTTGCTCTCTTTCTTCAAGGGCCCTCATCTGGGCTCCCATGATTTCTATCCTCTGGGTCAAGGCATCGACTTGGGTTTGCAACTCTTCACTGTTTGAAAACACAACAGGTGAGGTGGATGGTTGTGACATCCCTCTACTTCTTCTCCACTCCTCGTGATCACTGGAGGCAATCACTCGAGCTTTTCCTAGCTCTCTATTTCCCATTAAGATTGGTTTCTCCCATGCTCTTCTTACAGCGAGCGAGTTAGCGACAGTGTATGGGTCTCCGAAGAAACACAATCCTCCGAGCTCTTACTGGGTACTGCAGTTTAGGTCCTCATGAGTTGTCTCATAACCACCTTTGGAGAATAGGTTATGCAACCTATGAGTCCTATTAACGGTATGCTAGGATAATCTCCACATCTGATAAGGACTAGGCCAGGTCAGAACCAAGGGCATACCCAAGATATTTGGTTAACGTCCCATCGCTCTATTTCGACCTTCCATTCCATGGTCGTGCGTCGGTGGAGAGGGATTTTGGAGAAGTTTCTCAAAGGGTTGGGGAACATCCCCATGTGACTAGAAACGTAGAAATGTGTGATACCCCACACAAAAAGCAGTGAAGAGTAACATCTAAGTGTTTTTTCTTGCTTCTGGTGGCAGAATTCCACCGAGAGCAAGGTGTCGGCAAGAAGTGCAGGCAAGGGACTCTTCGAGTTCACGTCCCAGGCGAAAACGGCGTCAATTACGGCTTGGTCTATGGTGTCGATGTGGAAGGGAAACAAAATTGTTCCAAATAAGATCAAAGTCAAGGTTTTGTTGAAAGCTACACATTTTGCCCTTTCAGCCAAAGAGGACAGGTGGTCTTCTAACATTGCGACTTTCCAACCCTGGACATTCCCTTTTGCTATCAGGGTAGTCTGTCGAAACGACAATTGGATGATGGCAGCGACTTATGCTGCAGAAGTATATGCTCCATGGCGGATATGGACCCCGACTGATTTGGGCCAGCTTAGCATAATCTCATACTCTTCCAAAGTAGACACCATATCAAACTGCGGGAATTCGAAGCAGTGCAAACTAGAGTTCCAAAAATGAACTAGAACCCTGATAAAAGTAGGATCGACACAGATCTTCAGCAGGTTGAGAATCCGTCCATAGGATTTTTCGAAATCGGAGCGGACCTCTGGTGGTATCAATGCGCATAGTCGTTCTAATCTTTCAGCATGGTATCGAGGAATGTCCACTTTCTTCAATTGTCTACTAGTCCCTCCATTTTCTAAAACCAAAATGCATGCTATGAAAATGATGCTTATTGTAGGTATGCATGGAGTGTTTGTTTTTCTTATTTATCATGTTTTATTTCTACATGATGTATAATAACATTTGTGTATTTTTTCAAAAATAAACTACCTATATGGATGTTTTTATGAATTTAATGTTTATGAACAAGATCCCTTTTTTTATCCGGGGTTTTTATTTGATGATTTATGGTTTTATTTTAGAGCCTTTTATCTCTTCTGTCGAATTGCGTGACTACTTAACTTACAAAGAACCTGAAACCAGGTTAGCTAAAAGACTGACTGTCCGAGATAAAATGGTTTATTGTGAAAAAATAATTTTAGCGTCCCTTATCTCTTCTATCGGACTACGTAACTACTTAACTTACAAAGAACCTGAAACCAGGCTAGCTAAAAGGCAGATTGTCCGAGATAAGAGTGTTTATTGCGAAAATATTTTATGATTTTTCAATTTTTTTTTATCTGTTGTTTGGTTATGCTATGCAATCAAATGCAACAAACAAATGCACACATAATTCACTCATCCGCGAACGCATAAGAAGACGTTTAATTATGAGGTGAGATTTTCCTGCAGAAAAGTGTATTGGCAAGGGTAGGTTCTAACTGTTCTCACCAAGGCTTAGGCCCCAAGGTACCCCCATTATAGGGTCCCCACTCTCCAGCCTTCCGACCATGCTTAGCATTAAGGCTATAGTCAGTCTTTGTGCCAAAAGAGGAAGGTTATCACCTTGAGTGATGATTTTTTATCATACCGGTGGGTTGCATGACCCTCACTACAGCAAACCGTACCTGTCACCCACTCCCTATGGATTTCTCACTTGCCCCCGGGTATAGAGGGAACTGTTGTGTGCAAGGGTTTGTGTACAGTTTTTATTTCAAACAATTGCGTAAAATAAAAAAACAACAATTATTAAAGCCAAACAAGTAAAGCAAGGTAGGGTAAACGCGATATTTCTAAATTTATTTATTAGACCAGCCCATCACTAAATGGGATCAACTCTCTAGGCTTCCCCAGTGTAGTTGCCATTTGTCGCCGCCGTCAAAAGAGGCAGTCGGAGCGACACGATGGTTCCGACTTCCCGTTTTCGTGTTTTATGGGTGAGGTTACAATGCCTCTAGGTTGTCCGATAATCGGGTTGGACCTAAAAGCAAGGTTTTCAAAGGGGGTTCTTATGGAGTCGTCATCGATGTTTTTACCGGAAACATCGGAAAAGGAAAAAGAAGGCGTTGATTTTTTAAGGAAAACCAACTTTGGTCGTTATAACCAGAGTTGGGTAAGGGAGTTAGTTACATGTAGGGAAGGTATTAGCTTCCCTATGACGCCCCTTTCGGGTTCCCTATGATAGGCCGGTAATTTCGTAAATAAATGAAAAAATGATGTTTTTACCCTTTTATTTGTGGAATTAGACGACAACAACTACATGGCCCTAATTAATGCATATATATAAATGATAAAGCGATAAAAGAGAGAGGGAAAGTGAAGAAACCTCTGGAGCAAACTTTGATTAATTCTTTAGAAATTGGGGTGCGTTTTGGCAGTCATTCACTCTTACAACGTTTAATTTTCTCTCTCAAAACGCTACAAAAACTCTCTTAAGACACTCAGAAAACTCTGAAAATGCTTCGGAGGGGCTCTAGGAGAAGAATTCTAAGAAATTTTAGAAGGAAAGGTGGAATAACTGTGTGAAATGGAGGGGAGAGTGCCCCCCTTTTATAGGGATTCGCACCTGTTAGGTCGAGACCGTCGTCTCGCCTGACAAGGTCAAGACCACCGTCTCGCCATTCGGGACGGCGGTCTCGTCTTTGACAAATGGCGAGATAGTCGTCTCGCCAATCGAGACGGTGATATCGATTTGCCAAATAGCGAGAGGGTCGTCTCGCCAAACAGGAAGGCGGTCTCGCCAATGGCAAGTGGCGAGACGGCGGTCTCGACTTTGCCATTCAGCGAGACGGCGGTCCCGACCCTTAAGGTGAGAATCCTTATTTTTTGTACAGAAAAACCTTCCTAGTCTAATATGGGGCCTAATAGTCTCTCCTAGGGGCTTTTTAGGTCTTGTCCATCTTCGATTTGGAGGTCTTCTGCTCTTTATTTTGAGGTCGGGCAAGATTTGGGGTCTACATTCATTATATAACCAACAAACAACCTGGGTAGTAATCCTTTTGTTAAAAGATCAACAATCATAAGATCAGTGTTAATATGTTCTATTGATACTATTTGTTTTTGGACTTCTTCTTTAACGACAAAGTATTTCAATTTCATATGTTTAACACCTTTGGAATACTTGTCGTTCTTAAAAAAGAATACTATTACGAAATTATGATAATAAATTTTTAGCGGCTTGGCAATATTGTCGACTACTCCAAGTCCTAAAATAAAATTTTGCAACCAATTAGCTTAAACTGTGGCCTCAAAACATGCCACAAATTCAACTTCTATGATGGATGCAACAATGACGGACTGCTCCGCACTTTTCCATGAAATCGCTCCTCCGGCTAAGAGATACACATAGCCAAATGTAGACATTCATGTATCCATACAACCAACAAAATCTGAATTTGTATATCCAATCACCTTAACGTGATCAACTTTCCTATAAGTAAACATGTGATTCTTTATTCCTTATAAGTATCTTAAGACATTCTTTGTAGCTTTCCAATGATCCAGTCCAAGATTACTCAGGTTTACCCAGCATACCAACTGCAAAGCTAATATCTGATCTCGTACATGTTTGAGCATACATTAAACTCCTAACAATAGATGCATAAGGAATATATTTTATCTATTTTTGTTCCAAGTCATTCTTTGGACATTTCATGAGACAAAATTTATCTCCTTTTTGTATGGGAATAGGAGATGTAAAACATTTATCCATTCTTAATCTCTCTAAAACTTTATTAACATATGCTTTCTGAGACAAACCTAACAGTCCTTGTGATCTATCACAGAATATTTCTATTCCTATCACATAATATGTCTCACCCATATCTTTCATTTCAAAGTTGTTAGAGAGAAACTTCTTAGTCTCACTTAATAGACCAAGATCATTAGTTGCAAGCAATATATCATCAACATACAGAATCAAAAATATAAACTTGTGACCCACTGACCTTCAGATATATACACTGATCAACAGTATTTTCCTTAAATCCAAAGGACAAAATAGTATCATTAAACTTAAGATACCATTGCCGAGAAACTTGTTTAAGTCCATATATTGATTTCTTAAGTTTATACACTATGTGTTCCCTTCCTTCTTCAATAAACTCCATCAGTTGGTTCATATAAACATCCTCCTCAAAATCCCCATTCAGAAAGACAATTTTAACATCCATTTAATGCAACTCAAGATCATAATGAGTTACTAACATCATGATAATTTTAAAAGAATTTTTCTTAGAAACAGGTGAAAATATTTCCTTATAATAAATGTCATTTTACTAAGTAAAACCTTTGGCAACAAGTCGGGTCTTCTAATGTTTGATATTGTCGTGAGAGTCACGCTTAATCTTAAAGACTCATTTACATCCAACACTCTTGCATCCTTCTGGCAATTCCATAGGGTTCTAAACACCATTATGTGCCATTGATTTAAGCTCATCTTTCATAGCATCTAACCATATGTCAGAATCATCACTATTAATGGCTTCTGAAAATGAAACTAAGTCATTATTAATACTTAAGTCATTTTCTGACTCTTATAGATAAACCACATAATCATTTGAAACTGTAGTTGTTCTATTATCAGTTCATTGTTAATCTCGGGATCATTAATTTGTTGTTCTTCTTGACTATTGTGTGGATCTACAACATATGGAACAACAACTCTTGAAAAAGATGTATTAGTTACAGGAACTTGTACTCTAACTTCCTTAATCTCTACATTTCGTGAAGTTTCACTTCCACTAGTTTCACCATTTTCAATGAACCGACCATTTTCAGTTTCAACAATTCTTGTATTACAGGTAAGACAACAAAACATACCCTTTTTATTTTTCTAGATAACCAATGAAATATCCACTGATTTTTCTTGCATCCAATTTCTTTTCTTGTGGATTGTAAATTCTTATTTTTGCTTGACAAGGTGTCTCAAACTAGGTTTCTTATTTGTTCATAACTCAAAAGGAGTCTTTTGAATAACTTTACTAGGAACCTTGTTTAACAAATACATGACAGTCTTCAAAGCATACATTCATAACGATATAGGTGAACATAAGTTACTTAACATACTCCTAACCATATCCAATCATACAAGTATGCTTAAACAAATTGAAACAATCATTCTCAAACTTAAAAGAGTATCCAACAACATCAAGTTTAGACAAAGAAACTAAATTCCTAGTGATACTAGGTACATAAAAAGTATTCATAAGTTCTAAGTGATATCCAGCGTTAAGGATTAAACGATAAGTCTCGATAGCTTCCACTACAACCTTCACTTTATTCCCCATGTGACGAACTTCTCATTTAGGTTTATAGTTCGGGTTGAAAGGAATCCCTGCATCACATTAGAAACATGAGTCATACATCTAGAATCAATCCACCAAGTATCATGGAGAACTTCAGTTAAGCTTGATTCAAAACATGCGTAAACATTATATTCATCTTTCTTTTTTAATTAAGCTTTATGCTTTAAGAAATCTTTCTAAAAATGTCTAAACTTCCCGTAAAAATGACATTTGTTATTTTTCTTTTGAATTTTACTAAAAGACTCGTTAATCTTTAATGGTCATTTACCCTTTTCATATTTCTTAACAACTTTTTTTTCAACTCTTGATTTTTCACATAATGAATAGAGTAGCTTCCTAGGTTCTTAAGTCTGGTCTCCTCCTGGACTAACATATTGTGCAATTCAAACACATTTCATTTGTCTTTCATGATATTATAGTTCATCTGGAGCAGAACATACTCAGATGGTAACGAGTTTAAAATGATCTGCACAAGAAAATTTTCTTCCACTACCATTCCAAGAGACTTGAGTCTTGCTGCAATATTTATCATCTCGATTGCGTGTTCATGCATACTACGAGAACCATCAAACTTCATGGTGGTCAACGTACCCATCAATGTCCCAACAAGGAATTTATCAGCAGTTTGGGAGTGCTCTTCCACAAATTTCATAAACTCTTTCGCGTCCTGAATTTTAGGAAGAGCAGACTTAATATTGCTTGTTATACTTATTCACATAAACATAAGGCTAAGTCTGTTTGACTTTTTCCAAGCTCTATAATAAGTTTTCTCTTCATTGCTACTAGCATCAGTGGTAGCAGCCGATTTTCAACATGGAAAGTCAAATCAAGATCCAACACACCTAAGTGAAATTGGACTTGTTCGTTCCAGTCAGAGTAATTTAACTCATTAAATACTAGAACAAATGAAGTGAGCCAACGTAGAGATATAAGAACAGATACTGCAATTAACACATATCTAACATTAACGTTTTGAGTCATAAAAATTAAACATAAATACAAATTCAAACATAAATAATTATTCTATGCATACTAATGTTCTCATATGGAAGATCCATTAATACACAAATATAATGATACTAACTATTTGATGGGAAAAAACGTCATAAAGAACATTACCATTTATCCTCGAGAATTATCCTACTAATAGAGAAATAAGAGAAAAATAATCAACACAAGAATATAACGTCGAAACTCCAATTCCGGAGAAAATCAACACAAGAATATAAACCCTAATCAACACCCGTGTATAATCACCACACATTTTGCATCAATATTAGTCAATGTTCTTGCACAGTTACCGCTAGCAAAAACTCACCCTTTTTCCATGACAATGCGGGTTATGCCATGAGGATACTTAACTCCATGTCAGAAGTTCTTCTTTTCAATACCTTATGTAATCCAAATTGTATCAGCATATCTTTGACTTGAGTTTGCCACAAGCCAACATGGATCCTTCCATCAAATTTCTCTATATCACATTTGACAGTACTTGTAAATGACAATGCAACTTTAGCAATCAATGATGATTTTCTAGCAAAAAGGAATTAATCTTTTCTGATGTGGAAGATCAAACTAAGCTGCAAGCACAGAACATACTAAGAAAAATCATACTGAACCATAAGCTCTGATACCACTCTGATGGAAAAAAACATCATAAAGAACATTATCATTTATTCCCAAGAATTATCCTACTAATAGAGAAATAAGAGAAAAACAATCAACACAAGAATATAACGTGGAAACTCCAAAAACCGGAGAAAAACCACGACCATTATCTAATGATAACCAGAGAATTGTTAGAAATATTACTTTATTATCTTTTATTTAAATTAGGTATTAAGAGATTTTATTATCTTTTAAGAGAGAAGATAAAAATATATTAGTTATTATTTTAATTTAGACAGTTATGATTGAGATATTATTAATATTTGATATTTTATAATATTTTTACTCTATATATACACAAAGTACATGAATAAAAATTTCTCCACAAGATATATCAAAAATACACATACACAACAAATATGGTCAATTGGGACATATAGAAAATATACGCAAATCACAACAAAAAAAGTCGTTCAAGTTATAGAGGATGAAGTAGAAGAGGTACTTCTCCTTGCATCAACATGCTCTACAATCAACAAATCCACAGGTTGGCTTATAAACAGTGGTTGTACAAACCACATGACTCATGATTGAGAACTTTTCAAAGAGTTCAACGAATCACATATTTTTAAAGTGAGAATTGGTAATGGAGAACAAAGGGATGTGAAAGGTATGAAAACAGTTGTAGTTAAAAGACATTCGGGTATTAAATTAATTTTTTATGTTTGATATGTTCCTGATATTAATCATAATTTGTTAAGTGTTGCTCAATTATTGGAGAAAAGTTATAAGGTGTCTTTTAAACACAAACTTTGTGTGATTAAAGAAACAAATAACTTGAAAATATTCAAAGCTCACATGAAAGGAACAAATTTCACTTTAGATAGTTGATTACAAACGAAAAGTCAAAGAAAAAGCATGAAGAATATTTCTTGAAGGAATTTGATGTTAAGGAGAAAAATAAAGATATAAATCAAGAAACCATTTCCAACTTTTATCAAAGAGTCAACGGTATTATCAAGAAGTTTGAAAGAAACAAAGGAGATGAAGTTGATAAAGGAAGAAATACTTTGATGAAGAAAGTGAAGTTGAACGAATATGTGATCCCATACAAAAAGGAAGATGACAAGAAGTATAAACAAAAAAATTAGGAAAAATTTTAAGCAAAATAAAAGGAAGAATATCAAATTCAAATAAATAGATATTAAAGTAAAGAGGAATGTTGGAAATATTACTTTATTATCTTTTATTTAAATTAGGTATTAAGAGATTTTATTATCTTTTAAAAGAAAATATAGAAAGATATTAGGTTATTATTTTGATTTAGGCAGTTATGATTGAAATATTATTAATATTTGATATTTTGTAATATTTTTACTTTATATATACACAAAGTACACGAATAAAAATATCTCCACATGATATATAAAAAATACACATACATAAAACCCTAGAAATTCTCATCAAGAATAACACTATGTGAAAATTTGTACAACACATAGACAACTCTCTTATGTCTTTGACTCCAAGTACACCTACACTCTACAAAGTAAGAATTTAAATTAAACCTCACAACACTCTATTATAAGAGTATAAGAAAAGTTAAATACAAACTTAAAATGTTTTTTACTAGGGTGAAAAACCTCATGGACTTTAAACCTATTATATAGCTATTATCACTCACTCCATTACTTACCAAATATAAGGTGAGACTTTTTAAGATGTAATATTTTCATCAACTCAACACTATTTTATAACATTAATGATAATTAAAATATGCATCAACTAGAATTATGTAATACCTTTAGGTATATAAATAAAACTAGTGACACATATAAAATTATCTTTACCTTCATGTTTATTAATTATAATAATGACTAATCAATCTTTTGGATGATCATTAAATATTTTATAATAATAAACTTCAATTAACTGATAAATTAATTATTTATAATTTTAGCATGTAATTAAAATAAAATTATTAATAATTTAAAATTAAATAATCTTAAAATTTTGATGACTTGTTACTAACAAAATTTATGATACTTAATTTTAAATAAATAATATATTTAATTATTATTAATCATTCATAACATATTTTTTAATTTTTTTTAATTTAGCAATAACATAACATTCTATATATCATTGCAAATTAAAATACATTCTTCATATAATAAAATAAAAAATTGTTAAATTTGTCAATCACTTGATGGAAATTAAAATCATTGCACAAGGTCATTCACGTTTTCACATTTGCACTCCTTAGGGCCATTCACATCTCACATTCACAATTCAATGGCATACTGGGCCACGTATAACTTAACAAATCAATTGCATATTGGTGTACGTGAATTAGTTTAGCAAGTACTTGCAGTTTCGTCACACTTATTCAATTACCAGATTTTGGGATTCAAATATTCACAATTTTTTAATTTTACTTTGAAATTAATTCTAGCAAAAAAGGTAAAATCTCTAAAACTTATAAGTAGGATTCCTAAATAAAGTTGGGGATAAATTAAGATTTATATTAATTTACCAGAAAAATCCCTAAATTTATAATTAAGATTTATCTTAATATATGGAAAACATAATTTTAAAATTATCATAAAATAATTATAAATATAATAATCAGACTATAAGTCATTATATAATTTTTTTCTTTCTCATTCATTCCAGAAAACTATTTTACATATTCTTTAGATTCTAATTCTTATATAATAATATAAATCATAATTAGAAGACTAACTTTGATCCATAAGAGATATCCAACGAGAAAGTGTTCATCTTTGTTTTCCAACCTCTTTTTTTCAATTTATCCATTTATCTCTCTTTCTCTTGTCACATCTTTCTAATGATTTTCTATAACAACAACCTTATAACCAGAAACAAAACCATAATACTCTCTTATTAACCAATGTCCATCAAATTAGTTATTGTAAGTTTTTATTTTATTTTATCTTTATTTTATTCTGATTTCCTCTAATAACCCATAAGTTCTTATATTTTATTAAATCACATTTGGGTTTATCATTATATTTCACATAAGTCATATAATAGAATGAATTAATTAAATTAATTCTAACATGTCCGTAGAAAGGTGGGTTAGCGAGTCGACTTGTCATAAGTTAAAAAAAATATTTATTTTTTATAAATCAAAATTTCAACAAATTTAATCATAAATTTATCATTTGTTTGTTAGTAATTCAATATATAATAGAATGAATTAATTAAATTAATTCTAACATGTCCCTGCCTAAAGGTGGGTTAGCGAGACTTGTCATAAGTTAAAAAAAATATTTATTTTTTATAAATCAAAATTTCAACAAATTTAATCATAAATTTATCATTTGTTTGTTAGTAATTCAATATATATATTTCAAGATAATAATATAGATCAATTTATTGTTTTAAGAAATTATAATTTAGAATAATAATAAAATTTATATAATAATAAATACTAACAAATATATATAAATAACATTAAAATTTGTAAAATTATATTTTTAATATTTATACATTTTTTATTTGATAAAACTTCGTATTGTTATTTCTTTAATTAATTCTTACACATTTGATTTAAGTCATAAAAATGAAAATAATGAATGCTTAAGATGAATAATGAGAAGATGATAAACAATAGAAGAAAAGAGAAGAACTTATATTTGAGAAAAGAGAGTATTTCTTATAATGAATAAAAATAAGACTTTTTTATATTTTTTATAATTTTTAATTTTATATATTGTCTTTTTTATGATTGATTGTATTATAATAAAAATATTTTTTTTATTAATTAAATGGATTGGCTCAACAGATTAATAGGTTTGACTACAGTCTAATTCCCTATACTACCTATTTTACAATCCTTACTAATACGTATGAAAGTTATAATAAAATATTTTATTTTATTCTTAAACAAATTTTATTAAAAACTTCTCCATGTATATTAACTTTAGATTTTAGTTTACTGTTAACACCAATCAAATCTCCAATTAAACAAATAATAATAGTCATGATTATAAAATGACATTAAAATATAATAATAATTATTATTATTATTATGATTATAAAAATGATAACATGTATTATAATAATAAAATATAATAAACAATAATATAAAAAATATATTAAAATATATTCTAATGGTTGAAATCTAAAATTACATAAATATCTAATATGCTATTAAGAATAAAGACATTTATAATCCTATATCACCTTTAATTTAATATTTGGATAAGTCCAACTTTTATTTAGATTATATAATTTAAAATATATATCAACTTCACATATACAAATAATTTAATGACAGAGAAATTATAGTTTAAAGACATATAACAAATTTTATTATAAAATATTTTCTCTTTCCTATGCCAACTCAATTAATTAATAATCATAATTAGTTAAAGAGGGTCGTTACCCGTTAGGTGTTAAGGAGAGGGCAAAGTATAGTTAATGGCCGTTCCAGTGCCACCGCACACATCTATAAGATTCACGCCACATCAATTCTCGTGACTCCCTAGAGTGGGACCCACAATAAGAAAACGAACTTTCCACATGCGATTCCGTTCCCCTCAATCTCTGAAAATTCGTGTCTTCTCCCTTACGCATCCACTTTCTCTCCCAAACAACACCACTAAGAGTAGGGGTTTCGTTCCAATTACAAAATGAAAAAGATAAAATAAATAGAAAAGAAAAAGCTAAAGATGAGAAAGAAGCTTTCAATGCTTTTATTGACTCAAAGCATTCAAAGGTTCCTTCTATCGTAAAAAAAAAACTCAGCAATGGCGGTTACTGTTACTGTTACTGTCCCCAGCCCTTCCTCAACACTCTGCTTTTCTTTCTCTATAAACAAAAGGCAATTCCTCATTTATTTCTTTCTTCCTTTCAATCGATGATAATATCTGTGACTGTTTACCAGTTCTTTATTCATTTATGTAGGATGATTTTCTTTTCTTTGTAATTATTGTTATTTATTTAATTTACAGTTGCTGAGATATTATGTAATCGCGTGTGGAGTTTGATTTTGTGACGTTATTTCTTTATTTAATCTAATTTAGTCGGATGATGTGATTAATTCTGATAACATCGCTGTCTAATCTAAGCTTATCAGATTTTTTTTTTTTTGTTAGTTTGCTTTTAAAACCGATTCGAATTGAACCTAATAAAACAGGAGAGTTATCGAACTATTTATTGTGAAATTGAAAAATTCGGTAATGAATTAAATGAGTATGAATTGGGATTTAAAATTAGGAGAGGATGGTGATGTGGTTTGAATTGAATGTGTGACAGTGTTGTTGCGGAGGAGAGGTTTTTGAGGCGGCATGGGGAGTAGGGTTAAGCAGGGGAGGAGTTTGCAGAAGATGATGAAGTGTCTGTGTGTGAGGGAACCGGAGAAAGGAGAAGATGAAGCGGTTCCTTCCTTGGAATCTCTTGCAATCAGGGAATTTTATTCTTCAACAGAGAGTGGGCGTTCTGGCCTCGATGGAGAAATTCAGATGATGGGGTCTGATTCTGGAAACATAGACGAAACTGAATTGTCTTTACGTGCGAGTGGCATCTTGGACAATGAGGTTGGTTTCTTCAAAATTCCCTTGCTTTCTTCATGTGATGATGATACCCTGAATCATAATTTAGATTTTGATGTACTAGTGTTTGCTCTTGCTTACTTTACTTTCAGAATTTTCTGTGAGACTTTTATTTGTGGATAGTTGAGAGCCCTGAGTATATATCTAACTATTGATATTTTAAAAAATGGTTGTCTCATTTCGTTTTATCATGTGTGTGCTATGAAGAACCCTAGGTTTCTTTCAGATCATGACTGACGTATGTGGCTGTTTGATGATCTAATTTATTGGACTGGATGCGATTTTGTACATGCTTGTAGGAAGCTAGTGCTTTGTTAGGAAGAGATGAATATCATAAAGGGAATATAGAAGCTGCTTTACGTGTTTATGAGAAAATAAATATAGGCGCTGTGACTTCCAAGATGAAAATTTCCCTTGCCAAAAGCAGAGAACGCAGCAAAAAACATTCCCATTATTATGCTACTCCCCCAATGTCCATGTACATGGCTGGATTACTGTTGGAAGCCATTTTCCTAAAAGCGAAATGCATGCAGGTTCTAGGAAGGTTTAAAGGTACCCTCACTGCTTGTTTTTTCACATATCTTCTCTTTGTTAACCTGTGACTTTTCGTACATATTTATTTTTTATCTGCAATTCTGCTTATTCACATGACTTGTATTTCTCTCATGCATAGTGTATTTTGCGTGCTTGTGGTTTTAATTTGATGTGCATTGGTCTTGCATCTGCTATGCATACTGTTCCTCTGGAATTTCTTCCAATCACAATGGGACATATAGCGGTTTTTCAGATTAACTTAAAAACATGTTTTTTTCACACTATATGCCCAATTGGTCTATCCCTTGAGTTGATAATTTTATTAAATAACCTGCCTTTACTGTTTGAATGAAATGGTCGTTTGGCCACACACAAAAATTGACTTCAAATAGAAAAGCACCAATTTTCGGTTTAGCCTTGAAATCTGATTTTCTTCTTTGATTGTCACGTACTATTAGCATTTTTATACTTAGGGAGTTACGGTCAACCATCCCAGAAACTCGAATTTTGAAACTTTAGGTTTGCACTGGAAGATAGAAGAAGTTTGAATGTTAAAACTGACGCTTTGTACGGGAAGATAAAATGCTATCTAATATATATTTTCAACCTTCTTTCAGAAGCTGCCCAAACTTGTAAAGTTATTCTCGACATAGTTGAGTCTTCATTACCTGAAGGCTTGTCTCAAAACTTCGGTGATGATGGTAAATTGCAGGAGACTTTGAGTAAGGCAGTTGAGCTACTGCCAGAATTGTGCAAACTTGCTGATTCTCCCCGTGATGTTATTTTGTCTTACCGGCGTGCGCTCCTTCATCAATGGAATCTTGATGCAAAAACCATAGCAAGGATTCAGAAAGAATTTGTTGTTTTTCTTCTATATAGTGGAGGGGAAGCAATCCCCTCGAATCTCCGTTCCCATATGGACAGCTCCTTTGTACCCAGAAATAACTTAGAAGAGGCTATACTCCTCTTGATGATTTTGCTGAGAAAAATTTCTCTAAATAAACTTGAGTGGGATCCGTCAATTTTGGACCACCTTTCATTTGCTCTATCTGTTTCAGGGGATTTGACAGCTTTAGCCAATCAGTGGGAAGAATTACTCCCTGGGACTATCAATCGTAGAGAAAGGTACCACGCCTTATCTCTTTGTTATTATGGAGTAGGTAATGACTTGGTAGCATTGAATCTTCTTAGGAAATTGTTGAGTAGAGAGGACCCAAAACATGTTCCGTCTTTGTTAATGGCTTCTAAGATTTGTTGCGAGAACCCTGATCTTGCAAAAGAGGGGGCAAGCTTAGCTCGCAAAGTGCTTGAGAGCTTGGATGGAAGATGTGATCAGTTGGAAGGTCTTTCCAGTTGCTTACTTGGTGTTTCACTTTCAACACACTCAAAATTTGCTATTTCTAATTCTGAGAGGGTTGAGAGACAATCGGTAGCACTTGACTCTCTGGAAACTGCAAGCAAACTGACCGGAATGAGTAACCCCCTTGTAATATACTATTTGAGTTTAGAATGTGCAGAGCAAAGGAAGTTGGACGCTGCACTTCACTATGCAAAATGCTTTATAAACTTGGAAGCTGGGTCTAATGTTAAAGGGTGGTTATTGTTAGCCCTGATATTATCTGCTAAAAAGCAGTTTTTGGATGCCGAATCTATTCTCAACGAGGCTTTGAATCAGACAGGAATATGGGATCAAGGAGAGTTACTGCGAACGAAAGCTAAAATAAAAATTGCGCAGGGCCAGTTGAAGAGTGCCATTGACACATATACTCAGCTTCTTGCTATTCTCCTAGTTCAGAGAAAGACGTTTGGTTCAAGGAAGATGCTGTATAAGGTTTGTTGGTTGTAATGCTGTTTAATTTATTATACAGAGTTAAAAAATTGCCAGTTTGCTTACCCTTTTTTCTCATGATTTTTATAACAGGACTACATAGATCATGCTAGGAACATGGAAATAGAAATATGGCATGATCTTGCTTTTGTGTACATTAGTCTGTCGCGGTGGCATGATGCAGAGGTGTGTCTTTCGAAATCTAAGGCCATCAAACTATACTCTGCTTCTAGATGTCATGCACTAGGTAATTAATATGGTTGGTTTATCTTTGAGTTTTATGAATCTGGAAAGGACATAAATGGATATTGTCTGAGTTCTAAATAGCACTTGGAAATAACTGGCAGATATTGTCTATAGCTCGCTGTACAATAACTCATAAGCAGTGAGGTGCCAAGAGATCACAGAGATTCCGTGTCTAGCAAAGCCTATAAACGATGACACTCAAAATTTTCATTATTATGATTATTAACTAACCTATGCCTATTTAACAACTAAAACATATTAATATCTAAGTAAAAGTTGTAGAGGATTTGCTCATAGTAGTCTTTAAAATACACATGTTCAGAGTTGCTTTAAACAAGAAAAACATGTAGCTATGCTGGTTGAATTGGTAATGGTTAAGTGATGTTAATGGATATAATGGGTTTTGTTGGATTTCTCAGGTACTATGCACGAAGCGAAGGGCCTTCACAAAGAGGCTTCAAAAGCTTTTCGTGATGCTTTGAATATTGATCCCGGACATGTCCCTAGCTTGATCTCTACTGCGGTGGTTCTTAGACGGTGCAGTAATCGATCAAATCCTGCTATCAGAAGCTTTCTGATGGATGCAGTACGGCATGACAGATATAATGCTTCTGCATGGTATAATCTTGGGATTTTTCACAAGGACGAGGGTACAGTGCTAGAAGCTGCAGAATGTTTTGAGACAGCCAACTTTCTTGAAGAATCGGCTCCAGTTGAACCTTTCAGATGACTCACGCTTTTGTTATTCTATCTCACGCTTTTCATATATTCATGTCCCAACATTCCCTCTGACACTGTGACACTATCTCTTATTTAATATCAGGTAAAAGTGAGGATGAGTCTGGTTTTCTATTTGGCGCGGGTCTTGTTCACAAATTTGTAGGATCCGCATAAATTTTAACCAAGAGAAGAATGTGTAAAGAAGAGTGTTAACGACACTCTTTGTTCATGTATAATTTCTATGTATGTGTTCCTGACGAAGGTATAAAGGTTAATAAGAAAAGCATGCTATGATTTCGTTTACTTTTCTTCCTTCTCAGCTGCTGCTTTTTTCCTTCCTATTTTAGTTGTTGCACAAGCTTCAGCATCTTCTTTGTTTGGATAATTTTTTTATAAATTGTTTTACTGAAATTCCTTCATATTGGTTTCTGAAATTTTGATTTTTAACTTATGTCTAATAAAAAGTTTATTTTATTTTTTAAAAAGTGTTTGTAAACGAAATTACTATAAATGAAACTAACATTATCATGAACAACATTTAACGCAAGGATGTAATACTGTCGATTAGACTCTCGACTTTCTTATACATTTGTTCATCCAACAGCATATCTATATTGAATATACTGTCGTTTACCAGATTCAACGAAATTTTGTTTAATTAAAACGAGGTCACAATAAAAAGTATGTCACTGGCTTTCAAGAATTGAAAACTAAAAAGTTGTGGGACGGCCCAAATTGCGTAAGTGTAATTCTTTTCCCAACTGGCAAGTAACTTTTTAACAACATTTTATGTATATATATATATATATATATATATATATATATATATATATATATATATATATATATATATATATATATATATATATATATATATAATATAACAAAAAGACAAGGGAAGAGAGACAAATACAAATTAAAATAACAATATAGAAACAAAAATTATCATCCTCAATTTTATTCATAAGAATTTTCTTCAGTAAATTGTATATTTTTATGTTTCCTTTATTTTAAATTAAATTAAGTATTTGATTTATTATATTCAAGAAATATAGTTTTAATTAAATATTTAAAATAAATTATAAAAAGGTCCTTTTAATTTGATTTAATAATATAACATAACAACTCAAAACTACTAAAAATAATCTTACAAGAGAATACAAACATATATAACGCGGTTTGTGGCTATAAGTGTAAAAAATTGGAGCATTCAAAATGTAAAGGAAAGGATGCATGCTTGGAGAGGAGAAGCCGACATAGTGGGGACATGTGTTTGAAAATGCTCAAACTCAAACAGACAGATGCACCCTAAATTGTTCTGTCAGACAACCCCTTCGAACTCAGAAACACAGAACAGAACAGTGTGAATGTATTACTGCTACTTCCATTTTCCTTTTCTTTTTTCCCTTTGTAACGTCTCCATCAATCTCTTTGAGAACATACTGCCAAAATTCTACATAAAGACTTTAGCTTAGTTATAAGGAAGAAATTAAGGGAACTGAAATTTAAAAAGGTAAAAAAAAAAGTTTTTGATTGAAGTAAAATAAAATAAAAATAAAAATGTAGGATGCAAAATTGTATAAGATTGGTTTCAAAGAAAAAAAAATATTTAATGAATTAAAAAATTACTTTTCTTTTATAATATGGGTGAGTTTTTATTTTTACCCATTTGAATTTTTTTTTGTTGAATCATGTTCCCACCAGTTAACTGTTTTGGGTGGGTGCAAGTTAAAGGAACACTATGAAGCAGCTCTGCTTAGAGAAAAAAAAAATAGCAACTGTTTTCAACAAAAGTCACTTGTGTCGTGGACGTAGGATTTAAAGAGGGCAAAACTGTTATTTCAGGTCTTCATACAACTCTGTCTCCTCTATTTTCCTCACCTTTCCCCTAAATAAAACCAATCAAAAGCTTCCCATTTATTTGCTTTTCTTTCGTTTCATACACCCTTTCCATTATACCAGAGGCTAACTGATAACATAACACAAGAGCAGCTTAAGAGCTTCACATCCCCTGATTGGAGAGAGAGATGGAGAGTGTGAATGGGAAGAGAGCACAGGAAGAAGCAGGGCCTTCTGATGGAACCAAACAAGAAATGACTGAGAAAGTAAGTAATGCTTTGAATGATGGTAGGGTAGAGGAGGAAGAAGCAGACGAGGAGGAAGATGGAGGCCTTGAAGATAGTAAAAATGGCTCCTTTGTTCCTGGGCCGCTTGTTTCTCTCAAGGAACAGATCGAACGGGACAAGGTTTTTATAACCTTCACCCCCTTTTGTTTATTACGTATTTTCCCCCTAATGTCTTTGATGTTGTGATTTGTGGGGTAGTAGGAAGATTAATTTTTTCTGGGTTTTAAATGGGGTTTTAGTGTCATGGGTTTTGTTAAGAAACCTCCCTTGTGAAGTTAAATTTTCAGTGGTTAAAGTATTTAAAAGGGAATGCCCTAACAAAAGAAAATGGTGAAATACTTTGCAAACTGTGTACAAAATTGTTCAACTGGTTTTGAGTACCCGTGAACGTTCATATAATAAGCTTTTGAGATGTATCCTTTTCAGGAAACAGTGAGTGGCTAAATTGTTCAGTGTATTGCATTTTATCTGTTTAACAAATGCCTGCATATATATCCAAAGGTATATTCATAGGCTAATTTAAAAAGATTTCTACTTATGTAACAAAAAATAGTTATTTGTACTGGTAATTTTTTTTATTTTGGGCATAATTGTTTTGTATAGGAGGACGAAAGCCTAAGGAGGTGGAAGGAGAAGCTGTTGGGTTGCTTGGAAAGTGATTTAGATGGTTTGTTTGAGTTTTGTTTATTATCCTTGTTTATGCTTCTTAGAACCTTTTTTGTTTGCTTCTATTCAAGCTCTTTCCTTTTACAGGTCAATTGGACCCTGAAGTGAAATTCCACTCCATAGGAATTCTCTCTGAGGATTTTGGTGAACTTGTTACTCCTTTACCTGTGGACCATAATCGGAATGGTTGTACTCTATTCACTCTCCGAGAGGGGTCTCGCTATCAGCTTAAGCTAAAATTTAGTGTTCTGCACAACATTGTGTCTGGCTTGACATACTCCAATACTGTGTGGAAAGGAGGGCTTCAAGGTACACTATCAGCACTTTTCGCTGTTTCTGTTGCTAGATAATCTGGAATATGTAACTTTGTGATATTGACTTTTGAAAAACCAAAGGTTGAAAACCATAAATACTTTGTTCTATGACTCAGTTTAAACCTGGAGAACAAGCTCCTGAGTATTTTAAGTCTAGAACCTTAATCGAATAATGTCCCAACTTCTAGATAAAATGTCTTGTGGCATTGTGTTTTGTCGATTGAACCACAAACTACAGCATGGTCACCAACACTCCAGCACCACTAATGTCCAAAATAAGCAGCACACTAGGATGCAAGTCCCACTGAAGCACCAACTTCGACATGGACACAAACACTCCAACACATGCATCACAAATACACAATTTTAATTTTATTCTTTAGTAATTCCATAATGGAGGACAAAGGGAATCTGGCCTGCAGGATAGTAAATGGCTTCCTCCCTTTTAGGAGATGAATTTGAATTTAGTTTTAGCAGTACAGAACATTATATTAAAAACACAAGGTTAATCCTAGAAAAGAATGTCTCAAAATGCTTATTAGTTGTCAAATAACACCTTGTTTCCTAGAATAAGAATTTTTATGTGGTGTGTATGATACATTCAGCATATAACTTATAGCATAATTGCAGATGACAATTAAGTTGAATTACTGTATTTATTTATTGGCATATATTCTTGGAAGTTGGTCAAATGGTAATGATGTCGTTTGTAGTGTTGATAATTTGATTTTATCCTGGGGTTTTTCAGTTGATCAGAGCAAAGGAATGTTGGGTACTTTTGCTCCTCAAAGGGAACCATACGTATATGCCTTGAAGGAGGACACCACTCCCTCTGGTGCACTTGCAAGGGGTGTTTACTCAGCCAAACTCAAGGTAAAATTACATTTTCCAACTTGATATTTTGCTTATAAGTTTAATATATGTGTTGGTTTTTCTTAATTTATTCAAAGTGGATTTTCTATCTGGAAGGCAATGTATGTATGCTTACTCGCAGTTTTGTTGGATAACTGCAATAATTAAGTTTTATTCAAAGATCTATGATCTGAAACTTCTTAACATTGTCATAACTTTTGCAAATTATGATCCATTTTTTTTAACTGGGATTCAACTCTGGCATTTTAACTATTGTTGTGATGTCATCACAGATACTCTATATTTCAATCTTATATAGGTTATTACAGAGTCTAAATCCAAAATGTTTGAAAATGTGGAGAGCTTCCATTAGTGAAGTTATTGAAAATAATATTGAGAGGTTTATTCCATATAATTTGTACATTTGATCCATATAAGATTGATAAACTTGTTCCTGTTTGGTTGCTGTCTTACAGTTTGAAGATGATGATAGAAGGTGTCACATGGAACTCAAATATTTATTCGAGATAAAAAAGAGCAGCTAGTCCGGTTTTTCTGACACTGTTTTTATACCATGTATTCTCTTAAAATCCTTAATTTTATATCTGAACATGTGTCATCGATGTTACAGCTTTGTATTTGTTTCCTAATACACAAAGGAAATGGACTATGTTATGAGATTGTGATGGCTTATTTTAAGAACTGGAAAATGAATATACTGAACATTTGGCATGTACTCTTTTGAAGTGAGGATGAATTTTAGAGGGTTAGAAACATTGATTGGAAACTATTAATAATTTCATAAATTATTGAATATAAACAGATATTTTACCACAGTCCCAATCATTTTTCTATTCATGAATATAATTTCACAATTTACATTTCCAAATCCCACTCCACGAAATAAACAAAAGCAATCCTCAGCTTCTCTGGAATAGTTTGTGGAATGAGCTACTCTCATTTGCTTGTAATCAACTATTAGCATGAATGACTTGCACGCCTCAATAGTTCACAAATGAGTAAAGTATTTGCATGGCTTTGCCTCTCTATCTCATCCGCCCTCAATTTTCTTAATCGTCTCCTATTTTTTATTAAATTAGAAATTAAGTCTCCCTTCTAGTGTGACTCAGGTTTTTCCGTCTTATGATCGAAGTACATTATTTTTTAAAAAGTAATTATATTTATAATAAATTAAGTTTATTATTTTAATGTATTTTTTATATATAAATAAATATTTATAATTTTATAATTTATAATTATTATTAATTAAATATATATTTTAATTTGTATATTTATATTAAAATATGTATATAAAAATTATTTAATTATTTTTTCTTTATATAAATATAGAATATTTATAATCATAATAATAATAATAATATTATTATTATTATTATTATATTGTATTAAAATATTTAAATATTTATAACATTATTATGATTATAATATTATATTCAAATATTTGATTATATATTTTTTTAATTTTTATTTAATTAGTTTAAAGTAATAAAAATTTAAATTATCAATTTTTTTATCTTTTAAAATATAACTATGTTATTAAGATAAAATTTGATATATGATAAATAGAAATAATAAGATAAAAAAAGATGGCATAATAAAACTTAATAAAAATAAATTATAAATAAAATAATATTAGTTATTATTAATATTTACGTAAAATATTTAGAAAAAAAATAAAAAATAAGAAAAAATAATTTTATGTTTATCAAATTGATTAAAAAAATTAATTAGAGAGATAAAAAATGTGAAAAAATAAGAAATAAAAGGAAGAGAATAATGTAATAAATTAATTAATATAATAAATTAAAAATTATGTAAAAAAAATAAAAAAATAAAAATATAAAAATATGATTTTATATTAAATATAAACAAATATTTTTAAATTTAAATTTAAATATAAAATCTAGCAAAGAAAACTATAAGAATTTCAAATATTAATAGAAATATCTCAATTTTTTTAAATGTTTAGGCCATCGAGCACTTAGAATAGCATTTAAATCTGGACAGAGTAGGGTAAGTTGAACGTGGGTCATCATCAAGCAAAGTCTAAGTGTTTAAAAAGAAAAGGACACCATTTAATAAAAATGGAGAAAATACTGGAGTATATATTTTGAGAAGGAAAGATATTATGCTGTATGCTTTGTAAGTTGAAGGATTTAATGGTATTAATTTTTTATTAACTTATTTGGATATTTTAATTTCTATAACATGTCTAAAAGTCTTAAAGGTATTACAATAATTTAGATTCATTAATCAAATTGGAGGTAGTTTTATAGTTTATTTATTAAAATGTAACTTGGTAGTTTATATACTTCTAAATTAAAACAGATCTTTATTAACATGCATCAAATTAGAATGTGTATATAAATCATCACAATGAAATTTTAATTTCAATTTAAAAACCAGTATTATAAAAACTCATATAAAATATTACGAATAATAATTGTAATTGGTAAATGGGTCAAGATGAAATTTAAAATTTGAGAAATATGTTAAACTCGCACTGTGCAAACACTAATTTAACCCATTTCTACCTTTGATATATGATGCAACCAGGTGAGAATGATATATTGAAATATATATCCAGCTTTTAATAATATAACAATTATTATTATATTAATAAAATAATTATCAATTAGGTGAATATTCCAATTTTTTCTTATCCAAAAATCAATTGGGTAAACAAGAATTAAATTGAAGAAACAGTTATTCAACACAAAAAACAAAAAAGGAAAAAAAATCCTACTCCAAACTAGCTTATCAAAACATTATAAAAACATTCCCTTCCGGTAAAAAAGTTCGTACAACATCGAGCTGTGAAAGTAATCTTAGACAAAGGAAGGTATTTCACCTTCTTTATCATTTGTCAAACGACATCCAAAGGTGTTTTGCTATATTATGTGTTTTATCATATTATATTGGTGAAGGTACCTTCAGACCTAAAAAGATAAAAGTAATAAATACAAACAAAATAATTATATGGATAAAAAAATACAGGTATAATTATTTTGATTGAATTTGTTGTCTATACAATTCTTAATTGCTTCAGAGGACACTTTCACCAATTATGATACAGTAAACATCGATTTTATTTCATTATTTCAAAAACCACAATAAATAAATATGATTTAACTTTTTCTTTCTTTCTTTTTTTTTTCTAAAGTTTAATTTAATTTAGATGAAGCTTTCAAGAAGAAATAATATACTTTCACAATTTCTCATAAATTTAATCGCTTTAAATAGCATTACGTTCTTATAAAACTTTACATACCGATTTGTTGAATTTTTTATTTTAAAAAATATATTTTTGATAGATAAACTATTAGGAGGAATTTCAATAGTATTTTATTTATATACTAACATATGACAAAAAAACAACACATATATTAAAAATATCTCAATTTTAACTTTTTAAATAAAAATAATAATCTAATATATTTTTCTCTTACTTTAAATAATATTTAAAAAAACTGAAAAATAATAAAAACTTTCAAATAACTAATTTAAATAAAGATAATTAAACAATAATTCTGGATATCCCTCGAGTATATAACGAAAGACAATAGCCAAAAATTCATGATTACGTTAGTGAGGAAAGATGTTAATGTCAAGCGTCTCATCCAGTACATAAAAACTGCTAGAATGTATCAGCACCTGGGGTGTAAAAAACTGAAAGTTTGAAATATCAGTAAAAACAAAGATGAAAAAGGTACCATTAGTCTATGTATACAGTTAAGAATCAGAATATCTTTTATTCACTATACAGTTATGTAATCTTCGTTTTAGAGAACACATGATAATATCCTCTATTCATGAACGAGTATATAAGTTTATATTATGTTTTTGTCTTCTACCATGTGGTTATGTGTTCTCTGTCTTAGATCTTGAGTTTCTGATCAATTAAATTTAACAATTTCAGCTGATTGTGTAAATTTAGTTCAACTTGAGTAAAAATCTACCAGCTTCAGAATTTAGCAAAAATATTTGATAGATAATTTCTTCAAAAATATTTCAAAGTGTAAAAAATCCATCGGAGAAGCAAATATGCATTTGTGCACGTCAAGGCATTTAATGCGCCAATCACTGACAATAACAAGTATTTGAAAGGGAAAACGATAGTAAAAGACTGAAGGAGTAATTGGAGGTTTGAGGTAAGGACTCTGAAAATCTAGACCGACAACAATTAAGAAAAATATAACAAATTTATTCTCAAGGTTCAAGGCAATGTAAATCATTACAGGAGACGTTCAAGGCAAATAAAACAGAACTATAACGAACATTGTACAAGGTACCTTCTTATTTACAAATAATGTGACAATACTTCAGCAGTAGTATATCTCAACCTACAACTTTGCCCCAAGTGAACATCACCAAAAACATACCTGTATTATGATACACCTGACATGTTAAAAGAATTAAAAAAATAAACAAATATAAGAGAGTTAAAAGTTAGAAAGTTTTGTTATACAAATCTCCAATTAAGAAAACTTAACAAAACTTGTTTTTTATGATTAATTCTGTAATTCAGCTAACTTAACCACCCTAGGTCTGGTACGGAATATATCATTACTTAATTTGGTTAATTCTCTCTCAATTGGAAATGCGCGCTGAGATTTCCAAAAAATAAATCAAACCTTAAATATAGGACAAAGAAAACAACCTATATTCACAGTACTCAGACCATGCACAACGAGCTTTCCCATAATCCCAATAACAGTCCTCATCTCTTAAAGGGCCCCGCTTAGCTGTAACAGAACAAAATCAAACTAATTGGAGATTCTCAGCTGAACGATTCAAAAATGTTAATAAATATAGTCCAAAATACCTTTCGTTACAAACTCTAATTTTGCATCAGGATGGATATCATGCCACATCTCAAGCCATAATTCCCTCATTAGCACTGGTGATCTAACTATGTTCCTGTGATTTGCTACAGTAATACTGTGTCAGTTTGCTTGTATGTATTTTTGTAGTCATTATTTTATTTCAAAACTTAGAACCTTAAAGATATTGAGATCAGAATTCTTGTTCATCTATGAAAGTAGTAATCACTAATCAATCAATAAAACAAAGTATGGGTTAACACTTCAGGGTTCAAAAATTAGTGGCCTAAGGATTCTTTCAGCCACCACTTTATTCCTCGGAAACTTTTGCCACCAAACTAATCCTTCAGATCTTTTTATCATCACATTAGTTCCTCAAAGATTATTTTTATCATCAATCTAGTCCTCCATAAATGACCAATATATCGCTAGATGTAGTCCCCCATTATCATCACTTTGCCACCAACGTAAACTTTTTCACCACTTTAATCCTTTATAGAGAACCAATATAGTGATAATTTAGATCTTTGGAAAACAAATTTGGTGGCAAGACAAACTGTTTAAAGAACTAATATGGTGACAACTTAAATTTCTGAGAATTTGATGACTAAATTTTTGAAGGACTGATGAGGTAACACGATTAAATTAAGGGTTTTCCTTATCGTTTATCGTGACACTAATAATAATTCCACAAGCACATGGAGGAAAATAGCCTTTTCTTGGGTTAATAAATAACATTTAACCAAAAATTTTCCCAAGCCCAATATTTTATTTCATTCCTTGAAACCCTAATATTTTGCTTAGTGAATGACTTTTTGAAGTGTTTGAAAATTTTGTGAGCATCTATATCTAAACTCTAAATCCAGTCAGACAGCTGACAAGATACTTATGTACACCGAATCAACAAAGCCCAAGTGGGCATGAAAAATTCGTAATCTAATTGTGATTATTTTAATTATAAATAAAAGCATCAATTAGTCCATGACAACTCCAAGGACAAGCCATGCACCTTTATCAAGCTCCCAGATTGCTGTCCTCTTTCCAGGAAGACTTGCAGAATCTTCATAATATGTTATGTACTTCACCCTTGGCAATCTTGTCATCTTTGGAACAATATCTTCTTCATGGTGATGTTCCACATTCAATTTAATCTGTACATCTGAACCATCATGCTCTGACTGAAAAGTCAGAACAAAGATAAATATAAGGATTGCGATACAAATAGCAGTATCCATGCAAATAAAGTTAACTGAAGATAAGAAAAGGATACAGACGCAACGAGAGATATCAGAGTTGAGGACTTCTTATGTTGTTATTGGCTTAGAACTCATGGTCACACACTTGTCTGTCTAAATAAAGACATGCAGCAATAATTTAATATGATAAATACCAGTAAACTAACAATTTAATAGCACACATTCGAAAGTCTATTTAACTTAATCCCAAGAACATAACTTGAAAACATGAAAACATAATCACACTTGAACACTTCCAAAACACCATCTTTATTCTGCAATACCTGAGGAGCTCTTGTTATGTTCACTTTCGGTCCAAGCCAATTCTTGCACAAGGAAAGGGAGAGATATGGCACCTGTAAAGAGTTGGTGTTATTGCAACCCAATAGTTGAATGTAGATGCAATTCAGAGATCCAAAACTTCAAAAAACAGTGGATGTACAGACGTGGGACAAAGGGCCAATTAATACATAATGCAGTCATATTTAATCAAAACCACAGTAATGGAAATATGATTTGTGTTTACCGTCTCATCGCCACTTATAGGTCCAGTTTTCCCTTCAACCAGATTCCCTGACCTGACAATTGAGACTAAAACACTTCAACATTAACTATTTCCCAATTATACACATTGCTTATTAAAAGATGATATTAGTTTGCAAAATTAAAGCCAAAAATTTTAACCGACAAACCACCCACTCCCCAATTCATTCCATTTACAACTACAAAACCAACATCTGCAAAACAGACAGTTACCTTGACATTAGAGATCCTTCAAACTCATACATGATATCCGTAATGATCCAGTTATCAGGGTAAGGCTTGCCACTAGGAGCAAAGTAGTATCCGACCTATTTTTAAAGTCATGATGCCAGAATTATCATTCACAATAACACTATTTTTGATAAAGGGACCAGGAGATTTAATAAATGTTGACAATCACGGAAAAAATATTAAATACAAAGATTTTGACAATTGACATGATTTATGAAGTTTACTAAATCATACTTTAACTGTGAGAACTGCAAGATACTAAGGTGTCAATATACCAGGGTTATCCCCTGTACCACTAGAAAGTATTCTGTATTCAAAGAATAAGCACAAAAAATAAAACCAGAAAGAATATGTCACAGATAAAAAGTCTGTCCAGAATGTGAAAGACCAGAATTCAGAGTTCAAAATATTGAATGTTTCGGACTATATTGGAGAGACCAAAATAGTCCGTTTAATTAATATCTTCGCACTTAATATGAAATGCTTCCTCGTTCTATGATACTACTACATGTGACCTCTACTGAACACAAGTAACCATAACGAGGGAAAGAAATAGTGTAAAGGGTAGAAAACAAAGATGGTGAGGAGTATAAGATGATCGAATCAAGAAATATACAGGTAATTGTGACGTGACATGAACAAATATAGATATTTCATAAAACTAAGATTGGAAAACTATACTCAGAACCAAAAAAGCTCACTGTGTTCATACGCAGGTCCATAACACATGGCCCCAATATTTGTCACTTTTTTTCTAAAATAAAATAAAATAGCAATCAAATATGGTAAATCAAAACACGTGATAGAGTTCATAACTCAAACAAAAAGTACAACTATATGTAGAGTTTAATTTTCATGTACAGTCAATGGAAAGATTTGTACACGAACAACCAAACAGAAATATGTTAGAAGTAACTTTTAAGGTAATTATTACAAAGTCAACAAACTTATCATACATAGAAATTTGTAACTGACTGATAATGTAAAAACCTAGTATACTGTCAATACATTTAAATTAAGGTCATACAAATGAAATTATTTGAATGAACCCTTACCAATCTGTAAAAACCCTTTACCCTTAACCCAACCTTCATTTAAATGAAATTCTTTTATATTTGCAGTTAAGCTAGACATTAGAAATAAAAGCATGTTCATTTGTAGAGGGACATTATACCTTTGTCTTTGAATCAGACCCATAAATGCAGAAGACATTTTTAATTGGTGGCCGGTCCCAAGGTGTAAGGGGATTAAGAACAGGATCACCAAGATATGAACTGAGACATTAAAGCATTCAAACATGTCTGTTCAATAATAGAACTACAAATAACAATTTAAACATGCTTAGTAATAAGCAAATGAATCTCCTAAAAATTGCATAAAATAGACAGTTGTGCAATAGATATAAGAGAAGCATATGTTTTTTCTATTTATAGCCATAAATTCCTAGGAAATAAAGGCACCCTATTTATGAATCCTTCTTAAAGCTCACTGTTGTAACCACATTTAAAAATTGATAGGTTTAATTTTTTCTTTGCGGAAGGAGGGATTTAGTTTCATATTAAAAAAAATATTGCAGTAAGAACATAATTGTAATCCTTTTGGCATTGCAATTAGATGGCCTTTCTGTGCAGCACCCGAAATAAAAACTATTTTAAAGATCAATTAGTGACTTTCCATATAGAATGATAAAAATATTCTAGCAAAATATATTTTAATGACTATCAAGATAACACTAACTTCTCTAAAAGGTGTAAGAGCCTCTTGCTATCTGGGTCATAATCTTCAATTGCCTTGAAAAAGGTCCCATCTGATATTTCACGAGCTGAGAATGATAATTGAGTAGGTAGACCACACTCCATGCTGGACAAGTTAGAATCCGGTATTTCTGAGAATGAAGGATATGCATCAAATTCTGCAAGCAGATGTTAAAATTATGCAGTCGGGAACCAAAAGCACAACAGCAAGATTTCCCACTAGCAAAAGTAAAAGCATCATCAATCTTACCACGATTAGAGGGAATTTCAATGTTAATTAGTTTTGTTGGCCATCCAGAAGTGTTTGACTGAAACTCCTGCTCATCACATTTATATGTTGGTTTACCAGCATGCATTCCCCCAGAAAGATGCTTCCAATATTTATTATCTGTTCTGCAGTACTTGGAAAAAGGCATCATCCATAATGCTGAACCAAAGGAGTTGAACATCAACCGAGCTGTTCCCTGATACCTTAAAAATATTATGATAAGCATGCATTAAGAATAAAACTGCATATGACAAAGTAAAAATAAGAATATGTCCAAATCAATCCATCTATTAATCAATAACAGTTTTATGTGAATTGTAATATGATGTAGGAAACTAGTTATCAAGGAGGTTTTATTGCGTGATGTCTAGTGTATGTATTAAGTTGAGGAGCTCCATATGAGATATTTAGATTCTACTAATAGACTAAAATCATATAGATTAAAGTATCAGGTGATGAAGAGCTAATGAAAGTTTCACTCATCTAGTCAGGAATACATGAGTCATCAGTTACTTGATATATGTACCATAATGGAATCACCCAATCATATTGTGGTTACTAGTTGGTACTGGGAGTTGAATGCCTACTATTAAGTATGACAAGTGTTAGTCTTTGAATCTAAAATTTAATATTGGACAACTGAAAGTCGTCAAGTGTCATGTGTTTGATGTAGTTATGTGGAACCTATGTGGCCGGAGATGATACTTGAGTTAATATTAATTTTATTCTTGTGTGTGTGTGTATATATATATATATATATATATATATATACATATTGTATATATCAAATCCCTGTGAGGAGGGAATATTATATATTTTGAAATTAAAGGGCTTGATTTTGTAATAGAGATTAGTAATATTATATGTCCAGGTTTTGTGTTAATCCCTTTAATAATGACAAGTGAGGTCGTTACATTTCTATGGATAGTGAACCTTCTTCTAAATAAAAGTACTCTTCCTAGGCATGTCTTCAAATGCTGAAGAATTCTATCTATTGCATGCAAGTGTCCCTCTCAAAGATCAGGGATGAATTGACTTACCACACGCATTGCACAAGCAATGTCTAGTCTAGTGTAGATAAATAGATGAGTTTTTCAAGCAATAACTACTACTAAGACTTCTCTATTGTTGGGCCTCCCTCCTCAATTCCAATCTTGTGGTTTTGTTTAAAGGGAAGTCCAAATGTTCTAGACACAATTTCCTAATTTTTTTAGAAGATCGAGTACATAATTTCTTTGGGAGAATATATTACCATGTGTTTGTAGCACAAATACTATTCCTCTTTTACAGGCTCAATGGCTAATCATAATAAAAGAAAGAGGTAAACTAACATAAAAGGGAAAGTAGGAAAAGTATTAAATATACATCAGTCAACGCAGACAATTCCCAAGCAAGCTTACACCAATAAATATAACATTGGACAAGCATAAACCTATATAATTTCAAAGCTAAAAAGACAACAACAGATGCCTTATCACAATTGATCAGGTCGCCTTTGCAAAAGAAAACAGTAGTTGCAAAAATTAAAAGGTAACCTCAGATATGGGAAGACCAAAGGTGAACCCAGAGAGTGTTGCTTCAATGGTTTCAATTGCACCAAGAAGGGGGGCTCCTGAAATAACCAATTAAAGAAGGAAAATCAGAATATCAATTCATTCATATCAGTAATACCCTTAAAGGGGTAATAAATGTAGATAAGTCAATCATACCAACAGCAAAATAGGCATGAATATGTTGATCCAGCCACTGGTTATAATGTTTTGGTGCAATCTCTAGCTTCAACCACTCTAAGAAATAACGGAATACATGATTACCCAATGAATGGGCAAAAACTAAAGAGGGGCCACCACGAAGTTTGTAAGCAGTTTCAAATGTTAGTCTGCAGAGAGAAATACAATTATAAATATCATTACCGTAACTAACAAACCAATTTTATCTAATCCCTGATTTTTTTAATATATAAATAAATAACCCACAGTTTTTAAAAGGTGAATTCGCAATCAAGTGTACTGCGTACAAATGCTATAAGAAAAATCCTTTTTTATTTAACAATATTTATGGTGGAACTTACTATGTATGATGAAAAATATGAAAAGTTATATCAAAATCTTTTTAATGGGATTCAAAATATCTTACTAGAGCATTTGAATTTTGTAAATGTAGATTTGTCAATTTCAACATATATATAAATTATTAGTGTGACCACACGTCAAGGTTTGACAAACATACAGGAAGAAGAGACTAAAGTTGTTCACAGCATTAGAATACTCTTAACCTTGAATGATATGCTGTAAGTTTCAATCTGCCTGTGTGGCCAATTCATCATATCAGTCTTGCAATTTTTTTTTTTTTTAGGAACTTAAATCTATGAATTTGTTTAGAGGAGGAGTAATGATGAGGATGGAATACTAACAACTCCCTTTAATGAAGAAAAACACCCAACGATTGAGGAACTCACCCTAAAAAACGAGTTACTAAGGTAAAAAACCAAACACTTAAATAATCCACCAAGCACTTCATACTGTTTTAATGTGAGACTTAGAAAGCACTACTCTTAAGAGTCAATGTCTGAGCATTTTTCACTATACAACACTTTATTTGATAACATGTTACTCAATTTTCTAGTTGATCAAAACCGTCCATAAGTAGTCGTTTGAGTCCATATTCCAGGTAACCAACGGGACAGCAAGTGCTTTTCAAGCCCAAGTTGAACACCGTCAGGCAAGTTTTTCGAGGGGATCCTTTTCAAGAGATGAGTGTGGCTTTATAGTCCGAATCCTTAAGACTGACAGGATGGCAAGGAGATTCATCGGATCCAGTTCCTACAGGCAATGGATCCACAACTAACTCTAATACCAATTGATAAACACCTAATCAGTTGATGAACTCATCCTCAAAATATTTATCCTATGGTAGCTACAAGAACTCAACGCACTCCATAATAGTCCCTATCAGTTATTAGTATTTTTATCCAGTAGATTTGATTATATTAAAATTTTGCACCTACAACCTTTTTACCTGTTCCTTTCTTCTCTCAGTAGTCATCCATGAACATGGGAAAGGGTAACTATTTTCAATTTCATCCCTTCCCCTTCTATTTCATCCATTCTTTCTAAACTTCCAATTGGACTGCAGGAAGAATGGACATACCATTTGCTAATGAGGTTTGTATAGATGCAAATATATAATTTAACAAACAATGCAGTGAGATTATGAATATCATGTACACACTTAAGAAAAGTTCTAATCACTAAAAAATTAATTGGTTAGCAGAAACAAATCGGCTAAAAGAAAAACATAGTTGTATCTATAAAGCATTTTATCCAAATCATTGTACAGAAAAACTGCCTGGATAACAGCAAGCTAGATGCAAAGATTTAGATATACTTTAACTTATGAAAGTAAAGGTCCCGCTCTTCAAGCATGGAGGGCGACAATCTCCAATCATACGGAACAGCAATTATTGCATTAGCTTCTATGCCAAATTCAATACACCACTTAATCCATTCTTTCCAAACCGATGAAAGTGGTCCTGACATTAAACAGGTATATTATTCATCACTAAACCGTGACCTACAATAATAGAAGACAAAATCACATTTGACAAATTGACACCATATAGAGAGAGACACACACAAAACTCGCCTGTTATATAACCTGGATCAAGTTCTGTAATACCAGAAAGACCACTATCCGGTCGGGATTTGCACTCCGGATGGTCAGTCTGGTTGAACGGATCCAGCACCATGCACTTAAGCCAGCAATTGACAGCAGAAAGAAGCTGCAAAACAAATTAATCATCACATATTTTAATCAGCACTTATTGCTAATTTTATATTCGGTAAAACAAACACGAGACAATTGTACTAAGCAATAGTTATATATGAACATTTCAATTGTGCAAACACCTTATTGACGCCCTTTTCTCTCTCTTTTTGTAACAATCAGGTTACTTATACATGCATTCATACTAGTACCTATACCTCTCACTTTATATTTTACTATTTTTAGGTCCACTGTAGCATTTGAATGATACGTTCTAACCAAACCAACCAAAAACACAAACTCAAACTCACTCTCGCTTTTCTTTCAGACGCATTCTTCAAGAATCTGCGTCTTCGTCAGCGTAAACAAGCGTGTAGATTTTATAAAAATTGATACAACAGTCACAATTAATTAAAAGTAAAAAATATTAATCACAGAAAATGCAAATTCTATCCTATTTTTCGCCGGGAGCAATAAACTACAGGACTCGATCATCATGCAGCGGAATGCAAAAGCACGTAAAAAACGAAGCAAGAATGAGAGAATGGCAACGTACTTTGGTTGTGTCGAGCCACACCAAATCGAGAGGGTTGAAATCTAGAGGAGAGTAGGGACAGTCGAGAATGGACCATGCTCGGAGCTGGGTGGAGGCGAAGCCGGGAATTATAATGCCAGAGAGCTTGGAGTAGTCGAGTTCCGCGGTAGACGATGAGGTAGCTCCGGCTCCAGCGAGAACTGCGAGAAGGAGGAACAAGCAGAACAACGGTTTTTTCCCCATTATGCGTAAGACAGAGGGAGGGAAGAATGGAAAAAACCTGACTCTGACCACCGGGAAGTTTGCAAATGAAATAAAATTCCAATTGAAAAAATGGTTTGCAATCTTTCTCACAAAGTTTAACGTTGAACTGTTCGTGCCCTTTTTCTTTCTACTTCACGGGCACTTTTACAATTTTTTTTTCAAGATATTACAAAGTTTAATAAAAAAAAATACTAAATTGCCATTGTCTTTCTTTCTTTTTTACAAACTTATCATTAGTTTCTTAATTAATAATATTAATGTGTTAACAGATTAAATTTAGAAGAAGAAAAAAAACGAAATTTCAATAAATCATTCAAAATTTACAGTTTTAAAAATTTATTTGAAATTCTGTTAGTCTTTGTAAATTTGATACTTGTTTTTAAACTATGTGTACTGGACTTGGATGGTTGGATGTGGGGCAAACATTCATTAATTTTATTGCAGCTGAGGATCATTAGTCTCACCTATGCTATGTTTATATTTATTTCATTTTTTTTTCTTATCTCCATGGCAATTGGCATTATGCATGGTTTTCTGGTTCAAATTGTCTTTACATAACAGAATTCTCAGTTAGCTAGTTCCACTGTCACACTTTCTTCCCCCATCAACGTTGATTTGCGTGCAAAAGAGTGCCTCAAAAAAACTATAGTCATGAGTCAACGGCTTAGCATAAATATGATAAATTTTATATAGTCTTGGAGGCCCAATCATAAATATGATAATTTTTATATAAGAGGATGAATATATAAAAATTAATTATAATATAAAAATAAATATATTGTATAAAATATTTAATATTATTAATTAAATTTAAATAGTAGAATTAGAGTTTATTTCCTCATTTTCTTTAATGACTTTATAATTTTTTTAGATATTTTTAAAATTCAATTTGTATTATTTGACAAACACTCGTAAATAAATTTATTAAGGAGTTTTTATAATAAATAACAGCATTATATAACATGATTTAATAAAATGCTTATAAAATAGTTATTCAAACTCCAAAAACTCAATACTTGTACTTTCTCAAGCTATAGTAAACATATAACATGATATGGATACCTTGGTAGTTATTTAAGAAAAAAATAATATAGATGACAAACTTTCCACTAACAGATTACAAGAGAAATAAAAATGAATACAATTTATTTTTAATAAACCAATTTTATTTATATATAAGTTAATATGATGAAATTGTCTCATATATATTTAAAATATTTTTATTTAAATATAAATTAATTTTAATTTATAATTTAATATTTTCTTTTAAATATTTAGAAAAGTGTCTAAAGATATCCATGATATATCTTCTTAAATCACTAAACTCTTGTTGCGTGCATTATTGTAATTTAAAAAGAGACATTAGTACTTAAATAACAGTTATAATCAAAACTAATAATTAATTTAAAAAACGTTGAAATTTTAGGTTAGTGTAAAGTAAATACTTATAAGACAAAGCTAAAAAATTTAGTTTTAGGAATCAATACTTATTAATATTAAAAAAAAAAAAGTTTTGGAGATCAATATGTTATTTGTTTATGAGAGGATATAATATGTTTTTAAGCGAAACAATGTTATAAATACTTTACAATGAGTCATTTTTGCCATTTTTTATTTCATTATGTTGTATTTACGAACATTTTTCTATTTATCAAATATAGCTTTGATAACTTTGAAATTCTCTGGAAATCTTTTATATTTGAGCGATGTTAAAATTTGTAATACAATTGTTTAACAGTATATTTTATTAAATGTATTTGATTGATAAAAGTGCAGGCAATTGAACATTTATCTTTTTTTAGTTGTATAAATTGTTAACATTTTTCAAAAGTAAATAAATATATGTTAGTAATGTATACCTTTTCCATCTCTACGTACATTACCTTTTTAATAATTCCCTTTTTTTAACCAGTAATATTAATTTTTTCAAACATTATAATAATTTATCCAAAATTGTTCTTAATACACGTAAAAATCAATTACCTCTCTTCTCATATGTCGCCTAAATTATTAATTTTCAGAAAAGAATGTTAATTATGTAATATACAACTATTTGTCTCCTTCAATTATAATAAGAGACTTTTTGATCTCATTAATTTCCAACATTTATTGTTTTTTTACCACGAAAATTTAGTTAATATTAAGAATCAACATAAAAAAATAAAGTCAATTTTTTAGATAATATCTTATGTACACTAAGAAAATACTCATAATATATTTTGAGAGGAATAACACAGTATTTTTTTTTTTTACTAAACAAATTTTATATAACAAGTGTTATATAAAAAACTTAGTTTTTTTTCCATAAAATAAATAAGCTAAATATATAGATTTAGCTTTACAACGAAAAAAAAAATTGAAAAGATAATTCTCATTTACTAACAAAAATAACTCTCACCGTGATAACTCTCACTAAGAACATCTCTAATGGTAGGTTCTTATAAAAACACACATTGGGTTCTTAAGTGGGACCCACAATGTCATATCGTATTTAAACAACTCTATTCAAATTTTTACAATTTTACTCCAATTGTGGGTTTTATAAGTAACTCACAAATCAACTACCATTTTTTACTTTAATAGGACCCGCTATATCATGTCAGTAATAACTATAATATATAATTAATTATTAAAATAAAATAAATAATATATTTAAATTAAAAATAAAATTGACATTGGAAATACGATTAACATTAATTAAAATACAAAATAGTGAAACTGCAGTGAGCATTCCTCTCCGGTTTATTGCATTTTCTCGATTTGTTGAATTCGTTGGTGACAACAGTGTAAACAAACTAAAAAATATTGGGAAAAATTTTGCAAGATGCGGTACTTAACTTTTCAAAATTTATTGTTGTCACGTTGGATTGCTCCAACGACGGTTTTTATAAGCACAGTTGCTTATAAGCAACTTCCGTTGGAGTTGCTCTCACTAACAAAGATAACTCTCACTCGGTGGCGGATCTTGACCATTGATCTTGGGAGGCAAAATAATATATTATTAATAAATAATAAATAAATATAAAAGGAAGAAAAAAGATGAAAGGGTAAAAACATAAAATTGTAAATATATACTTAAATATATTAAATGATCATTAAGTTAGAGAGAGACAAAATCATAAATTATATGAGAGTTACTACAAGACTGAGGAGGGGCTGAGAGAATAAAATTGTAAATATACAAGTAAATATATTAAATGTTCATTAAGTTTGGGGGGCCAAAATCATAAATTACATGAGAGTCTCACCTACAAACAAAGATAACTCTCATGTACTAAAAAAGATAACACATGTACTCACAGCTTGTGAAACACATATAAAATTAAACTACATACAAAATTTAAACTGCAACAAACAAATAAAACCTTATTTCAAACCATCCTTTAAATTGATACTCTTGCAACAGTTTATTTTTTGTTTTTCACCCATGCCCAAAGTATTTCACAAATACTGGAAACTATCCATTTTAAGTGATTTTGTCATTATGTCTGCTAATGATTTTCCATCACTGTAATAGCTCAGTTCAATAACACTATTATTACACAAATCTCTCAAAAAATGAAATCTTACATCAATATATTTACTTATTCCATGTAAGACTGGATTTTTGGATAATTTTATTGTAGAAACATTATCATAAAAAATGACAGTAACTCCCTCTTGACAGTTGACAGTGATTTAGATACTCGAAAATTCTTCTCAACCATACACATTGGTAAGCACAAAATGTAGTTGTTATAAACTTTATTTTTTTGTGTATAAGCTAACCATTAGTTATTTTTTTATGACCAAAATATCACACAATCTCCTATTTTGAAAACATAACCAAATATGCTCTCAAATATGTTCTTTTTATCTTCTTAATCCCCTTATGCTCACGTCAAGGGATAGTCCTGTGGTTGTTATAAATATACTCATTGATTGTCTCGGTTGACTTGATATCAAATTGATAAATGTTTCACCTTTTTGTAGTTGTTAGTGCAACAACAGTTCTAATAGTTTCAAAACGAGTTATTGGTGCAAAAATCTCATTATAATTGATGTCTCTTCTTAATGTATCTTTTGCTACTAGTCTGGCTTTAAATTTGTTCATCTCCTTTGTTGATGTAAAATAAAGTAAGGTGTAAATTTGTAAGAAGATAAGGTGTAAAATTTTAAGCAATAAAGTAAGCAAACCCAAACAAATTTCCACTGGACATTAAGATAGTCTATCTAGATGTGAAAGTTCATTTCCAATGATTATGGAGGGAGGAGGAGATGGAATGAAATTAGAAAAGAATAAAGATAAGGGCTGAAAAAATGGACTAGCCTCTTGGATAAATAAATGGAATGAAGAAATAAAGAAGAAAAGATGAAAAGAAGAGAAGTATGGTGGTGGTAGAGTGTTAGCATGCCACTAGGGAATGAGTCATCCTAGATAAGTGGTGGTTATCGCCACTTGAATGAAGATTTAAGATAAGACACTCAAAGAGATAAAACACTATAAGAAACCTCACAAATTTTTCATAAATGTTCAACTTAATTACATGAGGATAAACCTTCTATTTATAGGCTTTTGAGGGAAGGACCTAGATGAAATTACAAAAGGAGACCTAAACTTAACCTAAAACTACAAGTTAGAGCCCACATGGTCCAAATATGTTAAATTCGTCTTAGCTCACCAAATATATCTCTAAAGGTGTGAAGAACATACAAAAAAAGAGGTGTGCTTCCTTTTGGGTTGTCTTAAAGCCTACCAATCTCGCATCCTAAGTTTCTTCCTCTCCAAAAAAGGTGTAGGACATGAAAAAAGGAGTGTCCTACACCTTGGGCTGCCCATGCATATATCCTATAGATCCAAAACTTCTTTTCCACCAAAAAGAGGTGGCATTCTTCAAAAGGGAGGTGCAAAAATTGACTCTACAAAAGGAAATCGACAATAAGTGAAAAATTTAGGAAAAGAATATACTAAGTAAATTCAAAATAGAAGGTGAAGAAAAGGTCTCCCTTATAGTCATGCTTATAGTAATCCTCATAGGGATGACATCCCCCGCTTTCAGGGCAACTAGGGACTCATCACTCGTCTCCTTCAATTTTGTCTTGTAAATCCACTTGACACCTATAATTTTCAATTTGGTGATAGATCAATTAACTCTCATGTATCATTTCTTTGAATGACTTGAAATTCAACATCCATGACATCTCTCCGATGACTCTATGATGCTTGGTTATATGTTATTGGATCTGCACTTGCAAACATTGCAAAATTTATAGTATATTTATTAATTAAATAATCATAATAAGTGACATAATCTTTCATCCAGCTTTGTAGTCTTCTAGCTCTCCCTTCAATTGGAGGGCTCTTGCTGGAGAATCAAAGGTTGAATCCACCTCTGTTGTATTGGTGGTTATTGTTGCATCATCATTCAAGTTTCTTTGGAATACTCTCTCATTTGCTTGAAAAAATTCTTTCACAGGTCCAACATCAATCATTCTACTAGTTCCTACTTCACTCCAATCCCAAGCAACATCCTTTTGAAATTTGACATCCCTACTGATATGAATCTTCGTATTAATAGGATCATATAGTTTGTAGGCTTTAGACTCCTCACTCATACTCAACAACACACATTTAATACTTTTTCATCCAATTTGCTCATTTTTTGATCAGGTATATGAACAAATCCAATGTAACCAACAATTATGAAGTAAGAAACAAATGACTTAAATTCGCTTCATGCTTATTCGGGTGTGATATTTTTTACTGCAAGAGTTGAATTTCTATTGAAGATATAAATCACCCAATTTATAGCTTCGGGCCAAAAGGATAATGAAACTTTTCTTTCTATCAAAAGACTTTGAACCATACTTGGTCTGATTCTTCCTCTTAGCTACACCATTTTGTTGTGGTGTGTATGAGAAAGTGAGTTGTCTTTGAATACCCTGCTATTTACAAAAATCAACAAACTCCTTGTAGGTGTATTCTCCCCCATAAATACGTAAATTTTGAATAAAGGTACCATCTTGTTTTTCTATTAATGCTTTAAAATTTTTTAAAGGTCTCAAATGCTTCACTTTTCTATACTCATACTTTCCTACTAAAATCACCAGTCCCATCAGTACGTAAAATTTAAAAGGTACCAACTTGTTTTTCTATTAATGCTTTAAAATTTTTAAAGGTCTCAAATGCTTCACTTTTCTCACCAAGGAAATATACTCATATTTTCTTACTAAAATCATTAGTGAAAGTGAGTATGTACCTTTTATTCCCATCCATTAGATGTAGGATTAATGGGGTCACATATATCAGAATGGATTAGTTGCAACACTAAGATGCACGCTAATTGCTTTGACGTGAAAAAAGATCTTTTTAATGCTTACCTTTGATAGAATGTTCACACAATTGAGTTTGAGACTTTAAGGTAGACAGTATTTTCATCATCTCATGCTTTAACAAGGTTTTCAATCCACTATAACTCAACTTACCATAACAAGAGTGTCAGATTTAAGCTAGGTGTTGAATTTAATTCAAAACAATTGTAAGAAACTCTAGATTTGACAGAGATAACAAACATGCGGTTAGTAGTCATAAATGTTTTAAATATCATACCCTCTTTTTGAAACAATTTACACTTATTTTTTTCATTTCAATCCTTAAACCTTTTTCCAAAAATTGACCTTCATTCTCTGCTCATGCACTAATAAACATGAAATCTAAATTATGAGATTACATACTACATCATCCTACCTCAAAGTCATTTAACGAATTTTTTTTTTTCAAATAACAGTAAGGTCAAATACTTGTTCACCTTGCATTCTCATCTTGTTTGCAATTATGAGAGTCCGAGCAAAGTAATCATTAATTGATTCACCATTCTTCATCTGCAGAATCTCTCATTCGCCTAGTAGAGCTTGCTTCACCCTTGTAGTGCCTTGCTATTTTTGTTTCAATGAATCCCAAATCTACTTCGACATTACCATTTTTAAGATTGTTTCACGGTTTTATCATTAGCTTGATACAAGTAGTTTTTCAACTTCAAATCTTTTAGTTTTAACTCCTCTAAAGCTTTTTTCCATAGTTTTTGCTCATTATCTGATAAAACAACCAATCTATATGTTGTATAATTCCAGAAATAATGTTCATTCAACTTTGGAATTACAGGTTGCACGAAATTACTGTTTGTGTTGGTCATGATAGAAGTTTACAACTTCTTTTCAGTGAAGTTGAAATTGGCTCTGATACTAGTTATTATCTCATCAAACTTGATCATATTATTTCTTAATAAAATAAAGAAACTAAATATATAGTTTTAACTTTACAGCTGATGAACTAAAAAATAAAAAAAATAACTCTCACTTAATAACAAAGATAACACCACCTAATTGTTAACCTAAAAAAATAAGAAAGATAATTCTCATATACTAATAAACATAACATTCATATTAATATATTGTAAATCACGTACAAAATTTAAATTGTAACAAACAACTAAACTTTATTACGTCAATAAGTACTAATCTTGATTTTATTTTTTTAAATAAGAAGATAATAGATAAAAATACATTTTTATTATTTTTTTAATATGCATTTTGTCAATTGCATACCTATCTAACGAGTTTTATTTTGTTTTATAGTTTAAAATAAATCGTAATTATTAAAGTAATTTATTCGGACACAAATATAAAAAAAAAATTAGTTCATAAAGTAATATAATATTATTTATTTCGCTAATCTCAATTTATATATTTTATTTTTTCAAAATATTACTCATCGGACATCATAAATAAGAAATTATTTAAAATATAATCAGTATTAAATAAAATATATTTTAGGAATAAAAAGATTAAATAAATTAAAATTAATTACTTCTTTGTTTAAGTCTACTAAACAAGTATTTGTTACCAATAAAGTGCCATTAAATAGATTTATTTATATCTAAGTATGTAAGACGTGTCATTTGATAACTTTATTTTTTGGAAGGAAATTATATCCATCCAACTTATAAAAAAAAGGTTAGCGGGAGTTGGACCAGGTCGAAAAGCATGAACGAAAACTTGAAAACAGGGAAAAGCAAAAAGGCGCGAGCGTTTCAAAAGAAAACGTCATCTTTGCGAGGCGCCAATCAAATCAATGACCGCGCCCTAGCTCTCAATTAACAAATCTCAGCCGTCCACGTTTCCATCTCAATTACATCATTTCTGAAAAGACCGCCTCACGATAGAAACCAAATAAATCTCTAATCTCACTACTCTCCTCTTCCACGTTACCCTCCTTCTCCCTCCACTTTTCTTTCCAAACAACAGGAAAAAATATGGACGATTCCGCAAAATCCAGCGCTGGTAAAACTAAACTCCTCAATCCATGGATGCTCCACTTCCAGAAACTCGCTCTCGAACTCAAGTGCCCTCTCTGGTTCGTCAATTTTCGCTCTTCATATCTCCCCCTCTTTGATTAAAACTCTCTAATTTGCTTTTTCAAAATAATAAGTTGACAACCTTCTCCTCACAAAACACTATTCTACAACTCATTTTAATAATATAGTATTAATAAAATCTTTTAAATTTATATTATTATTATTATTATTATGAGGATGTAGATTAGATATATGGATGAATAGTGATGTAAAAAACTCAGTGCCCTTTGCTTTGAGCCTTTGCAGCTGCAGACTTTAATTTAATTTGATTATTTGAATTTAAATTAATTTCCTGCTTGTGATGCTACTTTGGCTTTCACAGGCGAGGGATTTTTGTTATTTTTAGTAGCTAAGTTGATTAATTGATTTACTGTTGTTGTTGATATTTGTGGCGGCGCTGGATCTTGCAGTTTGGGTTTGTTCAAGAAGCCGGTGTTACTTCCATGCAACCACTTGTTCTGCAAGTTCGTTACTTATTTATCTTTATTGTATTATATATGTTGGTCAATTTACTCCACGGGTTTCTTTAATGGAATTATTTAAATTTTTTGATATTTTGTGTTTGACAGTTCATGCTTAGCTGACTGCATAACGGCTGGTTCTGAATGTGCTGTTTGTAACGCAAAATACGGACAAACAGGTAATTTAATGTCAAGCTTTGTATGTGCATGTTCAGGTCCTATAGTTTCCAAACTGAACAAATTATTTAAGTAAACCCTGTTGCATTAGAAATGATAGGAAATATTTTTCAAGCATAAGAAAATCCTTCAAATTAGTCAGTGGGTGTTAGTAGAACATTTTAATATAGGCACTAAACTGATAGATATTCAATATTCTAAGAATACTGATATAATTTATTTATTTTTAGGACTATTTAGTTGTATTCAATATTTTAAGAATACTTATATAATTTATTTATTTTTAGGACTATTTAGTTGAGAGCGTACTATTGTAGGATCAAATTGATGTTTTCCCCCCTTTTGTATTCAACATTTTATGTTATGGTCTGAGCTATGTTTTATATGTTTTGGTCTGATATCTATACTTATATTTCTTATATGATGATCGTGTGAGGCAGATGTAAGGTACGTGCCTTTTGTGGAAAATGTGGTAGCAATATATAGAAGCTTGGATGCCACCTTTTGTGCTAGTTTGTTTCAGCAACGTTCTTCTGGTGAAGTTTTTTTATTTTTGTATAGTTTTTCCAGTTTATTTGTAAATATCTATGCATTTGTTGATGCTGACTTGATTTAATTTGCTCATATATATATATATATATATATATATATATATATATATATATATACACACACACACACACACATGTATATGTATATATTCTAAACTGTTGATGTAGGTGATGAGAGGGTTTTGGAGCCAGGCCAGGTGATTCTTAATTCAACTTCTAGCACTATAAAAGCTGGCAAGATTCCTCAGAATTTGCCTAATATGAATAAGGTTGGGGTTGGCAAGAATCACAAATCCAAGATTGCAGTGCTTGATAGAGCTGAAGAGCTTGAGTTGTCTCGTGGGAGAGGGAAGCCCAATCCAATGCAATCTTCCCAGATGGAAATGGATGTGAATCAAGTGACACAATCAGCCCCAGATAGCCCTCCTTTTTGTGATACCAAAGGTTCTGATAATGACTGCAGCGATCAAGACAGTGAGCATGTATGAAAACACACTCTTATTATTGTTTCCTGTTTATATACAATTAAATCTGTGGTATGTCCAATCCTTTATGAACTGGGTCTCTCATTCTCAAACTCTTAATTTCAGCCATTACTTCCTGATAGATTGGGAAATTCTTCCTTAAAGAGAGCAAGTACAGGAA
Source organism: Sphenostylis stenocarpa (assembly GCA_963425845.1). Classification (NCBI taxonomy): domain Eukaryota; kingdom Viridiplantae; phylum Streptophyta; class Magnoliopsida; order Fabales; family Fabaceae; genus Sphenostylis; species Sphenostylis stenocarpa. The sequence goes on along the minus strand of OY731398.1, from coordinate 39,238,628 downwards.
ATGGAAATTTCAAGGAGAAAAGGGAACAGTTAAGGTCGGAAAGTTCAGCCTCTGAAACTGAGGGTCTTGAAAGGGATCCCAAGAGACAGAAAATTCTCGACCTTAAATCTGGAAAGGACCCTGGTGCACAATTGCCCACTAATGCTCCTAATGACTTGTGTCCAGCTGGAAGTGTCTGTTCATTTTGCCAATCCTCTAAAACCTCTGAGGTACTACTTGGCATTTCCTAGAAATTATTTTTCAATTTCCTTTTACCTGAAAATTACTATTCTCATGCTGTATATGCTTATGGAGAAATGACTGAAACTATTTATTGGTCTTTATGGTGATTTTTTGTAGGCTACTGGGCCCATGCTGCATTATGCTGATGGAAACTTAGTTGCAGGAGATGCAGCAATGAAGCCAAATGTTATACCTGTGCATAGGAGTTGCATTGACTGGTATGCTTACTTGATATTGAGTATCCATTGTTTGTTACTAAAGGCTTCTAGTCTATGTTTTGATTGTTTGAATTTGTGGAGCCACCTGAAAACAGCATTAAATCTTGATTGATCATCTGTTCAAACCTTTTTAAATTGCAATCAGTGCACATTTTTAGTATCTTTTGCCTTTCTACTCGAATTTTGCTAAAAATGTGGTGTGAACTTTTGGAATCTAGGGCACCCCAAGTCTACTTTGTCGATGAGGTAGTAAAGAATTTGAAGGAAGAATTGGCAAGGGGAGCAAAACTTAAATGCAGTAAATGTAATCTAAAGGGAGCTGCTCTTGGTTGCTACGTCAAATCCTGTAGAAGAACTTATCATGTTCCTTGTGCAATGGACATCTCAACTTGTCGTTGGGATCATGTACTTCCTTTTCATATTAAAGCTATTATTATACAATTTACTTAAACAATAGTTGTGCTTCTTTGCATTTATCTAAACTTCTATGAGGCATTCACTGGTTCAGGAGGATTTTCTCTTGCTCTGTCCCCTCCATTCAAATGTCAAATTTCCATGTGAGAAATCCAGATCTAAGAAACAGGCAACTCGGAAGCATCCCACTTTGTCTCATCCGTATGTTTCTTTCTTGCCGCGTGCTATTTTAATTATCTCTTATACTGCTTCCTCTTCCAATGTTTTGATGAATTTTTCAGGGTTTCAAGTCATTTACTTTCAACATTTAATAGTTTGAGCCACAAATTACAGTACAATATGTGCTACTACTGTAATAAATATTATATTTTGTTTCCCAAACCAGAGAATTTTGCTTAATTAATATAGTGCTCAAATGACATTTCACATATGCAACCATTTATTATTTAGTAGATTTCAGGGTTATATTTGTACCACTGTTTTGTTTGTCATAATACTCTTATAAATTCTGTGTGTAAGTTTCTTGTCGAGGTACTTGTACTGAGTAACTCCTGTATACAGGCCATCTCACCACTCAAATACTCTTGAAGCTTCACAGAATGATAATAAAAAAATGGTTTTCTGTGGATCTGCTTTATCAAATGAAGAAAAGGTTAGTATTGAAGTTGTATACTTTCTGTGATTAAGTTTATTTGCTATCTTATCTTTACTGTTTTTCTTTCTTGTGACCTCTACTTAATTGCAAAATGTGAAAAATGTATGCTGTATCTTTTGATATGTTGAATAATACGATGTTAATCGAAGTGCTTATTTATAAATCTTGTGTTCACTTGTTGAGGAGCATGCTGTATCATCATGTGCTTTGTGTATCGTGTTTTAATTAATTGATACATGACCTTTTTTTGTTTTTCCTTATTAATGGTGCAGGTACTTTTGATCAATTATGCAAGCAAGATTGGTGCGACTGTGACCAAATTCTGGACCACAAATGTTACACATGTAATTGCGGCAACTGATGCAAATGGGGCATGCTCCAGGACATTGAAAGTTCTCATGGCTATTCTAAATGGACGATGGGTTCTAAAATTGGATTGTGAGTTTATGTTTTTTATTCTGTTTATTTGGGTTAATGCTTATCTTTCATTATAAATTTGGACACATAATGGTGAGTACTTAATGGCTTCAATTTGAGGGTTGTAGTTTGTAAGTGGCTTTCTTTTTGGCAGATATGAGAAAGTCAATTATGTTCAATCTGTTGTTTTGGTTCCCCTTACAAATTATAAATTGACCCTGTGATAGTGGTAACAAGGCATTAAGTTTTCTACTCGTGAAAATCTTGAAATACAAGAAATTGGACATCAAATCTGGTTAGTTATTAATATAATGTCATCTTTATTTGGTGGTGGATCTTCTTGGGAGATGAGGGAGACTATAACCCTCCTATATTTATATTAGCATTTATGATTTTAGTTTTTCCAAACTTAATTATTATTAAATATATTTGTATGTATATTTACAAATTTTATTTTTTATTCTTTTATATTCTTTTATTTTCTTATATTCATTTATTATTTATTGGTAATATATTATTTAGTCAAGATCATCAAGATCTGTTATTGCTTTTATTAGTATGATGATTTTGGTAATCATAGGACTACCGTTAGGATCCTGGCACTAGGGGCCTAGGGGTGTGTTGTAGTTGAAAGTGCGGATGGAGAGTATTTGCCAGGATCTATCCTTGCTACTCCTATTGTGTCTTTGGCACCTAGCCCCCACCTACTGGAGTTGGTCTGCTGACGGGGGAAATTTGTGCTCGTGCTGAAACTTAAGTTGCTACCCATGCTCCTGCACATGAATAACTTTTTCTATTTAATCCTTATATATTGGTCTTACATACTTTTCATATATGCTTGCTGTGCATTTTTTAAAATGTTTATTTGTATTTTTTTTATTCATGTCGATGCTGCCTATTTTGTTCTGTAGGGGTAAAAGCATGCATGGAAGAGAAAAATCCTGTAGAGGAAGAACCATATGAAATTAATGTTGATAACCAAGGGTGTCAAGGTGGCCCAAGGGCTGGCAGACTTAGGGTATTGGCCAATGTAAGTATTCTAATTGCATCTTATGTTCATGTAAACTGTAAAGACATATTGTTTTTCTTGGACTGTCAAAGACTATAATATCAAATAACTTGTAGAATGCCTATTATTTTTTATGTCAACAGCTGAAGCAACTATATGGATGTGTTTAGCTCAGTAGCGATTTGTTGACTATAAACATTTATGTTTTTTGAGGCTTCTAAAACAGTTGAAATTCGTTGTTAAATTACTTGCTAATCTCTATTTTAGTTCTAATATTCTAATTTTTGTGATAACAGGAGCCAAAACTATTCAGTGGCTTAAAATTTTATTTTTCTGGGGATTATGTGTCAACTTATAAGGAAGATCTTGAAGAATTAATTGAAGTGGGTGGAGGTACAGTTTTGAGAAGCAAGGAAGATTTAGAAGAGCAAAGACAAGAATGCAAAGTGAATTCTTCTAAGTTGCTGGTTGTTTACAACCTTGATCCTCCACAAGGATGTAAGTTGGGGGAGGAAGTGTCAATTCTTTGGCAAAGGCTAAACGATGCAGAGGATTTAGCTGCTAATACTTTACAAGTCATGGGTCACACGTGGATTCTTGAATCAATTGCTGCATGTAAATTGCAGCTTTTTGTTAACTAAAATGCATTAGGTAGTTGATAGTTTGTCTCTCACTTGATAGGGCGTTCAATGTGCAAAAAAATTGATCAATCGTGTATAGGATTTAGCCTGAATTTATTGTCTTTCTCGGTGTCTGGCTGTTAGGTTGTTTTGGTCTTGTAATATCAAGTATTTATTCACCAACTTGGTTTTGTATTGCTTGTTTATTTGTACAATTAACCAGTTCCTCAAAGTTGAGATGGATTATGAGGCCTAATGCTGTCAGTAAATGCCAAGGCAAATTCTCGTATTCTACTTTGCAACAAACTAGATGAAGTTCATCTTTGTACGACCGTTTATTATTTGTTCAATAAAAACCAAGTTGTAACTTCATTTTCCTTCATTCCTTCAGCTCCTTTGTCGTAAAATTCCTTTTCTCCAAATAACGCTAGTACAACAGTTTTTTTTTATAAACTATCTACTTTTATTGTTAACTTCAGATATCCATCATGATTTTGATCGTTCTTTCTACATCCGTTTTAGAACAAATAAACGATTTGGTTGAGAATTGAGATGCGTAAGAGCGGAAAGTGGGACTTCGTCAATGTGGCTTGAATTGGCTGTGATACCTACTACTTCAAATGCAATCCCATGCCTAAAACTAAACTTGCTCTTTAGAATTTTATCCTCAATTGTTTGTACCAGCTTAGGATTGATGGCAGATGAGGGAGGGTGTGGTAGAAGATGAAGTCACGCCGTACTGGCTTAACTTCACCTTGTTTCAGAAAAGACTGCCATAAATAAGTTACTGAATTATGTACAAAGGAAAAGTTTAGGTTAATATACTAGTTGAAGTTTTTATTAGAAGTACTTAAAAGTAACCTCTGCATTTTCTCAATATTGGCATGCAAGAAATGACATGGGTGGAATTTTTCTCAGCAGAACGGGTGATAATGGATGTGAAACTGCCCATGATTTTTTTAATGCTCTTGAACAATCCAAGCACTCTGCTTTTTACTTTAACCAATCTCGTTTTAAGGAGAAAGGCAAGGCTAAGCGGAGAAAGAGTCACGGGAAGATAGATCTGAATTACCAAATCTAAAGTACACTGTATATTCCTTAAAGGTTGATACAAGAAGAAGAGGCGATGTTTTCCCTAGGATTTTCCATCTGATTGCGGGGTGCTTTGGTTTATTCCAGTGTTGTCCTGTGGCTGTGACGATGCGGGGTTCATCTCCAAGCCCGATTTGGTTTGTGTTACATCGACATTATAGACAAAATACTTGGCAACAATAAAAAAGCAGAGCAAATTGAGGAAGCTCAGTACCGCCATGAATGCATAATAATAATCTAAACGGGAGACGTTTATATTGTCCAAAATCCAACCCTTGTGGCCATTTCTCTTGGTGATATTAGCAACAGTTGACAGAAGAAAACTGCCGAGAAAACTTCCAATACCCAAGGTGGTTGTGAAATATGATGTTGCGAGACTTTTCATGCCATATGGTGCTTGATCATAGAATAACTCCATCTTGGCTACTTCCACGAAGTTATCAGCAACCCCTCCTAAAGCATACTGAGGGAGGAGGATGAAAATAGTAAGAGGGATTGTATCTTGTGCGCGAAAGAGGTTGTTTTCTCTTACCACCTTGAGTCTCTTTCTTTCAGTAAAGCATGCAATGACCATTATGATGACATGTAGCACAAGTCCAATGCCAAGTCTCTGCAGCATTGTGATCCCTCTCGGGTTCTTTGTGTAGTGTCGGATCGCAGGAACAAAAGCACGGTCATAGACAACAACGGTTATCAGCATGGCGATAGTTACAAATGCATTGAGAGATGCAGGGGGGATATGGAAATGGGGTCCCATTCTCCTGTCTAGAGTGGTGCCTTGTTTGATAAAGAGTGTGCTCGCTTGAACTATCAAGGTGCTTGGGATAATCGTTGTAAGCATAATCGGAATTAGTTTTGTCATTTGCTTGGTTTCCTCTACTTGTGTCACAGTACAAAGCATCCATAATGATGTTGGGCCACTCTTTATAGCCGCTTTGTCAAGGAAACTGCATGCAGAGAAGAGGGAGAATTGTGAAATTCTGTGACATGGAGAAATATAGTGAATTCTGAAAGAGCTAAAATAAACTTTTGCTTCATGGTTTTATTTTCGGTTTCAATTTGATTTTCAAGTCTAAACTTTTCATTTTCGTTCCTGAAAATGTTTGCCAGACCAAGTTCTCTTTTTTGAAAGGATAAAGAGATGGGCTTAACCTCAACGAAGAGCTACGATCAATTCTGTTCCTCCAACTACTTGCATACTCTTCATTGCTCAGCTCATGTAGCTCTTTTGGATCGTCTGGGACACGTAGCTTCCATTTCCTCATAGCAGCAATATAGACCTGAAGCATCCTTGTTATTGGGCTACCTGATGGCAGTTTGTGTCTATAAAATGGAGTTCCTACCACAAACACCAATACTGAAACAGCAAGGCCAATGGTGGGAAGGCCATATCCAATGGTCCAACCCGCATGATCTTGTATGTAAACCAAGAAAGTGTTGGCGAAAAGGGTACCAAAGAAAATACTGAAAAACCACCAATTGAAGAAGGACAGTTTATGGGTTCTCTCTTTGGGTTCAAACTCATCAAATTGGTCTGCTCCCATGGTCGAAATGTTGGGCTTGGTCCCTCCTGTGCCTATCGCAATGATATAAAGGGCCAAGAAGAAAATATCATATTGCAATGACGATGCCTGTGGGCAATTCTGGCCTTCATGACATGGTGGTGGCCTCAATGCTGGCAGTGAAACTGCTAGAGTCAACAGACACATTCCCTATGGCCGAAGAAAACATGGAAAGACATGTAAACATAATCATAATTTAGTTAAGCCCGAACAATAACAAAACAACAATGTTTATCCAAGATTGTTTATCAATTCCTACCCTTGTTTACTACCAAGTAACACTCAAAGGTGAAAATAAATCTCACGATTCATACCATAACATAAATGCATGACGCAATTATGAAGGTTCTATATCTGCCAAGCCAAGCATCCGCTATGTAAGCTCCTGCCAGAGGCATCATCCACACTGAACCCACCCAGTTGCTAACGTTGTTCGAAGATTTTACAGTGCCCTCATGGAGCTTCTTAGTTAGATACATCACTAGGTTTGATTGAATCCCGTAGAAAGCCATCCTCTCAAACACTTCATACGCTATAAATAAAAACATGTAAATTCCGTGTTCATAAGTGATAACAACAATTCATTATACCGTATTAAACAATAAGAAGGAAAAAAGGGAGGATTGGAGATGTTAAGGACACTAATGGCATCATTTACCAACTATGAAGGAACAAGCTTTCCATTTTCCCGTCTTTGTTCTCAAAACGGGTCTACCCTTAAGGTCTACTGTGCCATCTTGAGTGTAATCTTGGTTCCCATTTGCAGGGCCTTTTTCTTCCATGACTTCCATGACTTTGAGCAATATCTTTGGCTCTCGTGTGGAAGTTTTTTGTAGCCTCTCTCGCGAGCTATTTATATAGTGAAGGCGGGGAATCTGATTTTGCAAGCTTAGCTTTCTCAACCGAATTTTATACCTTGTCTATTTGCATGAGCTAACTAACAGAGAAATCTTCAGACCAAACATAATGATCAACATGTATTTCGTTTGCACTTCTTGTCCCTTATTTACACACTTTCCATATCTTTATTTTCTTATGTATTTTTATGTTTTTTAACCTTTGAATCATCGATCTAGCTACAGTTAGATCTTTGAAGTTAACGCGAGATTGACATGTCACAAAAGCCACGGGCTATTAGTTATAAGTGGCTCCCACTGAATGTATTATATGCTTTTCCCCCCTTTCAGTCACTAATCAATTGCATTATTACGCCCCACGTGTCTCTATCTCGTGCTTCAGTCTTATTTCCGGATTGTGATTCCTAATATCAACTCTACTCTGGAACTGTAGTAAGAAAAATTTAGTTGCCGAAAGCACTTTCTTTCTGCAAATACTCCATTTATATGTATACATGGTCTTAAAACAATGATGTCAGTTTATAGGTTTGCTAGTAATAATAAAATAAGTAAAATAAAACATATCTCTATAACGGTGTAGAGATTGCAGACATAACATTTTCCATACCGGAAAACCGTGTGATTGCTTTTAGGCTGTTATCAAATTCATGCAAAAAACGGAGGCAAGTTTGACAGCAGGGTTAGTAAAAGAACTTTTTTCGATGATTAAAAGGAAAATTTTGATGGGATATTCTGAGGAGTTAATATCGCTCTTGGGTTTAGTAAAAGAGACAAAAGGTAATCATATGTTCTAATATCACTTTTAGGTATTGTATAAACAAAAAACTTTAGATATTAGATTATAGATAAGTTAATTAATTTTCTTATTTTTCGTCAATGCAGAGATTTCAACTGAAATTTGAATTTCCAATAAATTTGTGGGCGATAGCAATATAAGCAAAGGCTATATAGTTTTCTAATGGAAATGTTAAATACGCAAATGAACCATAGCTGATGGATTTGAACCTTTATTTCTTTACATTTTCAAAAGTTTTATACCAAGAACAGAGAAGCTGTAGTCCCTAGGACTTGTTATCTGGTTGTGTTACTTTGGCTCATTCCATCATTGTCCTTAGGTGACCTAGGGTTCATGTTCAAGTCCATGCTGATTTGTGTTGCATCAGTATTATAGACATATAATTTGGCAACAGCCACGAAGCAAAGGAAGTTGATAGCGCTCAGCATGGCCAAGAATGCATAATAGTAGTCTAAACGGGAGGCATTTAGATTATCCAAAATCCAACTCTTGTGACCATGTCTGCGGGTGAGATCAGCAACAGTTGAAAGTAGAAAACTATTAAGAAAGTTTCCAATGCTCAAGGTGGTTGTGAAATATGACGTTCCCAAACTTTTCAAGGCTTCGGGTGCTTGATCATAGAAGAACTCCAACTTAGCAACATCAACAAAGGTATCAGCAATTCCTGTCAAAGCAAACTGAGGGAGGAGGATGAAAATAGTGAGAGGAATTTGATCAAGCTGGCCTGAAAGGTTGTTTTCTCTTGCAACACTGAGTCTCTTTCTCTCAACAAAGCATGCAGTGAGCATTATGATAACATGTAGCACAAGGCCAATGCCAAGTCTCTGCAGCAAGGAGATCCCTCTGGGGTTCTTGGTGTAGCGCCGGATTGCAGGAACGAAAAGGCGGTCATAGATCACAACGCTTATCAGCATGAAGATGTTTACAAAAGCTATAAGACATGCTGGAGGTATTTCAAAATGGGGTCCCATTCCCCTGTCTAGTGTGGTGCCTTGTCTTATGAAGAGTGTGGCGGTTTGAGCTATTATGGTGCTTGGAATACATGTAGTAATCAAAATAGGAACCATTTTTATCATTTGCTTGGTTTCCTCAATTTGAGTCACAGTACAAAGCATCCATGGTGATGTTTCGCCTGTCTTTACTGCAGCTTTATCAAGGAAGCTGCATTCATTTGTCAACCCCAACAAAAAAGATATAATTTACTCAGATAATCTATACCAAGTGTTTGACACGGCAAAAAAATAGGTTTGAAGAAAAAGTACAAAAAGAAAAAGTACCATTCTCAAAAAATACCTTAAGCACCCAAAAGTATGTTCACAACAGTTATCTATTTTGACGACTTTGAAATTGGTTCCTTTTTTGCCTTTTCATATCACAAAATATAAATTTAACCCATATCTTTGGAAATTTAATTCAGTTCGAGAAAGTAATATCTAGGGTAATTTCATCCTTATTATTAAAAAACAGTAATTAGTTCTGAGCCAGTCAATTTGGTTGCCTTGCCCACCAACTTGAGGGCCAAATTTGTAAAGTTAGATACTAAATTTAAAATCTGTATATGCACACGCACAGAATTATGATGTTAATGACAAATTTTCAGTACAACAAATTTAAAGAGATATTTGATTACTAGCCTTAGAGAAGAGCTGTGATAGATTCTTATTCTCCCTTTACTTGCACAATACTCTTCCATGGTGAGCTCATGTAGCTCATTTAAATCATGTGGGACATGTACCTTCCACTTCCTCACTGCAGCCACAAGTACCTGGATCATTCTGGTTAAAGGGCTGCCTGAGGGCAATCTATGCCTATAAAGTGGAGTTCCTAGCAGAAACACCAATATTGAAAGGGCTAGACCAATGGTTGGGATCCCATAACCAAGTCCAAAACCAACTCTGTCTTGTATGTAAACCAAGAGAGTTTGGGCGGAAATGGTTCCAATTAGAATATTAAACACCCACCAGTTGTAGAAGGAAAGCTTTTGGGACCTCTCTTTCGGCTCAAACTCGTCAAATTGGTCTGCTCCCATTGTAGAAATGTTGGGCTTGGTTCCCCCTGTGCCTGCTGCAATGATGTACAAGGCAAAGAAGAAAACCCCCACTTGCAATGACGATGCTTGTGGGCAATCCTGATCTGCTACGCCTGGAGCACATGGTGGTGGTCTCAATCCTGGTAGTGCCACTGCTAGAGTCAACAAACACATTCCCTACAACCAAAAACACACGACCATGTTCCCTTTACAATGTTAAAATTCAGGATATGTTATAGCATGAAAAATTATCATATGGATCGAAACCATTATAGTCCATACATTCTCCATGTGGCATATAGTTGAAAAATCAGTAATGCGTCACGAAGAGATTAAACAAGAATATGAACACGAACAGTATGAGATCATGGTGATGAATGTCTTGTTAAGATTTATGTTGTTCACAAGCTTGTCATGTACATCCTCATTGATAGTTGGAAAATTTGGTATAATCTATTGTAGGAGTAATTTTGATGAACTTATAAATGGAACCATATTCTGAGACTTCAATTGTAAATATGTTTACTTTTCAAAATAAGATTTGAAACGTGTACACTAAAATCCAAATTAAGGTGTGGTAATGTGATGATGTTTCATTCATATATATATACCAGAAGGTAAATGACTGATGCTATGACAAAGGTCCAATATCGGCCAATATAGGCATCAGCTATGTAAGCTCCCGCAGCTGGCATGATCCAGACTGTACCAGCCCAGTTGGTAACGTGGTTTGAAGATTTGACAGTGCCCTCATGGAGCTTCCTTGTTAGATACAGCACTAGGTTTGATGCAATCCCATAGTATGCCATTCTTTCAATCATTTCATACCCTACAATTAATTATCCAACTCATGCAAGTAAGAACCACGTCAAAACTCACTCACTTCTTTCCTCACACTGTCATGCTGTCACATATTCACTTTATCAGTTTCAAAATATGTTGGTCAAACTTTTCTATAAATATTTCTTTAAAAAATAAACTCATGAAGTAAAATTATACTATTCATCCTCACTATGTATTTATTTTTAATGTATTGGTTCTAGTAAACAGTTTATCCTTAGTCAAATAAAATACATGAATTGTAATGAAAAAGCAAAAAAATGTTTTCAACTCATCTTATTTACCTACTATGAAGGAACAAGCTCTCCATCTTCCAGTATTTGATCTTAAAACTGGTGTACCTTTGAGGTCCACTGTGCCATCTTGGGTGTAATCCTCCTCCTCTCTTCCACTACTTCCAAACCCTTTTTCTTCTTCCTCTGCCATCATGCTGTACAATGATGTCAACTTTTTAGCTTTTCATGAGCACCATTTTATATATAGTTAAGATGGAATCATTCAATTTTATTAGAATTTTTGTTTCCTCTGCCTACTGTCATGCATACAATACATTAATTGTTCAATTGCATTAGCTAGACAAACAAACAAATCTAATATAAAAGACACATTTTGTTGGGTCTTTTTTGTCACTCTTGTTGATTTCATGTCTCAGATAAAAGTTTCTGCTTGTCCGTGACATATAATTTACAAATTTTTGCACATTGCATTATGATACCTTAAAATTATAGACGTGAGATTGACGTGTCACAAAAGTCATGGGCTATAAGCAACCAAAGAAAACATAACTGATTAAAGTAGGTTTTACTGAATATATATTAATCAATTTGAAAGTTTTATTAGAGTTGTGAAATCGGTATAAATCCGTCAGTTCAATTAGTCCGCCTATTGTACCAACTTAGTTCGTACATCCATTTCAATCATTTCATCTAATCCGTGAATCCAATAAGCTAAGGATGAATAAAATTAATCTCTTAGTATTTTTTTTTAAATATTTATATATTAAAACTTAAATAAAAATATTATAAATTTTTATAATATTATTAAAAAATATAAATATATTATAATATTATAATTTAAATTATTGATTATACTTAATTGTTTTAATACATAAGTATAATCATTTTTTAAATTTATCTAATAAAATATTAAGTAATAAATAAAAATTAAAAAATATCTATATAATCAAAGGTATATTTTTATAAAAATACATATAATTTTTTTTGTATAAAAACAATTATTGATAAATTGACCAGTTGGTCTGTCAACCAATATTTTAGTGGGATGAGCTAGGATTTGTAACCTATTATAATTATAATGAGTCAACATGTTTTCTCTTATTTTTTTCGGGTCAAAACGGTATGAATTGACCCATTTAACTATCCTAGTCTGACCCTATTAATTAAGTAAAAAAAAAAATTGATAGTTCAATTTGACTTATATTTTATAACAGATTATAATTTTGAACTTAATCAAACCCTATGTTATACCAATGAATTAAAAAACTAATTTTGATCTGATTAAACATTTTAAAAATATTTAAATGAAAATAAATAATAAAAATATATTTTTAAAATTATAAGAGAAAATCCATTAAATTCTAAAATAAAAGTGAAAACTTATTCTAAATCTATATGTTGAAAATTATATGTCATAGTCAAAGTGGGTAAGATAAAAGTAAATAATAATCAAATCATAAGTCTATATGTTAGTTTACATATTCTAAATTCCTAAATTTTATATTGAAATAAATAATTTAAAAAAAAATTACATAAAACACAATTATTATGTTAAAAAAAGTCAAAATAATTGTTTTAAGATAAAATAATAACATATTTATAAAAATGTATGAATTTTAGATTATTGTAAAATGAATTATGCTTGTCTAACATGAATTAATTATTCAAAAAGTCAAACAAAAACTATCATTATATTTTTTTCAAAGTATTGCGATTTGATACATTAACTAAAGAAACATTTGATTATTTTTGTCCACCTTCCGTCATTAGTTACTAACTTGTACTGATATGCCAACAATGTTTCACCATCATAAATTTTATTCTTAATTTAGGTAGGTCCTTAGTTTCTATAAAATAACGAGTTCTTTTTATTATTTAATTTAACAAGTTATACTATCAAATACGGAGTTAGAGACTAAAATAAAATAAAAAATGAAATTTCCGAAAGCATTTATTCTATGTGGATACATCCATGTACATGGTGTCAAAGGCTAAAAACATGTATATAGTTATAATGTTAATTAAATAAAATAAAATATCATTAGAGGGTTCATTATGCCCATTATTAAGATGTTACCAACAGTACTTTTTTCATATTTTCCTATTAAAGCAAAAAATATACATACAGTCATAAAAAAAAAAAAATACTAAAGATGTTATATTAGAACTGCATCTTGTTAAAAAGTACTTTATCGATAAGAACTATTTAAGGAAAAGTTATTACATTATGTATTTAGGAATACTGATTCAACATAATAAAATGATTATTATAATCAAATTATAAACTAGTTTTAGAAAAGTTAAATAATTTAAATAACTTATGAATATAGAATCATATAAATAATATATTAAAATAATAATTATTTTATATTAAAATTTATTTATCATATTTTTTATTTATACACAGAATTTGATTATAAATAATTAAATTATTTGATATAAAATAATTTTTTTCATCACTCATTTATTTTAGGTCCTCATTTATTCTTTATTTTTTTCTTCATTTGGTTCAATGGTTTTTTTTTCTCATTGTCTTTTATTCTTCTTTCTTCTATCACACTTATTATTAATTTTCTAATTAAAAATACTATATTAAAATATATTTTTTAACATAAAAATTAATTAATTATTTAAAATTATAATAATAAATATTTTTATTTATAATAATAAATAATTAATTTAAAATTATTTTATCATAATAAATCAATTATTCATCTAATTAAAAATTATTAAATACTTTACATATAATTACAACCGTATGTTCAATATCGTGTTAAATTAAAATTGATTTTTAACTAATAAGTTATATAAATAATATTAATTATAGACATTTATATAACCAAATTTTGGAGATATTATTTGAAATTTTTTTATAGTTTAACTATAACATATATATATATATATATATATATATATATATATATATATATATATAATTGGTTATTTAACTAGCTTTAAAAAATAAAAACAGATTTTCGTGTAAAAATAATGTTTTTTGAAATTTTTTTATAGTTTAACTATAACAATTACTTGATTTAATCGGTGAATCTTGATTATGGTTAATTTTATATATATATATATATATATTTTTTTTTTTTTTTTACTTTTGTTAATAAGAAATTATATCTTTCATAAAATAAATTTTAACTTTATTTAAGTGGGATAACTTTGTATGATAATTATTTTTATTATTTATTGCATTTGTATGTTTAGATCTGTACTACAAATAAATAAGTTAATTAAAAGGAACAGCAAACTCTCACAGGACCTCCTCGAATTTGTAATAATATATTTAATGTCATTAATTAAATTTTCATAATAATTAGCAATTGTGGTGGTGGCGCAGTTGGCTAGCGCGTAGGTCTCATAGCATACGAGTGATCCTGAGTTCGAGAGTTCGAGCCTCTCTCATCCCAACTAAATTATTCTACTTTTAACTTATGATTTTTTTTTTTAACTTCTGAATATAAATTATTTTTTATTTCTAACTTATGATTTTTTTTTATTTTTTAACTTCTTAATATAAATTATTTTTTATTTATAACTTGTGATTTATATTAAATGAATATTTGAATTAATCAAATATATATGTGCATGGTAAAAGATTTTTTTTAAATAAAAACAAATTGTTTATTCTAACCTATACAAATTTTTTTTACTACACAAATTCATATAAATTAATATCAACTATATGATTGTAAAAATAATTATCTCTTGGAAGATCAATCAGTATAATTTTTTTAAGTTGTAAAATAAAAATTATATAGACTTGAGTAATTTCTTTTAATTATTTTTATCTGATTAATGTATATATATATATATATATATATATATATATATATTGTATAAAAATATTCTTTCTAATTTAACTAATTAATTAAAAATTATTTTCTTTGATGTAGAAAATATGAACAATATAACAAATGTAAGGTATAAGATTGACCAATAAATCAAATAGAAAAATTTATTCTTAACCTCTAATTATTATTTTTTAACTAAAAAAATTATCAAAATAAAATTTGAAATTGCTTTACTTAATTAATATATATAATAATTATAATATTTTTATATAATATTGGTATCTAAAATCAATAAAAATATTGCATAGAGTTAAATATTTTTGTTTTTAGTTTTTATTAATGAGGTACTATGATATTTTCTTTGATCTAAATTGAAATTATTTTATCTAATTAATATAAATATTTTTATAAAAATATATAGAAAAATAACTTAATTTATAAACTAAATTACATAAAATTTTAAAAAATATACATGTATTTATTTTTAACTATCATATTAATATAAATATATAATTTGTTTAACAAAGGTGCTACACAGATGGGTAAGATAATGATTTATTACATTAACGAATATATCAATTCCAAAAAATTAAAAAAAAATTGACTCCAATGCAGTTTTTGCATGCTAGCAAAAATGCAAAATATGATGCATCTGGGAAAAAACTATTAATAATCAATAAATACAATCGCTACATTCTACTTCCCCGCGTTGTCGAGCCAAACGATCAGCTCTCAATTGTGGACTCAGTTTCACACAAAACAACAAAACAAAACTGCAATCGATGTGGTACTTACAACATTACAGCCTGTCGTCACAACGGTCACTTCCCACTTTTTCTTTTTAATAATAAACAAATAAAACAAAATGTTATTACTACATATATTTACAGAGAGGGTTACACTCTCTGATCCCTCTCTGCATTTGTCTTGTGGACCTGGAAGGTGCCATGACATGAAGACCAAACCCTTTGCCTTAGCATTCTTCTTGTTGTTGTGAACCTGAGAAAGCAAAACACACAGATCTGTCACAATGGGTTGTTTTCTTCATTGCTTTGGTTCCTCCACAAGCACCAAACTTAAGCGCAAGGCTCACCATCACCATGTAACCTTCTCCTTCTTTTATCCAAGTTTCTATCTTTTATCTATTTTTATTACTCTTTTGTTTGGTCACTCAGAATTACACCCACAAACTTTTCTATGGAAAGACTATGTGATAAACTTTTAATTTTGATTTGATGAAAGCATAAACTTTTATTCTTTGGTCAGACAGAGGTTTATAGTTGAACGTTCTCTAACCTGATTAAGTTTCAATGTTGTTGCAGCGAAATGCTAGAGACAGGTTTGAACGACCAACGGTGTGTTCTGTTCAGGATTACTCCCAAATGGTGGTAATTAGCACTGCATCACAAGAAGTACAGTAAGTAATTGACTAATTGAGTTTATGATGTGCTACTTCTGTTCACGAGAAAGCATGTTTGATTTTGGAATTGAAATTTATTATTTAGATAAATGTGTTTTGGATGTAGGGCTAAACCTTTGGAGAAGCTAAAGGTGAGTCCCAAAAAGAAAGTGACCTTCGACGTCAATGTGAAAACATACGAGCCAGATGAAGTTGTTGATTTCCAACAAGAGAAGAGAGAAGAGAAAAGACCTTTGGTTGAAAAGTTAAGCCAAACAAAGTCTTACTCTGAAGAAAGTTTGGTGACTTCAGCAGGGTCTTATCCAACAAACCATAGGTACCACTATTGCACATGTAGTGATGATGAAGATGGAGCATGGGAAGATTGGGACAGTGATCTTACTGATGAGGATGAAGGTGATGGTTGTGATAGTGACATGGGAGAAGAGTATGATGAAGTGGGAGAGGACTTTGAAGATGGAATAGTGTACTCAAGGTCTAAAAATGGAGTCAATCAAGGGATTTTTGAAGAGGTGGAAAGTCCAATTCCAATGCATGATAAGGATGTGAAGTCAATTGGGTTAAACCCCAATGTTCGAGATAGGAGTATGTATGTTCATTCTGTGCTGAACCCTGTGGAGAACCTCACTCAATGGAAAGCAGTTAAGGCTAAAAGAGCACCACCACCATTGGTGTCTCAGAAGGAAAATTTGGTTTTGAATCAAGAGTCCCGAGCTGCATTTGGTGCTGAATCACCTAAGAAGTTGAACGGAG
This sequence comes from Sphenostylis stenocarpa, assembly GCA_963425845.1. Classification (NCBI taxonomy): domain Eukaryota; kingdom Viridiplantae; phylum Streptophyta; class Magnoliopsida; order Fabales; family Fabaceae; genus Sphenostylis; species Sphenostylis stenocarpa. The sequence continues at coordinate 39,221,688 of OY731398.1, read as the reverse complement.
AAATTGCGGTTGATGCTAGTCTTTCAAATTGGTTGACTTCATCAGAAACTACACCTGTTGGCAAGGGTTTGTACGAGGGTACCCCAGAGAGGAGTAGCTCAGAAGGCTCAAATTCTGTGGTGAGTTATGAAGATAGGCCTATCTTAGGTGCATTGACAGTTGAAGAGCTTAAACAGTTTTCAGCTTCTTGTTCAGCAAGAAAATCGTCAAGAGATGAGATGCCAATCATGGGCATGGTTGGTAGCTACTGGAACTGTGGGGGCAATGCTCCAGATTCTAGCTCAGCAAATCGAGTAAGTTCAAGAAGGTTACAATACAATTGAAGTGAAATTTGGTTATGAGAGAAGGTTTTATATAGAGTTGTTACTCATGTATGTTAGACAAGCTTCCATTGATGTGATTTTGGGGAGTGGATTGGGTTAGGTGAATTTTTTTATTCTTTTGTGAATGTGATAGAGTATGGTGGTTGCATTTCTGTAATATGCGGTTGGATTATCAATACTATGTCATGTAGTTTTTATTTGTACATTGTCTCTGAACTTTCTTCCATGCTGATAACTGATGAAATTGTAGAGGGAGAGAACAACTTTTATGTCTTAACATGACTTGTAGTGAGCACAATCTTTTTCCATCAGGGTGCCAATGAATGTATTTCACAGTGAAAGGTTAAATAACTTTAATAAGGAAAAACTTACTAGGGCCTTCGACTCAGTTAATAACTCGGGTTAAGGCATAAAAACTATGTATTATGATAACTTCATGTATTTTAAAATGGTTCATCTAGCCTATTTAAAAATTTGCTTCTCTAAATTAGCATGTAATTGTAAAATTCATAATATAACACTCCTCCAAACAAATCAACAAATGTTGCCTCAACCAGCGGAGGTTGAGTTTTTAAAAGTCATAAAGTCATAAAGCACAGTCGCGCTCAACCTAAAGATTATTTCTTTTTCTTTTTTTCTCACACCAGCAAGTTACAATAAACTCAATCCAAAGTATGTCATGTATATCCCCAAATGGAGTCTTTTTTGTATTAATGAACTATCAATGCTTCAATTTATTTTACAACACTCTTACAAATTTATCTATCAATAAAGTCAGTAAACCTTTAAAACATTTTATCAGAATTCAATATAATTATATCAGACACGATTTTAGCTGATAAGTTAAAATTGTCACTGTAAACTATGGGACATAAACATCAAGTCGTTTAATACAATTAAAAATAAATTCTTAGAATCCTGGTCCACTAGGGTTTATCCTAATCCCAAACTTCTTCATAAAGGGAACAAAAGTTGGGATCCAAGACAAGTTTTTTACTCAATTAGAATAAGTTAAAGTCTCGTACAATTTTTGGCTAGAACAATAATAAATACTAAATTTTATATGTAAATAATAATAAAAAATTATGATGATAATAATTTATTATTTTTTAAATTTTCTCAAGAGTTTTTTAATTTAGATTTGCAAAATTATAATTATATATTTGTTATGTAATTATTTTATATAATTTTGAATATGAATGTCGAATCTTTATATCTTCAGAATAATTGTATTGATACTATGTATTGGCTATGTATTGGCTCAATCCTATTTTGTATTTTAATATATTAAAAATTAAAAATAATAAACATATTCCGCTAGTAGTTTTTGAAATATAAAAATTTAAACGAGTGACGCCCCCACATCGTGTAGCAATTTCTCCCGTTACTAGAAATCACATCCAGTTCATGACGTTGGCAAGAAGACTATTTATTTTGTGATGGGACTTTTAACAGCGTTTCCCTCTTTGAGATCATAATTTTTTCCTCACCCTCTGTCATAATATGTAGGGTCGAAAATACACATAGTAAAGTGTCTCAAAGATCTAAAATTGGAAACTTTTACATGACTAGAAGAGGGCTATTATATCTACAAACAATGAAAGTTAAATAGAAGTTATCTCAATCTTGTTAAGGAGTAGATTGTGAAGTGTGAACATGTTGAAAGCTAGGGACAGAGAGTGGGAGCAACACTTGGGACACATGCGTCATGGTGGGTTGACACAAAGGATCTTTGTCGATGCATTTTAGAATAAGTCTTGCTACCAACATTAGCATTTGAGCATCAGTACCTTCAGGAGGAGGAGGCCTCTTGTCTAGGAAATCTAAATTTTGTTGATTAAATTCCCCAGATTCTAAACTCAGAAGGAACTCATCAGGGTATTTCCCTGCCAGAATTTCTAGGGCAACAATCCCAAAACTGTAAACGTCACATTTTTCTGTCACCTTCATTGAAAATGCAAGTTCTGCAAAACATTGTACATAAGAAGTATTCACAGCAGTACCATAATATAAAATTTAGACAAATTAACATCTTATGATTTTCTCGTAAGGCCTTGTTGCAGGTTAAGTAGCAGGTAAGTCAATAGAAAAAAGGAAGTTACCATGTTAAAGAAAATAGTCTAATGCATTGATAGTGTAAAAGATTTTACACGGTCATTTAATGTCAAATTGACATGAATGTGTTGATGATGGTATTACAGAGGTCATTGTTGTAAAATCAGAGAAAATAATAAAGTAGTATAAAACCAGAAAGAGACTGATACAAAGTTCAACGGTGAATAAAAGGGAGAAAACTCAGTTGTTCATTAATATCATAAAGATTTTCTTTTTGTATATAAAAAAAGATATGTAAATCTCCACAAAATAAGGACTATCACTCTTTTTTACCTAATATTTGACTATATAACCTACTCTTTCATAAAATAAGGATTTTCACCAAACAAAAAAGCAATCAGAAGTTACATAAAATATTTTAGAAAAAACTCAATTTCTAACACTCCTCCTTGAGATTTTTTTTGAATACTCCAAGCTTTGATCTTAGAAATTCAAACTTGTTCTTGGAAAGTGCTTTGGTCATAATATCAGCAATCTGATTCTCTGAATTACAATGCTCTACGCTGATTTCCTTTTGATTTCTTTGATTCTCTAATGATATGATATTTCACCTTGATGTGTTTTGTTCTACTATGCTGGATAGAATTCTTTGCAATTGCAATGGCTAACTTGTTATCAACCCATATGACAGTAGCTTCATCATTTAGTTCCCTCAAATCATGCAAAATTTTTCTAAGCCAAATGGCTTGATTTGCAGTCACTGTAGCTGAAATATATTTAGCTTCAGCTGTGGATTGAGCCACCACATCTTGTTTCTTTGAATTCCAAGAGAAAACTCCACTACCAAATGAGAAAACATAACCTGATGTACTTTTAGCATCATCTAAACTTCCTGCCCAGCCACTATCTGCATATCCTTGAAGATCACCACTTTCATCCTTTGAAAAACATAGACTATAATCAGTTGTCCCTCTTATATATCTCAATACTCGTTTTGTTGTACAGTAATGAACTTGACTAGGAGAATGCATAAATATGGACAACAAACTTGGAGCAAACATTAAGCTTCTATAAGTAGTAGTATCTACTTTGCTGCCAACATCATCAAGTGACAACTTTTCATTTACAACAAGGGGTGTGTTTACAGGTTTACAATTCTGCATAGAAAACTTCTTCAATATTTCCAAAGCATATTTTCTTTGTGTAATGAAGATTCCAACATCACATTGGTGAATCTCCATTCCAAGAAAGTAATTCATTTCTCCCAAGTCAGTCATTTCAAATTCACTTGCCATGTCATGCTTAAAGCTGCTCAAAGAATCTGAATTATTGCCAATAACTAGCAAATCATCAACATATAAGGAAACAATGAGCTTCACTTCATTACTTGACCTTTTCACATACAAAATAACTTCATTTTCACTCTGTTTAAACCCCTTTTGCAGAAGATAACTATCAATTCTGTTATACCAGGCCTTAGGAGCCTACTTTAATCCATAAAGAGCTTTTTGAAGTTTGTAGACTTTGTTTTCACTCCCTAGAACAACAAAGCCTTTAAGTTGTTCAACAGAGATATCTTCTTCAAGTAAACCATTTAAAAAGACTGATTTCACATCAAAGTGATAAATTTTCCAACCCACTTTTGCTGTCAATGCAACTAGCAACCTGATTGTATCATGTCTTGCCACCGGAGCAAATGTATCTGAGAAATCAACACCATGTTGTTGATGATAGTCTTTAACAACTAGTCTAGCCTTTAGTTTGTTTATAGAACCATCAGGATTTAATTTGGTTCTATAAACCCACATAAGACCAATAACTTTGTGTTTAGTAGGCTTGTCTACAAGTTGCCAAGTTTTGTTTTTTTCAATCATATTCATCTCCTCCTGCATAACACATCTCCACCCATCCATTTCAACTGTTTCATCATATTCTTTAGGTTCTAGTGCAACAATGTTACACCTTTCATAAATTTCAGCAAGAGTTTTAGTGCCTCTAACTGGAAAATCATCATCATCATCTAAATCTTCTTCTTCAATCTCTGAATATTGTTCTTGGAGAGTGTCTACTCCAAGTTGTTTTTTACTTAAGGCTTCTACCTTACATTTCTCCCAATTCTTGGGGAAGATCTTTTTCAAAGAGCAAACACCTTATCATCTCCATAATGGTCCTATTTTTTCTTTCACTCAGCCCATTTTGTTGAGGGGTGTAATGAACAATTAATTGCTGTTGAATTCCTGCTTGTGCACAGAATTTTTGAAACTCCCCTGCTGTATACTCAGTTCCATTATCAGATCTGAATTTTTTTATTTTGCTTCCAGCCTCATTTTCAACTACCAGCTTGAACTTTTGAAAAACAGCAAGCACTTATGATTTTTGTTTTAGAAAAAACACCTAACTCATCCTTCTAAAGTCATCTACAAACAAGAGAAAATATCTACTGCCATTTAAGGATGTTGAGCTCATTAGGCCACATACATCAATGTGTATAAGTTGCAGTTTTTCAATAGCTCTCCAACTTGCTTCATTAGAAAATGGTAATTTGCTTTACTTTCCATATTGACATACATCACACACATCATCATGTTCTTGAATAAAAGGCATATTCTGAACTAAATTATTAGATTTCATTAGCCTTAAGGTTGAGTAACTAAATTGACCAAACCTCTTATGCCACAAGGAAGATTCATCTTCCATGCTAGGAAAAGCTTGCTCAACAGTTTGTATCCATTCTAAAGAAAAACCTTTCTCTCTCATTTTGACAGACATTAGCTTACATCCATAAGGATCAAATATGGTACATCTCATATTTTCAAAATGCAAAGCATAATTCTTTTCAAGTATTTGCCCCACACTCAAAAGATTTTGACTCAACTCAAGCACAAATAAAACATCTGAAATATATTTGGTACCTGTAGGAGTTTCAACAACAACCACTTCTTTTCCTTTGACATTAACATTTTCTCCATTGCCAATAGTGACTTTTGACAAGTAGGACTGATTAAGTTCCTTAAAAAAACTAGCATCATGAGTCATATGATTAGTACACCCGCTGTCTATGAGTCAAACTTCTTTGCTGCTACTTGCAGAATAATAAGAAGCAATAAACAACTGTTCCTCACTCTGTTCTTAGTACTCAGCAACTTGAGCTTGTTGTCCTTGCTGCTTTGCCTTGTTTTTGCAAACTTTTTCTACATGACCAAGCTGGTTACAAGCCCTACACTTGACTCCAGGCCTAAACTAACAGTAGTTTTCTGTATGATTTGTCTTTTTACAGTGACAGCAAGGTGAAAACTTCTCTTTTCTACCTCCTCTTTTATAGTCGTCATCTTCTTTTTTTTCTTTGTCTTTCTTCCCACCAAAAGGTTTTTTTTCATAGCTACTTCTACCTTGAGGTTTGCCTTTGGTGTTAACCACAAAAGCACCTTCCACATTTTCTTCCATTCTTAGAAATCTTCTCTGCTCAGTAGCTAGTAAAGCATTAACCAGTTCTGCAACTGAAATATGAGAAAAATCTTTATTCTCTTCAAGAGAGGAGATTTTTTACTTAAACCTCTTTGGAAGACACACCAATATTTTTTCCACAACTCTTTGATCTTTAAGTTCTTCACCTAGCAATCTAATCTGAGTAACAACTTTAGAAAGTCTGTCAGAAAACTTCTTCATTGTTTCAGACTCCTTCATTTTGATTACTTCAAATTCTTTTCTCAGTACTTTCATCCTCCTTGTTATTTCGCTACCTTGGAACTCCTCATTTAACTTTTCCCAAGCCTCTTTTGTTGTCTCAAGATTCAAGATAAAAACATCATCGTGAACTGTTGCATGCATGATGGCAAGTGCCCTGCCATCCTTTGTCACTTCTTCATTATGGAGTCATATTTGAGCCACAGTTGAGTCATTGGATAAAAGAGCTGGATTACTTCCATTTTTCACTACATCCCACAAAGTTTGTGTTCTTAAATAAGTTCTCATTTTCGCAGCCCACAAATCATAATTTTCTCCCACAAAAACTGGAGGTGGAGGTAAAGAACTGCTACTGGGTGCCATTCTCTGTTATTGGTATTTTTTTCTGATTTGTATATAACTTTCTATCTGATTTCCACTCCCTCACAGACTCTTAAAATCAATAGGCTCTTGATACCATGTTGTAAAATCAGAAAAAATAGCAAAGTAGTATAAAATCAGAAACAAAAAAGAGCAAAGAGTGATACAAAGTTCAATAGTGAACAAAAGGGAGAAAACTCAGTTGTTCATTGATATCATAAAGGTTTTCTTTTTGTATACAAAAAGAGATATGTAAATTTCTATAAAATAAGGACTACCATTCCTTTCTACCTAATATTTGACCATACAACCACTCTTCCATAAAATAAAGATTTTCATCCAACCAAAAAGTAATCAGAAGTTACATAGTATTTAAAAAAAAAACTCAATTTCTAACCGTCATATTAGTATATAACTCAAAAAACTCCTTTTTAGCATTGCTTGTGGTTATAGTAGCTCTGGTAGGTACCACTTGTCCAATGCTCAACAATATATATATATATATATATTAAGATACATATCATAATTTCTGGTTTGCTTATCGTAATTTTTTTGTACAGAAAATGCATAGAAATTAAATTCAAGAAGTTATAAGTTTTGTATAAACCTGGTGCCATGTAGCCATATGAACCAGCCGGTGCAGTCCAATTTGATTCTCCATTTTTAACCAACCTTGCTGTGCCAAAGTCAGAGATCTTAGGCTCATATTCTGAGTTCAACAGAATATTGTTTCCTGAAATGTCTCGGTGAATAATGCTGGGTACGCAGTCATGGTGCAGGTATGATAGGGCATTTGCTAACCCTTTTATCATGTTTAGCCTAATGTCCCAGGTCAAGATCTTTGCCTCCTGTTCCTTCTGCAACACCTTTGCCAAAGAGTCTCTCTCTACATACTCGTATATAAAAAACATGGAGCCATAAAAGTAACTAAAGCCACACATTTTTACAATATTTCGATGACGAATGTTAGTTATTGCATGGATTTCAGAGGTAAGATTCTTTATTTGGTATCTAGAGAAGTCCATTTCCTCATGCTGGTGTAGACATTTCACTGCAAAAGTCTCACCTGTTGGAAGCACTGCCTTGTAGACATTGCCCTGTCCTCCTACCCCAATGCAATACTTATCACTGAAATTCTCAGTTGCAGCACATATATCCTTGAACTCTATCATATTCCTATAATTCCATATGAAGAATGAGTTATTTCCATCTGAACTCTTGTACTTTTCATCTTGATCAATTGTATGATAACGCCGGAAGACGAAAACTCCAAGGGGAATTAATAGAATAATGATTAAGGCAACGACTGGAATGACTACAGCAATTACCAGCTTATGTTTCTTACTTGCTTTGGTTTTCCCTCCACCACACGGATTCAGATTTGCATTGCCAGCAGAACCAGTACATAGACCTGCATTGCCAGCCAGTGCTTCTGCTGTAGCATTAAGAAAAGCTTCTTGGTCTGGGAGGGGACCTTCAAGTTTGTTGTGGGATATATCAATTAACTGAAGGCTGATTAGTCCTTTGAGAACAGATGGTATTGTCCCAGAAAGCTGATTATGAGAAAGATTCAAAACCTCCAGTGATATCAAATTTTCGAGCTGTGTGATTATCTGCCCGGTTAGTGAGTTATGACTGAGATCTAACAGTGGCTACAACTTCACCAAATTCCCAAGATCAAATGGGATATGTCCATCTAAGTTATTCGTGCTCAGTTTCAAGAATATTAGTTTCTGGCAGTTTCCTAGTTCTTTTGGAATTGGCCCACTCAGATCGTTGGCTGATAAGTCCAGAAACTGCAGCAGTGAGAGTTCTCCTATCCCTTTTGGTATCTGACCTGAGAGATAATTGTTGCTCAAATTTAGTTTGAGTAGTTTAGATGATGATCTAAAAAGCTCTACTGGGATATTTCCTGTGAGATTGTTTTCAGACAGGTCAAGATTTTGTAAACTTGGCAATTTTCCAAGCTCTGGAGGAATATTTCCGTGTAGCTTATTGGCAGCTATGCTGAGACTCGAGAGAGTTTTGCACTCTCCCCAGTTACTTGATAACAAACCATAGATTTGGTTATGTGCTAAATCAATGAAGTTCAAATATGGGTATATACCAAATGCATTGGTAATGTCTCCACTGAGAAGATTGTTTCCAAGCATCACCCTGATTAGTCTAGAACAGTTTCTCAGACTCTCTGGGATTGGACCTGTAAGATTATTCATACTGGCTGTCAAGTAGATAAGATTCCCTCCTCTGCATATTCCGGATGGGAGCTTTCCAGAAAAGCTGTTGTTGTCAAAACTCACATTGCTTAAAAAGGCAGGTGCAAAATCTTCAGGAATAGTTCCTGAGAAATTGTTGTAATGAAGATAAAGTAGATTGATATTTTTCAAGCGGGTTATGGAGGAAGGCAAAGGTCCTGCAAGCTGGTTTTGACTCAAATCCAGTACCTGTAACCTTTCCAAATCAACTATTTCAGGAGGAAGGGCTCCATTTATTTGGTTTGAGGCCAGATTTAATTTGATAAGATTGTGTAAATTTCCAATGGTTGGTGGAATTGAACCGTTATAAGAACTATACGACAGATCAAGATGTTGTAAGCTTGATAACTTTCCTATTTCTGGAGGTATCGGGCCAGAAAACCGGTTGGAAAAAAGGAGCAAGGTGATGTTGTGAAGTGAGTCAATCTCAGGTGGAAGTCTTCCTGATAGGTCATTCAATTGGAGTTGCAAAGAAATGAGTTCTGGCCAACTGGAAAGAAGAGATGGATGTAGTTCTCCAGATAAATGGTTAAAAGAGATTGCCAACTCTCTTACCCTGGTTAATGAAGCCAGGGAAAGTGGCAAGGAACCTGTAAGGCTATTTCCTGACATATCAAGATAAGTAAGGTTGGTGCAGAAGCCTATCTCAGCTGGAATGCTGGAATTTATTCCTGAGTTGTGAACATCCAATCTCCGAAGGTTACGGAGATTTCCAATTGATGATGGTATTGGCCCTTGGAAGGAATTTTGATTCAATTCAAGCACCTCAAGGTATGGCAAGAGACCAATCTCCTTTGGTATAGTACCATTAAGCTTGTTTTGTCCGAGCTTAGGTGTTTGAGGTTTGAAAGGTTCGTAATTTCTTCTGGAATTAGCCCTTCTAAGTGGTTTTGTGTCATGTCTAGAATTGTCAAATTCCTAGGACTGGCCAGTAAGTGTATTGGAATCTGTCCAGTGATTGTGTTGAGTGATAGATCAAGAGACACAAGCTTTGGACATTTAGAAATAAATGGGGAACTTGTGTGAGATAGTTATAGCTGAGATTGAGTTCATTTACTGATGCCATGCCCTTAAACTGAATTGGGTCAGGATCCTCCAAATAGTTTGCCCCTAGATCAAGAAACCATATATTCTGCAAATTGCTAAGTTGAACTGGTATCTGATTTAGGAGTGAATTATTATTGAGAGAAAGAAGTTGAAGTTGTAGGAGGTTTCCCATCTCTGGGGGGATTGAAAGGGTGAAATTGTTGCTACTCAAATCAAGTACTTTCAGCTGTGTTGCATTTCCAATTCCAGCCGGTATCTCTCCAACAAAGTTATTCAAACTGACATTGAAGTTACTGAGATTTGAAAGGGCTGAGAAGTCAAACCTGTTCAGGGTTCCATCTAGGCCTGAATTAGGGAGCTTTATCTCAACAACACTTCCTGCATTGTTGCAAGTAATGCCAGTCCAGTTGCATGGATTGTTGCTGTTGTTCCATGAAGGTGGCAAGGGAGAGTTCAAACTGTTCATCCAGGTTCTAAGAGACTCTGCTTCTTTCTGTGCAGAAATCTCTCCAAGTATACAAGACAAAACCAGAGAGAAAATTGAGAGCTGAAAAGATGTCTTCATGCTGTCAAATTTGCTAGTCAACGAACAGAAAACTGGTTCATATCAGAATTTGGAGAAAGTGGTAACAATACAATATTTTTATTGAAGCTTGTACTTGTTAAGTTGTAGTTGATGTTTCTTTTCTTAATATGGTATTTAATTTCTGGGTTAAACATCATATAAGATATATATATTTTTGGAGAACAACATAATCCCAGCATTATCTGCAAATCTTATGTCACGTTAGGTATTTTAAATTATTTAAGGTGCGCAGATCATGTTTTGGTTTAGAGCTAAACAATTCCACAGGCGTTGAACCAGGAACAACCAAAGAGATTACAAACGATTATTATATGAAGTAATTTGAGAAAATTTAGAATGAATTGGATGTGATATTGTATGTAGTACAGTATATGTATGTATCAATTCTTAGGGAGGTTGTTGACAATCTAAGACACATAAAGTTTGAATTGGTATAAGCAAAATATAATTTTTCACTGTTATATAACACTCAATTAATTAATTAATTAGAATTAAGAAAACTAATTAATTCATTTTTTTCTTCTAAATAGGTAGTTAATTTAGTTTAAAATATTGAATTTGTTTTAAGTTTATATATAGTCTTAATAAAACTTATATTTTTGTAAACATTTCTATTAGTTTTAATTCTGTAAACTCTCTCCTCATTGATATATTTATTGTCTTATTTTCTTACATGTACATAAAGAGTTCGAATATGGTTTTTATAATGTTCTTTTTATAGAAGATAAAAACAAAGTTAGAAACTCAATTAATCTAAAATACTCTTATTTATAAGGCTAAAATATATACACACATAAGCAAATAACAAAGCTTGGCTAAGTCATACAAAAGTTCCTATCATCAGGCCTAACCTTACTATAATTTCAAATATACACATCTAAGTATGTTCATCAGTATCTCCAACATCACCACTCCAAAACTATACACCACTTCAAATCATCATAGTTTCTGCAAGTTTTAACTTCTCTCAGTTTCTGATCACACCCTTTAATTTATATGACAGTATATAACAACAATATATATACATATACTGAATGAAGAAGGAAACTATATATTGTATCTGAAATATAAATCATTTAATACATATGTTTTTAAATTGAAGACAACTTTAGCATGATGCATATTATATAGTTAAAGTATGATTTATAAATAGGTTGGATGATGTACCTGGAATGCCAAAATCTGTTAGACGTGAGTTATACTATTCATAGTTGATACTGAATTTCCCATGTTTCAGTCTATAATAAATGTCATTGTTGTTTTGCCAAACTTGCAACACGTATACATTTTGGATCAGAAATAATTTCTCGGTTTATAAATTACAAATACACAAACATGCATGACCCTAGTGTTATATAACAACTTCGGAGGATTGTGTTTTGCTTAATCTCACTGAAAATATAAAATGATTGAATTTTTTTTTTTTAAAAAAGAGAGGTAAAATTACAATTTCTTCTCCTTAACTTTTTGATAAATTATTTAAGTCTTCATAAATTTTTTTAACTTTAAATTATATTTAAGAGAAACTAATATTTTTGCTGTGAAAGTAATAGTATGATAAAATATATTTTTTTGTTTATTTTTTACTTGTATACGTAAAAAATAACTGTAATATATATATATATATATATATATATATATATATATATATATATATAAATTGTTTGATTTATAGGACTTGGTCAAATTTAGTTTTATCTGTTAAATAATTTATAGAAAAGTATTTATTATTTATTATTTATACCTAAACGAACCAATCCTGCGTACGTCCTTCTGTCGCAATTGCCTAACTTTATACTCGTCGACAAAACTAAGCTCTGTCACTGAATGCAATTATTATGTTACTTTTATCAGATAATGTGATAAATATTAAAGTTTCTGATTAAAATAACGTTATTTTTTATATTTCCAGAAAAAAATATAAATATTGTTAAAAATATTTATGACCAACGAAATATTCTATTGTTATTTATAAAAGTTATAATTATCAGATTCATAAATTTAACCAAAACAAACAAAAAATTGGCAGCGGAAGTTATTTGAAAAGAATGTGAATTGGGTTTTAGTTTGGATTGACCACGACCATTTGATTTTTCATATGAATTTTTATGGTTCGAAGAAAATAACGTTGGAAGCGTATCAACGGTCAACTAACTTAAATGTTTCACGAAGCACGATAAATGAATGGTTCCTGAGTAGTCCTTTAACCATGTTTGTAGTCAAACAAAAGAAATAAATAATATTTATCAACCTTTTCTTTGACTTTGAATCTCATTTATGTTTGAAAATAATGTTTTAGAAATAAATTTAGAAATTGACCTTTTATATTAATAAAAAGTAAAATATATCTCTTTAAAAATAAATCTTTAAATAAACTAAGGAAATAATATATTCTTCAAATAACAAAATAATTAATTTTAAAATATAAATATCGCTATATTTTTGTAAAGCTCAAAGATTTTAATCTTAAAATTAATTCTACTTACTATTTTTTTCTCTAAACATAATTATAATCAAAGTATATGAGATCTGTTTGTTTTTATTTTGAGAAAGACCTTTTAATTAAACATAAGCTTGAGAAATTTATAATAACTAATTTAAAAAATAAAAACCCTAAAAAATATTTAAGTAATGTTTTTGGAAAGTAAACTGATATTTTCTTTCAAGTGCCACAATGTATCCTCAAGAGAGAAAGAGGTATAGTTTTCAATGAATAAAGTATTCCTATGGTATTGAAATTTTGGCTTTTTGACTATTAAATAAAAAAGTCATTTTTATCTTAACATAAATGTCCTTACGTATGCTCCTTCTAAAAATATTTGAAATTTACTTGAGAATATTATTTATAGGATAATAGATTTTGTCAAACTCCCTTATTTTTTAATTTTCATTTAACTAACTATTTTAATTGATTATTGAAATTAAAAAATATAGGAAATCAGAATATTTTACTAATTTTAATCTTATTAATAAAAATATTTTATTTTACATATTATTTGTTCTACTCTTTATCTTGTACTAAAATATTATAAAAACAACACTACTTGAAGTTGACTTATGTTTAGTTTTTTTTTTTTAATAAAAAGGTGGTAATAAGCAACCTAAAATGTCATTTGTAAGATAACCCTAGTTCTATAAATCCATATGATGCTTTAAATTTTCAAGTATTGAAACTTCGATTAAATTTGTGTTTTATTGTGGTGGTTGAGAATGCAAAGAATTTTGGTGTAGACAAATACATTTTGAAGTGTTATTTTTTAAAGGCTTTTGAATTTGAAAATTTGACACTCAATTATTTGAATCGTGTATTCATTGCATTTTAACCTAAACAGGTGTATTATGTCGTAGCTTTCAATTTTCTTTATATCTTCACTGTAATTTCTTAACGAAGGGCAATAGGGAATTGGAATTGGGGAAAATAATTTAAAAACAATAAAAGAGTTAAGGATAATTTATTATAACCATTAAATATTTCATTATTAAACAACAATCATGATTTTTCGTCATTCTTATAAGAAATTCTACAGTTTCTATACAATTTTAAATTTATTGTCTTTGTTTATTCTTATTAAATATTATGATATGAGTATAAATTTGAATGAGAAAATAATTTTAAAAATTATTTATAACAAAGATTAATTTGGTTTATTTATGTAAAACACTAGTATTATTCACTTAAAATAGACATTTAACATTTTCTAACACATATATAATATTAGATTTATAAAAGGGTAATTTTTAATTTTATTCACTATTTAGGCTAAAAAGGTATTTAAATTTATTTATTTTCATAATTATTCTGTTTCAATTTTTTTAGGTATTTAAGTTTTTATTTTTTATTTATTTTTTTCTAAAATCTTCGTATTCTCAAATTTATGAAAATGATAACTATAATTTAGAATTTTTTTTTCTAAAACATTATTATATAAAGTGAAATGAAATACCCGAATCAATATTATAAATAATATATTTAAAAAATATTTTTAACCGGTTAGATCTATTTATTATTCGTATACAAATTTCAAAAAGAAAAAAAAATATTCTTCTTTCACTCCATCTTATTCTTTAGTTAAATAGTTAAAAATAATAATTGAAAATTGATAATATGAATATTTTATTATTACTGAAAAATAAAAATTTTGTGATTCAAAAATATTATAATTTAATATATTATATTTAAAAAAATATTACAAGATAAATATTGTCATGTAAATAAAATTATTTATTATCATCATAATTTTAAATAATTAGTTAATATTTTTTTAGTTTTAATATTATTTTAAAATATTTATTTAACATATTTTTATTAAATTTTAATATAATAAAAAAATAAGAGACTTCATATTAAAAAAGATAAAAAATAAACAGTAATAATAAAAATATATAAAAAATATATATATAAACAATAAATAAATTTATTTAAATAAATAAAATCATATAAATTTTATTTAAGTAATTACTTTTAAAAAATATATTATTCTTACAATAAATTCATAATATCTACTTTTAAATCAAATGTATTAATTTTTTTTTTTGTATGTAGACCAAATGAACATAAAGATTAATCTTTAAAGTAGTGGGATCCAACTAAATGACTAGCATCTCTAATTATGCATGAAACTTCACACTGCATAATCGAAAAATTCTAAAGCATTGTAAACACAAATTTCATTTTCCAAAACTAAATGAAATTACTAGAATGTGTTTGTCTGTGTATTTCTCAAGTTTAATAACGCCAATTTAAATCTTCACTTCTTTCTACATTTCTGCATTTGTTGAATTGCTTCCAAACGCACCTTATTGGAAATATGAAAACATTGTAAATAAAAAATCCCAATTTCCAAAATTTAATTTTTGTTTTAAAATATTCTTTTTATTGACTCTCACATAATTAAGAATAATTGATACAGTATAAAAAATTAATTTAGAAATTTTTTAAGAGTATCTTTTGCTAAAGATATATTAACTAAATGCTTTTTAAGTTAGAAACCTAAAAGAAGAATATATTAAAGCGGATACAGTAAAAAAAGAGTCTAAATACACGTTAAATTAATATCAACGTATTTAAGTTATTTAATAAAAATAATATAATGTAACTTAAATATAATCTTACTCATATTACTATGACCTGTATTATATATTTATGTTAACTTAATGTTTTATTAATAACATGTTAATCATTGACTAATTTAAAAATAAAATAAAATGCTCACTAAAAATAATAATAAAATAAAATTAAAAAATATTTAAAATCTTTCTAAAACTGTTATTTCATATTTTATATTAATTAAAAAATTATTTTTATTTGTCTTTTATATTAATCATTTTCTATTTTATACTTTTCTCTCAACCATTTTATCTTAATTTGTATATATATCCTGTTGTGATGTAACTTAACATATATATTGTCACAAAATATGTTTTCCTTACTTTATATAAAGTAAGGACAGTTCTAATAAAAGTAACTCGCATAAGTTATTTAAACAAAATTATATATATATATATATATATATATATATATATATATATATAAATTTATGAATAACTCAAGTAATTTTACTTCATTAATTTTTTTAATAAATTTTAAAAGAATCGTTATCTCTTCTGAATTATTTAATTTGTTTAATTTTATAAATTATATTATGAAATGATTATTAAAAAAATAAAAGAATTAATACTTTAGTTAAAGTTTTGTTTCCACGTCGAAAGTTATCATGTTTGAGAGGAAAATAAGAAACGACCCATGGCAACGACTTGGACTACAACCAAAGTTTCGGTGATTTTCCATAATTTGATGCTTTTTTTTTTTTTAATTCGATCGAAACTCTCTACATGGAAGCTTAGTTGCAATTGCGGCAAACAGTGATTCCTTGTAGGATGAAAAATGTGAAATGTGAATACACTGTAAATTCCAAACGTAAATCCATTTTTGCTTCGTATAATGATATAATAATATGAGTGATGAAGTCAACCAAACAAATCAACCCAAGATAGGCCATCCCAGCTTGCAAATTGCAATGCATTTCTTCCTTTAAGAAAGCAGCAACATTTATATAATCAGTCAATTATTGTGGACCACACCACCATGTAGTTTTTTATGTTTTCCTGGTATTTGCACTTGGGTGTGGCTTTTATGAACAGAAACTAATTCACTCCTAGATGGATTCTTGTGACAGAATATGTTTTACAATTCCGAAACCTTCGCAGAAATCGATTCTGCTATATAAGTGAGTTAAAACATTAACATAGAGACCATTCCAAATGCTAGACATGACAACTTTCCAAAAGGTTCATGCTCTAGTCTTTCCTATACTCTTCTTATATTTGCTTCCATTGAATATCACTTCATCTCCAACAACAGAAGCAGAAGCCCTTGTCAAATGGAGAAACAGTCTAACCCCTCCTCTTCCTCCTTCTTTGAACTCATGGTCCCTCACCAACCTTCCCAACCTTTGCATTTGGGATGCCGTTGTTTGTGACAGCACCAACACAACAGTCTCAGAGATAAACTTATATGGTGCCAATCTCACGGGGACTCTCTCTGCCTTGGATTTTGCTTCCCTCCCTAACCTCACCCAACTCAACCTTGATGCCAACATGTTTGAGGGGTCAATACCATCAACAATTGGCAACCTCTCAAAGCTCGCTCTATTGGACTTGGGGAACAACCTTTTTGAAGGCGCACTGCCCTATGAGCTAAGCCAGCTGAGGGAGCTTCAATATCTCAGCCTTTACAACAACAATCTCAATGGCACCATTCCTTATCAGCTCGTGAATCTTCCTAAGGTATGGTACATGGACCTTGGATCAAACTATTTTGTAACTCCTCCTGACTGGTCCAAATATTCATGCACACCTTCCTTGACCCGCCTTGCTTTACATCTCAATCCATCATTGACTGGTGTATTCCCAAGTTTCATATTAGAGTGCCATAACTTGACGTACCTTGACATCTCTCAGAATAGATGGAATGGCAGTATACCAGAATCCTTGTATAGCAATTTAGGCAAGCTAGAATACCTCAACCTCACCAACTGTGGGTTTGAAGGAAAACTGTCACCCAACTTGTCCATGCTTCCAAATCTCAAAGAACTTCGTATAGGTAATAACATGTTTAATGGTTCTGTTCCCACTGAGATAGGATTGATATCTGGGCTTCAATTTCTTGAATTGTCTAACATTTCTGCCCATGGGAAAATTCCTTCTTCCTTAGGCCAACTCAGGGAGCTAAAGCATCTTGATCTCAGTGTAAATTATTTCAATTCTACGGTCCCTTCTGAGCTTGGCCTATGCACAAATCTATCCTTCTTGAGTTTAGCACTGAATAAATTGTCTGGTCCTTTACCTATGTCATTATCTAGTCTGTCTAGAATATCAGAATTGGGAATATCAGATAATTACTTTTCTGGTCAACTTTCTGCTTCACTCATCTCTAATTGGACTCAGTTGACCTCCTTGCAAGTCCAAAACAATAATTTTACAGGGGAGGTTCCTCCACATATTGGCCTATTGAAAAAAATTAACCTCCTCTATCTGTACAATAATCACTTCTCTGGTCCCATTCCTGTAGAGATTGGAAACCTGAAGGCAATGACCCAGTTAGACCTTTCACAAAACAACTTCTCTGGTCCCATTCCATCTACACTTTGGAATCTAACAAACATTCAAGTCATGAATCTTTTCTTCAATGAGCTCTCTGGAATCATTCCAATGGATATCGGAAACTTGACCTCACTGCAAATCTTTGATGTCAACTCCAATAACTTGTATGGGGAGTTGCCAGAGGCCATTGTTCAACTAACTGCTTTAAGCACATTTTCTGTGTTTACCAATAACTTCAATGGAAGCATTCCCAGAGAATTTGGAAAGAGTAATCCTTCTTTGGATCATGTCTACCTTTCAAACAACAGTTTCTCAGGAGAACTGCCTCCTGACTTATGCAGTGGTGGCAAGCTAACTATTTTGGCAGTCAATAATAACAGCTTCTCAGGGCCATTGCCAAAGTCCTTGAGAGATTGTTTCTCACTCGTTAGAGTTCGGCTTGATGATAACAAGTTCACTGGAAACATCACGGACGCATTTGGGGTACTCCCAAATCTTAGTTTTTTAACACTTAGTAGAAATCAGCTTGTCGGTGAGCTCTCCCCGGAGTGGGGTGAATGTACCAACTTAACCCTGATGGATATGGGAAGCAACAAACTTTCTGGAAAAATTCTGTCTGAGCTAAGTAAGTTGAGTAAGTTAAGGTCTCTAAGCCTTCAGTCTAATGATTTCACGGGTAGCATCCCACCTGAAATCGGAAATCTAGGCCTGCTTTATAGTTTCAACTTGAGCAGTAATCATTTGACGGGAGAAATCCCAAAGAGTTATGGCAGATTGGCTCAGCTAAATCTTCTTGATTTATCAAATAACAACTTCAGTGGAAGCATTCCTAAGGAGCTTGGTAATTGTGATCGCTTGCTGAGCCTGAACTTGAGCCATAACAGTCTATCTGGGGAGATACCAAATGAACTTGGCAATCTGTTCTCACTCCAAATCATGTTGGACATCAGCAGCAACTCTCTTTCTGGGTCTCTGCCCCAAAACCTTGGAAAGTTAGCAACATTAGAGATTCTCAATGTATCACACAACCACCTATCAGGCACAATCCCACAATCATTTTCAAACATGATCAGCCTTCAATCTATTGATTTTTCTCACAACCACTTGAGTGGTTCCATACCCACAGGTGGTATTTTCCAGTCAGCAACTGCAGAAGCCTATGCTGGGAACTCAGGTTTGTGTGGTGAGATAAAAGGATTAACTTGCCCCAAATCATTTCCCTCAGACAGATCTGGAGGAGTTAAGAAAAAGGTTCTTCTTGGTGTTATCATACCAGTTTGTGCCTTATTTATTGGGATAATTGGTATTGGAGTAATACTTTGCCGGCGGCATGCCAAAAAACACCGTGATGAAGAGTCCAAAAGCATTGAAAAAAGTGATCAGCATAATAGCATGGTGTGGGGAAGAGACGGAAAATTCACATTTTCGGATCTTGTTAAGGCCACCGACGACTTCAATGACAAGTACTGCATCGGAAAGGGAGGATTTGGAAGTGTTTTCAGAGCACAATTACTCACAGGTCAAGTAGTTGCTGTTAAAAGGCTAAACATGTTAGACTCTGGTGACATTCCAGCAGTGAACCGCCAGAGCTTTGAGAATGAGATAAGATCACTTACAGGAGTAAGACACCGCAACATAATAAAGCTTTATGGGTTCTGTTCTAGGAGGGAACAAATGTTCTTGGTTTATGAACATGTAGACAGAGGAAGTTTGTCAAAAGTGTTGTATGGAGAGGAAGGAAAATGGGAGCTAAGATGGGCCACAAGGCTGAAAATCGTGCAAGGAATAGCGCATGCAATTTCATACCTGCACACTGATTGCTCCCCACCAATTGTGCACCGGGATGTAACACTGAATAACATACTACTAGACTCAGACTTAGAACCTCGTCTTGCAGATTTTGGCACAGCAAAGCTGCTGAGATCAAACACTTCAACATGGACCTCAGTTGCAGGATCCTATGGCTATATGGCTCCAGGTACACCTTCCAACCAATTTGAATTCTAGCAGTATATATACTATAGTGTACATCATGCTAAGCCAGTCTTAAATATGTTCTATTAGATGTTTCTATCAATTTAAAAACATATGTATTAAATGATTTATTTTTTAGAAACAATGAACAATCTCTTTTTTAATACAATTTTTTATTGCATTTCTTAAACCAATGTCTTAATATATACCCTTTTTGTCTGGTACAGTGCTTTAGAGTAGCATTCAGCATATGCTCTTGTTATAATAGACTGCATATAAATTAAAGAGTGAGATGAGTCACTGATAAAAGTTGAAATTTGCAGAACTAGCACAAACTATGAGAGTGACTGACAAGTGTGACGTGTATAGTTTTGGAGTGGTGGTGTTGGAGATAATGATGGGAAAGCATCCGGGAGAACTCTTGACTACACTATCTTCAAACAAGTATTTGCCATCAACGGAGGAACCACAGGTGCTACTGAAGGACGTGCTTGACCAAAGGCTTCCACCTCCAACAGGCCAATTAGCAGAAGCAGTAGTGTTCACAATGACCATAGCTTTGGCATGCACACGTGCAGCTCCAGAGTCCAGACCCATGATGCGTGCTGTGGCTCAAGAACTATCGGCTACTACACAGGCTTGTCTCCCGGAGCCATTTGGCATGATAACCATGACCAAGCTTACAGGGTTCCAGAAATAGTGTCATGTTGGACTATCACTGTGGGGGTGTCCCTGTTTTGTTTATATTTTCCGCACACAAATATGTATAATCAGTAGTAGAGTTATATTTAAAGTTGAAATTTTGAATTAGAATAAAGGATAGGCTTTATGATTGGAGCATATGAAGAAAATCTGCTTATGTGTGTGATATTATTGATATTATTGCTTTAAATATAAAAATAGCATTTTAGATTGAGCACACTTTCATTTTCTCGTAGTGTAGAATGCATCAAGATGGCTTACGTTTCAGGAAACAAGTTTTATAGAAAATAAATTAACTTTATATAGCTATTAATTGTTCCACATGAATTTATATACTATTCTTCATAATGTAGGAAAAAGAAACAAAATAACAGACAAGGTCCATGGAGAAAAACGGGTATAAATAGAATGCCCAGGAAATATCCCTACACTTGTGTGCACGGCCCTAACACTTTGCCTTTGAGGAAAGGACAATGACCCAGAAAAAGATTCCAGCCATGAACCGTAGCCATGGTTAATGGCATCAGAGATTCCAGGCACAATTCCCACCATATTCAAAATTACTAGACTGCTTGGTGGTATAAGGAGAGCATGTTAGTGGGAATATTTAAGGAGTAGAACGAAAGAGCGGAAAGAAAATGTGCACGAAATCTCCAAGAATCAAAATGTGCATAAACACTTTTATTTAGGCTTGACAAATTTGCTCCCACCCTTATCTAGTCTTGGGTACTTGGTTTTGAAGAAGAATTTCCTTCATAAAATCATCAAAACCTTTAAGTTTTGCAGTTTTAAAATCAAGCCGTGACCACCGTAGTGTTTAAATAATGATCATTTTGCTTGTATCTCTTGTGAACTAAAAGGATAAAGACAAATTAATTTGAAAATGAAGTGGAAAAAGTAATTCCCGTTGCTTAAGGTTTTATAAGACACCCACCTTTTTAAAGAACTACAGTACCCTTTTTTTATTATTCGGATAGGTTAAAATAAACAGTTCTTAACATATAAGTTTGGATGGTAGTATTTGATGAGATACTATCCTAATTCATTCCTCTTATGATTTAAGATGAAGCCATTATCTGTACTGTACACTAGAATCTCCTAATAAGAAATTTGAAGGATGTCATGATCAAAAATTTGACTCATCATTTGTGACAAAATGACACATACACATGCAAGCCCTCATTGAACACAACAGGACAGGGGGGACTCAAGTTATGGAGCTCTAAACATCAATCTAACAAGTCTTCGTTACTAAATAAAAATCTTGAATGAATCAGTATCGTCTTGTCAGTTCAATGCTGATTCAGTAGATCATATTGCTTATTCCTCTGTCCTTGCACGCTTTGGGGCTTGAGCACCACTATCTTCACTAGCATGTTGCTTAGGATTCTCAGAAGCTTTACATTCAGGAGCATCCTGCTCTTCACACACTTTCGATGAACTTTCTTCAACTGTGGTACTGCCATTAGCTTGATCAGGTCCTGACTTGCAATGGTCCACTTTGACGGTTTCTGATTCAGTTTTGGCTGTAGAATCGTTCTGGGCATCAGAGGACACTCCAGATGGGCTCCCAATGACAGACGATGATGCCTTAAACGTTTCAACACCAGATTTGCACTGCTTCTCAAACATCATCTGAAGGTACCTTCCTTGTTCTTCTATTCGCAACTGTAGATTTCTTTGAATCTAACATACAAAATAAGGGATAAATGTATCAGATCATATACAATGGAAAAAGGAAAAATAACAACAATACCATACCCCAAAAGTCTATTAGGCATAACCTATGAGCCAAATAGTATTAATAGAAATTACTTTCATGCTTCCAAGAAAATACAAAAAATTTGCACCGTTGTAGCTAGGGATATCTGTGCTCCATGTGGCTAAATACAGTAAACATATTCTTTTATGCCTTCTCAAAATCAAAAGATAAAAGAAAAAACACAAGGTTCTAAAGAATGTTTGCAAGACTTGTCAGTTCAATGAGCATGCTCAGTTTATAAAGAGAATTAATATGACCGGTTTTCGTTTTTTGAGGTAGCATGGCAACTTTGGTGTGAGGCTGTAAGCCAGTTGGTGTTAGGTAGGTAACCGTTAGTTAGTTATGTTAGTCTAAACATTACAAGGGGTTCATGTTGACCAGTGTGCAACTTGATTAGGGCCATTGACAGTGAGTATATGTTCGTAAACCAATAGCTGTATATATATAGGATGAGGGATAGAGAGGGATTTCATCTTGTCAATGAGACGAATTGGGGCCTTTGGGCATTGCAAATTTCTGTAAATTGGGAATCTCTTCCCTATTCTGATACAACTCCTATTAACTGGTGGTCAGTGTCTCCTTAAAAACTACCCATAAAAGGTTTTGACTGGTGGAGGGTTCTAACCAACGAAAAAGTTAAATGAAGTATTACGGGGTAAAGTTTTGCATAATGAAAGTTCAGGAGTGGTGTTATACAAGAACTTAGGTGTTATGAGATGTCTAAGTTCAACATCAAATAGTATGACAAGCTTGGCGGGGTATTTAAGTGTTTGATTCTCCCCCTTAACAGCTAACTGATGCTTGTCAGTTGGGCCATTCAGAAATTACTGGAAGTCTGCCTGATCTGCAAGTGTCTTTTTTTCAAAAGAACTAGTACATTTAAGAGCTTAATTCCACAAATATTAGCAATACTTATCTTCCTCCACAACTTTTATGGGACATACTTTCCTAGCCTCTTAGAAGGTTTCTCTTAAGGTTTTTTTAGGTGTGATTCTAAGTCGCACTAGCAAACTAGTCTTTGGATCACATTTCCAGTTATTTAACAATTTAAAGAACACATTGCAAGGGAATTCCTAGAAGATCAGAGTACATACTTCAAGCTGTTCATGCAACCGCTTCTGAACCTCCATCTGCAGTCGCAGAGCTTCAGTGATCTCAATACCACTGCAAACAATTAAGTAGTAAAGTCATCATATCAATTAGTATTTATGTCTGTGCATGTGTCAAATATGAGCAAAAACTTTACATAGTGCCATTAAATATTGATCCTCTCTAACCCTAATCCTAGACGGGTCCTTGAAAACTCTTGAAAAGTTTATTCCTGATTCTTACATTATAACTGACTTAAAGAACACCGCTGCAGACTGTATCGATGGTCTATCTAAAAAGC
Source organism: Sphenostylis stenocarpa (assembly GCA_963425845.1). Classification (NCBI taxonomy): domain Eukaryota; kingdom Viridiplantae; phylum Streptophyta; class Magnoliopsida; order Fabales; family Fabaceae; genus Sphenostylis; species Sphenostylis stenocarpa. The sequence continues at coordinate 39,197,948 of OY731398.1, read as the reverse complement.
TTCCTCTTTTCTTATTTATTCCATATATACATTGTTGAACCTTTATCCAATTATTTGTTTATCTACCTGTTCTCTTCATTTAAGCAATAAGATTTGAATAATTACTGCCAATAGAAGAAATAAGTTTACCGGGATAAAACCCCATGCAAAATTGCAAGCCAGTGATGTAAGCGTTAGCGTCAATGTTTAGGATATAATTACTAGCTAGCTAACAAAATTGGAATGAAAATTTTCCACCCAAACAGAACAAATAACTTACACCAATGATAAATGGAAAACTTAAGGCTTAAGCAAACATTTCAAGTTTCCAAAGCCATGTTTTCTTATGCTTTTAGTTTGATTTGAACATTTCATTAAAATTTAAAGAGAAATATACAATATATTTAACATCAGTGGAGAATATTTGTATTTAGCAAAGTCTCATCAGAGAACAAAGTGTTGCTGAACAGTTTGATGTATCAATTTTCATTGAAATATAACTACATAAGAGAAGTTAATTAAAAAGAAATACATAGTTTACTTACGTTTTCAAATCTAGAGATGACATCTCTTCAATTGGACTCAGTTTTTTCTCTGCAGTTCCTGCAAAATAGTAATCAACAAATTGTGCATTATACGACTACAAAGAGAAGAAGCATTGCTCTAGATCTCAAGAGACTTAAAGCACAAGCTTAAGATAACAAATCCAGAGCACCAGGCTATAACAGACTTCAAACAGAGTTCGGTCTCATAGTATCTCCAATATATAAATCTCAACCTAAACTAAATAAGAGATATTACAGTTAATGTGTACTTGGTTGGAGTAATGTGAAAGTTCAAAAACTTTTCTATTCTCTTTGGTTTTCATAAATAGGCTTAATTGTATTTAAATCACTGAAATTTGGTTGAAACCATTTTTGTTCCAAATTTTGAAAAAAAAAAAAATAGTGTCTCAATTTTAAACGAATGCATTTTTAGTCTCTAAGAACTAAATTTGAAATACTAAAATGATTTTTTTTTTTTTTCAAAACCATTTTAGTCCTTAAAGAGTACATTTAAGAGATTAAATCTGTATTTTTTTTTAATATTTATGGAACTTGACTGATTTTTTTTAATTTAGGGACCATAACCAGATTCACCCCAAATTTCAAGGACTAAACACATGATTAAGCCAAAAATAAACAAGTTCGTTTGCACATGTGCTGGTGCATACCAGGATACTTGAATGTGAGTCCACACATACGGAAGCTGTAACCTATTTTTCACCAAATTTCAAAATTCCACCGTCTTCCCTTATTGGACACAAAACAATAATACTTGTATCTGTACAAGCCATATGTGTGCAACATTCACTTCTAAAACATGTTACATTTTAGTATTTTAACAACCAAGTTAAGCTGAATATAGGAAAAGAATCCATGGGAACTTGCATATGAAATGGTTTCATCATAATAAAATAGCACAATCAGGAGGAAAAGGAAAAAGAAAAGAACAAAAAGTTTTGATACCATAAACAAAAGGAGAAGCCAAAAACATATAACCAAAATACTATACACAAAGGGCTTAAGATCCACTAGCAAGAATGTAAGACTTGACTTACTTGCACCATTCAATAACTTCTTATATAAGGTGTTTTTTGTTTGAAAAACATAATTTATGTAAAATTTCAATTTTTTATATATACAACAAGCTTCCTATTAATATGAAATTCGAAGAAAATCATCAACTTGGTAAAAGCTTTTGCAAAAAGGTTCATATATCAAAGTGTTATTCAGTAGCCAATGATCTCCTCATCCGAACATGCAAAAGATTAGCTATGAATTATACAAAGGTATATATCTAATGCATATCTTGTGTACCTTCAGATGACTCAGGTCTATATCTAGCTGTCCTGTATTTCTGCATTTCATAAAGCAATATGTTTCATCAAAAACATGCAAGGAATCAAACTAGGAAGACAAAGCAAATGGTATACACCTGTAAGTGGCTTTTAACATGGTATATAGTTAATCCTTCAACTTTCATGAGCTTCAGCACACCTTTAGGGGTAGCTCCTGTAAAAAGAAAATGGGAAAAAATAAAGAGGCAGAAGTTTAATAAACTAAGGAATTGTTTTGAAGAGAGAGAAAGAAGATTCACTTACTTTCACTCCCACCAAGTTGGTTGACAGCTTCCACAAATGCCTCATGAAGCTCGGGTGTCCAGCGCATCCGAGGCTTGGAAGGTACTGAATTTGGTGATGAAGATTGGCCAACACCAGCACGATTTTCTCCAGGTGAAACAATAAGTTGCTGATGGCTTTGGGATTGATGTCCTATTGGAAGTTGTGAAGATGAATTTGAGACCTGGTACAATGCCTTATGAAACAAAATGAGTTTCTAACACATTCCTTGAATAAATTGTTAATAAGTATACTATGCAAGCTCTTATTGATTTGAGAAATTACAAGCTTAACCTTTGGTTCAAGATCTTGAATGTTGTCAGAAAGAAGATCATTCCAATTAGAAGTCAAAGGATCATCATCACTGATTAACTGGTCAGCCCACTCCTGCCAATCATTTCGCTTAGAATACTCTTCAGTTGCCATAATATTGCAGGCACTACTTTCTACTTGGCTATTATCAATTGAGGTATTGGCAGGGAAATCAAGAAAGCTAGGCAGAGAATCTGTATGCCAGGAAACACTGTTTCCATTGGAATAAGGGGTTGACGTTGTAGAAGGTATTGGTTCACTATTTGAAGAATACGATAATGGTAATGAAGTCATGTTACTCAATGACTGTGAAATAAAATGAGTATTTCTAGGGTGCTTCTCCTGAGATGAAAAGGATGAGTGATGAAGATCGGTTGAATATCCAGGAGAAGATGAAAACATATGCCCAACTGCTCCACTGGAAGCTAAATGATTTGAATGAGTAAAAGATTTTGGTTTAGGCTCTTTTTCCACAAAAGGTGGCTGAGAATTAGATAGTTTGGGGTATGTCCCTTCTAGAGGGGTTGGAAGGACCGGCAGCGATGAAGGAAATGCTTCAGTGATCCCCATGTTATTGTGCTGCTTAGCATTTGATCTTTCAATAGAGAAAGTAGGACGTGCTTCCATAATTTTCCTAAATTGTTAATTGAAAGGATAAAAGTGTCAGTTATCTAGTCAAACTGGTAAAAGCTTCTACACTTTACATTTTCCCTAGGATAGTAATGCTCACCAGCAAAAGTCTACAAAGGTTGTTTTTTGTTCTTGATGCCCAAACCAGACAAGTTGTCATCAATCTTCACAGCATAAAAGGAAAAAAAAAGAAAAAAAGAAAAAAAGAAGATACTTTAGCATCAAAAGTTAACCAAAAGGAAAACAACTCACTTGTGAGAACATTGTTTCTTCAGATTATAAAACATCGTAATGAATGTAAGACTAAAATAAAAATATTATGTAATCTTAAACACAAATATAAACATGATAGAAGGAAAATATGAACAATTTAAAAACCTTATATATCATAACTGTTAATCACAAACCTTAGAGTTAAGGATAAGGTAAATATCCTTCGCAATTTGAAAAATAACTTTCTGGAAGTTAGTGTTAATTACAGTTACATCATTCATGATTGGAAAATAACACCTATCTCCTTTGCAACTCCCTTTCTTTGGTATTTTGAAGGGTATTGTGTGTATGGTTAAGAACTAAAAATAGGGACGTACATCTAAACTATCTTAAAACAATGATTGTCAATGCATGAGAATAATATATAAAGTAAAGGAGGTACACTTCTATTAGAGATACAACTGTCTAAATTATAACTACAAAATATGCTTTGGTACACTTTTATTTGGCACAACAAGCTGCAAAACATTGATACATGGTGCAATAGAAATCCGGCAACTAAGTAGCACAGTATGAAAATGAAAATTTTAGGAGCTCGATCCTTCAAGTATGATAATACACTATCCTAAAGAATAGAAAATGAAGCAAGAGGGAAAAATAAAGACCTGCTCTTGCTCATGCTCGATCCTTCAAGTATGGTAATACACTATCCTAAAGAATACTATCATCATGCAATAGGAACCAAAGTCTGCGAATTTCCCATTGAAATGTATGTCAAGTAAGAATATCTGTCAACTATCAATTTCACCATCGATATTGCTCAGTAGAAGTTTAGCTTACTAACTAAACACATCAAGAATAGCGAGCTTAAGCAGAAATACAAAAGTTGCAGAAGGATAATGAGAAAATACTTGTTCTGTACCACGTAAACTGCAAACATCAAGTTTCACTGTTGCATTATGTATTATTCATAGTGGACAAACGACATCCGTATCCCACGCTCTACCAATTTTTAGTTCTTCCCTACTGTTTTCACACAGTTCAAACTTCAAAGGGTTAATCGTGTGCGGAAACAACAAATAAATAATCAACCCAATATGCAAGCCACCACTGTGAGGTTCCCAACAATAGGCACATCGCAAAAGGAGCACACTTTATGAAAAATAATTAAAAAAAATGTACAAACTACTGATTAAACATGTCCTTAGCAAATAATAACCCAGCAAAAACGAAAAATTTAGAACGCAATTCACAAGATGTGATGAGAAATACGCATGCAAACTCACAACCTATTCAATTAACATAAAAAAAATGGGTAAATTAGGAACAGACTTCGTACCAAAGCTAACAGGTGGAACCAATATAGCAAAGAAAGAGAATAGAAGCAACCCAATGCGAATTGGACCCAACAATTAAGGAAAAAAGAGGAATTGAAGGAAAGGGTATTTAGGCAAATAACAGAAAAGACAGAAGAAGAAGAAGAAGAAGAAAAATTCACCAAATCGATTGCATCAAACTCTTACCAGAAAACTTTCAAATTCCGTCACCGGCGAGGGGAAGGTTGGGTGCTGGCCAGAGTTAACAGTGACGAACTAATGCGCTTTGGCTTTGGTCCCTTTTGGAGGAATAGCCGGTACCAATCATACGCGCCAGCGTGGCGCGTGAAGATCACATTAGGTGATTGAATTGGTGGTGTGGTAGCAGTACTATGTAATGTACATTTCACAATGTAATAATGTTTCTTTCTATAGTAAGACTTTGTTTGAGACGATGTTGATAATGATGTTGGGAATGCTCACAGAAAATATCTAAAGCTATTCACTTGAGGTTCATTTGGTTTCAACTGCATGATTACGAACATGTTCTTTCATTTTCCTCAAAAGCCAAAACCAAATTAGGTTTTTTTATTTAATTGGTATTTTTTTTTAAATTTATCATAAATAAATTTTATAAAAATTATATATTTAACAGTGATACGATTTTAATTTTTAAATTTAAAAAAAATACAATTTATATATATATATATAAAGTGGTATTCCTAATTGTATATTATAATTATTATTATTATTATATCATTATAATTAATAATAATATATTTTATATTATTAATCATAAAATAAATAATAACAATAATTAAATTTATATTATTATTAAAATTATATTGTTATTAATATTATATTAACACTAAAATAGTAATATTATTAAAAAATAATATAATTATAATTAATAATATAATTATATTATTAATATTACTTTATTTTATTCTAAATAATAAAATAATATTATTTGTAATATAATTATAATTATATAAAATAAAAATGATATTAATAACAAGATAATTATATTAATAACCATAATTCTATTATTCATTTATTAATATTAATACTATTATTATTATTATTATTTTAATATTAATATAATAAAATAATATAAATAATAATAATAATAATTATTATTATTAATATATGTAATTATTATTATTATTATTATTATTATTATTATTATATGTAATAATAAAAATTAAATTTATATCATTAATATTTATTATTATTATTATTATTTAAATCTATATTGATAATGTAAATTTAATAATATAAATTTATATTGTTAAATTTAAATTAATAATGAAAATTTAATTATTATTATTATTATTAATTATTATATTTAATAATTATATAATTTTATTAATAATCATTCACTATATAATAACAATAATTAAATTTACATTAATAATTATATGAATAATTATTATATTAATAATTATACTATTATTAATTGTATTAATAAAAATAATATTGATAATAAAATAATTATATTAGTAATTATAATTCTATTATTTATTTATTATTATTATTTTAAATAATTATTAACAAAACTAATACTTATATTAATAATTATTCTATTAATGGAATTATATTTATTATTATAATTATCTTATTATTAATATTATTTGTATTTTATATAGTAATAATTACTATTAATAAAAATAATAAAATAAATAATAACTTTAAGAATAATATAATTTTAATTATTTATTTTATTCATAAAATATATTATTATTAATTATAAAATTTTTATTATTATTATTATATAAAATTATAAGTCGTATATTCTTCTTTTCTAAAAAAAATAAATTTAAAAACTCATGAAATACGGCATCTTCTTATTAAAATAATTAAAATTTAGTAATTTTTAAAAAATTTATTTGTTTCAATCAATTAAAAAAAAAACTTAAACCAGTTAGATAAAACAAGCCACCAAATTCGTAGTATAGTTAGTTAATTTCTTATTATTTGCACAACTGTGTCAAAAAATCTGTTTTTTTTTAATTCTTAATTAAAATTTGAATTTTGTTAATAGTTATAGTTTAATATTATACAAATTAAGATAAATATTTTTTATTATTTTTAATAGATTTATTATATTTTACATTTTTATCTGAAATTATTCTTAATAATTTATTATATTTTTATAGATATAATTAAATATATAAATATATAATTGATAAAAATACTAATATATTTTAAAATTTTATCTCAAATATATTTATATTTATAAACAAATTTTAAATTTTAAATATAATTAAAAAATATATATTCTTTTATTATAATATAATAACACATACTTACTTTTTTTCATTTTGAACGTTTTGTAAGAACATTTTCTTTTTTGGAAGATTGAAATTAAAAAAAAAAGCAAATTTTGGTTTTAGTTTAGATAAAGAAAATAGTTTTATTTAAAAAAAAAACTCTTATCATATATAATATATATTTTAGGAATGATCAATCCGTTTCAAGTAATATCCATTATTATTCGAGATACAATATCTGATATCTTTAAATATATTTAGGTTCTAAAATATTCTTTTTAAATCTTAAAATAAAAATTAAGAATGACAATAATGATATCAAATTTTATAGGAATTTTAAAACCACATAAAAATATTTAATAAATATAAAAACTAAAATTTATTTATAAATACTAAAGTTAATAATTTTAATTTTATAGATATTAGTATAAAATAATTTTATTGAAATTAAAATTAAAAAGAGTAAACTAAAAGCAAATTTAAGGTTTTAAAAATAATTAAAGATGTTTTTTAAATTAATTATAATAATTAATTAAAATTTGATAATAAATTATAATAAATATACAAAACAAAATTTTAATATTAAATTTTAGTTTAAATTTTTTAACTAACATAAATATTATATTTTAAATTATTTTCTAGTTTTAAAAGTTGTATACTTTGTTGAAAGTCTCACATCGTCTACCTCATGTCATTTGGTATGATTTAAATACATGTTAGGCTACTCGAGCTTCGTTGGAGGGGTGTGTTGAAAGTTCCACACCGCCTAACTCATGTCATTTAGTATTATTTAAATACATGTTAGAGCTACTCCACATATTGACAATTGATTTTATATTTGAACCTTAACATACTTAAAGGTAATATTTTTTGTAAAAAATTAAGTTGTTTTTTAGCATCTCAAATACAGATACTTAACAATTGTTGAAAAGTTGAAGTCTTAAATAAAATAAAACTTTGAATCTTAAAAAAAAAGTTCAATATAGATAACATCAATTTAAGAGGGAAAATTACTGTCTAAGTGTGGGGTTTTAAGAAAATTCAAAACCATAATCAAACACGCAAATTATATTTTTATTTAAATAAAAAAATTATTTTTTGTGCTTAATAATATTAAAATAAAATTTCATTATGATAATTAAGTTATTTTTTATAATATTTTGATATTAGTTTTGATTTAATTATAACCACATCCAATTAATGTTAGTTTATATTTATACAGTCATAACCACATTACATTAATTATTAAAAATATATATCACATTTTTAAATTCTTATATTTTTTAGTATAAAATAAGAAAAAAAATAGGAAAAATTTAATAAATAATTCTATGAGAAATAAAAATAAAGATATAAAAAAATAAATTATTCTATTAGTGTTTATGACTAAATTACATCATGAGAAAACCTTTCAATGATACAGATCAAAAACATAATTTTTACGCATGGGTAAAAAATAAATCTATAGATTTTGTATAAAAAAGCTAAAACTTAAATAAGAAAAAACTAAATAAATAATTTAATTTGCAAAGCAAAGGATAAAAGTGAGATGAAAAAAAAAAGTAAAATGAATGAATATAATAATAATTGGGTTCTGTGTTGTCATCATTAAGACCCTCCCCCACCTTGCACTGTGTTTTCTTTTTTTGTTTTCTTCTAAATAATGTTTTCTTTTTTATTTTCCTACTCTAGAAAACAAGACAATGACAACTAGCAACTTGACAACGAGGCCTCATTATTTCCACATTTTAGTAGTATCCTTAATTGTTAATCATTTTACAGTCCAATTATTTTTTTTGCTATTCTCTTACATAATCCAATCAAGTTTGTTTTTTCAACTATGAATCATAAATGAAATCAACAAATATCATCTATGAATAATAGTTAATAAAAAAAGTTGTATTAGAAAACATGTCAAACAAGGTGATACTTGAAAGTTGCTTTTATACCCAGTGAAGAAGAAAAGCATAAAATAAACAGAGTTATGGTTCTTTGATAAAGGTGGCATGGCCCTTTTAATTAATAACCTTTTTCTTTTCCCTCATAAAAGCTCAGGATGAGTTTTCACAATGGAGTAAGAAATAGAATAAGAAAAGTTCCATTTTGATAATCTCTTGACATAGATGAAGGGACAATATATGTATATAGCTTATGGTAATGGTGATTAAGGTAAAAGTATTTTAACATAATTGGTAAAGAGAGAGAAATTTATGGTTTGTAGTAAATGGAATTGGGTAGTTTGAAAGTTCTGTTTGGCATTGGAAGTCCATCAAAAGTGCTCCATTGATCTCCCACGATGCCCCAAATGCGATGACCTTCATCAACCAATTCTTGTCTCACCTTTGAATGGTATTTTTTTACTTCAACCAATTCATCATCAAAACCCCTGCCCATGTAAAGATATCAGTTACATCTTAAACATGATGTAAATAAGGATTAACTCACCCCATCAATGTGCTAAATTACCTCAATTTAAGACTGGTCCAACCATGGTACCCAACATTGACTAGGTTGTCTACTGTGGCAGATCTAAGTATTTCCTTTCTTGAAGAAACCAGGAAGATTTTGAACCCTTTGTTCTTTATTTCATGGAAGAGCTCCAGTGTGTGATCAAGAGCTGGTGCCTTGCTTTCCTTCATCCATGCTTCTAAAGATGTTGCATTCAACTTTTCTCCCCTTGTGTTTGTATTCCAGTACAGTTTTTTAATATTAATAATCAATAAGTAAGACAATGAATTTGATATTCAAGTATCCTAAAAAACTATTATTCTACGGACAAGAATTTTATCTCATATTAATTTGATCCAAAAGTAAACAATATGATGATGTTGACACATGGATAACTATAATCGATTAATTGACACTCTCAGGACCATATAAATGTATTCTTCTTTCAGACAAAACCAGACAAATGAAATATGACCCAGTTGCAAATTTACAATGTTGTGATTGAGAAATGGTTCTTCACGAGTCAAATGAAAGTTGATATGTTGTCTTGGCTACATCAGATTAGTTAGTCACCGAATTCACCTTTCTTTCTCTGATAAATCTTCACAAAGACGGAATTTTGGCTAAATTCTTGAGACAACTTTGAGAACTTTCGTCAGTGGAACTAAAAGAATGTGGAGTGAGTTATACACGTCAGTAAATGACGCATCACAGATTCCACTTCCTTGCTAAAAGACACAGCACAAAATAAACAAATTGAACCAACAAAACTGAATTGATTACACTTCATCTTAACCATTGATGACATGAACTAGTTTTGTACCACTTGGACAAAAATAGCAGCAACTAAATCTGCTCAAGAATCAGCATGCCAACATCTTAAGTAACAAATCTGATAAAAAATAGTAGTCCAAACATTAAACAACAATATCAGTTTTTTTATGAGGTTAATTCAATATACTAAGTGCATTGTGGACACCTAGTCATAGTCAGGTTAATGTCTGAAATCTGAACGATTCTCACGATCATACTACTATAGAGTAACACTAAAAACTAATTACATGTGTGTGCACTATATATATAATAAAGACAAAAAGCTTAGTAGTATTAGGCACTTACCCAAAACCATGCTTCTTATAATAAGGAATTGTGGACAAAAGGGTCTCATCAATATCAAAAATCCAGGAATATTTGCCATCACCTTTCAAAGTGCAGCACCCACTGAGGTAGAGCCTAATCTCCTCCACCGCCCTCACAGAGTCAGCTTTGTACTGAGAAGAAGTCATGTACTTCTTCACGTGCTCCACACATTCTTGAGGCACAACACTGAACCCCCTAATGTTGTTTAGTTCAACATTTATCCTCCAACTTTCACAGTAGCTCTTCAAGTTGTCTCCAACCACATTCTCCTCCAATCTTTGGTTCAATATGTTCCATTCTGGACTCACTTCCTCAACCCTTTTTCCCCATCTTGGATTCAGTAAGTTCCATTCTGGACTTACCAAGCCAATGAAAAGGCCTGATATGATCAGTGAGAGTGCCAGACACTTGGCCATTTGCACAATTGCGAAAAGGAAACTGAGTGAAGAAATGTGGGACATGCAGTGATATATATAGCTGATATTCTTGTCCAAGACATAATACAACACCCCTGTTGATTTTGTGTGTAGAAATTCGACCAATGATTAAAATGGTGTAAAATTTTCATAAAATAAGTGTGAAATGTTGAATGCCCTTTTAAGAATATGTGAAAATGTGGTGAAAAGTCAGAGCATATAATTTTGCTGTCAAATGTAATATACAGCTCAAAAAACAAATGTGGAAGCAGTATTTTGGATGGTTTAGTAATCCAACGTTTGGGGTGAAAACTCAAAAGTAGCATACTAGTACTTTGTAAAGTTGGATAACTGACAACTCAGATTGTCCCCCACTAGTGGATGAGAAATTATTAGATAGTTTTAATGAGTTATAATTACAAAGCATTAACTTCAATAACACTGTATCAAATGGCATGCATGTGAGCATTATTATTTCCTTTCACTTTATTGGTTGTGTTAATGTGTAGATAGAGAAGGAACTTTGTAAAATACATAAACTGAATATGAAAAGATAAAAAGATAAATAGATCAATGTCTACCTTCTTGTTGGCAAATTTTGATGTATATATATGATACATATTTAAATGTGTTAGGGTCATTATTTATTAAACCAAATAATTAAAGTGATCTGAATAAATTAAAGTTTTGGCTAAAGGCATATGTCATGAAAATATGTTGTGTAGAGACCATAGAGTAATTTCTAATTTGATGAGGGGCCAAATTGAAAAATACTAAAACTTAAGTAATTAACCTAATTTTGGTTATATAAAGGGTCATGGTCCCCTTCTGAGAGCACACAGACAGTAATACGATTACTGATCCCGTTCTTTTCTTTCTATCCCCATCAAGAGAGAAAATCCATAGGGAAATACAGGTGCTTCTTCAGGTGGAAGACCATAAGATCAAATCAAAGGTGCTCTACAAAGAATATCATCATTATGGCTAATTCGAGTACGCTTTCGCATTTAGTTTATAACATGTTTATAATATGGGATTATATATATATATATATATATATATATATATATATATATATATGTTTGATCATTAGGAAGAAGATCATATTTAATTATCAGTTTAAACTAACAATTGGTATCAGAGTCTCCCATACTTGATTCATGTTTGTCTTAAGAAATATTTAAGAATTTAAATTAATTTTCGTAACCCTAAATCCCTAATTAAAAACCCCAAAATTGAGAATCGGGTTTCTTAAAACCCAATTCTTTGTTCCACGTGTGGCATTATCCGGAGACGGCACAACTGTTGGCTCAACACGAAGAATTAGCGAAGGTTGCACGACACGCCTCCGGTGTGGCTGGGGAAGGGATTCAGTTTCTCATTAAGAACCCTAATTGAAAAATCAACTACGTGTTAAAGAAAGGATCGAACAGTTGGAAAATTGTAAACACCGATAAACAGAACGAGTCCTTCTTTTTCTTCTCTGCGATTTTTGTGCTTTCTCTCCCTCTTCCTTTTCAAGTGCAGAGCTCCAATAACGTAACTGCCAATTCTATTTTATGTAATTTAATTATTGTTGCTTTACGTGCAAGCTTCACCAATTTTTCCCATCCAAGGAAAGAAGAATACTACGTTAACATTTTTGGGGAAATTCATTCACGATTCTTCTGTAAGATTTGTCTGAGAATAAGCATTGTTTTTTTTTTTTTTGGGTTTCTGGGGTTACAAAGGAGAGAAAGCTGAAAACTTTTTCTGCCTCGTGGTTTTGTTGATATCATGGGTTATTCTCCTTAGGCAAATGGGTTTGGCAATAATTGGCTATTATTAATTTTGCTGAAAGTGGGAGTTTTATGTTATTGGGTTTTGGCTGAGATTTGTGAGTTGGGGTGATTGAGGTTTGATTTAAGTGATGGATGAGGCACTGGGTAGCTCATGTTCCCTGCCCCCTTTCCTGGCAAAGACTTATGAGTTGGTGGAGACTATCCACTTTCTGCTACCATAATGTCTGAGTATTCTAACAAGAAGACTCGTGGTGCCTTCGTTGCTGCAGTGTTTGCCATACGGGGTTTTGGCATTTTGGCAGGTGGTATATTTGCAATTATAATTTCAGCTGCATTCAAAAACAGGTTTGATGCACCACCATATGAGGTTGATCCGATTGGCTCAACAGTCCCAGAAACAGACTACATTTTGGAGGTAAGAATGTCTTCATGGAAGGGAAGGAAATTATGCCGCACAGGTCCTTAGAGAGAGTTAGCTTAAGGAATATCAATTAAAGGGTTTAGTTTAAAACCCTAGATGGCAGTTAATTACTAACAATCGGGCACTTAACCCATGAGATCGTCTTCTGCCCATGAAGCATTCTGCAGATGGCGATGGTTCACGCCTGTGAATGTCGTTATATATATAAATTAAAAATTTCAAAACAATCCAACTTAAAGTGCATATACAAAAATTATATATTTTTTTCTTCTTTATAATCATAAATTTGGTTTTTGTTATATAAATAAAATATTACTTTTTTGGTAGTTTAATATTTTTGTGAACAAATTGAGTCAAGAAGTTATCAAAGTAACATTTCTTGAATTGGGTAGTTCGTAAAAAATATTGAATGTTAGTGTTTGTGTATATTCATGCGAATATTAGTTGGTCCAAAGGAAGATTAATATTTGGCCGAATTACATACACACCTGTAATGATAAACATGTGATAATTATAAGGATTTGCTTTGTCGATGATAAATCAATCCAAAGACTGGTTTGTTGTTGGACGTGCTTTATTATCAATGTTTGATTATTACAACAAGATACCTCTAGCAGTTAATATTACTCGTCCAAAGACTTGATATTGATGGTGCATTGGGTGTCTTGAGATGGGTTAAACCATTATTTGAATATATATTTTATTTATAATTATTTATTTTTATAATGTGAGCATAATTAGTTTATTTCTTTTGTTCTAATCCAACTACAATTGCTTCTGTATCTGCTAATTTAAATTCTGTTACGGTCCTCAATGGAACAAATTTTAAGGACTGGAAAGAGAACATTGATATTATTCTTGGCTGCATGGATATGGATCTTGCGTTAAGGACTGAGCAACCCCCTGTTCCTATGGATTCAAGTACCTCTGAACAGAAAAGAGATTATGAAAAGTGGGATCGCTCAAATCGCATGAGTCTAATGATCATTAAGCGCGGCATCCCGGAGGTGTTTAGGGGCACTGTTTCTGAAAACATCACAAGTGTCAAAGAGTTCCTTGCTGAAATTGAGCAGCGCTTTGCAAAAAGTGATAAGGTCGAGGCAAGCACTCTTCTTCAGAACTTGATCTCCATGAAATATCAGGGCAAAGGAAATATCAGGGAGTACATTATGAGCATGTCTAATATTGTTTTTAAACTCAAGGCACTAAAGCTTGAACTCTCAGAAGACTTGCTCATTCATTTGGTATTGATTTCTCTTCCCGTAACGTTTAATCAGTTTAAGGTATCTTACAACTGTCAGAAGGATAAATGGTCCCTTAATGAACTCATTTCACATTGTGTACAAGAAGAAGAAAGGCTAAAGCAAGATAAGATAGAAAGTGTTCATTTTGCAAGTACCTTTAAGGCTAAAGGCAAAAGAAAGAGATCGGAGGATCCCAAGAAGGAAGCTGCTAAAGGTCTAGAACAAAAGAAACAAACTCAAGAAAATAAATGTTTCTTTTGCAATAAGACTGGACATGTAAAGAAGCAATGTGATAAATATCATGTTTGGCGTGAAAAGAAAGGGTTGCCTAAACTACCGGAAGTCAACTAATTCTGAAAGATGAATATACGTAGAAAATGGCAAATTGGTGGAGATGGAGACTATTGAACATTTTAGATTATTATTATGTACTGGGTTTTTTTTTAGATTTAAAAGACATTTTTTTGTCGTGCCGTCTTTTAGACGGAATTTGGTTTCAGTTTCTTATTTGGACAAATAGATTATTTGTGTTCATTTGGAAACAATAAGTTCAGTTTGTCTTTTAATTCAGATATTGTTATAACTGGTTCATTTTTTGGCTAATGATAATCTATATTTACTTGATACTGTGGTAACCTATAATGCAACTCTTAATACAGAATCTCGTGGTATTAAACTAAAATTGGACTCCCGAACAGTAAGTAGTTACTTCTTTGATTATTCTGAAAGAGTCAGGGGATATAAATTTTATGATCCCACATTAAAGACAATTTTTTATATGGGAACTGTTATGTTCTTTGAGGATATTGAGTTTGGGGGGAAGAATAAAATTAAGAATTTTGTATTGGAGGAAGAATCGACAATAAATCCAGAACCGATTCAAACAGTTACTTTTGATAAAGTAAGTTCGGAACCTCCACAAGGCATTGATGATAAACCCCATATTCAAGATGATTTGATTGTTCGTCAAGACCAAACTCAAGATCCTCAAGAACCTGTGCGTCATGAGTTGGGGATACTCCAGTTACTAAGGGAGACAAGTTTAGTCTAAATTAGTGCCCAAAGAGGAATTTGGAAATTGAGAAAATGCAACAGATTCCCCATGCATTAGCTATCGGGAGTTTGATGTATTCCCAAATATGTACGCGTCCAGACATAACATACATAGTTGGGGTTCTAGGCAGATATTTAAGCAATTCAGGAATAGACCATTGGAAAGCAGCAAAAGGGGTCATAAGATATTTAAAAAGAACAAAAGATTATATGCTCACATACAGGAGGTCAGACCAGTTGGAGATCGCTGGGTTTTCTGACTCAGATTTTGCAGGATGTCAATAATTTGTAGCATGCTATGAGACATCAAATCATGGAATATGGTTGAGAAATTTTGTCACAGGGCTGCAAATTGTGAAAGGCATTGAAAGACCACTTTAGTTATATTGTGACAATAAATCAGCTGTATTGTTAAGGAAAGAGTACAAAGTGGACAGATTTCCATAGAACACTTAAGGACAAACTCCATGATAGCATATCCTCTAACTAAAGGACTCCCGCCCAAGGTCTTTCATGAGCATGTTGCTCACATGGGTGTTTTACAGTTTGAGGAATTTGTGGTTTAGTGGGAGTTAGTCATTTTCATATATTTTATGTTCTATGTTTAATTTTATATATGTATACATTGTTTTTTGGACATATTTGGTTATCTATAGATATGCGGTTTTCTTGTTCATTCATTACACTTTGTACATTAAGGTTATTGTATCGATCTCGATAAGTTAAAGTTTGGACCAGTTGAAAATAGACGTGTACAGATCACCTTCACGTAATTTTTCATGCTACACATTTCATGATGAATCCATGTCATTTGGTTATGTCAGGATGAGTAATCTTGTTAGTTTTAGTTGCGATGATGCAATGAAAAACTGATTTGGTTCTATATCTTGATATGATTAATGGACAGGACTTTTGGAATATGCTAAAGGAATATAATGATAATTTTGAGCTTATAAAGTCTAACACATTTGTAAGGTTGTAAAGACATATATATTTGTGACCAGTGGGAGATTGTTGGCAAATTTTGGGTCATGTATATATATGATACATATTTAAATGTGTTAGGGTCATTATTTATTAAGCCAAATAATTAAAGTGATCTGAATAAATTAAAGTTTTGGCTAAAGGCATATGTCATGAAAATATGTTGTGTAGAGACCATAGAGTAATTTCTAATTTGATGAGGGGCCAAATTGAAAAATACTAAAACTTAAGTAATTAACCTAATTTTGGTTATATAAAGGGTCATGGTCCCCTTCTGAGAGCACACAGACAGAATACAGTTACAGTCCCGTTCTTTTCTTTCTATCCCCATCAAGAGAGAAAATCCATAGGGAAATACAGGTGCTCTTCAGGTGGAAGACCATAAGATCAAATCAAAGGTGCTCTACAAAGAATATCATTATTATGGCTAATTCGAGTACGCTTTCGCATTTAGTTTATAACATGTTTACAATATGGGATTATATATATATATATATATATATATATATATATATATATATATATATGTTTGATCATTAGGAAGAAGATCATATTTAATTATCGAGTTTAAACTAACATCTTCTACTAATTTGGTATTATAAAGTAGTGTTATATATAAATTTATATATAATGCCCCTATTGAGAATTTCAACCAGAAGCTTTAATCATACAACCTTGTTGCACCTCATTTACTGAGTACGGATTTAAATTGTTTGATGTGTGTTCATCCATATTCGAGGTTGGAAGAAATACTTCTTTTCAAGTCAGTCATCATCATTGCCACGTATCATGGCCTCCTTATCGAAGGAAAGACAATGGAATCTTATCATTAATATTCACTTCCGTATAAAATATAAATGTGATTCTAAGTCTCACATTCGTAAAAATAAGAAAATTGAGTAGTGTCAATTCTTACGTGAGTTGGACTCATGTTTCATTGATGTTTTCTTTCATATGAATCTCCTCAAAAGATCTAAAAAGTGGTATCAAAGTAGAAGATTAATCGACAGTAAACACAAAGTGGTTTTCATGACAGATCCTACAGTGAGTCAAGTAAGCATGTCTTAAGATTCTAGGTTTAGAATGATATCAATCCTTATATGGGTTAGACTCATGTCTGATTGGTGTGTTTATTATTAACCTATTTTTAAAATATGACATTTTTTATTCCAGTTAAGTCATTTTAAATCATATTTTAAAATTGATAAATGAGATTAACGTGAGTTCAGGATTTAAAGTTTTAATCAGACCTAATCAATATATAATTGAATTTAATAAAATAATAATTTTTATAAAAGAAAAAATAATAATTATATATAAAAAATGTTGTCACTATTCTAAATAATAATTAAAACTAAAAAATAAAAAATATAATGAAAATTGAAAGATTAATAATTGTAAAAGAAAAATAAAAACATGATAAAATAAATATTATTTAAAATTGATATAACTCCAAAATAAAAATATTAAATTTTCTATAAAATTATCTCTTAAAAAATTGTAAAAAATTAATATTTTAATTTTGTTGATAAAATTATTTTTCTTAATTTAATCAATTTGTTCAGTTTTATTAGTTTATACCAATTAAATTAAAATTTGATTATTTAAAAATAACAAATCAATTTTTATAATTATTAATATATATATATATATATATATATATTAATATTAGTTTTTATAAATGATGGTTTTATTTATTATGAAGAAATAATAATTTAATTAAATAATGATTCAAATAATATTATATTATAATATATATTATTAAGAATTTTAAGAAATTACATATTTATATTTTATTAGTAGAAAAAGGTGTGATTATTAATTTATATTTTATTAAAATGTATATTCTCATTATTATTAATATTATTATTATTTATCAAATTTTGTTACAATTAATAATAAATAAAGTAATAAAATTATAATATTATAATTTAATTTCTCCTTCTCTTTTTTTTTCTTTATCACCTCTCTTCATATTTATGAATACACTGGATAAGAATGATGTTTGGATTTTGTTAATGTTTTATTATTGTTGTCTAACCATAAAATAAATCGACAGAAATTAAGAATGAGTGGAAATTGCATGTTAAATAAAATAAATAAAAAAATAGTTTATGTTGAATTCAACATGGTATCATAATTAACTCAAAAATATATTTATAAATATCTTTCATATGCTTTCAAAATACCTAACATAAATTATATTAAAAGAGAATTAATTATTTTATATCTATTTATTATTTTAGATGGATTGATAAGAAAAAACTACCCAATCCTACTAAAAAGGAGAAAAAAAAAGTAGATTCTTATAATTTGAACATAATTTTAGGACAATAATACTAATCACTCTTCTTATTATGGCATGGACACTATTCTAATTCCGAATCCTGATTCTGTTTGAAAAGATGTTTAGAGGTGATTTAATCTTTGGATTCCCAAATGGCCAGAGACATGGTCATACAGGTATTTTAGCAATGTATTAAATCGCTAATTATGTTATTTCACAAAAGGATTAATAAGGATCCAGAAGGGAAACAAAGTAAACTAATAATATACAACATGTTCCAGCCATGGGGAGCCACTTTGCCAACTTTTTTACCTTTATTTTTGTTGAAAAATGAATGAGGTACTGATATGATATGGGGTAGTGAATCTTTATTTTCTTAACATTATGTCTCCACATCCCTGCCTAAAAAGTAGATATGAAAAACCAAAATTGAGCTGCATCACAAAAGAAAGCCATGAAAGACGATAATTAAGAGGACAGCTCATCCAAGTGGTCCAATTGCTGTGGAAATTTGAACTCATCCCAGAGAGAAGAGAAGAGGGTAAATTAATTATCCATTAAGACACTGAAAACACTTCTATAATCACAATTGCACAAACTCAACAACACCAAAACTCACATGACATTTGCCTTGTTCCAAAATTTAACTTCTGAGCTATGCTTATGAAAACAAAACATTGAATGACAATAAACTGTAGAAAAACCTATTATTCATAATTCAGTGAAAGCCAATTGGTAAGAATAAGAGTGATCTTAAAATATGTGAATTAAAATTTCACAGTTGATAGTGTAATAACCTTAATGAGAAATATATAAGTACTTTTGAAAACATTCTTTGAATGGTGAAACCATACAGCTGATGCACTCCTGGACCCATTTGTGTGTAAACTTTTGATCATGAAGAAGACCAAAGGGGAAGATTATGTATCCTCAGCCAAGAGAAGGAGGGATGTGGATATGGGCGTTTGAAGGGCCATCGCTGAAGTTAAGGCAATAACTGCGAAAATCATAGCTGTACTGTGGACCTCTCTTGTGCCATCCCATAGTTTTCTTCCAACTATGCTTCAACTTGCAAACTAGCTGTCTGAGAACTCTTGATGAAGCGCCACAACCAAGTAACCTCTTTCTTGGGACATTACCAAGTGTCGTCACTAAAGGGCTAACTCTCATTTTTGCTATGAATTGAAGCTTACAGAACTGAGTTCTTTGAGGGATATAAAACTGCGACTGTTGGCTATGCTAGCTAGCTTCACACTTAAGATCAAGTGAGAGCATGTGCTGCTATGAGAAATGCATCATGAGGAATCGGACTGGATGAATGCATTATGTAAGGTAGGTTATCAAGTGTGGACCACACAAGGAGGGAACCAAATATAGGGTGTCAATTTTCTATTTGTTGGAAACGAAGAGCATGGTCATCATGAACACTGCATCAAGCGATCAAACATTAGTTCCATGCCTTTCCAAAGACTAATAATGGTCACAGCATGGAGTGGACTGAAAATATGCCCTCTGGAGGTGTAACATCAATGAAGAGCTCAACCACTTCTATACTAGTATAGCTACCTACTAGGACTTGTTATGTGCATCATTTATAATTTACCGTGTTTTGCTCGAAGGTTTGGTAAATTCCTCTTGTGCTCCAAGGTATGAGACAAAAATATCAGAATCGCTAGCTTTTCCGTTGATTCATGCAGTGATGTAATTGAAACGAGTCCACCATTAAGGGCAGGGTTGAACTACCTCAAACAAAGGTCTTTTCCATTTGGGTTCAATCTCTGCTAGTAAGCCACTTACATTAATGAATATGTATCACTTCAAGTTTTAAATTTGTTGCATACATGTCATGCGAGCGAACCCTCATCATAACAATTTCGGTCCAAAAATAAATTAAGCCCGAAAGAACTCAGTTTAATTTGAGGGACAGATCATTTCATGCTTACGTACAGGTAAAGGTACAATTAAAATATGCATATTTTCACCTACAAAGAAAATTGAATCCCAAAGCCAAAACTCTACACAAATTAAAGGCTACTTTCAACATTGCTGGAACTCTTTTATAACTTCCGTGGAATATTAAGGCAGACTATATAGGGAGAACCACGAAATTCATGTTATTTCCAATAAAGAATGCTCTCCAAGAAACTGGCAGTATTAGTGAAACGTTACCCGCTACTTCAGTCGTCACTATTATTTTTACTCCCATCTTTTAAACAGTGAATTATTTGGTAAAATCATTAGAATTAAAAACACAAAAGACAATAAACCTATTGGAAAGAAAGTTCCTATGCCTACTCATAGAAAAATGTAACGCCCCTCATCCGACAAATATAAAGAAATTACTATATCACAAATTTATTAGCATTATTATTCCCAGTTAAATTCCTCACATTGATTCTGAAATACTATTTCATTAAAAAAATACCCCAGTACTGTACAATAAATTGCCAACTGATAATCACCCAATTTGAAGAATTGAAGAGCTTCACTCGTAACACGTTGTTATTATAACAACCTCCTCGACTTTTACTTTTTCAATAATTTGCTCAAACGAAAACATTTAGTAATGTAAGGAACGAAAATTTTCTCCCTTGATAAATTGGAGCAGGATTACACGCCCCAAGGCTCAACACGGTTGCAGAAAAAACGACCGGTAGATACTCTCAGAATTTTTGTTTTAATGATTAAAAAAAAATTATGAGTAGTAAGCTTGTAAACTGAACACTCCATTTATTTTCATTGTTAGAGAGGACCACTGTTATCTTTTCTATTAGATAATTTCATACATAAAAAAAAATGCCAAAGTCCTCAGCAGCAGCATTTTGCATTTTATCACACTAGTCCCAATGATCTTTCCTACACTTAACACATGATAAGAAAACTAAAACCTAAAATCTATGTCGTATGACTAAACAACGTAACCAGTCAATCCTTGGAAAAACAGGGCATGTCATCCCTGTAATCTAAACATCATTCAAAATACCAATAAAATCAAGCACTCACGAAATGCACAAACTGAAGTAAAGCAAAATTAAACATATTAAGATAACAAGAATACCCAAAAAAAAATACATCTCTTATAACTATCAATAATTTCCTTCAAAACATTTCTCACTGAGAAGTCAAACGAAGACAAACTATATGTGCCACATTGTCTGCGATTCATCCTAAATAAATATCAGAAATTTAACGAAACAGAAACATTACAAAAACCCTGAAATCCAACTTAAACAATCGCGTTAGCAGCACTTGCAATCCTGGGCCAGAGATCGGCACACTCCTTTCCAATTGGTCCAGTAATAGCAGATCCTACGATCACAATTGACACAACCCAATCAAACAAAACAAGTAACACGCAACAAAACAACTAATAAAAGTACATCAACCACAAACACTAAATACATCAAAAAAATTACTAACTTTAAATTGTAACTAAACACTACCAAGCGAGTTAAAGAAGTAAATTTCACAATCCATACCTTTCATTTCACCCTTTGGATTAACGATTACACCAGCATTATCTGCGTACACAAAAGCAACCAAATCAAAATTCGTTTAAAAGCAAAAGCATCATAAAATAGCAGCCATTAATAGGAAAAAGGAAAGAGAAAGTGTAATACCTTCGAAATACATGTAAACACCGTCCTTTCGGCGCCATGGCTTGCGCTGACGGACGATGACCGCTGGCAACACCTTCTTACGGAGATCGGGTTTTCCCTTTTTGACAGTGGCCATGACCATGTCTCCAACGCACGCTGACGGCAACCGGTTTAGCCTCCCCTTGATTCCCTTCACTGATATGATGTAGAGGTTCTTGGCGCCGGTGTTGTCGGCACAGTTCACCGTCGCCGCCACTGGCAGACCCAGTGACATCCTAAACTTGTTCCCCGCCGATCCTCCGCGACCTGAAACGCCACGAATTGGTTAATTAACACACGATACAAGGAATTAATCCATTCATTCAGCAGTCAAAACGAACCTCTCTTCGACATTGTTGCGACTAGGTTGAACAACACAAACCCTAACTTGGTTCTTTCTGTTCTATATATACATGCACGATGACGACTCTGACTAGGGTTTAATTTATATGGGCCTGGGCTGTTAAATTTGGCCCATTAATATCCGAGGCCGTTTTCAATATATTAAGGAATTTTATTTGATAGAAGCGCATTTCATCTCACACGATACAAGGGCAGTTTAATAAAACATATAAAAAACAAAAACAACTTTTAAGTTTTGACGTTTACAAAAAAATATATATATATTTGGTTTACTAGAAGCACGTAAATCAAACTTTACTATTATTATTATTATTATTATATACATTAAATAAAAAGTATTTTTTAAGTATTAATAAAATTTAATTTTTTTATCATTTCATATTTCACCTTTCACTTGTAATAAATAATATCTTTATTCTTGTGCACAATTTTCAAATTTTACCTTTTTTTTCCTTCCTCTTTCTATATTCAAACTTTATCTTTTTTTTTACTTTCCTATTTCAATTTTTTTTATATCACAGGCTTTATTTTTATTTTTACTTTCATATTTTTACCTTCTTTTTTTTTCTTACTTCATCGTCATATTCTTCTCTTTTTTTATTTCTCCACATAACATAAAAGTGTAAGTTTTTCGATCTTTTTATAGTTTTACCTTTCTAGTATAATAAACATTGTCACTTTTAGTTTTTCAATTTTTTTCTCTTTTGTTCAAGTTGGATAAATACAAGAAATTAAATAATAAATAAGATATTTTGCAATATTCTTCTTAAAGTATAGAACAATAAGTAAATTTATTTATTTGTTGCAAATTAGTTAGTTGTTTTAATGTCTTATGATGTTAAAATGTCAAAAAATAAATTAGGTTGAACTTTAGAGATGTTTACGAAGAAAACTATGGATTCATTTTTCAAGAGAAAAAAAAAAGATAAATAATGAAATAAACTTTAATTTACTAAATGTAAATCAACAAGGAATGTTGAAAATAGTGTGGAGCAACCTACAATTGATCAATCTATTCAACAAACTTCTTTCAAAATTATGAGGATTGTATATAAAAAATAAATATTGATATTTCGATACGTGATCTTGGAAAGTGTCCATAAAATTTGAAATTATCATATTAATTATCAAGATGAAATCCGTAAAGCATATATGTAGTATGGGTCTTATTAGTTTTTTTTATGGATGAGTATCCACTTTCAGGTTTAGATAATACTCCTCATCGATTTTAGCTAATTGTTTCAAAAGTTTTCCTTGGTCAGAGTATTCACCACTAATAAATTTAGTTGAATAATAGATTCAATGAGCACACAACCGAGTTTCTTATATTGAGCACCAATTTAGATCCTAAAAATGATTACAAAAAAATTAATGTTTTTAACATTTGTAAGCTAGTTGAGTTTATATTCATCAAATTTTTCTAAGTAAGAGAAAATTCAATTGACATATGAATTACAACATTATGAAATTGATATGTCTAAAGTTCCAAATTTTCATAATTTTTTTACTATTGCAGAGTTATGTTAGAGATTAATGAAAACTAAAAAATCCAATGTATATCCTTTGATTGATAGACTGATTCGACGTATTTTGACTATTCTTGTTCCTACAACAACAAAACACACGCATTTTCAGCTATGAAGATTATTAAAACAAGGTTTCGAAAAAATATGGAAGATGGTTTTTTATATGTTGGGCCCCTGTCATTTAAAATTTATGGCTTGCCCCTGTGTATGAGCATCCAAAAAATGTTTCATATCACGTATAATTGCAAATCGAGATTGGAGGACCTCAAATGCATGTTCAACATCCTTTCTAATTGACTCTTGTTGTTGAGCGAATAATTTCTCTTTTTTCTTGTGACATTAAAATAGTTTTCACAAATGTGGCAAAATCTGGATAAATACCATATACTAAGTAATATTTCATATCATATTGTGTTTCATGCACAGTATAAGACACCGTAAGTACAAAACCTAATATAAATTCATTAAACACATTATATGCATTTAACACAATAATATTATTATTTGACCCTATAATACCAAAAAATGCATGTCAAGTCCACAAAAGTTGTGATGTCATAGTTTCGATAATAATTGTCAGGTTAACATGGTCACCTCGACAAAATTGACTTTTCCATATAACTGTACATTTTTTTTCATTTCTAATGCATGCAATCAATTGATCTTAACATACTTAGAAATTCACATGTCACTCTCATTTATAACAATAGATTAATGTTTTCATTGTTAGGTCTCCTTAAATTCTCATTTTCAAAGATTACACAAATGCCTAATACAAATCATTGTAAGCATTCTACTGTAGTGCTTATACCAATTTGAATATATTCGTCCACACTGTCGATAAGTGAGTCATGAGTCAATATACGAACAATAATAATGCAATTTTGCAAAGGTGATAAATCTTTTCTTCGTGTTGCATTCTCATTATAAAGTAATCATCGTAATTGCCCAGGATTTCCACAATTCTTACAAAAATATCTTCCTTCGTATACGGAACCTTCTTCAATGAACTACCTTTCTCCTTTGTCTGTCAGCACCATTGTTGTCAACTTATTGTTGATACTTAACTAGTAACCCCATGATTTTTTCATCATTGTTATCTTTGAGTTCTCCTCGTGTTCTCATTCCATTACTTGATCCAACAATATGTTTAAATTAATGTTTTTAAAATCTATTGTATGAATAATTAAAGTGTTTGAAAACAAAGACTAATATTTTAATATTAGAAAATATGAGATATTGCATAACATTCATAACTATGTATAGATTCACAACTACTAGTTTTTGCAATGACTTCTTTAACTCAATCAATTCATCAAACTTTTTTTTTTCTTTATTGCACTTTCTATGTTAGATAAATCAATATGGAGAGTAGCACTTGCACTTACTTTCTTTTTTGCTTTTTCCCTTAATTGCATTTTGTCCTATAGGGTGAGATGTTGGCGATGTTGCGTCACATTCTTCAATTTCAATGAGTGTCTTTGGGTTAAAAGATGATGAGTATGTACTTGAAGTATAAATCTTGTATCTTTTTTAAAAAAATCATCCACAAATGTTGATTGCCATTTTGATTTATCTTTTAATAACAAACAAGCATGTTCATACTCAAGATTTGTTCCCTCTTAAATCTTTTATGAAAATCTTATGTGGGAATAATGTTAAGAATTTTTCTTTTACTAGCAAGCATACTAGGTGATTGTAGTATAAACAAGTATTATATTCTCAAGGACTTGTGAAGTATTCAATAACATTTATAGAAGTTTAACTTGCAATTAAATAAGAAATTTAAACATGTTTAATAAATTAACTATGCAGTTTTAGTTAAAGCAGAAAATTGCTTAGTGAAACTACAATATCAAATAGATGTATTGAGATTGAATTTTGTTTATCTCCTTTTTTGTGTTCTTCTTACTCACATATTTAACTTTTCAGCATAGTACTATTGAGTCCTAAAATTCTCTCAATGCAATCTCTTGCTTTTGAGTTTCTAAAAATCTTATTATAACAATCAATCCCTTTAATCATTAAAATAAGCTTTTTATATTAAGCCTAGGATTATATCAACTAATAATATCACATTTATTCCTAGCATACAACATTATTAGACGATTTGATTTAAACATATCCAAGTTCAGTTTTCCAACATAAATCCAAATCAGAAATCAAAAGATGGTTGATCAAGTCACCTTAACTTTAAACATAAAATCAAATCATTAACACTGAATAATAAGATTTCATATATATGTAAGTCAAGAAAAGTACAAAAGAAGTTAATAAGTTACATGTTGCCTTGTTTTGTTAACCAGTTAACTTTTTCTATTATTCTAATTTCTTTTCCAGTAGTTGATTGGTTTCTTTCTTCTTTTTTCTTCTTGTTCTTCTTCTTCTTCTTTTCAATTTTTGTACCTAATCCTGCACAAAAAGGATATAAGCAATTTATTCTAAATTGGCAAAATTCTAAACAAAAATTAAAGTTAAATTGTTGTTTAATGTTCCTCGAAAACTCATAGTATAAATAAATTTCGTCACTTAATAAAAAACATAACATCTTTCTTGGCCCGACCACTTTTTCTTTTGATTGACAACTTGTTTAAAGCATGCATTAAACTTTTAAATTGCAACGTGAACTTTACTCCATCGAGATTTTAATTGATTTACTAAATTCTTTGTGAAAGCACTATGTTTGTCGTCATTGTGTATGTTTCTTTTATCTACTTCCAATATTGGGTTAATAACTTATCAGTTCCAACAATTTGATCATTCGACACATTCAACCATGATCGAATTGAAATTATATCCCTTGATATTGAGAATATTACACAAGGTTTACACTGAGACATACATATTTTCACCACTTCCATCAAGTTGGATATTTTCGAGTCTGATTGGGGAAAAAGGCTCTATGTTGAATAAAGGAGGAATGTTACTTATATTGATGTCATTGGATGTAGTGGAAACATAAAAAATGGTGGTGAATAAATATAATTTTTAAAAAAATTTCACCTAAGAGATAAATGATTTTGCAATAAATTATAATAATACTGGTAATAAATTGATTGTAATCCATAATTAGAGAAGAAGAAAAATGGTGAAATGAAGGATATGTGAAAATTGTTTACCCTTAATGGAGGTTTTACATTATAATAAACTATTACTCAACGACTAATACACTTAACGGTAAAATTTAAAAACACTTATCAATGACTAATAACGAAAACAATCCAATAGTTCAATTTTTTTTTTCATAATCTAACAGTTCAATTTTTTAGTTGTTCTATTCTTCCATTCACTCACGCGTCCTCTCCCACTTTGCTTTTTCTATTTCACTCTTGAGATCTCCATCCTTCATTTCACTCTGTAGATTTCATTTCTCCATACCACTTATCCTTCCTCTTTTTCTCCCTTCCATCTTCCTCTTCCTCTCTCTTCTTGTTTTCTTTCCCTTATTCCCTTCCTCTCATCTTCTCTTACATTGCATTCGTTGTTGTTGCTTCTGTTGTTATTGCTTATGTTGTTGTTGTCTCCATTGTCAATATTGTTGTGTCTGTGTTCTCGTCCTCGCTATTTCCATGTTTGTATCCTAATTCGTCTTTATTGTTGTTGTTTTTGCTTTTGTGACTGCCTCCACGATCATTGTTATTGTGTCCACTTGTCACTATCGTTACATTAAAAGTCATTCGCTGCTCAATGATTTAATTTTTGTTAACATTTTATATATTTTCATCTTTATTTTGAAATTTATTATTGTTGATTGGTGCCTAATAATTTTGTAAATTTTTTATTGAGGATGTATGAATTTAGATTATTTTTTGAGAATGAATTTTGAATTGATGATGAATGAATTTTCTCTCAATCTAAAATAACTCTTTTTGTAATGTCATAGTGGGAGAGTTGCTTCAAATACCTTGAATTGTTTTTTGAAATATTCTCAGTTGGAAATGGTTTAAGTTGCTTACTTTTTTTTTTATAGTTTTTTTATTAAGCAACTTACAAAAATAAACAAAACAAAGTAAATAAAGAGAAAGAATATTAGAGAGAATGAGTTCTTTAAAATTTATCATAAAAATTTATTAAAATGAAGATTAAGAATGATTTGACACAATAAATCCATATTTTGCAATTTTCAATATAAGAAACAATTCATTCATATGAGTTGCTCCCATTAAAGATACCTTAAATTGTTATTTTTTTTTATAGTTATTTCATTAAATAACTTAAAGCATCTCCAGTTGTTTATAATGAGATGTCTAAGTAAAGTACTATTTGTTTCAAACAAAATTTTATTGAAAAAATTCCATGTGACATAATAAGGTACTTAAATTTCTTATAATTGTTAACTTAGAACATCTCCCTTAAGATGCTTAAAGACATATCCAATGGGAACAACTAATATAAGTTGTTTCTTATCTTATAAATATAAAATATAAATTTATTGTCTCACATTATTCTTAAACAATTTATCTTTGATTTTACTTAGAGCAGAATTTTCTTAATGAATTTTAAAAACACAAATTCTTTCTTCCTGTTTACTTTGTTTTATTTATTTTTGTAAATTGTTTAATAAAACAAATATAACAAATTTAAGTAACGTCACATAAGATACCTTTAATGTAAAATTGTTTGAAACAAGTAATATTTCATTTAAACATTTCGCCAAAAAACTTTCACTGAAGTTACCATATTAGTTATTTGAAAACTTTTCATACGAGAAATCTTATGTGACATGTTGAGTTTTTTAATTCTTTTTGTTAGTTAGTTGATCAAATAACTTACAAAAATAAACTAAATAAAATAAATAAGAAAAGAGAATTAGTTTTTAAAAATCTATTAAAAAAACTTCTAATGAAAATATCCTAAAAAAAATGAAGTAACATAATTCCTATTTTACATTTTTAATATAAAAACTACTTTTATTAGAGATATCCTTAAAAAAAAATTTAAGAAAAATATAAATTTTTAAAAATTTGATTAAGAAAAGTTAAAATAAAATAAAATAAATAATGAAATGGTAAAAAATAATATGACATCATAAATTTATATTTAAATTTTTTAAAATAAAAATATGTGAATTATTTCTATTATTGATATCATATTTATCTCGTTACCAAATCAAAACAAGTGAAAAGTAGTTAGGAATTAAGTTAATGGTAAACATCTACCTACTTAAGAACCTAAATACATTCTAAAAGAAAACATCAAGTAAAAAAAATTCTTAAGTGAATTTTTTTTATGTGCAGAAATATATTTTAGTCTGTACCATTTACACATCATAATTACACCTTTATCCTTATTTATAAGTTTTTTTATTCTCCGCATTGTTAATTACTTTTTAACCAACTATCCTTAATTATTTTACTTCATCAACAATAAATGTTATAAATTGTGTTGCTATTGAAAAAATTGGAGAAATGAAGATGAAATACTACCACTATTAGTTTTTAAAAACATTTGAGAAGTTAATTTTGGAAAATGTTTTTAAGAATGAGTGGGAAAAAGTTTGATAATTTAATTTGAAAAATATTTTAGATAAAAGAAAATGACATGTTAAAAAAAACTCTGACAATTTAATAATAGTAAAATTAAAGTAATATAATGTAATAAATGTAAATGAATATGTACATACCTCTAATAACAAAATCAAAGTGCATTTAATTAGTTTTTTTTTTTTTAACTTAAAAACTCCAAAATGATTTTTAAAAGTATTCACAAAGGTAAATTATTCTAAATATTTCTAAATAATTTTGTTGTGTATTTAATTAATTATAAAAAATATTTAATAAATTAAAAATTTACTAGTGAAATATAGATAGTCAATTAGAAAAAAAGTAAAAAATAAGACACTAAGTTCATAAAGACGTGAATAATACATGTATTGAAAAATGAGTAATTTTATTGGAATGCATGGATAATACATGTGTTTAAAAATAACCTCGAATTCTTTATAAAGATTTAGGTAAAACTCCCTATAATTAAAAGATAATTGTATTTGAAATATGTTAAAATGTGAGGTGGTCTTGCAAAGGTTAATAAAAGAAAGGAAAAATATGACCGAAAACTATTGAATGTGTTTTTATTAGTTCCTGTTTGCATACTTGTACAGAATCAACCACATGTGAAAAGGTTTTGCTATAGAAATAATTTTGAGGATTGTGGCTGATTGAAATACACTTGTCCAATAACACTTCCTTTAGTAGGCTTTGTGCAGTAAGAGCCAATTCACCCCCGAATTTATTTGTACAAGGACATGGTTTAGACCACACTACACAATTGTCATTACATGTTGAACAAGATATTTTCCAATGGAAGATCCTCATCTTAATTAAGGATTCAAATTTCAATATAAAATGCTGCTGGTATTATCTACTATAATCAATGAAAAAACAAGATATTGATGTTTGGTGGTTCTTTATATAAAGTGACAGTTAATAATGATCAAATTTCAAGAGCTTCATAAATAATAAGCTGTTAAAATAATCTCAATAACTGCTCAAACAAAAACACTCTATAATGACTGCAGAATAAACGACCTAAACTGCAGAATAAAATGACTGAGGGATTGGTAAACTGCACACTCCAGTTTTTCATCACTAGAGAGGATCCGAGTTAACTTTTTCTAGGACTTCAGATAATGTAAAACATCATTCAAAATACCAATATGCACTCACCAAAGGACATGTTATCCACCCTCTCATCTAAACATCGATCAAAATAGCAACATGAACTCACTAGAACCCAAACAGAATAAGTAAAGCAAGTTAAAAAGGAAATTAAGATATGATGAACAACCAAAAAAACTATTATAAATAGAAGTCAAACAATGACAAACTGTGCGTGCCGCATTCTCTGCAATTCAACCAAAACAAATATTAAAAGAAACGTTACAGAAGCCACTAGAAACCCAGCTTAAACAATAGCATTGGCAGCACTTGCAATCCTGGGCCAAAGATCAGCACACTCCTTTCCAATTGGTCCAGTAATAGCCGAGCCTACAATTACAAGTGACTCACCAAATCAAATACACCAAAAAGTAACAAGGCACAACAAGACCAAAAATTAAAAAACCTCGACCACAAATCCAAACTCATTAAAAAACCACCAAATTCAAATTGCAATCAAACATAACACAAGGAGTTAGAGAAGCTAATTTCACAATCCATACCTTTCATTTCACCCTTAGGATTAACTATAACGCCAGCATTATCTGCAGAAACAAAAAGCAAGCAAATATAAAAATATTCTAAAACAAAAACATAATAACATAGCGGCATCCAATAGGAAATGAAAAGAGAAAGTGTAATACCTTCAAAGTACATGTAAACACCGTCCTTTCGGCGCCATGGCTTGCGCTGACGAACGATGACCGCGGGCAACACCTTCTTGCGGAGATCGGGCTTTCCCTTCTTGACGGTGGCCATAACCATGTCCCCGACGCACGCCGACGGCAACCGGTTCAACCTCCCCTTGATTCCCTTCACTGATATGATGTAGAGGTTCTTGGCGCCGGTGTTGTCGGCGCAGTTCACCGTCGCCGCCACTGGCAAACCCAGTGACATCCTGAACTTGTTCCCCGCCGATCCTCCGCGACCTGAAACGTCATAAATTCATTAATTATCACTACGATAGACTAGTTGACTTCTTCACAGGGAATTAATCGACACATTAAGTGGCGAGAATAAACCTCTCTTTGACATTGTTGTAAGGGTTGAACTACAGAATCTCTAACTTCTGTTCTTTCTTTTCCACAAATACATGTTCGATGACAATCTGAGTAGGGTTTAACTGCTATGGGCCTGGGCTTCGCTCTTATGTTTCGCCCCATGGCTATCCCAACCCATTTTCAATGTTTGACATATGTTTTAATATTTGATTATCTGTGTTTTGATAATGAAAATAATATTGGTTTATCTATTTTTAAAATGATTAATAATTTATTCGTATAAATAAATTGATTTTTCTTCATAAATGATTTAAAAATTAAACTTTTAAAAATAGAGAACATGTAAACTTTTAAAAATAATTAAACTCAATTCCCTTTTATTTATTTAGTAGGGTGCATTCAAAAGTTACCTTTAAATTGGTCCCATTTGGTTTTGGTCAAAAAAACAATGTCGTACATTTGTCACTACAGAACCACAATCAAATCGCATTCTCCTCTAATTAAGTTCCAATAATTTAACCTCAAAACATACACACCCATTCAACGTTGTTTCTTCTCTTCGTCGTTTCACACTGACCAAGCACAATTAATTCACCCACTGATGCATTCATTCATACTTTATTGCTTGCATATAAAAAAGAACAGAGACTGAAAACAAACACATACATCAACCTCCCAAATGGGTACACACAAAACAAAACACCACACTCACTCTCACACGCTCCTCTTTCTCACTTCACTGTTCTTTTTCGTTTCCATACCTACCTCACCTGCAGACAATACAAATTTGATCTATAAGGGTTGCGCCGACCAGAAAATGCCAGACCCCTACTCGCAGAATCTCAAACCGCTGTTATCTTCCTTGGTGGCAGAGTCAGTGCAAAAGGGTTTCGCCGCGACTACGCAGAACGCGCTCACCGGCGCGTTCCAATGCCGAGGGGACCTTACCAGCTCCGACTGCCACAGCTGCGTGTCCAAGATTTTGGACATGCTGGGGCGCCTGTGCGGCGGCGGAGAGCCCGCGGCAGCGGCGCGCGTCCAGCTCAGCGGGTGCTACCTCCGGTACGAGGTGGTCGGGTTTAAGCAGGTTCCCGCGACGCAGCTGCTTTACAAGGTTTGTGGGTCCCGCAGGGTGGTCGACGGCGGGGGGTTCGAGGCGAGGAGGGACGCGGCGTTTGGGATGGCGGAGAACGGCGTGCAAAGCAGCGGGAACTTGTTCTACACTGGGAGTTACCAGAGCCTTTATGTGTTGGGGCAGTGTGAGGGTAATTTGGGAAATGCAGATTGTGGGGCTTGTATTAGGAGTGCTGCGGAACAGACCAAGGATCAGTGTGGCTACTCTATTTCAGCGCAGGTTTATCTTCAGAATTGTTATATCAGTTACAGCTTTTACCCCAATGGAGTTCCCACTTCCTCTTCTTCCTCGGGTTAGTGCTCTACTATTCATCTTTTCCAATTTTGTGTCCATTTCTTCAAAAATGGAAAAAAGTATATATGTATATAACTTTTCTGGAAATCTTATGTTATGATGTGTGTTGGTTATTTGATTGATTGAATTTAATTAATTAAATATTGGGAAAATGAAATGAATGGATTTAATGAGTGGGGTTGTGAAAGGGATTTGCAGGATCTGGGTAGGTGGGGTTTATGTTGTGGTTGGTTGTGTTAGTGAGAATCGAATAAAAGTCTGATTTTTTGTGTGTTTGGTTGGATCAGAGGGAGGAGGGCATCCGCACGCGGAGAGAACGGTGGCGCTTGCGGTGGGTGGGGTGGCGGCTCTGGGATTCTTGATTGTCTGCATGCTATTTCTGAAGTCGGTGTTCAAGAGAAGAGGTGGGAAGCGTTAGAATCACAGTCTCTTAGCATTATTTGGTTTGATACTTTTTCTCATTCACACTATTTTATTCTTAAGAAGCTGTTTTAATTTTAACAAGAGAGTGTTCATAAAATTATATGGCTGTTATTTTGATGAATGGGACCATGTGTACATATACCTTGGAATTGTAGATCAGTTTTTTTAACAAATCTTAGTGAATTTGAATTGAATATACTTTTGCCTTTGTATAGTTGTGATCCAAGGGATATTCTCGTGATGAGTAGTGAATGGGATTTGTGGTATGAACTGGGACAAAGTATGCAATAGATCTCATCTCTGTCCCCACCTTATGACTTTATTATTAGCAATGAAATGAGATAACACCTTTTTTTCATCTCAACACGCATTTGAGTTCTTGCTTGCTTTTCTTGCCTATTGCCATGCATATCCTCTCCTCTCTCTAATTCCACCTCATCTGCATCTCATGGAGCCAAAAAGAAGAAACGCGAAAGTAAAAAGTGAAAACTCATAATGTGTTTATATATACGATATATTATGTTATCAATTATTGGTCTCCCTTAAAAATAAGAAAATATTTTACTGGTATTTATATATAGACTTTTAAATACAAAAAAATATTACGAAAAGTAAACTTATTTCTGCATGTACTTGATGATTCCTTCTCAAAATGAATAATTCAAACGAAGCCAGAATAAAAAAACTATCAAAATGGAAAAAAAATGAGCGGCGATCAAACCCTACAAAAAAACTGTGTTAACACAGTTAATGTCCACCTTAAATAATGTCGGTGCTTCATGTGCCAGAAAATGAGTATATCGGGAAAACACAAATGTCTCAAAAGGAATGTAAGGAATGATTAATAGTAAAACTTAAAATAAATACGAAGTTGTACTATAAAGCTTAAAGACAAAAAAACTTGTACACCACAATTTGTCATTGGTTGACTCTTCGCGTCATTCACTAGAAGCTGTACACACCGTAGTAGATGTATGTAGAATGTTAACGAAGCACAATTCTTAGTTATTAAGAAACAAACAAGTGCTCTTAAAAGGTGTGACCAGACTAAATATATGGACCATTAGACCATTTTGCTTTCTTGTGCACTTGATAATAATAATAAAGAAAAGTGATAAGAAACATTAGGCACAAAAGGGGGAAAAAAGTAGAAAGATGAAAAAAAAAAAAATCCGAATCAGCATTATTAAAGACTATGTGTCCACTAGAAATGAGCAGTATATTTATGCAAATTTCCTACCACAACAAGCAGACAGATGACAGGGTTTTAAAATGGAAGAAGGTTAGAGGAAAATGTCTTAGCAGCCACCAGAAAAATAAATATCGTTAGCATTGGAAATGCAAAAGTGGCTTAATATAGAACGTAGCGATGAAGAATGGCATAAGTTAGAAAAACAGCTAATCAAATTACTAACTCTTACCTCTTAAAAATCTTCGGTTAAGCGTTCCAACGATGTCCATCTAAAAGAAAATCTATGTATCCCAATATTATATGAAATTTGAAAGAATAGACGAATATATATTTTCTGAAACGCCCCTTATATGTTGTGTTTCTAATAGTTGGACTCCTTTAACCTTTTTTTCATCAGAAATAATGGTCTTTAAAATTATAATTATATTAAGTTGGATGAAATTAAGCCAGTAGATTGGGATTACACTTTTAAGTGATTACACTTTTAAGTGTTGTGTGTATTATCGAGGAGAGACAATATCAATAAAATGTTCCGAATATAATTCACGTAATACATTAATATTAGGTATTATATTAAGAGGTTGTGAGTTTTTTTTCTTTATATGTTGCTTAATTTTTTTTTTATTTAGTGTGGAATTTAGATTTATACTTAAATTTTTCAATTCCTTCCTGAAGTGTGAGTATTTTCATATTGGTGCATTCCTTCGAACTCATTAAAGACTCTTATTATACCCACCGTTTATCATAATAGGATATACTTTATTCATTATCATAAAAACTTTCAATACAAAAACTATTTTTAAACTGTTGATCATCACACAAATCATTGACTCTGATGCCACTAGTAAATTTTTCAAGGAGGATTCATCGAGAAAAGACAATATTAATAAGACATGAATTTAATCCACATAAAAGATTGATAACACTTTTGAACAGAAAAACTTAAGGCATTAAATTATGGTTTTTTCTTTTTTGTATGTTACTCAACTTTCTTATTTTTAATCAATGTGGGTTTTACATTCATATTTAGATTTAACCAAGACAATATGTATCAAATCAAGAGATCAAGATTAGTGAAGATAAAGATTGAGTTAAATCTACTTTAGATAGTTGAGTTTATTTTGACCATAAAGAGTTGATATATATATATATATATATATATATATATATATATATATTCAAACATATTAAGTCGATCGAGTAAGAGTAAATTAATATAGGTTGGGTCAAACTAATATAACTAAATCAAATCAAAGATCATGATGGTTTAATGATGATTCAAATATATTGAATTGATTTAAATCAAATAAAGACAAAATCACCTCTAAAATGGACCCATGTTAAAATAGGACAAAATAAGTAAAAAATATCTTAATCGATATTGAGTCAACTAGATAATAAAATTTTTTAAAATATAAAAATTTTAATTTTTAAATTATTATTTTGTAAAAGAAATTTTAAAATTTTCTTATTTTAAATAATTAAAATATCCTCGTTGAATTTTAAAACTTTTATTATTTTTAAATTATCTATTTAAACAATTAATTTGATACAAAATATTTAAAATAAATAACCTTTACAAATTATTCAAACATAAGGTAAATTTTTTTTAAGATCCATTTAATTTATTTCTAGATTTTTGTCTCAATTGTAACTAAATATTAGTGGTGAGAATCAGGTGGGGCCTAATTAATTCTTAGTATAAAATACTTTAGCCGTAGTTAGTAACATATAACATTATTTTTTTTTCCTGAATATTTTGATTTTGAGCCAAATTTCAGTTACAAAATTATCTATTCTATTTGTTTTTTCTATTATTATTCGGTTCATATTTTTTTAGTTGTTTTTTTTTTAAGGCATTTATAGAATGATAAACTATCAATTGTCGCGTCCAAAAATGGTGCAAATTTTGATTTAAGTTCTACATGCAAATATAATTGTGAAATATGAGTTTCTTCCTTTTTCTTCTCTAATTTGTGATCTATAATTTTGCAATTATAATTTTACTAAATAGATAGCATGGACATCAAAATTAAAGGTATTAGACTATTAGTAAATTAGTTTGATTTAATTTTTTATTAAATATTATTCAAATCAAACATTTTATTTGAATGTAATTTAATTTGGTTCATTTCAATTTAATATAGAATATAAACTAAAAGATATAGTATTTTTATAATATATTATAATATTTTTTGTTCTTATTTTTTTTAAACCATTTATAATAAAAATAATTTAAAATAATTGTAAGATATAATTAAAAAAAAAAATTTTAAAACTAAAACACTTGTTCAGTAGAGTTAAAATAATTTAAAAAAACATTTTAGTTTTTAAAAATAAAAAAACAAAAGTTGATAAAATATACTTTATATTTTTGGATTATATTTTTTATTAATAGTATTTATATTAACACTATCAAAATTGTTTTATAAGTACTTTTTCGTCTTGTTTAAATTTAGAATTATCAAAACATGTTATATTTTCAAACTTCTTTTAAAAAAAATCTGTTTTCAAGATTAATCTATTCTTAAAAACAAAAAAATAAAACAAATTCATTTTTATATATTTTATTTAGTTAGTAATTAACTCTTATAAGTACTTTTTCGTCTTGTTTAAATTTAGAATTATCAAAACATGTTATATTTTCAAACTTCTTTTAAAAAAAATATGTTTTCAAGATTAATCTATTCTTAAAAACTAAAAAATAAAACAAATTCATTTTTATATATTTTATTTAGTTAGTAATTAACTCTAATTATTAATATTATGTTTAATATAATATATGGTTTCAATTTTTTATATTCAATCTAAAATACGAATAAGTTTTATAATTTAAGAAAAATAGATTAAAAAAATAAACCTAGGTTGGTCTGCTGATTTTTTAATTAATTTTTATTTTCTTGTGTAGATTCCATATTGAGCCCCCAAAAAAAAGTAAACCAAACAATGTAAGTGTTTCCTATACAAATTGAAACATATAAAGTATCTATACAAAATAAATAACAAATAATTTAAAATCATTTTATACCATTAAATGTTTTGTACATCTAAACTAAATAACAAAAAAAAAAATTTGGAAAACAATAAAATAGAGTTAAACTGAAGCATCTATATATGTGTGCGTCAGTGTGAATATGAATACAAAATTTCAGAATGTAGTAAATATATAAAATAATTTGAAAAAATATTTTTACACAACTATATTATTTACCTGTTACAAAGAAATAACTTCTGAACTTCTCTATGTACCAAAACTAATACGTTAATTCAAAATGAAAAAAAAAAAAAACTAAATTAGTAAATATATAAGAGGAGGTTTTGTTAAGTGTGGGCTGAGCAAACAAAATGCTACAGAGCCCAACAAATGCTAAGCATTTGCAATGTATATGTGTTGTTACTGAGAAATGACACCACGAATCCAAGAGCCACTAGGCTTCAGAAAACTAGGCCCATTACAGCATCAGCATGTTTACCACGGACGGCTCAGATCGCAGCATTATCCATCAGGTACGGCATCAGATCTAAGAGGACCATCACGCGCCATGGAGCCGCCAGCTCCCACTTCTCCGCTATATAATAGCAGCACCTCACATTTATATTGCCCTACTTCGCAAATCCGTGTTTTGATTTTTCATTATTCACCAAAAAGAGCCACCAGAGTTTTCAATTTCGTCTTCGGAACAAAGAAAGGGGCAATCTCTTCTCCTCGAAGAAGCTGTTTCTTTCCTTTGAGGTACTTCAAACGTGGCCTCCACTCTCTGTTAGGGTTTAGTGTCTGAAACCCTAGGGATTTTAGGTCGTTCAAAATATCTGTTACTATTTTGTTATGATTATCTGTTTTTATTTTTTATTTCTCCAAGTGTTTTGTTCTGCTGACGCCTGCATTGGATTATCGGCTGTTGGTGATCTTACACTTCGAATTATTATTACTACGATTTCGAATTAAGGGCGTTCCTCGCTAACTGTTTTCTTTATGATTTTTGTGATAAAGGTAAAGACATTTCATTCAAGTTATGGCAGATAGTGAATCTGTTGTTACCGAAGCATCTGCACATTCTGCTGCTGAGACATATGCTTCGGCTGGCTATGCCGAGTCTGGGTCAAATCTTGCTCCCGAGGCAAGTGTTGCTGTTGATCAACCTGCTGGAGAAGGTGCTCAGTCCACTTCAGCCTATGGATTTGGTTATTCTAATTCTGGTGATGCGAATGCTTATACTGGGGATCCGAATTCTGTTCTACAACAAGCCCAGTTCAATGCAACTGGTGAATCCAAAGCACCTGGTGGAGTGCCTGATGCTAACGAGGCCTCTGCCGGGCTTGGAAGCACAGCTGATGAGCCTGCTATGGTTTCCGACTACAGTTCGTCTGTAAATGGTGGTGGTGTCAGTGCACTGGCAAATTCTGCTGGACATGTCAACGGGAATGCATTGGAAAACGTTGATGGGTCGGCTGATGAAAAACAGCTTGCAGATGGTTATGGTGTGCATTTTTTTTTTCTGTTATCAATATATTTTATGAATATTGTTGTTCTCTCTTTACATTTATTTTATGCACAAAATTCAGCAGTAAATGTGAAGTTTAGGGGCAATATCTAACAGATCTTGCTGCAATTTCTTGTTGGCATTGCGCATGTCTAGTAGCATATCAAAGTTGATAGTGATTTTTCGTAACAGTTCATATAAAAGAAAAATAAGAGTTTTAAACATCCATAGCTGTAAGCTTCACTACTCATGTTGGGAAGGGGAAGTGAAGGCTATAAACAAGTGGTCTCTAATTTACAACAGGATAGTTTGTTGGTTTCATGCAAGTAGTAACGGAGTCGATGTAATGGATTTCTTGGCACATGTCCTAATGCACATGTAGTTAGAAATCACGTCAATGAATCAAAATATGCAGAAGCATTAATTATGCTTCTGGTAGATGTGCTCGAGATATGACATGAAAGAAAACCAAATACACTGGTATGATGCTGTTTTGGTATTTATGTTCACTTTAATTCACAGAGGCTTGATATTTAGCCTAGCTTAAACTTATAATTTGACGTGGTTCAAAATCTTTGATGGGATGAATACACCTTATTTTTTTTATTAATAAGACTGTATTTAAACCCTGATTTCATTTGAATTTGACTAATGCAAGAATTATGACGTTGATTTCGTAATTGGAGACCATGTTTTGGGTGATCTCTGCATTTATTCTTTCTATCAACTATTTTATTGAATAAAACAGATAAAAGTTTTCTGTTGAAGGATATATTTTTTATTACCAATCCAATGGTTATTGTATAAGACTCTTTCAATGATTCTGTTTTTGTAATGTTTCTGCTATTGTCCATGAACATGCTGCTATTCAACTGAATTATCACTATCCCCAATCATTTTTTCCTTACTATTAGCAGCTGCTTTGTCTGCTGAGGAAGATCGACTATGGAATATTGTAAGAGCTAATTCATTAGAATTCACTGCCTGGACTTCCTTGATTGAAGAGACAGAGAAGGTAGCCGAGGTATGTTATGTTGTTGACTTGAATTCCATTGTTCGGATGCACCTTTACTTACATATTTCAACTGTTACGCATACTTGATGTTGGCTTCAGCCAAATACTTGTGAAATATCTGTTTTGATGTTCTTGAGATAGTTTTGTTACTCATTACTTGATAACATGTAGTACAAGACAGTATTATAGTAAGGTTGGCGTGAATACATGACTGATTCACCGTGCTTTCAGATTTGTTAAATGTATGATATGATATGATATGCATGCACTTTTGTTATAATTTTAAATTTGTATTTTTGTTTCTTTTGTTCCTAAATTAAAATTGTCTCTATATACACTTTTTTTGTGGGCTAATGCTCTTCTAGTTGATTTTTGCAATGGACAATGAAGCAACCATGTTTTGCAATTTATTCGTTTCACTAGTAAATTTTCTTTAAGTTCTACCAAGTAACATCATTTTCCCCGCTTTTGTTAACACCTTATTTTGTGGAAGTTTATTATGCTTGAAATTGTTTGTTCAGCTGATGAGATAATGTAATGTATTTTAGCCTTACTGTCTGTCTTGCTTTCTGATGCTTGTGAAACTCATTAATGATTTCTTTATTGAAGGACAATATTCTTAAGATTCGAAGAGTCTATGATGCCTTTCTAGCAGAATTTCCTTTGTGCTATGGTTATTGGAAGAAATATGCCGACCATGAGGCACGTGTTGGATCTGTAGATAAAGTTTTTGAAGTGTATGAGCGTGCTGTTCAAGGGGTTACGTATTCAGTGGACATGTGGTTGCATTATTGCATATTTGCTATAAGCACATATGGGGATCCAGACACTGTTCGTAGGTAATG
Organism: Sphenostylis stenocarpa; assembly: GCA_963425845.1. Taxonomy (NCBI): domain Eukaryota; kingdom Viridiplantae; phylum Streptophyta; class Magnoliopsida; order Fabales; family Fabaceae; genus Sphenostylis; species Sphenostylis stenocarpa. Next base: position 39,156,721 of record OY731398.1, on the reverse strand, counting down.
GAAGTTTAGTTGTTTGTCATCCTTTTTTTTTTTTTTTTGCATTGGGAGATTCTCATTTGATTTTCCATTCGCTAGGCTCAGCTGTTTCTTGCCTAACCTAATTTCAGAATGCGTGCAACAGTGATATCTCCCTTGTATGGCGGAAAAGCTTTGATGGGATTACATGCCAGAATGTTTTCCATTCTGATGTTTAAATCCTATTTGTGGTAGTTTGAAAATTTTAGGGTCATTTTCTCCAATATACTTTTTTCCCCTTTGATTTCAAAATCCATAGTTCTCTAGTTTTTTTCCTTGTTCGAATGGTAGCTCTCTTTATCTTTGACACTCTGAGGTGCATCAATTTGCAAATTGCTGCTGTGAAGATCTCGTCTGGTTAAGGGCTAAGATGGCCTCTATGACTGCTCCATTTCTCAGACATAGTATGATTTATTGCAGGAAGGTAAATGCAGCGTTTGGATGTCTTACATGATGTTACGAGTGCTTTGTTTGTTCTCCTTGAACATTAGTGCTGCTGTCTCCCATACATGGATGTGCATCAGTAAATAGATGTTTCAAGTCACGTATTAACCAGACTTGTGTGTTCACATGTTTCAGGCTTTTTGAACGGGGATTAGCTTATGTTGGAACAGATTATCTTTCTTTTCCTCTGTGGGATAAATACATTGAATATGAGTACATGCAGCAAGACTGGGCTCGCCTTGCCATAATTTATACCAGAATTTTAGAGAATCCAAATCAACAATTAGATCGGTATTTCGGCAGGTGATTACTTGTTTTAAATTTATTATTCGTCTCTAGTATTCTTGAAGAAAAAAGTGTTATTGTTTTTAATTTGCATGTACTGTCCATTATTTTGGGTTGATTTTACTCCCTTGGTGTTAATTGTGTTGCAGCTTCAAAGAGTTAGCTGGAAACAGACCTTTGTCAGAGTTACGAACTGCTGAAGAAGCTGCTGCAGTGGCAAGTGTTACTTCAGAGGCTTCTGGCCAAGTTATTGAGGGAGAGGTTCATCCTGATGGTGCAGAGCAGTCTCCTAAATCTGTAAGTGCTGGCTTAACAGAAGAAGAAGAGTTGGAGAAGTATATCGCCATTAGAGAAGAGATGTATAAAAAAGCTAAAGAGTTCGATTCTAAGATCATTGGTTTTGAAACAGCTATCAGGAGGCCCTACTTTCATGTACGACCTCTCAATGTTGGAGAGCTTGAAAATTGGCACAATTATCTAGATTTTATAGAACGGGAAGGTGACTTGAGCAAGGTAACAAAATTTTCCTTTAAGATTGCATTATGTTCTTAACTTTTCCTGTTATAGATTGACTTACAGTAAGTAATATCTGTTGCATCATATGTTTTATTGGCTAATCCGTTGGATGAAGCAACTTTTTAATCGGGAAATTGAACTGAGACTAAAGCATGGGCCTTCAATTTGGTTTCTTGAGGCTAAGTACTTCAAACCCTGATTTGTCAGTGGACATTCTAGGTTCGTCATGTGTTTGTAATAGTTTATTTTTTTTAAAGTGCGAATGTTATGCATGCAGGTGTCTTCTTATCTTCCTAATCATCTGTCGCAGGCAAGGAGGGTCCCTCCTTTCATATTTGAGGGGCCTCTCTGTCCCGCTAAGGAGTATTTCTTGATGCTTTGTATTTTCCTTTTGTGTTTTATGATTTTGATTTTTCTTGTGTCTTTATAATTGATGACAATATTTACAACACCTTATTTTTTGTGTGATTTAGATTGTCAAGTTGTATGAGAGATGTGTCATTGCATGTGCCAATTATCCCGAATATTGGATTCGCTATGTTTTGTGTATGGAAGCCAGTGGAAGAATGGATCTTGCAAATAATGTTCTTGCCCGAGCCACCCAAGTCTTTGTTAAGGTACTTTCTTCTAAATATCATTCTTAGAGATGCATTTATCCTTGTATTTATCTCTCAAGTTTCCAAAGTTTTGGATGAAATGAACAAACAATATATGTACTGGACTCCAGTATATGGCCACTTCTTGATGTTAACTTTTACATGAATTAAATGGTTTACTGTTATTGCTATTATAGATGTTGGATAAACTTTTGTGATAAACTCAAAGTTAAACTTTTGTTCCATTCACAGAAAAGTAGGTGTTCAGTAATGCTATACATAGTTAATGCTTCAGAATAAGGGCTTTTAGTTATCTCAGTATTTTTCTATTTAGGCTTTTTGTCCTATAGAAATGATAATTTTGTTACTTTTGGGACCAGTTGCTACTCCTAATCATTTTGTCAAAAAATGATGATATTTCCCTCAATATATTTGGACTGGAAATTGAAAAGTGGTATTTGAATGCTGTACACTGCCCTTTTTTCTATCTATTTTTTATTGTTTTGTCTACTTGACACTGTTTTCTCTGAAGATACATAGTGGTCAATTTGTAGATATTTAAAAGTTTACTTCTCTTTTCTTTCCCCTTGACATAAAGCATGCCTAAGGTGAGAAAAATGAATCTTTTGTATGTAGTTTTGTCAAAACTCAATTATGCGGTTGAATGAAAGCTTAGTAACGATTGTTCTCTGTTTATTGGGTACTTAGATTCTTTGGTTTGAAGCATTGATTTTAAAATGTAAAGGTCCATGCGTGAAGAATGGGGGTGGTAATACTTTAGTTCCTTACATTTTCTCTTATAGAGAGACTTTGATACTATTTTGAAAATCAGGTTTCATAAATATTGAACTTGCTAGGTCATGTGTGGATGGCCAACATTGTTTTAATATATCCGACATATATTTTTGGCCAGTGAGTCATACATGTGCATTCCATTTATAGTTTTTTTTCTTGATTTAGACAATGTAATGTTCAGTAATGCTATCTCATTATAAGCATTATTAGTAAGTTGTCAAATTGTACAGAGAATGATTAACCTTAATTTTTTGCAATTTAGTCATTTTGTTTCTGTCTCAAATCACTTATTGTATCAGAGAAGGATTAACTTTAATTTTCTGCAATTTAGTCATTTCCTTTGTCATAATGCAGAGACAACCGGAAATACATCTTTTTTGTGCCCGGTTCAAGGAGCAGAATGGAGATATCGATGGTGCTAGAGCTGCGTATCAACTTGTGCATAGTGAAACTTCTCCTGGCCTTCTTGAAGCAATAATTAGGCATGCCAATATGGAATACCGATTGGTATGTTAAATTGTGAAAGTGTTTTAAGATTGTGACTTAATTTTATGTTGATTTGTTTACAGCTTTTCCATTCATTGATATTACAGGGAAAAATGGAGGATGCCTTCTCCTTGTATGAGCAGGCCATTGCTATTGAGAAAGGAAAAGAACATTCGCAAACATTGCCTATGTTGTTTGCACAGTATTCTCGGTTTGTATATTTGGTATGTCCCTAACATTGTTTCCATGCAAATTCTCTTGTGGCTTTTTGTTCTTATTTAAAGCTGGTTTTGGTTGGACATGCATTTTTTTTTACCACAAGAGAAATATTTAGCTCGGGTAAATTTGATCTGTTTTGGTAATAGACCACCTTAAACATTAGTTTCTTTGCAATCAAACTCCTTAAACTTTGCATCTTTTGGTACCACAATGCCCTAATGAATAATCTATAATTAGGATAAAAAACTTAACTCTAATGTGATATAAAGAACATTTGTAAAAGGTAAATTTTATGAGGGTTGAGTGTTTTTTTTTAATTAGCTTATTTATTTTAACATGTCTTCATTCCATTAAATTGTACTCATGTTTTTGCTTGGTATACTTTTCATATATGGCAATAGATAAAACATTCAAATTATTTTAGGATGAGAGATCACAAATAAAAATTTAAGACAACAATTCTTTAATTCATCTCATGTTGTCATTAGGCTTCAGGGAACGCAGAGAAGGCAAGACAGATTCTAGTTGAGGGTCTGGAGAATGTTTTGCTGTCAAAACCACTACTTGAGGTATGTCCTTACTTTTACCTTATAGTCTTCTAAATTCACTTTTACTATATTTTTACAAGTGTTCCCCTTATCTAATTAGATTCATAATTCAATATCTTTTTAGGCTTTATTGCATTTTGAGGCTATTCAACCCTTGCCAAAGCGCGTTGATATTGACATACTGGAGTCATGGGTTGTCAAATTCATAATGCCTAACTCAGAAAGTCCTAGTGTAGCAAGTGCAACTGAGCGTGAGGAACTATCTAGTATTTTTCTGGAGGTAAGTCCTTGTCAGAAGGATGTTTTAGAATGTGTTTTAAATGAGTTTTCTTGAGGAACTAAATACTATTTTGGGTTATCTTTTTACTTTTTTTTTTTTTTTTTTTAACAAGAGTGTGTTTATTATTAATAATTATTCCATTTACTCTAAATGGTTTACTTGAAAATTGGGTTGTCCAAGTATCCATAGGGTCAATTGATCCTTGTAACTGACTCTGCCATCTGACCCCAGCTTTTTCCAACAGAATGACGCATGACACCCACTTTGAAACATGCAAACAGTGTTTACGTAGTAGACAAATATATCGCTGTTTTACCATATGCATGCCACTCTCTTTGAAACAAACACTGTTTACTTCATTAACAGTCTCTCGATAATTTTTAACATTTGATGGTGTTGTAGGCATGATTAAGTATAGGTGACTAAAGTGGTTAATGGTAGGTAAATTTGAATAAGTTGTGTTTGCATGCAGGCATATGTGCTTGCCTTTTTTTCTAGGGTGTGTACGTGTATGTGTTGCTTGTTTGTCCTGTAATGAGATTGAGAGGAGCTAATCTTAATCATATCAAGATTGTTTTTAATTTTGACCGTCCATTAAAGGTTAATTGATTTTTAATGTTACTTCACAAATACCATTGGCGGTATGATATATACTTGTTTCATTGTATGGTTTCTTTATAATTATCTTAATTGGGTACATTTTCTACTGTTGGTACACCTATTTGATGGCCTTCTGCCCTTTTTTTGAAGAATTTGTTATATCTTGATTTTTTTACCAAGTTTGTGTTTCTGTTTCTTCAAAGGCCTGTCTTCTCTTCATACTTTAAATCATAATGAGTGTTTTTAAATTTATGTACTGTACATTTTCCAGTTTTTAAATCTCTTTGGAGATGTTCAATCAATTAAAAGGGCCGAGGATAGGCATGCAAAGTTGTTTTTGCCACACAGAAGCATGTCAGAGTTGAAAAAACGTCATGCTGAGGATTTCTTAGCTTCAGACAAAATAAAAGTTTCAAGAACTTATTCTGTTCAGTCACCTGCCCAATCTGTGATTGGTGCATATTCAAATGCACAAAACCAATGGACCAATTATGGAGTACAACCTCAAACATGGCCTCCAGTTACACAAGCACAAGGACAACAGTGGACTGCTGGCTATACCCAGCAGCAGGTATAACATTTTTTCTGCTTAATTTCTGGCAAGTTGTGTTGACCAGGTTCGTATGTATAATGTTATTTTTAGGGATGTTAACCACTTCTGGTGGTATACCTTTTAGGGATGCTCCCCGAAATGGTCCGACTTGCTCAAAAAGAAAAGGTGGACGGGTTGGCCTGCCCCAACAGGCTCAGCCCGATTCACCTAGTCAGTCCATCAATATTTTTTTATATATATTTTTTAAAGTATATCTTTAATTATATAAATAATTTTTAAGTTTTTATTTATTAATAATATATTTATTAGATAAATTTAAAAAATTTATGTGTTAAAATAATTAATTATAATTAATAATTTAAATTTAATTGATTAATTTTCATAATTTAAATTATAATATTGTAACATATTATATATTTTAATAATATAATATTTTTAATTATAATATTTTTATTTTTATTTTAATATACAAATATTTCTTTGAAAGGAGGTAAAGGGTTAGTTCTCACTCTCTGTCTTTGGTGCATTAGGTTGTTGGATTAGATAGGATAGTCCAGCTCAAAACGGATTGACAACTAAAACTATCAATCCAATCCCCGTCCATCATTTTAATGTGGGTTGTAGGCATGGCAACGAGGTGGGGGCGGGGCGGGTTTTGCTTCCCGATCCCCGCCCCGACTTTTAACCATCCCAGTCCCCGCCCCATTCCTGCTAGGGGTTAGAAATTAAGTCCCCATTCCTACTGGGTTTCGGGTTCCCTCGCCCTTCGCCCTAGCCTCGCCCTACGATCTATATTATTTTTAAAAAGATAATTGCATTTATAATAAATTAATTTTATTATGTATTTTTATATATAAATAAATATTTGTAATTTATAATTATTATTAATTAAATATACATTTTAATTTATTATATTTATATTAAAATATATATGTAAAAGAAATATTTAATTATTTTATATATATATATATATCTAATATTTATAACATTATTATTATTATTATTATAACAGTATATTCAAATATTTGAATATTTATAATATTATTATTATAACAATGTATTCAAATATTTAATTATATATATAAGTTAATTCATTTTTAAGTTGTCAATATATAGTTTATAAAAAATATTTAATAAGTTAATTCTTATTTAATTAGTTTGAAGTAATAAAAGTTTATTTATTAATTTCTTTTAATCCTTTAAAATGCAATTATTTTATTAAGATAAAATTTGATATATGATAAATAAGCATAATAAGATAAAAAAAAATATGACATAATAAATATAAATTATAAATAAACTAATATTAGTTACTACTAATATTTATGTAAAATATTATGAAAAAAAAACAAATTAATGGGAGAGATTAAGGAAATGTGAAAAACTGAAAGATAAGAGAGAATATTATAATAAATTAAATGATATAAAAGATTGAAAAAGGTAAAAAAAATTAAAAAGTGGGAAGAAGAAAAATAAAAATTGGTGAAATATAAAAAATAACTTTATATGTAATAAAAAAAGAAAATGAAATATTTTTAAAATATTAATATTTTAAAATTTAAATTTAAATATAAAGTTGGGACGGGGATTGCATTACTCGTCCCGCCTCCGACTTTTAAAGCGGGGAAAACCCGAACCCGACCCTGCCCCCGGTTAACTCGGGTTTTCCCCGTCAAACTCGAGGCGGGTACGGGTCGGTCCCCACGGGTACGGGTTTAATTGCCATCCCTACTGGGTTGTCAGGTCGACTCACCAATTCTAGTCCATTTTGTTATCCTGTACCTTTTAAACAGGAATTGTCCAATATTAACTGCCTGTTGCGCTAGATGGATATGTAAGATGTGAAACAACCTTTTAATTAGAAATTGTACAATATTAATTGCCTGTGGCGCTAGATGGATATGTAAGATGTGAAACAACCTTTTAATTAGAAATTGTCCAATATTAATTGCCTGTGGCGCTAGATGGATATGTAAGATGTGAAACAACGATCTCCATTAAGCTGCAGCCTTGCAAAGCCTTGAAGTAGAATATCTGCCCCTTAAATCATGTTGCAATTTAACTCAATGATTACTTCATTCCTATTTATCTACATGAAAAATCCTGTCATGATTGTCCATAGTTTTGGTGTACTAAAATGATTAAAATCTCTAGCTGGAGTCAACTTATGTTTTTGCTCTTGCTCTGTGTCATTGTATATTTGTACACCTGGTTTGTTATTTTGTTATCAGACTCTATTGTAATTTTTAGCTGCATGTTTTAGCAGGTTGATCAGGTCATGTATTTTCTATACTGATTCATTCTTATTTATTTGATACAGGCTTCTTATGGGGCTTATGCAGGATATGGGGGCAACTATGCAAACTCTCAATTGCCTACATCAGTTCCGCAAAGTACTGCATACGGAGCCTATCCTCCAGCGTATCCTCCACAGGTATCAAAGCAGTTTTATTATAGCTTCATGTTTTGTTTTTATTAGCTTATGGGCGCCTTGCTTGGTCTTTTCCATTTGTTGATTGAGTCTAGTTGCCGCAGTTTAACAGCATGAACTCTTGTTGCTCTTCTCAGTATATCTAACTCACCTAACATTGTTGGCTAATTTCATAAGTGTTGATTGTTTTGTGTGAATTTCAGCCTGCGGTTCCTCAACAAAATTATGCACAACCTGTTGCAGCTCCTGCACAACAACCTGCTGCAGTTCCTCAAGCCTATTACGGCAGTTATTACTAAAGCTGACAAAATGAGATGGGCACTGCTTTTGGCTCCTGTAATTTTTTTTCCCATTATCTTGTAGGTAATTTGATATTAGGTGTAGGTGTAGTTAAAAACTTTGAAGTTATACTACCGGAGATAAAAAATTATTGACTAATTTGCAATTGTATTTTTATTTTTTTAGGTGTTCATTTTCTGTGTACTTTTTTTTTCACATGTTGATACTTATTTTTTTTAACGCGGATTAAGGAATAGGACAATGTCTCAAGAATTATTTGACAAATGTGATTTCTCTGGTAATTTTTCTATTCTAATTTCATTCTTGTGAGTTTTCGGTATCTAAATGTCAAAACTAATTTGGTCCTTGAAAACATTTTTTTTCATAGAATCCCGAGGAAAATTTAACTTCAATGAAGACAGGAAAAAACCTTAATTAAACAAATTAAAAAAAAATATTATTCTACTGTTAAGGAATGAAGTATTACTTTTGCTAATACATGACTCTTTTAAATATAGTATAGTTTGACTGATTTTATACTTGGAGGGAGTAAATGATAAATTGGCATTCCAGATAATTTTACTTTAGGGCCTGTGTCCATGTATATAAATATATATGTAAATAAGTATTTATTTTGAAATTACACATAGTTAAAGATCAATAAATTTAATATAAAGAATATGTAATTGATAGTAGTAGGAATGTAGTATTTTTTTTATTATTTATTAATTTATATTTAAAAATGTTAAAAAATGTATATTTGAAAAAATAAATAAAAAACTTAATTTTTTTTATATTTGAGAAAATAAAGAAAATAAAAAATATAATATAAGTAATTTATTAATAATAAAATAAACAATTGAGAAAAATAAACTTTGTTATATATACAAGTAAAAATAGATGCACTAAAATTTATGTTCATGTTTTTTTTAATAGTTAATTTATTTTAATTTATTTATTTATTTTCTATTAAGTACAAAATATATTTTTTCTTTTTTATATATTTTTATTATTTTATAAATATTTAAATTATAATATTCTTTTAATTATGACACTTATTTTTTTAAACACTGTTTTATATATAATTATAAAAATATATAGTTAAAAGATATAATTCACTTATTTTAATATTAAAAAAATATTTTTTATTTATGTTATTTTTAATATAATAGTTTAAAATAATAAATTGAGAGAAAATCTTTAAAATTTTGAGTAAATGTATTTTATATATATATATATATATATATATATATATATATATATATAATTTCAAAAGAACCGATTGATTTCAATTTTTATTATTTTCCTGGTAACTTTTTTCAGAATATCTTATTCAAACGCAAAATTGAATAAAAAATGGATCAATTAATTTGACATTTATTGAAATTATATACTAATAGATAAACTTTAAGTTAGAAGGAATTTTTATTTTTTAGAATATAAAGTCTATTTTGAAATAAACTGATAGGTTTTGGAAGTCAATTTACTTTAATAGGAAATAGTTTCTTTACTATGTATACTTACATTGTATTCCAAATAAACAAAATTAGAACAATCTAAGTACCAACAGAAAATATGCTATTAAAAGTATCCATAAAAAAACAAGACAGTGTTAAACTGCGTTTTCACTATGATATTTCACAAACGAACTTCGTATAAAGAGAAAACAAATTGTAAAAATTCTATTTGACAGATTAATAAAGTTAACTAATACAAAAGAACAACAACAAAGTTTAATTAAAGTTGTGTCTAATTTAATTGTAAATATTCAAAAAATTTAAAACCTTACTTATAAAACATATTACAAAGACCGAGATATGAATTTGGGTGATAAACCGATTTCCATAAAGAGGTTTACCAGGTTATTTTATTTATATATATTTTTATATATTTAGAAAACATATTTCCATATATGTCATTGAAGTTAGAAAGTTGACATATACCCAATATTATGTATTTAATTGAAACTGTTACATTAAATTATCATCCCACAATAATTTATATAGATGGAAACTTTATGAATTTTATTTTAAAAAAATATATAAATTTTAGTATTAACCTGATAAAGTAAATTTTCTTTTATTGACTATTTTATATTTAGACTATAAATTCTTTTACACTAATCCATATATATAATTCAAACCATTACTTTAAAATTTAATAAATATAATTACTCCTTATCTTTCTTCCCATCAAAGCTTATTAACCATGTATGAGAATGGTAATACACTATACATTAATGGAACACACCCAAATCGTAAGTGTAGTGCTACCCTAGAATCCAACCCCTCCACGATATTCACTTTAAATCAATCTGAGCCGTTGCCACTGCCTAAACTTTATCTAGGATACTTAATCCGAGGGTGTTCTTTTATTACAATGTTTATAAATTGTAAATTATGAAATTTGAAAATTGTAAAATTATAGAAATGAATCACACTCCACTCGTACATTCCCTCACTCCTTGTTCCTCCCTCATATTTTAACACTCTTACCGTGGGCACCATTCTCAATCTCCGATCTAGAGCACTCATTCTCTTCATTTCCACCCTCTCTCTCTCTCTCTCTCTCTCTCTCTCTCTCTCTCTCTCTCTCTCTCTCTCTCTCTCTCTCTCTCTCCATAAAACGAAATCTCGTTGGTTCTCTCTCCTCTCCTTGGGCCTCTTCTTCGGGTTTTCAGCCCAAAGCATCAGAATCTTTTCCTCTCGATTTAGGGTTTCGGCTCTCTTCTCCTCGATCTGCCGCTGGACCTGGGAGAAGCCTTGCATGTTCTGAATATCTACGCTCTTTGACATGTCTTCGTCGTATCCTGGTTCCGTTAGTGCCACACAGGTTTTTTTTTTTTTTTTTATGGTTTTTAGTTTGCTTCGTTGTTATTTGATCTGCTTTAAGTGGGTGACTGAGTGAGTTCTCTGGTTCTTCGCTTTTAGGTTGGCTCTTACTTTGTCGGACAGTACTATCAGATTCTCCGCCAGCAGCCGAATCTCGTTCACCAGTTCTACTCCGATTCCAGCAGTATGATTCGTGTTGACGGAGATTCAGTTGAAACCGCCCACGATGTGTTGGTATGCCTTGCTAGCTCATGTGATTTTTCAACTTTGTTGTTTATGGAAACTGGTATTGAAGATTTTTTAGACGACTGTTCTGTTTTGTTTGTCAATGTTGTAGGGATTTTTTTTCAATTTGTGTTTGGTTTGGAGTATTTTAGATTTTTTTTTGTAAATATGCTGGTAAAATTTCTATTACATGCTATAGTTATAGCTGGAGATTGCTGGGTGGGTGTTTGATTTTAGGTTTTTTTTTTTTTTTTTTATGTATTGGCTGATGATTTTCCTGGGTGTCTTTTGTTTGAGATGATGCTTTCCATTTTCATTATTGTTTTGTGTTTTTAATTTTTTGAATAGGAGATAGTTACAAGAAATAGTAAAATTAAAATAATAACAAATTTATTTCATTCTGTATGAAATTTGAAAACAGTAAATAAAGTAAAAGCAAGAGAACATTTTTGTGCTGAAAAGTGAAAAGCAAGAAATTTCTCTCAAAGTGACATACCCTTTTCTTTCAGATATAAAATGTTCTCTGATTTAGTTCTAATGCTGGCTAATAGCTGACCAGTTTAGAGTTCTCATGCAGCAAATTCATTCTATTGTCTCGTTACTGAGTTTTACTGCGATTGAGATCAAAACAATCAATTCTCTTGAATCTTGGGATGGAGGTGTGCTTGTCATGGTCTCAGGTTTTGTGAAGACAAAGGATATTAGTGGGAGGCGGAAGTTTGTTCAAACCTTCTTTCTTGCTCCTCAGGAGAAGGGTTACTTTGTACTGAATGATATGTTTCACTTTGTTGACGAGGGAATTACGTACCCAAATATGGTGCCAGTGGCATCTGAAACGATTGACACACAGCCGCATGTGTCTTCTTCTCTTGCAGAACCTCAGGGTAAACTTGCTTTAGAATTGTGTTTTAATGACATTTGTTCTCGACTATTTTAAATGGAAATTTGTGCTGCAGTCTATTATGTTAACATCTAGTTAGGAGGAGATCCACGATCTGTGCATATTTAATACAAAATGTTGTTGTAGCAACAATAGGTTTCCTGTTGAAAGTGTTTATAAATGAGTTTTATGCTTACCTTGCTCTTTAGTAAACAAAAACGCATGCTGGTGTGGCAGATTTTCTTAGTCCTTCATCTTGTTCTTTCCAAACTAAAATGAAATAGTATGTATATGTATTGCATGCCTTTTTTATTGAAAAAGTACTTGTTTGTGATTGAAACCTGAGTTTGTGATTTAGCATCTTCTGACTACGGATTGGAGGAAGAAGCCAGGGAATATGTCAACTCAGTTCATCTAGATGATGATCCAGTGGACAAGTATAGTCTTCCTGAGCACCAGCAGCAGCTACACGAAGATCTTGAAACAGAAGTTGTGGTGGAGGAAACTCCTGCACAGGAGGCATCTCCACCAATTCACAGTGTTGCACATACTGTCCAAGAACCTCCTGTTACTCATGTGGAAGATTCTTTGGAAGAGCCTCCTAAGAAAACTTACGCTTCTATTGTATGTAATACTTTCAGTTCATTTTTTTTTCTTTTATACTTTTTATTTGTGTAATTATAGACTATCCATTAACAAGTTACCACATCATTGGAGTAACAAATCTTAAATTTCATATCAAAACCATCTTTGAAGTAGTCTTTCATGTTTCCATAATCATAATTTCCTGAAATTGTTTGCAATCAAGAATTTTTGTTTTGTGAGACTTACTGAGCTCTCCTAGGGACGTAGATTTCCGTCTGGGCTTCTAGCATTTAATTTTGATTGAAAAACAGTACAAACAAACATCATGTATAGAATTGTATCTAAATTTTCTCCTTATTTGTCTGCTTTAGGAGGTATGACTACAGGCAGAATTATTTTTGTAGTATCATAGGTGATGGAGGAAAACACTTTCCTTATTTATCAGAAGTTACTTTTAAACTTTCTATTTCTTTACTTGTCCTCTCTTAAACTAAACACGAGGCATCAAATATTGGGAAGCATTAATTTATTGTCCTATTCTGTTTGTTGGACTTAAACCTAAATAAAGAGGAATTGATTTTCTAGTTTTGGTGTTTTTTCTTAATTGAATCGTGTCACAATGAACTTGCAGTTACGAGTCTCCAAAGGGCAGCCTGTGTTATCTGCTGCTTCACAGCATGTTCCTCAATATTCTTTTAAAGGTGCTCCACCTCCTTCAGAGTTCAACCACGTAGCACAGCCTGCTGTTCAGCAGGCAAGCTCTACATCTGTGTATGTCCCTGAGTCAGGGGCTGAGGCTGCAGATGAAGGCTATGGCTTAGAAGATGAAGGTTTAGTTTTTGATCATGATATTGTGATCCTTTTCGTGGCATTTCTGGTGTCTGGATATTGTTTATTACTTGTATCATTTATGCTAATGGTGTAGGAATTATTTTTTATTTGTTCGTTCTTGGTGATTATTTGATTGCTGGACCTTTTTTTTGTAATTATTAGGAGTGAAATTGAACAAGTGTTTACACAATTATACATGCAGAAAGATTTTTCAGGCCAAATTTATTTTGGCAGAGACTTTTTGAGGATGTTATGGGCATAAACCTTTTGATCCATAATATTTAGGAGAAAGAAATTTTGGCTTCTTTATTGTAAAATGGTTTTCTTGTTTTAGCATTTTGGTAATTATGTGTCTGTAACATTGTTGCATTACTCACTTCGTATAAAACATGAAGATGACTTCTGATCTTAATTGTTCCAGGTGAAGTAACCTCTGTTTATGTGAGAAACTTGCCTGCTAACGTTACCGAAGCAGAGATTGACCAGGAATTTAAGAATTTTGGCAGAATTAAGCCAGATGGAATATTCATTAGGGTTCGAAAGGTAGCTCACCTCTCTTTGGATTAAATTTAATGCTTGTATATCAGTCCATTAGAAATAGAAAATTTAAAGTAAAAATTCACATGTTCAGGAAATTGGAGTGTGCTATGCATTTGTGGAATTTGAAGACATCATTGGTGTTCAAAATGCTCTTCAGGTTTGTGGTTATTTTATTTTATTTTGTTTTTTCTTATTAGACCCAATATTTATTTGATAATCTATGTTATTAGGTACCTTAATAAGCAGAAAATCACATTGAACATCTCTGAATCTTTTTGTTGTTGATTTAGTTGACTTTTGTATCTGCCACAGAAAGTCTGTAACATCGTTTTTTGTATTCCTTGACTGTAGGTATTCTCTGTTCCTTTGTTTGGTTTTGTCAATATCAAATATGTTCACATGGCTTTGGAGTTAATTGGCTAGTTTTGTGTCAATTTTGTGTTTTTCTGGATCAATTCCATGGTTTATTTTTACTGTGTTTAAGAAAAACATGAGTATAGCTTCATTAGTAGAATTTTTGTGCAAGTAAAATCAAGTATCAACTTCTTATGCATTTTAAGCTTGTTGTCAATAATATAAAGGTAAGTTGCGCTCATCTCTCCTAGTAGTGCTAAAGTTAGTACACTCTAATATAAAAAATTTACACTCCTCCCCCTTCAAAGATGTAATATGCTATATGAATTCATTTTAATGTAAATGAGCCTCTTAATGATGGTCAACATCTAATAGTGCTATAGTTTTTACACTAATGTAAAAAAATTGCACTTCTCCTTCAAAGATGGAATATGCTAGATGAATTCATTTTAATGTAAATGAGCCTCTTAAGGGTGGTCAACATCAATTAACCAGCCTTCCAAGGTCATTTTCGTTTTTCTTTGACTATGGTTGTCACTTGCATTTGATTTAGAACTTTAGAAGATGAATTGAAGTTTTAAACAGAACATTTGATATTGGCTTTGGATTTCATTTCATCTTCTAATGTTTCAGAGTAGGAGTTTGAAACTAGTTGTTAATGATGCTGAAAATCAGAGTGAAAAAATGTCTTTAACAAAGCTTGTGGATATTAGAATGAACTAAATTGTAATGTATATTTATCTCTTAGGAAAGGGGTCTACTTTTTAAATTTAAAGCGGAGGGCAGTGAATTTAGTTTACCCCAAAAAATAATCTAATGCTGCTTTACTCAACTGTCTTGTTTTGAGCACAGTGGCCATTTTTTATTCTCATTTTATTTTTAACATGGTTCTTTGGTTATTATCTATCTTCGTTATACTTTTTTGTAGGCTTCTCCAATTCAATTGGCTGGAAGACAAGTATACATAGAGGAGCGGAGGCCAAACAGTGTTGGTGCTGCGCGGGGAGGAAGTAATGTTCTACTACATTTTCACTTTTCATTTCTTACTCTTTCAAAGGATTTAGCTTCTCAAGTTATGTTGGTTAAATCTTTGGAAGGTGTTTGTTGCTTGCTGCAATTGCTAGCGTCGGAGTGCTCCTAATAAATACATGTGCAATAACATTAGTCATCCGAGTGGTAGCCTTATGGTTGTTCATGCTAGGGAACCTGTTGTGACAGGAGTTGGTATTTATCACTAAAATTGTCCACGTATGATTGGAGAAACCTTAAATACTTCTGGGAGATAAAAATAAGAAACAAAAATGAAAGAAGCTTATGTGCAGATAAAAGGAGGTTCTCCATAAACAATAATTAACTTACGTGCAGATTAATTATCAAATTTTATAAAAGTTATACGAAAAAAATTGTTCATAGAAATGTTTATGAAGAAGTTCGTACAAATAGACTCTAAATATATATTAATAAATTAATTTGGAAGAGGCATAATATATGTACATAAGTTTTTTATACTTTTAGTGTTCAGTTCTGCAGTGTTCTCTGTTAAAAATAAAAATTGATTTGCTTATATTGACATAAATTTCCTTTTGATTTTCGGTGATCAGGAAGGGGAAGAGGCAGAGGCGGTTATCAAGCAGATGCTCCAAGAGGGCGTTTTGGTGCTAGGAGCATGGGAAGGGGAATTAATCAGGATAATTCAGACTACTCCAGACTAAGAAGCGATGGTTATCTTCAGCGTGGATCACGATGAGGAAAATGTGTCAAAGCATGGACTCAGAAGATGCCGTTGATGGAGCTTATACAATTAGTGAAATCTGTGGTGTGGGTATTTTTCTGAGGAACATTTTCTTCTGTGGTTTCACATAAAGTAGTCTTACGTTTTGGGTGCGTCTTTTTCAAGTAAAAGCCATTGAGACTTAAACTAGTTTGTTTTGCAAGCATAGATCAGTTGGTTCCCCTTGAATGTTATTTAGTATGCCATTCAGGTGGGAAGTTTTGGTTGTTTGTATTGTTCCATGTTTGGATTGTGGCGGCCTTTTTAATCAGAAGGGGTGTTGAAAGTAAGATAGTAGTTTAGTTTAGACATCAATAGAATTTGTGCTTAATTGTCAGATGTTGCTATGCATTTATGTGTGCATCGGCTCGTGTCTTCGATAAAACTTGTTTAGCTGTTCCATGGGAATCTTATGATTCTTCTCTTTTAGTTTGGGGCATTGTTGACATGAAGATAACCAAATTTTGTCATTAAATGATTGATTTTACTTGAAAACAACTCCAACGATAAGAATGTTTTTCTACATTTGTCTATTATTTGGAAAACCCAAATAAATTCAAAAGCTTCTTGTTATACAGGGTCTCGTGATAGTGATTCTGTTTGAATATGTAAAATTCAATTTATGATAGATAAATTCTATTTCAAGCAATGAAAGATATCTGACGGCATCTTCTGGAAGTAGATTTATATGTGATTTGATTATTAGTATCAAAATATCTACCTTCGAAAATGAAGTTCTCATTCTTTTCATATTCTTAGTAAGAGGTTCATGTTTTACAGGCTAGAATATTAGTTATAATTTTATACAAAAATATAGTTATTTTGAGTAATATACATGCTAAATATTATTCAACACACTATATGCTCTTTATTTTTTTTTAGTTTGTGCATAAAGTTCCATAATATTCTATGAATAAGTTTATATGGTTCATTTTTTGTGGGTAGCATGATTTATCAAAATAGAAAGTGGTTTTCGTTTAGACCATCAATGTGGAAGCAAAATATTGTGCTAGCTATTTAGCCACAGCATTCAATTGGTCCCGCTCCCTTCTAGAGACAGGTCAAGACCCTTAACAGCATGACGTTATTCTCTAATACTGCAACTACATTTTCCTCAGCCATTATCGTCTTTCAAAGTTGCGTTCAGATTGAGGTCTTCTAGAATCTGTTTCTTGGTCGTTGTATATGTTTCAAGCAGGCTGTTTGGACCATTTGCTCATTACCTTCCATCTTAATTCCCTCGTGTGTGTGTCAATGTCCTTTTAGTTGTGCAGTGCCATTGATGCACATATAATTACTAGTACCGAAGAAGACGTGTTATGAATCAGTAGACGTTGATGAAGTAATTAGTTTGCGCAAAACTATGAGCTACAGATCATGCGTTTGTGTTATTAATAGAATGTACAGCCTTCTCAACAGAACCGACCCTTACAACATTGGCTTCAATACAATAATTTCAATACATGATGATAAGCCACTCAAGCACCTGCTGTAGCCATAGCTCCTTGATGAGGATGAGGCGGCAAACACTGCGGTTCATTGCTACCATCCTCCTCTTCCTCTGCGTCCCATAGGAAACTAGCATATGCTGCATGTACATGGCTGTCATCATAAAACCATAAGTACTATTGTCAGCTGAAGCTCTAAAAAACAACATAACATAAAGTGAATGTCTGCAGAGTGGCACATGACACGCATACCTGTCTTCAGGAGAGGCTTGGACTGCTCTTTCAAAATAGCTGGAGGCACGTTCTTGGTCGTGGTGTACCTCCCAAACTAGCTTCCCATACTGTGATAGAACATCTCCATCATTTGGGTCTGCCAGTATGGCACGGGAATAGTACTCCTCCGCTCCTTTACGATCCTGTTTGCACTGTAAAATGACAAAAATCATCACCAAAAACACCCACTAACAAAACCATTTTCACTTTCAATCAACCAGATCCTCTGAAAGATGTTGTAACCCAACAATTTGGTCACCACGATGAGAATTTAAACAGGTGCAAATCTTAGATATAGTTGTTCACATGTGATTGTGTTGTTTCGGATCA
This sequence comes from Sphenostylis stenocarpa, assembly GCA_963425845.1. Classification (NCBI taxonomy): domain Eukaryota; kingdom Viridiplantae; phylum Streptophyta; class Magnoliopsida; order Fabales; family Fabaceae; genus Sphenostylis; species Sphenostylis stenocarpa. The sequence goes on along the minus strand of OY731398.1, from coordinate 39,138,606 downwards.
GAATTGGAGATTTGTTTCAAAAGTCAATGTAATAAAGGTTTGTATTAAAAGATTATGTAAATTACCAAAGTATAACTCTAATTTTAATTAAAGAAAAATATAAATAACACCTAATAATAGTATTTAAGCTTTCTCCTTTCAAAAATTTAAGATTATTTTGAAACACAAGGAAATAGAACTAACCTGATACAAGAAGTTAGCATAATTCCTCAGAAACAATGGATCCCCAGGATTTTCTTTCACCATTTTCTTGTAATATTCTTCCACTTCATGCCTATCTCCATCATTCCCTCCAGAACCCAAGGGATTATGATCACTACTACCACCACCACCACCTCCGCAGCCACCTATGCCATCCCCACAGCACTCAAGCCCAAGCCCCTTTGCAAGATACATTTCTTTTTCACTGCCAACCTCTTCCTGCTCACTAAAACTCACCCTGCAAACTCCATCATTCACTTTCACAGCTTCACTCAATATTATACCATTCATCACACTGAACCCCTCTCCTCTCTTCTCCTCCCCTTCTTCACTCTCACTTTCCATTTCTTCATCTTCCTCTTCTACAAGCAAGCCATTGTGCTTGCCCAGAGAGAAGGAAGGAATGGTCTCCAGCACCAAGCACCTGTTCCTCGCTGAAAACCTCTTGGGAGGATCTGAAAAATCCAACATGTCTTCATTGTTGCAAGAAGAGTAGACTAAGTCTTGCAAGTTCCCATCTGATTGAACCCTTCTAAAGCCTTTGTTTTGCCTTCCAAGCTCACCAATCGAGGGAGAGACCGGAGAAGAACCACATGAGAAGGAAGGGAGAGTGAAGGACCCAGTTTGGTGGAGAGAAAGTTTGTGATAATGTGGTGGGACACTGGTTGGTGGAAAGTGTTTAAGTGCATGGCTGGTTTCTGAGTGAAAATTGTTGTTAGGACTATCTGTGAAGGAAGCAAGAAGGGATCCAAGAACCGGCGTTGAAGAGCTTCTTAGCAGCATCTTTTCTGATTCAAGATAACTTATGTGTGGCTGTCCCTTGCCTTTTGAGTACAAATCACTGAGAACATTGAACAAAACTTGAAATTACTTCCTCAGGAAAAAAGAAAAAACTAGAAAAGAGAAAGACCTCAAGCATATTGGTTTTTCAAACAGAACAAATTGACATGGATACAAGGAAAAGTAATAATGCTAATCGCTGAGTAGATGACACAAAAGAAATGCTGAAGAGAAAGAAGAGAAGCAAAGAACAATACCCTTTTTAGATGCTGAAGAGTCCTTGATGACCCTATAATCTATGTAACTTCAGATGATGATTGGAAGGAAGAGATTGTTTTAGTAGCACATAACAAATCAAAACATTTAAATATAAAAAGCAGGATCCTTTATGTAAAGCAGAAGACTTAGCCTGTGGGGGCATGTGAACATGAGTGGTTTAACCTTCTCTGTCAAATATTATAATTAAGAAGCAAAAAAGGTGGTTTATTTTTCACCCTAAAAAATAAAGTTCATATGGGTAGTAAATGTGTGGTAGATAGCGCATTTGGATGACGGAAAAATCTCAACTTGAAGAGTTGTGTCGTTTAGTACAGGGAAGGGTGCATATGCAAATTGGAAACTTGGAAGGAAAAGGGCAACATTGTTTTCAATGTAGTAATTAAAACGAAACATTATATGATTATTATTACAAATAAAAAGAAATAATGCATTATTGAAGAAAGTACTAGCATGCCAACCCTTCACATGGAGGGCATGTCCCTCCAAATGTTATTGCAACTTTGATTCACGTTTTCATTAAGAAAAATAAACAAAAACACTTCTTCTCCGTACACGTGCCTCTTTCATTTACGCGCTTCTCAGACTATTCTGTATTTCTAGTACACAACTTGCAATCGTTCTTCCAAGATATTCTATGAAGAGATTCCTGAACAAAATTCAATTGTGGAACCAAAATCAAAACGTGCTTCCTCAGTTTTGGAACTTCTATCTGCTGTACAACCTCTCGTGTTTACAAGTTTTCATTTTTCTCTTGTCCCTTTCAATGTTTATTCCTCCTCCACTCAACTTAATTTAGAATTTTTCAATATGACAACTCAATTTTTTCTTGTAAATGTTAAAGACTTAAATGAATAATTAGGCCAATAAATAGTTTTGTACAATAACCTAATTACATATCATTGTTGATTCAATTTTAAAATTAATTATTTGAAAAAAAAATCAAACTTTCCATACGTGCTCATATAAACTGAAATTAATCTACTATTGTAAAAGTATGATAACACTAAGTTTTAAATAATAAATAATAACATTTTTTAACAATATTAAATGGCTAAAAAAAGATGTTTTTACTAAAGAAATATGTTTCTAAATACAAAATAATGAAAAATAAACGAATTTTAATGAATTCATGTTAAACATATTTCAAACAAGATCTTCAAACGAAAATATTCTCGACAGATAAATTATTTATACCAAAAGAATTATATCCATCAACCAATAGGTTGTGAAGAGTTGAACCATAAATAATCTCTTAACTATCCATTAAATAAGGAAAGATTAATTAAATTGTGAAATATTATTCATGTAATTTTGATTAAACAAAATAAGAATAAAAATGCAGTGTTAGACTTTTTCAAAAAAAATAAGATTTTTTTTAATATAAAATTATAAGTGTACTGAAAAAGTTATATCTTTTTAATAAATAATAGATTATAAAAAAAAATACTTATAACTTATATATAAATAAACTCAAAATCATAAACCCTAATATAAATTACTATGCAAAATTAGGTTGGAACCCAAAGTCACGATGAGTTTAACAATTAAAATCGAATACTGCAACTCATTCTGCTCATTGCCCAATAAATTATTTTGTTTTGAAACTCAAAAGGAATGTTATGTTAATAAAGATAAATTTTTAGTGGTAAAATTTCTCTTGAATGTAATGATATTCTGTCAACAGCTAATGAAATAAGAAGACGATGAAACAAAAAGAGAATTATGAAAAACTAACGTAGACACCCAAACACTCATTTGTAAAATTCTATGAAATTTCGGGAGGAGAATTTTTTATAGTTGAATTGTATTTAGTTGTAGTGAAATTGTTGTTGTTGAGATGGTAAGTGTGTGGATACTACTTTTCAACATTTTTTAATCACCTTATTATGAATGTTGACTATCACTCTTGTAAAGTTGACACGATATAATTTCTAACGTTGATTTTTTTTTTTTGTATACTATAATTTTTAGTATGATATAGAAAAAGGAAAAAAGTAATATAATTATTATGGGATTGAAATAATATTATGAAAATGTTATAAACATTATAATATATTTATTTTGAGATATTGAGGATGATCTAAATGTTGAGTTTAATTATCTTATTTAAATTAAAAGTGAAATATAATGAAATTTACTTAAATTAAGAGTGAAATAGTGAGGAAACTATTAAAAAGAGAAGAAAGAAATAGAAATCATATAAATAAATAAAAATCGTAAAAAAATGTTTTGTTTTATTTGGATGAATAAAAATAAGGAACCACAAAAAATAATGGAAACCGAGAAAAAAATATTATATCAAACAGAAAACTAGTTTTAATTTTATTAATTTTTATCATTAAAATATTTATTAACTTTACTATTATTATTCAAATTTATTATTATATAAAAAAAATATTTAATTTTGTATTTGGGATTTGATTAATGAAATTATAAATGAACGAAATAGTTTCTTCTTTATATATTTCTTCCGGTCTCAAATAATTTATCAGATGGTATGAATTTAATTTAGGTGGAATAATAAAATTCGTAATAACTAAAATAATAAATTTAAATAATATATTTAACTAAAAACTGTAATTTAACTTTTGTGTTTTTGATGATTGTATTAGCTTTTTATATCATTTAAATTAAAATATAATAAATATAATTTGGTATCTAATTTATTTAAAAATATTTATATGTTAGGAATATGATTAATAATATAAAAATTCATAATTAAAATAAAAAATTTGAAACGATAGACAAAATGATAATAAAATTTTATCACTAGAAGAAATTATAATACTTATATTTAAATTTAAAGAGAATATAATAATATTTTTTTAAATAAGAGAACATAATTATTTTGTAATACAATAGTAGAAAAGAGAAGAAAGTGTTTTTTAATTGATTTATAAGAAATATTGTGTTCCTTTTATAAGGAAAAAGTAAGTATCAACATGTAGTTTCCTGAGATTTTTCTTCTTACTTCCTCCTACTTGAAGATTGTGATTAAATTAATCAAATATTCATTGTACATTATTATTGTCATCCATGTTATTATTTTTTTTCAATAGACCTTTATTAGGATTGACGCCATATAAACTTGGTACTACTAATCGACTATCACAACATCAATTAGATTTTTCTTGATTTGCCTTGGAATGCAAATGAATCTTGATTTTTCTTGATTTGCCTTGGAATGCAAAACAAGATTCCTTGTAATGTATAATATACACTAATTATCACAATACACAACTTGTACATAAATTTCCCTATTAACCTTTCTAATCGAGATAACTTTCTCACATGTTAGGTGACTGTCATGTATTCAATTTCTGTATTATTAAACATAACTTCAATATTCTGTAACTTGGATAACCACCTCTCCAACAAGGGTAAACACGTCAAAATTACCTACAAAACTTGAACAAACAATGTCTCTAAAAACTAATTTTAATCCTCTAAAATATAATGCAACATCCAAGGTTCTTTTGATAAAGATCCTCTTAATAACACTCATTTTTTCGACCATGATTTGTCATGAATCTACTAACTTCTTTCATTGCTTATGCAATGTCTGATCTTGTAAGATCATGATATCTATAAGACTTCTCACCATCGATGCATAAAATACTTAAAACATTTTCATCCTCTTTATTTCATTGCAAAGACTCATACTTGAGGTAACTTACTTGAGAGAAAATGAGGTATAAATTGGCTTACACTTTTACATTTTGAAACATCACAAGACCTTCAATGAGTAATTCTTATGATAAAATAAACCTTCCTATTTTTATGTCTCACTAAATTTGTATCCCTAAAATCTTGTTTGTCGGTCCCTAGTTCTTAATATCAAACTTTCTAACCAATTGTACTTTCAAAAGTTGGATTTGAGCTTTGTTGCGGTCTACCACCAATATTATATATATATATATATATATATATATATATATATAATATGATAAAATAATAAAATCATTTTCACAAAATCTATTATAACAGGTACAATAGTATGAACTTAGTTTGTTGTAATCAGGACTAATAATGAATAATTAAATCTCTTGTACCAACATATGAGAATCCGCTTTAGACCATATAGAGATTTGATTAACCTATAAACCAAGATTTTTTTTTCCTTTTTAAAGTCTTCTTGATGGAACATATCAATCTTATCTCCAAGTTCATTTTGAAGAAAAATAATATTTACATATTTGCTAACAATAATCTTATGGGTAGTGAGATCTCATAATATATACTCATTCACATTGTTAACATAGTCCAAAAATATGTTATTCTTAAATTTTGGATCTTATTTTTTTCTTGAACTTTGAAAATATAGACTTCCTTTTGATGCGGTACACTCATAATCTCTGAGTAATCATTATCACCAATACAAAATGTCTTGTAATGATGAATTTTTTGTTTTGTTCTGTGTACGCGTATTTCTAATATATGAAATATATCCCATATGTGTATACTCTTTATTCATGTATTCTATCTATATATCGAGTAAGAATATTATAAAATATCAAATATTAATAATAACTGCCTAAATTAGAATAATAACGTAATATTTTTTTATCTTTTTTTGTTAAAAGATAATAAAATATCCTAATACCTAATAAAAAGATAATAAAACATATATACATATGAATTTGATATCTGTTAATAAAGTATATCCCATATAAAATATCTTGCTTTAATATCTGTTTATTTGAGTTTGAAATATATTTTTTTCTTTTATTTTGTTCAGAATTCTTCCTCTTTTTTGTTTGTACTTATTGTCATTTTCCTTCTTCTATGAGATCACATTTTTCTTTATCAACTTCATCCTTTTTATTTCTTTCAAAACTTCATAGAAGTACTGTTAACCGTTTGATAAATGTTGAAAACTATTTTTTCATCTATATCTTTATTTTTCTCCTTAACGTTAAGTTTCTTTAAGAAATATTCATAATGATTTTTCTTTGAATTTTCTTTATATCTTCGTTTGTAGTCAACTCTTTTTTCATCAAATTTAAAGTTAAATTTTTCCTTTCATGTGAACTTAGAATTTTTCTAAGTTATTTGCATCTTTAATCAACACAAATGCATCTTTAATCACACAAAGTTTGTATTCAAAAGACACCTTATTATTTTTTTTCAATAATTGAGAAACACTTAACAAATTATGATTAATATCATATAATACATAAAAATATTAATTTGATACCCAAATGACTTTTAATTGCAATTGTTCTCCTATCTTTCACATCCATTTGTTCTCCATTGTCAATTCTCACATTAGAAATAATAAATTTTTTTATCATGAGTCATGTGATTTGTACAATGACTATCTATAAACCAACATGTGAATTTATTGATTGTAGAGTATGTTGATGCAAAGAGAAATGTTTATTCTACTCTATCCTCTATAACATTGACAACTTCTTTTGATTATGATTTGTATATCTTTTCTATATGTACTAATTGACCATATTTGCAACATTTCACATCATGTCTCCACCAACACTTTTTGTGCAAGTGATTATATTTGATACCTTTGTTGTTCTTGACTTGGAGATAACCTTCAACAACAACATGATCTTCTTTCATCAATCTTCGTTGCTCTTGTGTTTGTAAAACATGTAACACTTCTACCAAAATAATATTAGACAAATCCTTTATATTTTTTAATGAAGCAATAGATGCTTCATATCTTTCTAACACAGTTACCAATTTTTTTTTAACTATTTTGGAATCATTTACCTAACAATTTTATTTTCTTAACAATAGTCAATAATTTGCTTAAGTATATATTCATTAATTATCTCAGACTCTTGCATCATTTCTATTTCAAATTTTCTTATCAAGTTTAAAACTTTCATACCTTGATTTTTTTCGTCTACTTCATATTGTCTTTCAAATAATCCCAATTTTATTTTGGTGATTTTAGCATCATGATTCTGATGAGATCATTTGTGAAACACCAACAAATAAACATGATTTAACTTTTGTCTTCCTCGTTTTTCTTTCTCTCTGAAAATTTGATTTTAGATATGGTGAGATTTTTAGGTAGCGGATCAATGATGTGATTCTTTTTCACAGTTTCCCATAAATCCAATCCTTCAAGATATGATTGCATTCTCACAATCCATAAGTCATAACTTTTACCATCGAAAATTAGAATAATGACTTGTGAAAAACTTCTTTCTCATTCCATTTTCTCATAAGAACCATAACTGTACTATGTGTATTTTTGATGTATGAAATATATCTCATGCGAATATTTTTTATTCATGTACCTTATGTATATATAGAGTAAAAATATTACAAAATATCAAATATTAATAATATCTCAATAAGAACGGTCTAAATCAAAATAAGAATGTAATATATTTTTATCTTCTTTTTTTAAAAGATAATAAAATATCTTAATTCCTACTAAAAAGATAATAAAGAATATACCCAACATACCCCTCCTTAGGATAAGACCTGTGATTCCAACATATTAGAATAAATCAACTTCAACATGTATTTTCTTCTTATAGTCACTCTAACAAACTTCAATCTATGTTGCTCTAAACAACAATCTTTTTTAGCACATCGTCTCTTGTCATAATGATAGTAAATAAGATTCTTCTTTCTTAAAGAATTTGATCCACCATGATTTGGACTTTCACTAAAGTCATATTATGTTGATCTTTCTCTCATTATCGTTAAAGTTTCTTCTTGGTTTAGACTTTTCATTTTACTTTCCCCCTAAATTCTTCTTTAAGAATAACTTCGACAATATTCTTAAAGTGTAAATATTCATTAATATTATTATTTGTTATATTGATGACGATTTGATCATACAAATCTGGTAAAACTTTTGAAGTAGAAGTTGTACATGTTCATTTTCAACTATGTTAAAATTTGTCATTGAAAGTTGGACAAATAATATATTTAATTTGTTTATGTGATCTGTCACTCATGTAGACTCACTAATTTGAAAGGTATAAAGTTTTTATTGTGTGAAGTAATTTAACCTCATACAATTTGATGAGGGACTCCAAAATCTCCCTCGTTGTATCCTCCTTCATAATGTGTGGACATAACCGCATCTACCAATGCTAAGTGTAAATTTGCTATAACATTGTTGTTAATTTTTTTTCACCTTCAGTAATGCTCACGAGTCTTTCTCCAATTGCATTATACAATTGTCTTTTCCCAAGATTGACTTCGCATTCAATTTCCATAATAAGAAATTATTCCTATTGAACATTTCTATCTCATATTTTACTATCATTGTTTTAATCGACTTATGCACCTTTTACTATGAATAATATTGTTTACTGAAACAATGACATAGACAATAATTAATATATCAGGTAAACTCTTAGGAAAGAGAGGTGAATAACAAATAAACACGCTTAAATATCAAGTATTTTCTTGTCAAAAATTGTCCTAGACATGCATTGTCACACTACCACATTCTATATCCAGTAACTAGAGTAATTTTTTCCTGATGTGGAAGATCATATTAAGTGCAATCACATAACATACTATGGATTTTCTTCAACATCATTCTAATGATTATACTAACAAAATAATAATACAACTAAGTGACCAAGTAATCAACTTGGCTATGATACCATTGTCAAGTAAAATTAGGGATGACAAAACAGGACAGTCCGTCCCGTTTTGGGCGTCCCGCCTTTGTCCCGTCAAAAGTGGGGCGGGCTGGCCCGTTATAGTCATGACGAGCTATAGACTTTGGCCCGCCTCGATCAAGGAGCAGGTTGGCGAGCTGACCGCCATAATTTAGAAAAACATATTTTATTTTTTAAAATAAAAAATTTTAATAAATTTAATAATAAGATTATTATTTGTTTGTCAATAATTCAATTTAATAATATAAATCAATACATTGTTTTAAGAAATTATAATTTAGAAAAATAATAAAATTTACATAATAATAAATAATAACAAATATATATATATATATATATATATAACGTTAAAACTTATAAAATTTATATTTTTTATATTGAAAAATTCAAATACCTATATCTTTTTATTTGATAAAACTTCACATTATTCTTGGTTGAGTAATTCTTACACCTTTAATTCAAGTCATAAGGATAAAAACAATCGATGCTTAGGATGAACAAGGAGAACATGAGAGAGAAAGTTGTGTTTAAGTAAGGAGAATATTTTTTGTAAGAGTGAAACTTTTTTAATTCTCTTTTTAAAATTTTTAACTTTATATATTATCTTTATAATTAACTTTATTACAATAAAAAAATATTTTTTATTAATTAGGCGAGTCGCGGGCTGGCCCGCCCCGTCCCGCAGGTTAACGGGCTTGGCGGGACGAGCCAAAGCGGGCTGGTGGCTTGAAAACACCAACTCGCCCGCCATATTTTGGTGGATCAGCGGCCGACCTGCAGACTGACCCGTTTTGTCATCCCTAAGTAAAATAAAAGATGAGAAAAGAGGAATAAAATCAACAATAGGTAATAATGAAAAAAATTATAATACCTCTCTTTAAATCTAAGTAAAAAATAATAATATTTTTTCTAATAAACAAAATAATATAACTACTATATAATATACTAATAAAAAAAGAAAAAGTGAATCACTCGATAGAAAAAAAAGTGATTTTAAGGTAATTTAAAAAGTAAACAATATACTCATTTTATATAAGTAAGTATCAATATATAATTTTTTTTTACTTCTCTTCTCACATTTTTATATTATATACATTAGAAAAATATACTAGATTTCCTCTTCACATTTTTATATTATATACATTTAAATGGTTGAGAAAAATATACTAGATTTCATAAAAATTTATTCAATCTAATAAATAAAATTGAGAATAAAATATCAAACTCTAGAGATAAATTTATGTTTGGTTTTAGGAGAATATTGTTTAAAAGGAAGTGATATGAATTGGTTTAGATATAAGGATTAAAAAAAATAAAAAAATGAAATGATATTCCTTCAACTTTATATTTCTCTTCTAAATTGGTTAGCTTTCACTAAAAAATCAATTTTACAATATGAATTATTTTAAATACCTTTTTATATTGTCCAAATAAATATTTTTGTCAAAATAAAGATTAAATAAATAAAAATAATAGAATTGATTTGGTAATTTTTTTATTATTATTAAAACCACAAAATTTATTTACATGATTTTAAGAAAAAAAATGGTGGGACTTAAATATTTTATCATTAGCTTATATGAAAAGAAATACATAAAAAGTTATTTATATTATGTTTGTTATCCATATTACCATCATATATATGGTTTTATTTTATAATTTTGTATCTATAATTTATAATATTATTTCTTATTATGTATTATTTTTAGTTATTTATATTTAATTTTCATTTTAAATATAAACTTATGTTAATTATTTTATATATGTATATAATCATGTAATTATGTTTTGAATACAGATTTAAAAATAAAATACGTGAAATATGAAAATTTGAAGAGATCTAATCGATTAAATCAATCTATATAATCGATTAGATAATATAAAGATTTGATTATATTAAAAAGTATTATTATATTTATTATATATGAATTAATGTTAATAATAATATATATATATATATATATAATTATAATAATACGTGATTTTATATATTTTTTTATTATAATAAAATTAAAATTATATTTAAATATAAATTTAACTTTTTAATATGTAACTAATTTTATTATATTTTATTTTTTAATTGGTATTTGAAATAAAATTTTATATAATTTATAATTAAAAAATATTTTAGAATAATTATAAGTAATTTTAAAATAATCATAAATTATTTTTATATTTTATATATAAAATAATTTTAATATATTTGATGACTTTATATATATAAATTACTTAATTTAAATTAAATTAAATTATAATTTATATTTATTTTATCATCTATGAATATAAATGTATTTTAGTCATTATATATTTTAAATTATTATTTTAATTTTTTTATTTAATCATATTTTTTATCATCATTTCACTTATTTTTCGTTTCTTCATTTTTTATCTCCTTCCTTTAATTAAAATAATTATATTTTTCACTATTTTTTTTTCTTTTTCAATTTCTTAAATCAATTCCTTATTCCAACAAATTTTAAATTTTTCTCCATATCATAAATATATATATCAAGGTAAAAAAAGTATTTTTAAACTAAATTGTTTATAAATTGATAGTTTTTATTTATATTATCTTAAATAATAGTATCATAAGGTAGATATTTTTCTTTTATTGAACATTTTTAATTTTTTGCATGAACTTTATTCATATTTTTGTTTCTCTTTATTTATAATTTTGTGAATTTATCTTTTTTTTTTTAATTCTATTAAATAATATTACACACGTTAATTTAAGTTAATTGCATATTATAAATAATAAATTAAATTTTTAATAACTGTTAAAGTGTATGTTTATATTTTTTTATAAGTAAAATTTTTAAAATATCATTTTAATTTTTTTTGTTTTATTTTTCCATTCTTTTAATATATTCATTTTTTATTTACTAATTACATATTATATTTCTTTATCATACTTTTACTATTTTTTAAATATATAAATTATATAAATTATTCTTTTAACTATAACACTTTTATTTTTTTATAATTTGTAAAATAGAATTTTATCTATATAAAAATAGATAAATAAATCACATTTTTCTTAGTTATTATTTCTCTCAATTCCTTTTTTATGTAATAAACAAATAATAATGAGTCTAATTGTGATTTAACTAATTAAAAAAAAAATGATAAAGGATGGTTTTAGTCACTAATATATATTTTTGACCCTAATAAAAAAAAATGCTTTTACCCATTACTACAAAAACGTCACGATATGCAATTATTAAAACAATTTATATTTTTTATATCATCTTCTAAATTAAAAAAAAAGAAAAATAGAAAGAAATGATCCTCGTACTCACAGTTTTTTTTTTAAACTTTGTTATTTATTTGCGCTTACAAAAATACAATTGTACAAAAGTAGAAGTAAAGAAAAAAAAAACCCTATTCTTTCTGTTTTTTACTTTTTAAAAATATATTGTAAACAAATATTAAATAATTGTCTTATAAGTTTTTTTTTCATAAAAAAATTTAAAGAAGCATATTATTATTTTTCCTGTCATAAATGTGCAAAATATTTAAGAATTAAATGAAGACAAAAACATAATTAACTACAGATTGAATAAATAAAATGATAAATTATTTTCAAATAAAAAAGATTGGTGTATCCTGGGATCTTAAAAGCAAAAGTTTCATGTATATATTTTTTATCTAATTTTTATATTCACCTCTGCACAAGATAAAATATTATTTTAAATTATTAGATTAAAAAATAGTATAATTATATAAATGTCTGATAATTAAAATATTATTTTCGAAATAAAAAGATATTAAACCAGAGAGAAAGAAGAAGAAAAAAAAAAATAGAGCGAATGGTATACTCTTCCTCCAATCTCCTCCCCTAAGTTTAGGGTTTATCATAATTGAGCTTTCACTCCATTTTTGTTCCCAAATAAAACCTCGGATTTTTTATTTTCTCGTCCACATACCACGCAACATCGCAATTTATTGTCGTACGTGTCCATAACTCGCGAAATCGCAAGATACTGACAACGTTATACTACATTTGTTTTGTTGATTGATCATGTTGGCCAAGAGGTTAAGCTCATTCCTCAAACTCTCCCCAAAACCTCAGATTTCCAAGTAAGCTCTCTGACTCTTCTTCTATTTCCATGTTATTGTTCTCCTTGTGTTTACTGTTGCCCTATGTTTGGATACAATTGTTGTTTCTTGGTACTCGTAAATTAGTTGGCAAGTTTCAAAATTTGTAAGTTCTTTGAGTTCTGCCTTTCTATTAAAGGCCAACTGATAAGTTCTATATATATACACCTGTGTGTGTGTGACGAAGGTTGCGATAATTGAGGATTTTGAGTGTACTCAAAAACTCATTTATGCCCTCAAATTTTTTCACTCTTCAAAATTCCATGCATCATAGCTCAACTAAGGAATTATATTCTGTCACTCAAATCAGGAATTTTACAGTTTGCATCAGGCTAGTTAAATTCAGATTATAGCTAGACAAGTCTAACGCAAAGGAAGTAAAATAATCGGCCAAAAAATATAACTTTGGTTCCACATCTGAATAGTTGGTTTTTGGTATTTGAAGTTAAAAAAAGTTTGATTTTAGTTTGTTAGACTAAAATGTTCTTTCTGTCTATTTTATGCATTTACAGTGTTGGGTTTGTTTGGAAGTAGCATCTCTCGAAGTTTCTCGCGTATCACGTATCACCAAGTTGATCATATTAACGTGTTTAAGTGAAACATTTTAAACTTACCAGAGTAAATTGAAACACAAAATTCTGATGAGGGATCAAAAGTATATTTTTAGCCAATACTTGTTTTTTTCAGCTGAATTTCTTTTGTAAGTGAGAAACATGGTACTTGTTATTGTTACTTTGTTGAAATTGACATCATAATTTAACTGTAATATGGTTATGACTACCATTTTTTAAACTGTTGCAGTTCCACGAAGAATGTGGATGAAGAGACCAGCAAATACTATGGTAAAAAGGCAGTGTCATTTGTTTTGATTACTATCACAGGTGGTGTTGCTCTGAGTGCCCTTGACGACCTTGTCATTTATCATGGATGTAGCAGGTATATATATTGAGCTCTAATTTGGTATTTTGTGTTAACAGATGATAATGGCTAGTTATTTTGTTTTACGTTAATATCTTGGGAATGCATTTGCCAGGCTTGAGAAAACTATTAATATTAATAGGTGCATTTTAACATAATGTGGATTGTAGACTTTCCCATCTTCATTTTCTATGGAAAGGATCTGTTTCTCAAGGAGGCCAAACTTTTCCTTGTTTAACTGAAACTTCATCATTCTCTTATCCCTCCTACAAAGTAGTAACTATCAATGTGATGGTATATTTAGTGCAGTATCAATTCGTAAGGCAAGTTTAGCATCTAAATTTTGTAGTTATCTTTAGTTTCAATATAACTCTGCATGGAATTTTCATTTTTCATAGAAAAGAACAGAGGTACTTAGGTGGTGCACACAGATCAGATCTAGAAGACTGAGATAATTCTATGTTCTGTTGCTATATATAATAGGTTCTCATGGAGTAAGGGGAGCTTCTAAGATATTTGTTCTTTTTTTGTCCTTTTCCATCCACACTCCAGCATTTACAATTATAGCTACCTCGTGAATGGCCATATCTTGCTATATAAAATGAGTGTAGGCCTCTAATTTCAATTAAAAAAATCTGCTACTTTCAAATTCTTCACCACCCTCTCTCACCTTGTAAATCCTATTTTTATTTTTATTTTTCTTTTACAAATTAGATACTAGATTGTTAGCTTCACGAATACATTTATGAGACTGTTACTAATACGTATGACTTATCAGTTAAGATGTTTCTCGACTTTTATTCTTTACATTTCAAAATGGAAAACTTGCCCACCATGGCAGCCCCTAAAGTTATTAGCTGCAAAATTTTCAGCAAGGCAATGGAGAAGGCGATCAAGAACAAAGCACTAATAGATGCTATTGGAGAACCCATTGTTAAAGGTCCTTGGTACAATGCATCTCTTGCAGTAGCTCATAAAAGACATTCAGTTTCATGCTCATTTCCTGTTTCTGGGCCGCAAGGCACCGGTTTCTTGCAGCTGAAGGCAGTTCGAAATGGAGGTTAGCAATTTGAATATCTATCTTTATGATTTGAATGAGAGCCTTTTGACAAATTGCTAATTAACCATTTTAGTCTGTATAACTATCATGATCAGCTTGTTTACTTTTGACATATTATACTCTTTTGCTTGTGAATTGTACCTGACTTTATATGTTCTCTAGAGTTTGGAAAGTCGGAACACCGTGGCCAGTTTGATAGCTAATGGAAATTATTATTGGTTTGGTTTCTTTGAAACAGAGGACACTTGGTCTTCCTTTTTCCTTCCTCGTGACTGGGACATTTTGATCATGAATGCTCTCCTCCATGTACCTGGGAATGAGGAGAGTAACCAAACATTGCGGATCAATCTCGCTGACAACACTCTTTCTTGCACTGCTTGCACAGAGAGCACACCTCATCCATCGGAAAATTCAAAGGCAAATTTGAGTTCCAATCAATAAAAGCTTAATTGGCAATCTTTAATTAATCTCAAAACAAGATTTTGTCTTTTTTATAATTAAATCTTTTATATGATTTTGGGCTAGGTGGACGTCAATATTTGGCTTTGACAGAATAAATTTATTTCCAAATATTCTTTGGTAACGTGTTATAATATTATCCACCGTCTTATTTTATTTTGAAAATAAATATTTCTTGTGGAGTGATGTAAATTTCTTTATTTTGCATTGTTCTTTTCTTTTTGATCTTACGAGCTATTTTTTTGAGATTGTAATTTTCTTTACTACTGAGGTGAGCACTGTGGTAGTTTTTGTTTTGCGACTTTATTCATTGGAAGCCTTTATCTTCATGTCTACTTTACTATCTGTCTGGTTGCTTAAAGATTTTTATACACACAAGAGAAGAAAATAGAAAGAAAACTGAATAAAAATTCCAAAATATTATCGGTCTAACTTTCAATTTATGAATAAACTAATTTTAATTTTTGAAGGAAGTTTATTTTATTTTATTTTTTGTCTCATTAGTGTTTGTAAAAAGAATAATAATAATAAAAAAATATATATATATATATATATATATATATATATATATATATATATATATATATTTAAACAGACTTTATGTGTACTGTCAGACTTTGTTTTATTGTATCATGAGATAATGCCTCATTGAAATAGTTAAGCTTGGATCCTTTGAAGGGCTGGTGGTACTGGTCTGTGCAATGGCAGGCAATGGAAGTATTGGCGGAGACAACATAAACAAATGTGATATTGATGAAAGCAATGTAAGAATATTATCCTTTAATAATATTGTACAGTGTTCAATTTGTTAAGTTTTATTAAGTCTAAACCTTATTTATTTTTCGATCGCACGGCCTGAATTATTACTTTTTTAATTGCAGTTTTTATATCGTATTTGCGTGATTTTAGTTTTAATTTTTCACGTTTGTAATTTCTCAGTTGTTTAAATTATTTTTCTCGTGCCAAATTAAATTAAATCCAACTACGCTAAAATTTTAATAAATAATTCTCACTTGCGAAAGTGAAATGGTAACATTTGTAAGTTCTTTCTTCAGGGTTTAAATTGCGGGGTTTTCATATACGAAGTTGCACACTGGTTTTATGATTATATATATCTTCTTCTAAAGGCATGTAGCTATGATTTTCTTCCACACTCTTCTCATTCATTTCTTTCGTCTTTTGAAGTTCCCAAACATGTCTTCATATCCAGCCATTATAAATATTAAACAAATTATGTTAGTTTCATGAGGGTGTCTACCACGGGTAGAAATATCAGTGACCCCTTCGTAATAATGGTTAAGAATAGTTAGACGTGATAATTTGTTATGATAAAATGTGTTTTCACTTTAAGAAACTTGGTATCCCACATTTCATGTGATGTGTATGTGTAAGGGATAAAAATATACTTCAATTTTTTAGATAACTAGTGTATGAACAAATTAAAATTACAGTTTAATAGTGCATTTATTTTCAAAAGGAGTTAACTCACAATATAGTCTGTCAAAGTGACAAGTGGTTTTTGTCTTCATACAACTCAGTATTCCAAAGTCTAAAAATACTCCCTTTTAGTCCATGAATATATTAGTTATAAGGTACCTATAATTTTGTATTCCACGACGAAGAGACTAAAAAATGAGCGACTCTAGACATTTAGAGATTAAATTGTACAAATATTAAATTGACAATTTCTTTTGCCATTGATGTATAAATATTGATTTGGTCTTTTTTTTACTATTCGTATATCAATACATAATCTCTATTATTTTTCTACAGTGTTAACGAATTTTGTTGAATTATAAAACTCATATCGGAAACTAAATTTTTATACCTCTTTAGCATCAATATTTTTTTAATATTTACGATACTTTATAAAGTTCAAAATTTTGTCATAGAATAAGTACTAAAATTGCATTTGAATTCGGGAAAAACATATTAAAATGTTTATTGCAATATGTCGTGTCTTACTCGTCCTTATATTTTAATATTATTTGGTTACATTAAAAGTTTAATTTCTTCAAATTTTTATAAATTATGAGACATATACGTAAGAGAATCGCGTAAATATTTCTTTTAGTCCTCTAATATTCTTTCTGTTTTTTATTCTTAGACTGTTTAACCTTTTGAAAATATCTATCACTACTTTTCTTTTCTTTTTTTACTGAACCTCTATCATTACTTATTATACATACAATATATTTGGATAACACACCATATACCAGATATTTTGGGGAGGTTTGATAAAAAAAAAGTTCTATGTATACATAATTAGATTTAGTGGAAAGGTTAGATGAAAAATGTTACATGTTAATAAATAGTAGATAAAACAAAGAAAAATATCTTGGTTAAAAATAAAAATAAAAAAGTTAGTGGCAAAGTGAATTTGAAGCACATTGTCATATTCTACCACGTGTACGTTATGGCGTAGATAGTGGTCTCCTGGGATGTGGACAAACCCCAGGTGGCAAGAAATGTGCGTAACACGTGGCACTATATTTGTATGAAAACGATGTTGATGTTTACTTTTGGTAAAGGACAGGAACAAGGTATTTTGAGGAGCCTTTGTCGGAATGTCATCTGGAGCTAATGCGGGCCTCACCACGGTGGCTGGTTGCAACCACTTCTTCCAAGAAGTCTTGTGTTATCGCTTCTTCTTCAATTTCACAGGAAGAATGATGAACAAAACAGACATGTGGGCCACACGGTAACGAGTCTAAGACCCTTCTTCACCACGCCATTATCATCTTCTTCTTCGTATTCACTCACCATCTTCAGTATTCCACTTCTCACACACTTGTAACCACACTAGGTGTGCTTCAATGTCTAAAGATGATAACTCTTCACAGGATTCTTCATCTGATCTTGAATTGGCTCTCTCCTTGACCCTCTCTCCCTATGCCACAGCTTCCTCATTCAGTAGGACTACTATTCTCACTTCTGGGACAAAGAGACCTGCCTCTGCCTCTAATTCTGATTCTGATTCGGATTCTGTTCTTCCTGCTACCCCTCCCAGGTAAATAAACTTAATACCAAATTACTCTCTTGATTTTTTTTTCTTCTATTTAATCAGGTGTACTAATAAGTTGCCAGAGCTATCCACATTTATCAAAGGGTCTTATAACTCACTTGATTCAATGGTACATGTGAGTTGTTGTAAAATCTTGATATCGTTTGACTCTTCCTTTTGACTAAAAGAAAAAGAGGCATCCACATTTAGGGTTGGGGGGAAATCCTGAGAACAAAATAGTGTGTTAAATGCTATTTTTTATTCATAGAAAGAAATAGGTGGAATGAGATAGGTTTTTATTGTCTGAAATATTTAAAATGAGATTAAATGGAAATGAGAATTCGATATGGAAAGTGTTTTAATCCTTTTCATTCAATGTTTCTCCTTTTCCTTCCCTTAAATTTGTGTTGTAGGATGAAATCACTCTAACACACTTAATTTATTTCCTTTATCTGTCCAATGAAATGGTAACTTTACTTCACTCCATTCTGCTACATCCCATTTCATTTCACTCACCATCGGATATTAAAACTTAATCTTAATGTTAATACATTCTTCATTATTGGATCACGTCTCATACTTGCTTTGACTTATCATATTTTTATTGATGGAATTATCACTTCTGTTGTGAGTTGTGACTGGTTCTTTTATGCAGTCAAGTTGTTGGATGGCCTCCCCTTGGAGCATATAGAATGAACAACTATAATAGCCATGCAAAGTCACCAGCTACGGAAGTTTTCAATTCTACAGTTGACAAAAGAGCAAGCAGTAGTTCTGGGGTTAGGAAGAGTGCAGATGGTGGCAGTGATAGTAACAACACTGTTTCCAAAGAAAATGGAAATCACAGGAATTCCCTGTTTGTGAAAGTAAAAATGGATGGAATACCAATCGGAAGGAAGGTTGATTTGAATGCTCATGGTTCCTATGAAACCTTAGCTCAAACTTTGGAGGAAATGTTTGAAGAATCAACTACAGTCCTCACTAACAAAGGTAATATTTTCTTTGAAAAAATAAAATCCAATAGTTTGCACGCATATCCGAGGATATATAAAACAAAATTTGAATGACTTGAAACAATCAAAATCTAAATGATCAAAAGCTCGGTATTTTTAAAGCACATGCTAAATGCAACAAATTGAGAAGTTGATCAACGCATAAACCAAAACAACTATTTTCGAAAGGTAAATTTAGTGCATTCTCATATTGAGGATATGTGAGATGGCTACCTCAGTTCCCGCCCCTTACCCCAGTTAATAAGTTGGTGGAAAAGGAGTCTTACAAACAAATCCAATCCATGGGTTTTACCAGCTGGTGTCCATTTGAATGGATATTTCTGGCATGACATGATGGTAACTTCTTCCTCTTTTTTTCACTCTGCCAAATCTAGACGTATGTGTGATTTACTATTGTTCAAAATGTACATTTTTAGATGAATAAAGGGTTGAAAAGTTGACAATCACATTTGGTTTAAATTATTAAAGGGGCAGCATTAGGGGTTTAACATTTTACTCTACCTTTTTTTTTTTTTTTTTTTTCTAATTATGTATAATATATCTTGTGTACTCCTTTTCTTCCAAGACTCTCATTGTTTCAGTTATGCAACATTTTAGATGTCAAAATA
The DNA here is from genome assembly GCA_963425845.1 of Sphenostylis stenocarpa. NCBI lineage: Eukaryota > Viridiplantae > Streptophyta > Magnoliopsida > Fabales > Fabaceae > Sphenostylis > Sphenostylis stenocarpa. The sequence continues at coordinate 39,118,567 of OY731398.1, read as the reverse complement.
TAACAAATTTCAAACATACAAAACTATAGAACAACTTTATATTTTGTTTTCATCAATAAAACTTAGGCATGTCATTGTTATTAAATGAAGATAGTTTTAACCATAAAAAAACTAAAACAAAATCATAATATGAAAAGAGAAGAGTGGTAAAAAGATATAAAAAATGTTTGTATTTGATGCTAAATCATATTTTAATTTATTGAATGAATCATATTTAAGGCTAAATACATCAGAAATGATAACCCATCATCATACCCATATATGTTGTCAATAAAATATCATGTACCCACTATATTTAAAGTACAAATCTATCCAAATCAGAGTAAATCCATGACTGCCCAAAAGTATTGATACAAGTGAACTGGCTAGAATAAGCAAACATAATAATAATAGTAAAAAGAAGTGTTTTATAGCTTATTCATTTAACAATCTTCCTTAAAACTTTTCTTGAAGATTGTCATCTTCCTTCTTAGCTCATTAAACTTAGCACATGAAAATTTTTTGTTTAAAATGTCAATGATTTACTCTTCAAACCTGTTAAACAATTACTTTAGTAACTGCAGTTAGTTTTTTTTTTTTTTTTTTTCATTTTTACTAAGTCAATAGGTGTCCCTAGATTTTAGAAGCAACTTTGTTCTATTATTCATGTATCCTAAATTTTAGCTACGTGGTTTACTGTCAGTTTTTATTATTATTATTATTTTTTTTATTATTATTATTATAAATGTATTGTTGTTACAATGAAAAATGGAACTCATGTTCACATCAATTTTTAACCTACAATGTTAAGTTGTTTTGTCCCTTCTTCTCCTATTGAGTTATTTTTTTTAACTCCTACAATTTGGTATCAGAGCTATCTTCTTATTAGCCTGTGAAAAATGGATGTCAAATCAAATTTCTCCCAAGTAGTACCTCCGGTCTTTGACGAGGAAAACTTTGGCGGTAAAAATGGGGGCTTACCTAGAAGCTTTGGATCTTTGGGAAGTCATTGAAGAAGATTACGAAATACTTCCGCTGCCAGAAAATCCCACCATGACCCAGATGAAAAGTCACAAGGAGAAGAAAACCCGGAAAGCAAAGGCAAAGTCATGTCTCTTTGCTGGTGTTTCAGCAACCATGGGATTATCTAAAGGAGTATGCAGGAGATGAAAGGATTCGAGGTATGCAAGTGTTGAACTTGATGAGGGAATTTGAGCTCCAAAGGATGCAGGAGTCTAAGACCATTAAAGAGTACTCAAACAGATTGCTTAGCATTGTTAACAAGGTAAGATTACTTGGCACAAATGTTTTGGATTGCAGAATAATTGAAAAAATTCTTGTAACTGTGCCAGAAAGGTATGAGGCATTCATAACCACCCTAGAAAACACAAAGGATTTGTCCAAGATTACCTTGGCAGAGGTGTTACATGCCTTGCAGGCTCAAGAGCAACAAAGGCTTATGAGACAAGATCAAGTGGTGGAAGGTGCATTACCAACAAAGCATCACAATGGAAAGAAAAACTTCAAGAAGAATAAACAAACAAGTGGCGAAAACACTACATACAAAGGCAAGGGTAGAAAGAAAAATTACCCACAGTGGAAAATTGTGACCAAACGCAAAGTGAAGCATGTGTAATCAACTTGGACATGAAGCTGTAATTTGTGGAAGCAAATTTCAACATGAAACCAGTGCCCAAGTTGTTGAGCAAGATGACTAAGATCATATTTTCTCTGCTTCATCTTTTTTAGCAAAGAGTAACTCAGAATGTTGGTTGATTGATAGTGGTTGTACCAACCACATGTTGTATGACAAAACTCTATTTAAGGACTTGAAGTCTACTAAAGTCTTAAAGGTCAAAATCGGGAATGGTGGCTATATTTCTGCAAAGGGAAAAGGAACCATAGCAATTTCAACGAGCTCACGTACAAAATTAATCTCCGATGTTCTTTATGTACCTGACATTGATCAAAATTTGCTAAGTGTAGGACAGTTGATGGAAAAGGGATTTAAAGTGTCCTTTGAACATCAACACTGTCTTATCTATGCATTGCTGGCTGGGAGGTTCTAAGGGTTAAAATGAAAGGTTAAAGCTTCTCATTTGATCCAACAGAGGAGAAAAATGTAGCCTATTACACTCAAGCCAATCTCACATAACTCTGGCACAAGAGACTGGGTTATTGTCATCTTGAAAGAATGTTGAAAATACAGAAGAACGACTTGTCACCAGGTGTACCAACACTTTTTGAAAATTTTTCAAATTGTAATGCTTGTCAATTTGGTAAACAAAACAGAAAGTCTTTTCCTAAATCATCAGAGCCTCTCAAAAGTTGCAACTAATTCACACTGATGTAGCAGGACTCAAAGAACACCATCATTACAAGGTAGTCTTTACTTTATTTTGTTCATAGATGATTTTACAAGAATGTGCTGGATTTTTTTCTTGAAATTCAAGCATGAAGTGGCTGGAGTATTTATGAAATTCAAGAAAATGGTGGAAACTCAAAGTGGCTACAAGATTCAATTACTAAGATCAGACAATGGGAAGGAGTATACATAAAAAAAATTTAATATATTTTGTGAAGAAGTAGGAATTGGACATCAATTGACAGCTCCTTACAATCCTCAACAAAATGGGGTAAGTGAAAGGAGAAATAGATCTGTGATGGAGATGACTAGATGTATGTTGCATGAGAAGGAGTTGCCTAAAACATTTTGGGCAGAAGCAGCTAACACAACAGTTTTCTTGCAATATCGGCTTCCAACCAAAGCCTTGAAAGATAAAACTCCATTTGAGGCTTGGTATGAGTATAAACCTTCTCTAACCTTCCTTAAAGTATTTGATTGTGTCTGTTTTGTATATGTTCCTCAAGTTATGCGTGATAAATTTGACAAGAAGGCTACTCCAGGCATCTTTGTGAGTTCTGTTTCAAAAGCCTACAAAGTGTATCATCCTCAAACCGGAAAGATGACTATCACTAGAGACGTACATTTCAATGAAGGTCAGAAATGGGATTGGAAGAACTCATAAAGCACAATAGAATTCTTTCCAATTATAGAAGATAATCATCATGGAGAACAAACCACAAAACTGTCGCAAGATGAATTGGAAGATGATCCTCCAATCAGAGGAACTAGGCTATTGGCTGACATCTATCAAAGATGTAATGTAGTAATCTGTGAACCTGCTAGCTATAAGGAAGCACTAAGACTCCCAAAATGAAAAAAATGCAATGGAGGAGGAGATGTTTATGATTAAAAAAAAAAACAAAACGTGGGAGTTGGTTAACAAGCCTGAAAATAGAAAAGTCATTGAAAATAGAAAACTCATTGGAGTCAAATGAGTTTTCAAAACAAAGCTTAATGCAGATAGCTCAATCAACAAATACAAGGCCAGACTCGTGGTTAAAGGGTACGCACAAATCTTTGGTGTTGATTATTCTGACACTTTTGCTCCAGTGTCTAGATTAGATACAATTAGATTGGTGTTAACTATAGCTGCGCAAAAGGGCTAGAAAATATTACAGTTGGATGTCAAATCAGCGTTTTTAAACGGAGTTCTAGAAGAAGAAATATATGTGGAGCAATCGGAGGGATTCGTGAAGCATGGTGAAGAAGATAAAGTTTATTTACTAAAAAAGGTCTTATATGGCTTAAAGCAAGCTCCAAGGGCCTGGTACAGTAGAATAAATGATCACCTATTAAGCATAAGCTTTACAAAAAGCTTATTTGAATCCACTCTTTATGTGAAAGATAAGGGAAATAGTTTTATTATAGTTTTACTATACGTTGATGATCTTTTAGTAACTGGAGATTACACAATGTTGGTTGATGAATTCAAGCAAGAAATGATGCAAGCATTTGAAATGACAGATCTTGGTCTCATGACGTATTTTCTTGGAATTGAGATCAAACAAGGTGAAAATGAAGTGTTCATTAGCCAAAGAAAATATGCAAAGGAAATATTGAAGAAATTTCAAATGGATGAATCAAAGGGAGACGTTCATCAAAGAAGATGGTATTGATAAAGTTGATGAAAGACATTATAGGAGCTTGATTGGATGTCTAATGTACCTCACTGCAACAAGGTCAGATATTATATTTGCTGTAAGTCTCTTATCTCGATTTATGCATTGTGCTAGTGAAATTCATTTAAGAGCAGCAAAAAGAATATTGAGGTATGTGAAAGACACTATTGATTATGGTGTCAAATTTGAAAAGTGTACAAATTTCAAGTTGTGTGGATTTTCTAATAGTGATTGGGCTGGATCTTATGATGACATGAAAAACACTTATGGTTCAACCTAGGTTCAGGGGTTTTCTCATGGTGCACAAAGAAGCAAGAGATTGTAGCACAATCTATTGCAGAGGCTGAATTCATAGCAGCAACAATTGCTGTAAATCAAATTTTATGGTTGAAAAAGGTTCTATATGATTTACACTTTTAGCATAAAAATAAAATTGAGGTTTTTGTTGACAACCACTAATTGCAATTGCAAATAATCCAGTATGTCATGAGAAAACTAAACATTTCAACATCAAGCTCTATTTTTTGAGGGAGATGCAACAAAATGGAGAAGTGAACTTAATTTACTGCAAGTCTGAAGATCAATTGGCTGATATGTTTACAAAGCCTTTGCATGTCAAAAAATTTGAATTTTTGAGGAAAAAAATTGGAGTGTGCAGCAGTTCCTAAAGTAAGGAAGAGTGTTAAACAATTACTTTTGTAATTGTAGTTACTTTTTTTTCATTTTTACTAAGTCAATAGGTGTCCCTAGATTTTAGGAGCAACTTTGTTCTGTTATTCACGTATCCTAAAATTTAGCTAGGTGGTTTACTGTCAGTTTTTTTTATTATTATAAATGTACTGCTGTTATAGTGAAAAATTGAACTCATTCACATCAATTTTTAACCTACAGTGTTAAGTTGCTCTATCCCTTCTTCTCCCGTTGAGTTATTTTTTTTAACTCCTACAAAACCTTTAATGTAACAATTGAATATCTTGATTCTTCTTAACTTCTCTTATAGTATAATATTGAATCGAATTTTTAGCAATAGTTATGGCTGAATTGTTGTCAAACCATAAAATAGTACCTTCCCTTTGCATGTGATTTAATTCTTTCAAGACTTCTATGATCCCTTGAGCTTGATTTGAAGCACAACAATATACTCTACTTTAATTGAGGATTGAACAACTACATCTTGCTTATCAAAATTTCATGCAAACACTCTGTTACCAAGTAGAAAAACATACCTAGTTATGCTCTTTGAATAATCAATAGAATCATCTCAATCATTATCAACATATCCTTCAAGGCTTTCATCTCCTTTGCAATACCAAACACCAAAATCAATTGTATCTTTCAAATATCTCAACAGTTTTTTGCCTACACCAAAGTATGTCAAACATGATGGGTACATGAACCTTGAAAGCAAACTAGTAAAGAATATCAAATTTGGTCTAGTTGCAATCATATAAAGAAGGAAACCAACCAAATTTCTATATTGAGTAACATTAGCCTTCCCATGACCGTAAATTTTGGACAACTTTTCATTTACAACAAGAGAAGTTGAAATAGTATTATAACTCTCCAATTGAATTTTTTCAGGAAGTCATTTGCATACTTCCTTTTTGCAAGAAATATTCCATCATCAAGCTGATGCACTTCTATTTTCAAAAAATACTTCATCACTCCAAGATCAATCATTTCAAAAAAATGCAATGTGATATTTTTAACTTTATCAATTTCATCAATATAATCACATATAACTAGCAAGTCATCAATATCAAGTGACAATAATTTTCTTCTTATTGCCACAATCTTTCCCATAAAGTGTTAACTCATTTTGACTCCTCTTGAAGTCAGTGCCAATTTTGCATTCAAGTGAAAGATTTTTCATCCATGTTTAGCTAATATAACACAATTATTCTAATTGTCTCATTCCTAGTATCAAACACAAATGTATCATCGCAATTAGTTCGAGTCATTTGAAACTATCCATTCACAACAAATATATCTTTATGTTTGAGAAGAAAACCATTAGGATATAGCTTTTTTTTTATAAACCCATTTTATACCAATCACATGCATGCTATTGGGCCCTAAAATGAGTTCCCAAGTATTATTTTTGTTAATCATAGCATTTTGTTAATTATAGTCAACTCCTCTTTCATTGCATCAGTCCATTCTTTTTACATTAAAACTTTTTGAAAACAAGAAGATTCATTGATTATAAAGCTACACTATTTATAAATTTCAGCCAAAGTCATGGTTTTGAGCATTGGAGAATCAAATTCAACAATATCACTTTCACCTTTCCTTGTAGTTTGTTGTTGTTGAGTCTTTATACTTCTTTGAATTTGATTATTTTTCCAATGTCAATGCATTCTCATCAAATTGAAGATCCTTGCTTGCTAATCACAATTTGTTTTGACTTGAGATTGTACACTCTATAACCATTGGAGCTTGTAGTATAACCTAGGAAATTCTCATTTCAACATTGTCATCCAATTTGGATCTTTTAGTTGTTGCAACATGAACATAGTTGATTGATAAAAAAAATTATAAGTGTTTTGTAGTGGACTTCATTTCCATCCAAGCCTCAAATGGTGTTTTCTCTTGAACAACTTTTGTGGCTACCCCATTCAAGAGATACATTAATGAACAAACAACTTCAGCCGAAAAGTTTTTTTGTAGTTTTTTTTTTCTACAATTAAACATATTGTTATCTATAATTGTTTTATTTTTCTCTCAAAAATTTTATTTTGACCAGGAGTATAATTATTTGTCAATTGATAATAGTACTCATATCTTCACCAAACAAGTTGAATTCATTAGAAGTATACTCTTTCCCATTATTCGATGTCAATATTTTAATTTTGCAGCTACTTTGAGAATCCACCATACACATTAAAAGTTTGATCTTTGCTTGCCAAAAAAAAAAACCAATGTCATTATAGTAAAATTATCAAAGAAATATTTGTTTTGACTTAGAGAAGGCATACTCATAGGACTACACACTCGCTATAAACAAGCTTTATTTTACTCTTTGCTCGTGTGACATTTGTTCAAGAATTATTTTCTTGTGCATATTACCAAATTGACAAGACATCACATAAATTATCAATATTGGGTATCACAAGCATGTCTTTCACTATATCATGAGTTTGCAAAAACTTCAATGTAGTCATATTAAAATGATTTATGCCATAATGCAGAATAATCAAATTTGGAAACAAGTCCTGATTCGTTCACTTGATTCAAATTGATTGAAAAGCTATTATCATACATTTCAACCTTAATAACTTCATAATCATTAGAATCTAAAATGGTACGACCATTCTTTTTAAAAAGAAGTGAGTACTCTTCATTATTTAAACAATACTAAGCAAATTTTTATCAAAGTCTAGAATCAACAAGACATCATAAATAAACTTAGGACATTTGCTAGTGTGAATAAAAATTATACTTCTTCCTTTAGTCTCAACAATTTCTTCATTTCTAAACTTAACTAGTGTTTGGACAACCCTATCTAAAGTTATAAACAAGTGATCTTCAGTTTAAGGTATTAGTGATATTAACTTGATGTGCATGTTAAGGTTGTGTTTGGTTCTACTTAAATCTGCATTACCTTTCTCTATGTCTCCACTTTTTGGAATTGTTAGATTGATTTTTAGGTTTCCTTATACCGGCTTTCTTTTCACAAGTGATTTGTTATTTTTCATGTAGTACAAGGAGAAAATTACCTCATGTAATTGATTTATAGAACTTCTATCCATCTTATTTATTCCATTTTGATCACCACTTGTTTAATAGTTCAATTCCTTTTGATTTTTTTGAACTAGTTGTTTCACCTTATGTCTAGTTTGAAATGCACCTTTGGTCCCATTATCCATTCGGATTGAGAATATTTGCTCTTGAGATTACAATTTGCTACCATATAAAAAATAGTTAATTTCTTGAGATCACATTAATCTTTAATAGTAGCAACTTTGCCTTTAAATTTTTCAAGTAAGCTAATCAACATTTTTTCTACAATCTCACCATATAATCTCATTTGATTCATCAAATGAGACAATTTTGAATTGTCAAAATTTGGATGCACCTTACCCTTTCTTCATCTACATATCTTTCATTCCGTTCATCCCATATCTACTTGGTTATTTCCAAATACATAATGTTGATAAAGACCTCATCTACTAAAGCCGAATGTAGACATGAGACAACTTCTCCTTTTTTATAGTCTCCTCTTCATGTTGCTTGATTTGCGTTATAGTAGGATTAACTTTTAAAGGTAGAACTTACTTATCTTGATCTGCATACTCTATAAGTCAATAAATTTTTAACATTGTCTCATTTTGACTATCTATATGTGATAATTACCCAAAAAATTGGGGAACAACAAAACTAACATTGTTCCCTGGAGCCATTGATTCCTCACTAGTATTTAAACTCTCCTCACATTTTTTTTTGACCCATAACCTATAAGAACATTCTTCTAGATACCACTCTTAAATTAAGATACCTTTAACCCTAAAAAGCTAAAATAGAACCATAACATGGAAGGAGAAAGGTGATAAGGAGAAATAGAGCTATTTTTGTATTTTATGCTAACCATGTTGTATTTAACTTATTGAATTATATTTAAACCAAATACACGTGGAATTACAACCTATCATCTTATGCATAGAATATTATGTACCCATTACATTTAGAGTATAAATCTGTCCAAAATCAGAGTAAATTCATGACTGACCAATACAACTGACACAAGTAAACCAACAGAAAACATAACAACAATAGGAAAAATAAGAATTTTACAGACCATTCATTCAATAATTTTTTTTCTATCGGTGTTTTGTGCATTTTTGGTTTTGATATAGCATAAAGTTTAATTTTGTCTATTCAATGTGTTTGATTCCTCCTTTCCCCTAATGGCGTTGACATCATTGTCTAAGATCTGTTAGAATCGCGCAACGGAATGTTCGCGTGGACGGACAAAAACCAAGAGGGGGGTGAATTGGTTTCTTAATAAAAATTAGGTTTTCAAAATTTTCCCCAAATTTTACCAATTAAAAACTGTGTAAATGTAAATAGAGAAGAGAAGAGAATCTTACACAGGAGATTTATACTGGTTCAGATCAAAAGACCTTACGTCCAGTTGCTAATCACTCAAAGAGAGGATTAACGCTGTCACTATAATCAAGTTGTTACAAACAAATTACAATTGAAAAGATAAAGATACGAAAACACCTCTCTTGAAATCCACAAGAGATGAAAAACAGTTTTCCCTATAGACGGCACAGCACACAATCCACTAAGAACTCCACTTAGTGATTCTTATCGCTTCTAGCCCACACCAGGTTCCGAAAGCCCCTTTTTCTTGCAACAAATAGTTATCTGGCACTCACAACACTTAACTTTTGTATGAAAAAGGTTGTTCTTGTTTTCTGACTGCCATAGAGAAGCTTAAGTAGAGAAATTAGGGTTTGGGAATTGGGAATTTCGGAATTAGGGTTCTTAGGAAAAGGGTTTTTGAAAATAGGGTTGATTTGAAGTTAGAAATCAAAATCTGACTGAAATAATCGATTAAATGAAGTATTAATCGATTATTACAGAGCCAAAATCAACAGAACCCCAAAACACACTGTTTTAATCGATTAAAAGGGTTGTTAATCGATTAACAGGCCTGTTAATCGATTAATAGGAGGTTTAATCGATTAAACCAGTGAGCAGATACAGAAAATGGTTTTTCTCACTGTTTTAATCGATTATTTCCCTATTTAATCGATTAAAGCCGAGCCTGGATGATAATTTTGAGCTTTTTGAAGCTTCTAAGGTGCAGACTATGTACCGGCTATCTTAAACTCTAATATTATAGAATCAATCTAATTTAAACAGAGTTATTACAATACAAAACAAGTCTTCAACACTCTAAGTCTTTGTGTTCTTGAATCATCATCAAAATCAACAATCTTCATGTCCATCAAGTGCAATATCAAGTCCTTGAATGTTCAAGAATCTCCCCCTTTTTGATGATGATCAAAATTATCTTTTAAAGCCTTGTAATAACTTGTTTTATCTGTCATACTAACAAACACATTAAACATACCAGATAATATACCAGATAATATTTAAAAACAATCATATTAGGCTTTAAATATTTTCTCCCCCTATTTTGATTAGAATAAAAAACAATTCATCTATTACAAACATAAGAACTCCCCCTCAAAATATGCATAACTTAGAGAAAACTCTCCCTCAATCAAAGCAATATCAGAATACCATATTTTATTTTAGAGACAAGCAATCATTACAATATTAGAGATAACAACAAATTTAAAATTCTTCACTATCATCACTATGAAAGTGTGTATCAAATCTATTTTCTAAACGGCACACTTTATCATCTACATCAGATATACGGCAAATTATTTCCTCATGCCGTACTCCAGAAAGAGTGAAGAATGACTGCATCCTCTGATTCATGTCAGATAACATGTCTTCCATGGATTGTCAAGTTTCATGATGAGTAGAGGAAGTTCCAACACTTTGGATTTGATCAGAGGGAAACTCAGCAGCAGCAGACATATCTTCATCAGAATCTTCATTGTCACCACCTTGATTCAGAACGTCATCCTTGTGAACATAAATGTCGTTGACACGCACCATTTGTAGTTGGATCAATGTGTTGTCAAGCATGCGATTCAAGTTATTTGTTCTTACTGTTTGTTCACCTTCGACATTGACTCCCTTGTATTCAAGAATCCGAGAGACAAGGAGGGCATATGGAATTTTGAAGGTGGGATGGCGTTTGGCTTTTAACATAGTCATGGTGACAAGAACGCCCCAATCTAAAGGCTCATTATTCATTATTGCATGAATAATCCTAAGATCAATTGAAGAACATTGAGCATGATTTGTAGCCCGGGGACAGAGGATCCAGACAATTAGATGTAGAATCATGCGTTCTTCCTTCTTTAAAGGTCCAACATGAAGGAGACGCCCAATCTCCATGGAGGGATTTCTCAGAAAAGAACGGTAAGCTAAAAACCTGTCAAAACCATCTAACTCACCATAAATGTTAATAGCATCTTCTCTAATTGGAAATTGAGCGACGTTTTCCCAAATATCATCGTCAAGAATAATTGTGACACCCTTTACTCTAGAAGTAGCAATTTGATCTCTAAATTTAAATCTAGAGTAAAATACCCTAACTAAGTCAGGATAATAAGTACCTTGCATTTGGATGAAGGGAAGAACTCCTTGAATTTCAAGAAGGTTGGGAAAGTTGAATCCCCTATTGATGAATTGCTCACCAATAAGAAACTTGGGAGAAATAATAACACATTCCTTCCAGTAGGTCAGAAATTCTTGTTGGCCATCTGTATCAGAGATCCATCCTTCTACAGAATTAGGACGAGGACGAGATGAGGGTGCAAATCTTCTCTTAGTAGGGATCTTAGCACGAGAAGATGAGGCCATTGAAAGATTAGAGGAATAACAAGAAGATTTAGAAAGCTAAGTGTAGTGAGAAGAGGGCAATTTTGCTAGAATAAGGTAAGAAAGCTTGATTTCAAGAGATAGAAGTGAGTAGAAGTGATATGGAGGCCCCTATTTATAATCAAGCATGTCCAACGGTCATATGGAAGTGAATATAGGTCAAGAGATCCGTTGGCAACGGCTAGGAAGCCAAACTTGAGAGGTTTAATCGATTAAAACAGTGCCAGAGACATTTAATCGATTAAATTGAGCAGATAATCGATTAATTCTATATTTAATCGATTAATTATCGAATTAATCGATTAATCCAGAGAAGAATGCCCTGTTTTGAGTGTTTTGGATGCAAATAATCGATTATAACTCCAATTAATCGATTATTCCAGAGAGTACATCATATTTTTGAGGTTTTAACACATGATAAACTATGAACATCCTACATAAAGAATTATAACATTACAATCATCCAAAAACTGTCTCAATAAGCAGAATTTAAGTTATTTCTAATATCCCTAAGTCTCTTCTAAGATCATAGAATCTATCCTTGGGTAGAGGCTTAGTAAAAATATTTGCTAATTAATGCTTTGTATCAACATACTCTATTTTACAGTTTCCTTTGCTGATATGATCTCTCAAAAAGTGATACCTAATTTCTATGTGCTTAGTCCTATAGTGCATTACTGGATTCTTAGTAAGATTAATTGCACTCGTATTATCACACATCAGAGGTATGTCATTTAAAAATATACTATAATCTTCTAACTGTTGTTTCATCCACAGAATTTGAGCACAACAACTACCAGCTGCAATATATTCAGCTTCAGTGATAGATAAAGCAACACAAGCTTGTTTCTTAGAATGCCAAGATACTAAGGATGAACCTAACAAATGACATGTTCCACTAGTACTTTTCCTATCAATTTTGCATCCACCATAATCAGCATCAGAATATCCTATTAAACTAGTACAAGCATTGGAAGGATACCATAATCCAAAACCAGTAGTTCCTTTTAAATATTTTAAAATATGTTTTACTGCAATTAGGTGAGATTCTTTTGGACAAGCCTGAAATCTAGCACACACACATACAGAATGCATAATATCAGGTCTACTTGCAGTTAAGTATAACAGTGAACCTATCATACCTCTATACATAGATTGATTATTACAGAGCCAAAATCAACAGAACCCCAAAACACACTGTTTTAATCGATTAAAAGGGTTGTTAATCGATTAACAGGCCTGTTAATCGATTAACAGGAGGTTTAATCGATTAAACCAGTGAGCAGATACAGAAAATGGTTTTTCTCACTGTTTTAATCGATTATTTCCCTATTTAATCGATTAAAGCCGAGCCTGGATGATAATTTTGAGCTTTTTGAAGCTTCTAAGGTGCAGACTATGTACCGGCTATCCTAAACTCTAATATTACAGACTCAATCTAATTTAAACAGAGTTATTACAATACAAAACAAGTATTCAACACTCTAAGTCTTTGTGTTCTTGAATCATCATCAAAATCAACAATCTTCATGTCCATCAAGTGCAACATCAAGTCCTTGAATGTTCAACAGGATCAAATGGAGAAGATGACAGTAGTATAGTTGGAGCAGATGGGCATTCAAAATGGCTGGATGGTTCTTCTGACTTTGTCCTCACTTATGAAGACAAGGAAGGAGACTGGATGCTTGTTGGAGATGTTCCATGGTGGTAAGTATTCGGTTTAAACTCACCAATTATATTTTAGTTTTCAAAGTTTCTCTCCTTTCTTGTGGACTGACATGCTGTATATTTTTCCATCCAGCAAAATATGCATTGTTTTGATTTTCAAGTAGCATGTGTATTGTCTCATTAGGTGTGGCAAATCTAAGAATATGTGTGGTAGGAAGTATTTGCTGCTTTCTTGATGATCGCAAGCCCTTTGGAAAAAAGAAACAAACATGGTTTTCCTCAGTATCATATGTTGTAAACTCGTTACCTTTTTTGATAAACCTTCGTTCCTTCCACCCTTGCATTAGCTTGTGGCGGGCCAGGATTCTATATGAAATTTTTTTATGGTGCCAGAAAGTAGCCACAGGATATAAGGCTTAAATGTATTACTATTTGCTCCTGATTGCACATCCTATATTTCATCACACTTAAGCTGTCATTCAATGCACAATCCTGCATATCCAAGCCCACCGCGTCATGGTTTTCTCTGGAACAAGGGAAATAGGGAGAGAAACTGTATGTAGAACAAAAAGCATGAACTGTTGAGCTTTGAGAATTACAATTGATTTGTTGAGGTGTAGGACCTCTTGTTTTATCTGGTTTGATGCTTTTGTACCATTTTTCCTTGCAATTGCAATCAGGATGTTCCTTCAGTCTGTGAGGAGGCTAAGAATCATGAGGACACATGAAGCTAATGGACTTGGTAAGTAGATTCATTATCATTACTAGCATTACTTCTGTTACTCTTTTTTTCCTTCTCTAACATAGTTACTTATTTGCAGCTCCAAGATCAAAATGCAACCTCATATAGATAATGTTTACAGTTTGCACCGTTACATACACAAAACTTCTGGCCTAAAAGTACAAATTCAATGAATACATATGGGTGAAAAAACAGAAAGAGGAATGTTAAATAATACTGCGAGTAATGGATTTTGATATTTACATGGTCAAACCTCGGCATCTTTTTTTTTTCTGAATTCAATTGAAATGGTGTTTGTTCAAATTCTCTTGGTATATCACTTGGAAGCACAGGCGTCATAAATTTTCGATGTATTGTTTGTAATATAAGTCATTGCTGTTTGTGTTAATAATGTAAATGTAAATGAGATGTTTGCTCTCTTTCTTATCAAATTTTGATTGTCTTTTCTTTCCGTTATTGTATTTTGAATTCTCAGTTGAAATAAGAGTTGTTTTCCCTGCTTTTCAGATCCTTTGCTTTAATACTTGTTGCAAAAGTGAAAACTAACCTCGGGTTATCTTTGATTGACATATTGTTAAAATGGAAGTGTAAATGTAAAGTCTCATTCTTAAAAAAAAAAAAAAAAAGTTCAGTGATTACCAATCAATATTCTGATGTTTTAAGTTGGGTATATTGTTTATTTGTATAATTTGCTTGTGACTAAATAGTACAGAATGGATGTTTTTAAAGGAGGTGTTTGAATATTCCTCATTTTAAAGACAATGATGATTGTTTCGCTACATTTTTTCTTCTCCATGTAGAACACGCTTAACTTTATTATAATTACTCTGAGAATCCAAGATGATTACATAATATCCATGCATGATGGACGTTTCTAAAGGATGGTATCCATGGATTCACAGGCTGTGTCTTGTGTTAAAATACGCATTATTATCATACTACTGGTGTCCCAAACTATCTTATACATTTCTTTGTCTTACAACAATGTTTTGGTAAAATAACATCAGGTCCTCAAGCACACGGAATTAGGTGGAATTTAGAAAAAAAATTTGCCTGGATTAGGTGGAATTATCCAAAAACATAATGCAAAATTTTGAAATCACAGAATAGAAAAACACAGATTCACAGAAAAATGTTGCACCAATTGGACACAACCTTGGTAACATCGTCAATGCTCACACGTGGTACAGGTGGATCAGTGCCTAGTTGCTAACTACCAAACCTAACTGGGCGGAAACTTCAATATTTCTGATGCAGACTCGTTCCAAATCTCACTTTTTCCTGTTCTTCATATTCACATTCAAATTCTCTTCCTCACTATGAGGAATTGGGGCACTCGTTCTCATCCTCCTTCCTCATTCACCACATTTGTTATTGCCAATGGAAATTGCACTTTCTCTTCACAAATCCCAAACTCCTCTTCTGGGTTCTTCATGTCCTGGGAACCTTTCCCCTTTGGGGCGTTCCTTTGCCTCGAAGGTAAGACATTATTGGAGTCGCCCCTTTTCCCGGATTTGTTGTTCCTCCATGGAACGAAGGCTGAAACCCAGACCCAAGAAAATTGGGAATGTTGAAAGACAAGTAACTGTTTTGGAGGATAGCCAGATCAGGAAAACGTCCTCTTCTGGGATCTGTTGTCAAATAGAGAAGCTGGTTTTGTATAATAGGTACCGGGAGGCAATGGAGTTGTTTGAAATTTTGGAACTTGGATATGATGGCTCTGATGTGGGTGGTCGCACCTATGATGCTTTGGTGAGTGCTTGTGTCGGTTTGAGATCGATTAGAGGTGTTAAGAGGGTTTATAATTATATGATCAATAGTGGGTTTGAGCCTGATTTGTTTGTGATGAACAGGTTTTTGTTTATGCATGTGAAATGTGGTCTCATGCTTGAGGCACGAAATTTGTTTGATGAAATGCCTGAAAGAGACACGGTTTCGTGGATGACCATGATTGGTGGACTTGTGGACTCTAGGAAATTCTCTGAAGCTTTTAGGCTGTTTCTTTGTATGTGGGAAGAGTTCAATGATGGAGGATCTCGCACGTTTGCAACCATGATTAGGGCGTCGGCTGGATTGGGCCTTGTTCAAGTGGGAAGGCAGATTCATTCATGCGCTTTGAAAAGAGGGGTCGGTGATGATAATTTTGTGTCTTGTGCACTGATTGACATGTACGGCAAGTGTGGTAGCATCGACGATGCACATTTTGTATTTGATCAAATGCCAGAGAAGACAACTGTTGGATGGAATTCAATTATCGCTACCTATGCACTTCATGGTTATAGTGAGGAAGCTCTTAGTTTATACTATGGAATGCGAGATAGCGGTGCAGCAATAGATCATTTTACTATTTCAATAGTGATAAGAATTTGTGCGAGATTGGCGTCATTAGAATATGCAAAGCAAGCTCATGCTGCTTTAGTTCGTCATGGTTATGGCACAGATATAGTGGCAAACACTGCACTTGTTGACTTCTATAGCAAATGGGGTAGGATGGAAAATGCCCAGCATGTTTTCAACAGGATGAGCTGCAAGAATATCATATCTTGGAATGCATTGATTGCTGGATATGGTAACCACGGTCAAGGAGAAGAGGCTGTAGAAATGTTTGAGCAGATGCTTCAAGAAGGGATGATTCCTAACCATGTTACTTTCCTTGCTGTCTTATCTGCTTGTAGCTATTCAGGATTATCAGAAAGAGGTTGGGAGATTTTTCACTCTATGAGTAGAGATCACAAGGTTAAGCCCAGAGCAATGCATTATGCATGTATGATTGAACTATTAGGCCGGGAGGGCTTATTAGACGAGGCTTGCGCACTAATAAGAAGTTCTCCCTTCCAACCAACGAAAAACATGTGGGCAGCCCTGTTGACAGCATGCAGAATGAACGAGAATCTAGAGCTGGGGAAGTTGGCGGCTGAAAAGCTTTATGGGATGGAGCCGGAGAAGCTGTGTAATTATGTAGTGCTTCTGAACCTATACAACAGTTGTGGAAAATTGAAGGAAGCTGCAGGTGTTTTGCAGACCTTAAAGAGGAAGGGTTTAAGAATGCTTTCAGCGTGTAGTTGGATTGAGATAAAAAAACAACCTTATGCCTTCCTTTGCGGAGATAAATCTCATTCCCAAAGAAAGGAAATTTATGAAAAGGTGGACAACCTGATGGTTGAGATATCTAGGCATGATTATGTTGAGGAGAATGAAACTTTGCTTCCTGATGTGAATGAAGAGGAACAGCGCATTCTAAAATACCACAGCGAAAAGCTGGCTATAGCTTTTGGACTTATCAACACTCCACATTGGACACCTTTGCAAATCACTCAGGGCCATCGTGTGTGTGGTGATTGCCATAATGCAATTAAACTTATAGCCAAGGTTACTGGACGGGAAATTGTGATAAGAGATGCTAGTAGATTTCACCATTTTAGAAATGGTAGTTGTTCTTGTGGCGATTATTGGTGATAACAAAATTGTATCATTACGTCACAGTCCTATACACTGAGTAGCTTGTTGTTAGCTCACCTTAGCTCCCGTTTGCTTAGGATACAATTATAATACATGTAATCTAGTCTGTGATTCGATAATAAAAGTCCTATTTCTTTGTGGCCCTTTGCACTTGTTTGTCATGTTTATTTTATGTTGGTTATTGGCTTGGTTTGCTGAGGACTGACTGAAGGTTTCTTAATTTCGTTTTCTTTAATCAGATAACATCTTTAAACTCAAAAACTTGAAATAAACTCGATATTTAGTAGTGTTGTGTGATGTGCATGTTATTGATGCCACAAATTGCAAACTTGAACATATGATCAACATTAAATTGTGCAATTAATAGATTATTGTAAGTGCTTAATAGATTATTATAACACGTGGCAGGCGCTGACAAGAATTCTGTTAATCATTGTTACACAAACGTAACACCGTTAGTGTAAAGTCTGAAAATATATCATTTTAGAGTTTTGAAGTATTAAAAGAAACATTTTTATTTTTTAGGGGCTAATTAAGGACTAAAAACTTAAGCCTTTAATTTATTATCATGGTCTGTAAATAAAATTGAGTCTAGCACTTAAGAGCCTAGAGCAACAAAAATGAAAAATGAAGAGTTTAGTGGAAAAAAAATAACAAGAGCCTAGAGCTTGACGGACTATATTCTCTGCTTATTTTTGTTTTTGTTTTTTCAGGATTGAGATTATGAAAAACAGAAATTGTGCCTTGGTCAAGTGCACCGGTCCAATGGATCTTTGTGAAAGAGACTTCCTCTTATCCACAGGTGTAAAGTAAAAAAACAAAATCTCAGACCAAGTTACTTTTGTTTTCTTCATCAGTACGTCTAGAGAGTTTTTATTCCTATTCAAAGAACAATAGGTACAATTGCTTTATCTTAGTTTCTGTTGAAATCTCTGTCTCCCTACCAAAACCAGGATACAAAAGAAAATTTATTTTCAAAAAATCAATACATGTTGATATACCAAATAATATTTTAAAGATAAATACGAATAACTGATTACAAAATTACAGCTCTAAACAGGTTGATAAACAGGATAAACTGATTTTTGGCTCCTACATTAGGCCATTAACTGGAGATGTGCTAAAAACTGGTGACTCTTTGTTGTTAGCTGCATCATTGCCACTGCTCTTTCTCCGAGGCTTTGCCTCTCCAAGCATCATAATGACGTCCCTCATGGTTGGTCTGTCCTTGGGGAGCTTGGCAGTGCATAGAGTTGCTATTCTTAGAACTAAAAGCATCTCTTCTACAACATGCCTGCTATTTCCTACACTGGGGTCTAATGCTTCTTCTAGAGATTTGTTGTCTCTAATCTTCATTCTAATCCACTCTACTATGTCTATTGACTCTCCAAAGTCTGTATCTAAAGGCCTCTTTCCTGTGAGAAGCTCCAACAAAACTACTCCATAACTGTAAACATCAATCTTTTCATCTACCTTTAACGCATATCCATATTCTGCCAAATAGTAAATCATTGAAATGTCATGAATATCTACATCTAAACAAATAATGTATACAATACAAATATAAACATCTAGTGATATGCTATTTGAAAGATATTTTCTCTGATGTTTACACTACATATCCTGCTTGATCTAAAGTGGTTTGGAAGCTAATGTAGCCATGAACTGATAAAGTATGATTTATGAACTAGTAACTCACCAGGGGCAATGTAGCCATAAGATCCAGCAACCATGGAGACTGTTTCATTCTTCCGGATCATCATCTTGGCTAAACCAAAATCTGCTATCCTTGCCTCAAGATTTGCATCAAGCAATATATTGTTTGACTTGATGTCTCGATGGATAACAGGTGGATGACAATCATGATGAAGATAAGCAAGTCCTTGTGCAACTCCTAGAGCTATGTTGTACCGCGAAACCCAGTCTACAAGCAGTCTTGTTGCTTGTCTACCGTGCAAGGCTTCTCCTAGGTTGCCATTGTGCATGAATTCATAAACTATCATCAGATCAATGTCATTATGAAGAAATCCTAACAGTCTAACAATGTTCCTATGTCTTAATCTCCCTAAAAGATTCACCTCCCCCACAAGGTCACCACTGCTTCCTACTTCAATATCAGTTCCTGTTCTCCACAACTTTTTCACTGCCACAACTGTATTTGATTGCGGTACCTCAGCCTTATAAACAACCCCTGTGGCTCCCATGCCAATCAAATTTGTTTCCTTGATGCAAGCTAGAATGTCAGTACTTGTAAAACCAAGCCTCTGAAATGCCATCAATCTCCAGGGCCACCCTTTGCTACCCTTATAAAATCTTTCTCGGAAGCAAAATCCGTCAGTGTACCATCTCATGTACAAAGATCTTGCTACCACAGTCGCTATCCCAATAACTAGGATTGATGATATTCCAGTGATCCATGCCGTAATCATATGCTTTGTGCGTAAGCTTCTTTGCCTTGAAAAGTAGGCAGAGTTTTGGTCACATGGAGGGAGTACACCACCACATAGGCCAGCATTGCCCGCGAGATCATTTGGGTTTACTGTTCTTAGTATTCCATTTGCTGGGACTGGGCCTTCTAACTTATTGTATGAGACATTGAGTGCTTCAAGAGCTGGAGAAATTCCAAAGCTTTCAGGTATTTGGCCTGTCAGAGAATTGTTGGAAAGATCAACCATGGCCAATGAAGGCATCTTAGCTAATGAATTTGGGATTTGACCAGTCAATTGGTTGTTTTGGAGGTTCAAATTTACCAACTTCTGACAAGAAGCAATGCTTTCTGGAATGCTTCCAGATAGATGATTTGATGAAAGATCAAGAACTGCAAGTGATGGACAGTCCTGGAATTGGTCTGGGATTTCACCTTCCAAGTTGTTGTTGGAGACCATGAAAGCTTGCAGGTTTGGAATGGAAAGGACAGTGGAGGGAAGAGAAGAACGGAGTTTGTTTGTAGAGAGATCAATGAAGGAAAGGGATGTGGAAGAAGCAATGTCATCAGGAATTTCACCAGAAAGACTATTGTTTGCCAATTCTAACCTTTGAAGCTTCCCAAGCTTGCCAAGACCTACAGGAACTGTCCCAGAAAGAAAATTGTTGTGAATTCGAACACGTACAAGTGAATAACAAGTTGATAGGCTTGATGGAATTGGACCAGAGAAGGCATTGTTGAATAGTATAAGCTTGGTGAGATTGCCCTGGCTGCAAAGGGTTTCTGGAATCTCTCCAGAGAATGAATTGGATGACACATCCAACCATTGCAACTGTGAATTCTTGCCAAGGTTACCAGGCAATGGCCCTGACAAGGAATTGTTCCACAGCTCAAGTACCTCCAGTTGTGGCAAATCTCCAAAGCCAGAAGGCACAGGACCAGACAGATGGTTGCCCATCACGTTGAGAAGTTTTAAATTCTTCAGCTGACTTATTTCAGCTGGAATTTTTCCTGACAACATGTTATCAGAAATATCCAGCAGCTGCAAAGAAGTCATATTACCAATTGATGCTGGAATTCTGTCTTCAAAATTGTTGTTGTATAAGAAAACTGTATTCAACAACTTGAGCTTTCCGAATCCACCTGGAATCTCACCACCTAGATTGGCCACTGCTAAATCAAGATACTTAAGATTGGTAAGGTTGCCAAACTCTTCTGGAATGCCACCTTCAAATTCATTATATCCAAGGATCATATACTCCAGTGACGAAAGTTGTCCCAGCTCTCCAGGAATTTTACTAGTCAGATTGTTCCCTGATAGACCAAGGAACTTCAACTTATGCAAGTTACTGAATGATTTTGGAACTGATCCTACAAAGAAGCTGCCTCTGAGATCAAGCATCTCTAAGGAAGAGGCATTTCCAAGGTCTTCAGGAAGAGAACCTGAGAACTCATTGCTGGATGCATTTAATGTCACGAGTTTCCATGCTCTTCCAAGGCCTAATGGAAAGTCACCAATGAAGAAATTTTGGCTTACATCAAGGTTGTTAAGTGCACTGAGATTGGCTAAGGATTTTGGCAATGATGATGAAAAAGCATTGCAACACAAGTTGAGAGAAGTAAGACTTTTAAGTCCTTGTATATCATTGGATACTGTACCGCTGAGATTCTTGTGGGAGAGATCAAGCTTCTCTACAGCTCCAGCTGAGTTGCATTTGATGCCTGTCCAGCTACAATGAGCTGCATCCTTTCCCAGTACTTTGTCATGCAGTTTCCAATCCTGAAGAGTGTTCAATGGATCGATGAGACTTGCTTTTATGGAAAGCAAAGCCGATACTTCATCATTTGCAGCAGCAGAAAAACCATAGGATGAACACCCAATGTAACAAAAGAAGATGAAAATCTGGATTTTCATTTGGTTCTTGATCTTCTTCATTCTATTTGACTAATGGCTCACTTGTTCATCAATTGCATTCTCGTGAAACGAGGGAGATGATTGAGGGGATGGACACAACACTGGCAGAGAATAATATGCGCAGTTTGTGAGGAAGTGGTTGGAAAAACTGCATATGCATGTGATTCTGTATATTACATGACCAATAAATAAACTAGAAGAGTAGTTTCGGTCAATTTTAAGAACTGGTCAGGTTTATGAAGTGGTGGTATTTCAAAGCAGCTAGTAGTCTACAATAGTGCATGTAAAGACAGGTGAAGCTTTGGATCTATTAGAAGTTTATCCGACATAAAACATGGGAGATAATATGGTTCTTAATGCTGTTTAAGTTTCTACTTCTTCCTCTTTTGCCTATCCTTGTCAATTTGTAGAGGTATAACGCAGTTATTTTTTTTATTATTTAGAAAGATTTTATCTCTTGTTTGTTGATTACGGATTCCTTTTACGGTAATCACATTCTTGCTAACAAGATTGTGAGCGAAGGAATATAAGAATTTAAAATCTTTTCCACATAGTACATCAGAAAACTGATCCACAACGGCTTAAGATTTTATATTTCTTTTCTAACAGTTAATATTAATAAATGTATTCATAATAATTACTGACCCCATGTCTGAGTTACTTTTTCCAATTAAACTATCCGAACACTAGATCTCACAGCTTCAAATATACATCAATTCCACAATCTGTAGTTGAGATCAATCAGATGTGGGAAAAGAGAAAAAGCGAGGTAAAAATATGGAAGAAAATCACAACCACATTAACACAGTACTACTGTTAAAGTGTTAGAGGGAACTTTATTTTCTACCTCCTCTGAGCTTTATGGTTTTGTTTTCAGACAATAAGCATTGTCTAAAGCATCTTTCCCAGTACCTTGCCTACAACTTTTTGTTAAGCCGCTTTAAGTGTTTTCCATCGCTATGAGTATGGAAATGGACTTTCAATTCTAGTTGATTGAAGGGTAACTTCTAAGTATACAAAGATTCAGAAATGATGCATTAGTGGGCCAACTAACATATGGTTGATGTAGGATCCACCAAAGAACATTGATGTACTTGTGATTATCTTAACATCAAATTCCAAACCAGTCATGTGATGATGAGAATAGCTTTTAACAGAGAGAGAAAAAACCATGCCCCTGTATATATTTTTAAGTCCACTAGGAAGGGCTAGAAAGGAAAGGAAGAAAAAAGACACACGGGTGGGAAAGGGAGAAAGATGAAGATTTTAAAACATAAAGATCTGAAACACCACCCATCATGCACTTGATGGTTTTGGGCTCATAAATGTTGATTATTCATTATGATTTTGATGGGGGAATCTTTCCATGTTATAGGGCGAAAGAAACTTGAAAATAAGACAAGTTCTACCACCCATTAACATAAAATAAATAAAATGCATGGGCCACAAAAATAGTACAGGGTATTTTAAACTAGTGCATAACTTGTACACTCAATTGACCAATGGTGAAACAGTAGAAGCATATGCATATGTGCCAGAATAAATCTTCAATTGCATCCGGGAATTAATGGTCATTGTTTCCCTAGAGTAGGTTTGTTTATTTGTTTTCTTTTTCTTACAAAACACAGATCAGTCCTATAGATAAAGAAATTAACATGTAATAGATGAAGATAGGAACATGTTCATAATAATGGAGAATAAACTATAAGGGGAATTGGCAAACAGAAGAAAATGGGAGAAAAGTGCAACTCTTGATCAATCATGGTCTGAGCCTACCAACTGCCACTTCTCATATAAAATATATTTCTTTTTCCTTTCTCCCTTTCAATATTCACATGCACACATGGTGTGGACTGCTATAACAAGACATTAAATTAGTGACAGTATTACTGCCCTTTCTATTGCTTGGATCACATCTGATGCTAAGACAGATGGAAGCCATGTGAAATAGCAGCTTCCTAGTGAAGTACATCCTTCCTTATTATTGGAAAGAGATAATGAGAACTTCAAATATTGAGTTAACTAAACAAAATGTTTATGATGGTTGTTCTATTGAATTGGTCTGATGGTTATTCCATCTCACATTTCTTGGGTGGAGAATGGAGAGAGAGGTTAGAAGTGAAAAACTTTGGTTACTTACATGTGTCCAAATGCCATGGTGACAAGGAAAACCAGAACCAGCTTTCAGCATTTAATATATAAAAAAAAAGGAAAGAAAAAGAGAACCATTTTGCAGACAGCGAAGAGATGCCACAATGAGATCATAGTGCTCCTAATTGCACATGCAGCACGTGCATCTAACGTGGCTGAGACTAGTATTGCTTTGGAAAAATCATTCCTAGGTTTGCTTTGGTTAATCAAAACCAAAACATGGATTTTGGGCTTCCATTATACCAAGAACCTGGATGGATAAATTTTGCTCCAAACCAGGTTCCATTAAAGAGTTTTTCTTTTTTTTCTTTCTTTTTTGGATAAGTTAAGGATTTTGGTTTCACCTATGTTATATTATTGGGATTTTAACCAATTCTATCTATGACCTATATATGTTCTATCCCATTGGTAATCACTCGTTATTAACATTCAATGATTATTTAATGATAATGTTCTTTTCCCGAATTATTGTCCTCAGTGATCTTTCAAGACAATAATCAATAAATAAATAAGAACTAACAAAATTGGTAATTTAATATCTAATTGAAAATAAAAGATAATGATTCATCTCAAAACTCTAACTTCATTTTATTTTAGTTTGTTTGTATTTCTCAGAAATTTTTGAATTTCAAATGAGATTTGAGCAAAAACTTGAATAGCTACATAATTTTCTTTTTAAACATATTTTATTTCAGTAAAACAATTCAAAATTCTTAATTTTTTAATTAATAGTTTAGATAACACAATTTAATTTTCACTATATGATTATAGTCTTTCACTATTTCTTCGGCGTTTAATGAGTGTTTCCTCAAAATAATTCTTAACTTAATAAAATTATATAAATAAATAAAAATATTAAATGCTTATTAATATAGTTTCTGAACTAATATAGTTTACTAACATTTTGAAAAAATAAAATCAACACTTGAAGGACTAACATGATGTTTAATACTTATACTGTAAGAGACTATATAATTTAATTAGTTTAAAGAGTATTTAGGAAAGAAGGTGATATTTCAAAGTCCAAATTATTCTCTGTATATCTGTGTATTATATGATTATTGTTTTGGGTGGGAATAAATTTATCAAAGGACAAATACTTAAACTTTAATTTAGGTTTATGGATAGAAAAATATAATTTAAATTTAGCTCATTTAAACGAGTCAAATGTAAAGCTTTGACTTGACTTAAAGGATATGAAATTTAGCTTTGACTCATTTAACTAAATCATGACCAAATTTATATGGTCTCATCAATTTTTGTTTTGAATAAATTATTTACTAGTTTTGTATTTAATAAAAAAATATAAAAGAGTAGAGTTAAATATAAAAAAATTATTTTTTTATTTTTTTATTCATAAAGATTCTTAACATTTGGAATTATTAGTTTTATGATGAAAATGTTTGAAAATTTTAAGAAAGTGGTGATAACCTATTTAATATATGACTTTTAAATATATATATATATATATATATATATATATATATATAAAATAAAATCTTAAATATAAAATTAAAAAAATTATATATAAATATTATTCTATCTTTAATTTTTATGTTTGAGTTATTGTATATTTTGTAATTTTTATCTAATTTTGTTTTTATTAAATATTTAAAGAAATTAAAAAAAAGTGTATCTAAATTATTATTCACCTTAATTTAAACTTGTGAGTATCGGAAATTATTTTTTATAATTTATTTTCTTTTAAAAATAACTTACTCATTTTGCCAATTTTTTAAAATTACTTAAAATTTATAATTTCTAAAACAATTGAACAATACTTTTCCCCCTACACACATTTACACTAGAGTAACGTGTCTAAATGTAACGGTGCCATGTCAGCATGTGAATCTGATTTGAGCCATCAAATCCAGCCCACGTGTCTGTCTCTCCTCACACAAACGCAAAACCCTTGTTCATAAAATGAGTGGCTGTCTGTGTTACACGTACTTTGCTCTGTTCAATTCCCACAACACAACACAATGTTACTGCGTTCTTTCTTTGTTCTACTACTACACACGATTCGTCGCAGCTATAATGGCAGCTTCTTTCCATTCCTTCACGTTCTCCTTCTCACTCTCAAATACTCTTCACAACTCACGTTCATCTTCAGGTACATCTATCTCCACTAACTTCATTTTTCTTCTTCTTCTGTTTTAAAGGGTTTTTCATAAATGATTCAGTAAGTGTGCCTATAGGTTTACTCCAAAACAATAGAGGTGATGAAACTAAGCTGCACATTGTATGGGCCGTCATTGAATTTATACCATACCCTCATGCATTCATGCATGTAATAAAAATCAAATTTTGAATGTTTTTGTAGTTTTGAAGTAGTATACTGCTTATATGGTCTGATGTTGTTCTTGGCTAACATGATAATCTCTTTTTGTATTTGCAGTCCCATCTATGATTTTTCATCACAGTAAACACTCTTCATTCAATGGCCAATCTGTAAACATGCAACGTTTGAGGCTATCCAAGCTAAAGAAAAATCCTCCGACACACATGCCTGTTATCATGATGATGGTCAAACCAACCATACAGTTCATCAAGGGAACTGATGAACAGACAATACCAGATGTGAGGCTTACTACATCACGTGATGGAACAAATGGTATGGCCATCTTCAATTTTGATCAACCCTCAGTTTTTGATTCTTCTCGTGAAGTTGGTGATATCACTGGTTTATACATGATTGATGAGGAAGGGGTCCTTCAGTCTGTTGATGTTAGTGCTAAGTTTGTCAATGGAAAACCCTCAGGAATTGAAGCCAAGTATGTGATGCGGACTCCACGGGACTGGGACAGATTTATGAGATTCATGGAACGATATTCTGATGCAAATGGCTTGCAATTCATTAAAAAATAAGTTGTTATGCAATATTCTGTTTTCTACCCTTCGTTATGTTTTTTTTTTCTACATTTTTTTATGTAATCAGGTAAAACATAACTGTTTGATGTTATACCACGGTAACCATACAAGAATATATCACACCTTAAAACAGTGGTAGATTTGTGTGTTAAACAATTTATAAGTTATTTAACTTTTCCTAGAATTCAGAAAATGTTAATATAACCAGTTTTTTAATCCGACAACTTTTCTGTTTTCTCCCAACCACGGTTTAAAAATCAATCTGCCACCATGATTTCAGCTGCAATGACATTGTCAATGTTTTTGGGCTCTCCACGACTGCATTGCGGATCGGTTGCATTTGTCCATAATTCCACAATGTTAACAATCATGATGAAAACTTTGACCATATTTTAAAACCTTGCTCCCAACTTAACAGCTTGTTTGTGGCCTGTGAGTGTCTAGTTCCTTATATCATTGTTGAATATGTTTACCTATAAAAAAGAATATTAATGGGATATTTTGTGCAAATTTTAAAAAATTTGATCGATCTAACCTTGTTTTGGGAGACGCGGGAGTGGGAAATTTTAATGAGTGAATGAGTTACATATTCTGATTAAGAAAGCATGTAAAGCAGAGTGTTTTTGACTAAATCTTGGCACAACCAATTTATTTAGAATTTATAAATGGGCTTCATCTTAAAGATTTCTATCGAGTTTTTTCTACCAAAACTCGTAACACCAACTTCAGTATAAACTCTGCTATCATAAATAAACCTATTGAACCAATAATCATAATAAACTAATCCTCAAGAGATACTTAATAATATACTAGTCTTCTCCGTGCTACTTTGACTTCCAGGTCACTGCCACCGGGCTTCTAACCCTGTAGGAACCATTTTGTGAGTGTACCCATGTCAAATTCCCTTCTGCATAGGCCACCAAACCATCACCTTTTTTAACCCTTTTTCTTGATATAAACCATACCCTGTAACTTAAGCTTTGATTCACATGTTTAAATACAAGCCGCTTGGGTTTCACTATCACTTTTACTCCTTCAGGTGCCATAACCTCCACTGAGTAGATGGAGTTAGCACTTCCCACATTTGTCAGTCTCCTGCTGAACATCTTTCTCCTCACCCCATCTTTAAAAATTACTGAGAATGAGGGATAGTTAAGGCTGAAGCCTCTATTCATCTTCATGAGTGCATTGCAACTCACATTTCTGTGTGTGATGCTGAATATTTCTGACCTTGTGTATCCAAGGCTGCATAGGTGGATGATATAATCATCTGGCCTAATGTCATACACCAGTCCAGGGTTCAATGCTCTTTGTGGATTCACATGTCCAGCTCCCATGTCAAAAACTCCTGCTGGTTGGTCTTCATCAAGTATTGGCCTTCCAGTGTGGTCGGTTACCTCGGCTGTTGTCATGATTGCAGATTTGATGGCTGCAGGGCTCCAACTCGGGTGAGCCGAGTGAATGAGAGCAGCAATTCCACTAACATGAGGGCATGCCATTGAGGTACCAGACATAACAGAGAAGTTAACTCTTCTAGAATCCTCTGGAAGGCCAGTAGGACCAAGGTTCTGAGGCCATGCAGCAATGATGTTCACTCCTGGAGCTATAACATCGGGTTTGAGGATTGAAGGGTTTGTATAACTTGGTCCTCTAGCTGAAAATCTTGCCACTGCAGGAGCTCTGAACTTCCCTATCACAGTTCCTCCGAATTCAATCCTACCAAGAGGCCTTCTTGTGGAGTTTATGTAATCTTTCAAGGTAACTGCTTCATCAAATCCTATCAAAGTTGCAGGCAATACATGAACATCAACTGAATCCTCTCCCAAGTTTATCTCCGTGTTAGTGAGGATCATAGCAACGCCACCAGCCTCCTTCACCACTTGTCCCTTTTCTGCTCTTCCGTTAACGCCTCGATCGCAGACCACCATTTTACCTTCAACTTTGTCCCTTGGAAGAGACCCTCTGAGGCAAAATTGACTCTCGGTGTCCCCTTCAGACAAATAAACCAGCTCAAGTTCTTTTCCATTGCTCATTGGATGGCTCAGTGGGTACATGGACTCTCCATAGAGCATTTGTCCATTTCCCATGCGAACTATAGCTGGGAATTTCCTGTCTAGTGTGCTTGCACCGATGGTGGCAATCCAAGGAGCCTCATTGGCAACAGACATTGCCGTAGGACCATTGTTTCCTGCTGCACATATAACCGAAATCCCATGCTCCATTGCTCTAAAGCTTCCAATGGCAATGCTATCATCATATAGAGGCGCAGAAAAGCCTCCTAGAGACAAGGAGAGAATGTCCACCCCATCTCTGATTGCCACGTCCATTGCTGCCATGATGTCCGAGTTATAGCAGCCACTGAACCAACACACTTTGTACACCGCAATGTGGGCACCAGGAGCCATTCCTCTAGCCACGCCAGAAGCGTAACCAAACACACTCGCCAATGGCACAGGCACGCCTCCAGCAGTGGATGAAGTGTGTGTACCATGTCCAGAGGAGTCTCTTGGAGAGAGATATTCCGGAATTCTGAAAGGTGACACCGAAGAATGGCCTTTGGTGAAGTACCTTGCACCAATAAGTTTCCTGTTACAATTGGAAGAGTTAAAGGCCTTTCCAGCTTGGCATATACCCTTCCATTTCTTTGGAACTGGGGGCATTCCTTGATCATTGAAGCTAGGACTCTCTGGCCACACTCCAGTATCAAGCACCCCAATTATGGTTCCACGGCCGAAACCGGATTGGTACCAACCATTTTCTCTGGCAGGGTTCAGTCCCAAGAACTTGTAAGAATAAGTGGTCTGAATCTGGAGCATCCTATCAGGCCTAATTGAGATAACATCAGGCAAGTTTTTGAGGTACTCAAGCTCAGACTCTGTTAACTGAACAGCAAAACCGTCCATGGCGGAACGGTAAGAGTAGAGAAGGCGCGAAGAAGGGTCCTCATCGGAGGAAATGGTTTGTTGGATGAATGAAAGGTGCCATTTGAGCTTGGAGGTGAAGGCAGAGCTGGTTGTGCCATGAGGGTGTAGCTGAACTATGTAAGTTCCAAGAGTTTGTGCATTGATAAGGGTGAGAGTGAAGATGAAAAGGTTGAGGAAAAAGAGTTGAATTTTGGATTTGGACTCCATTGGTTGTTGTAGTACGAGGATGTGGGTTGATGCATCATGATCTTGTGGAGGGGTATTTGAAGGTGTTGAGAAGAATTCAAAACTGAACAATGTAAGCGTTCTTGATACGAAGCTCGTGAAATATGAGAGCTCTTCATCACGAGGATCCTTTGTTGAGAGAGAGAGAGAGAGAGAGAGAGAGAGAGGCTCGGAAACTGAAATTGACTGAGAATTGAGGAGCCGAAAGATCGCAGAAAGTGTCACGAGATGTTTTACTAAGCTTTAATAGAAAAAAAGGTAGCCGTTAGTTCCAAATTCTGTGAATTCCACGTTACCAAAATAGTACTCTTGTATATTCGTTTACCTATTCACCTTATGTGTGTGTTTTTCTTCTAGTAAAAATGAAGAAGTAAAAAACTAGCTTTCTCAAATTCTTCTTTCTTATTTGTCTATTATTTTTTTCTTTATTATTTCAACTCTTACTCAAACATAGTATTGGGATAACTTGTAAAAATAACTTAAGATTATTCTTTTTCTTCTCAATTAAAAACAACTATTCATGATGATATGTTTCATTAGGAAAATGTGGTTTTGATATAAATAGAATAACTTTTGTTAAACAATACAGAGTTTCTTCAAGGGAGGCTTAAGATAGACATTCACTTTGTTATGGGAATTCTAGTTATGAAATTTAAAGGGAAAATTTAAATTAATTTTCATATTTTGTCATCAGGAATTAGGTGCCATGAAGAAGAAGAAGCATTGGGTCAAGACAACCTAATTCAGGAGAGGATTTTATTTTATTTTTCCGAGGAACTTCGTACTTTCTTCCTATATCCTTATATCTTAGGATAATATTTTATGGGAATACTAATCAAAACGGAGATCTCTTATCTATGAAACGAATCGCAATTTTATCATTAAACTATATTCGTTTTCGTTATAATATAGTTAGCGTATCTTTATTTATGCGAATTAAAAGAGTCCGACTAAAATAAATAAGTAATAAAATAATAAAGATCAAAATTAAAAAAAAAGTTTTTTTTTTAAGTTTTTTTTTACCTCTTATTTATGAGATAAAACATAAATCAAATAATTTTTTTTTAATTAGAGAGATGATGGAGTGAATTAAAACGTGGGATTGCTATAAATAAGTTTTAGGTTTATTCTCTCAGGTTTTTGGAATACGTTTTTTAGAAATTTTTTCGAAAAATCATATTCTACAATATTTCTAAAATTTATTTAAAAAAATTAAATCCAAAATTTAAATCATAAAAAATCATTTCCAAATTAATCTTTTCAGATTAGTAAAATTATATTATAGATTTCATAATTCAAAACTTAAAAAAAATATATTTTTTCATATTCATTCATCAAAAACTTATCCTGATTTTTCAATGCAGAAGACTCCATAATATATTTCTGAATCACTCATTCCATAAAATAGAAAGAAAATCTAAAAATACACTAATAATGTGCCATCCGAAATTTTACTGGATTGTAGAATTCCAAAGACTAGATTATTTATCCTTCTATCAAAAAAATTATCGGATTCAAAATTCGAAAGTTTTTAGAAAATTTTATGATTTACCAACCCGAATTCTCCAATATAAATGTTTAGAAAATATTTTATATATATATATATATATATATATATGTGTGTATATATATATATATGTATATATATATATATATATATATATATATATATATATCAAATTTCTTAATCCAAAACTTAAAAAATAATAATAAGTTAATTATATAAATTACGAGTTATACGTAAAAGTTAATTTATTAACATAGCTTTATTTAAAAAAATATATATTTTATCATAATATGGATCATTTAATCTATTAATCCTTTTATTCGATGTAAAATCAAACTAACAGGTTAGTGACCCATTGGACTAGCTTGTGTTGACAACTTGTTATGCAGCACCATCTTTGTTTCCTCTTTTGTTCTGTGGCGACACACTTTGCCCTATTTTTTTTCTTCTTTTTAACCACGTCCTAGTACCTACGTTTTGTTGTTATTCCAAGTGTTAAACTTGGGGATGACTTGATGTGATTTTATGGTTAGTCGAATTGCTAAACTTGTTATTAATAAAAGACTAAAGAGATAGATGGATGATATTAATGCAGAAGTGAGTAACTATAGACATGAGCGCCAGAACCTCGTGCATCACATGAGCTCTTGAGATGTTGTGTTGCCAAATGCCAAGGCTCTGATACATGCTATGCCAGAGCTCCCAAATGAAAAAACACAGCGAGTCATGCATCTTTCTTTCATTCAACTCCTTTGTCCATACCTGCATGTGTATCCACCTTAGTGGCTTCACATACCATACGTACATTGTGGGTCCTGTGGAAACACTGATAAAACAACAACTGGCCAATAACTAGTAAAGCAACAAAAAGCTATACTCGTTGTTTTCAGTGTGTCAGGTTCCCTGCGTCATTTTAATTCCTCTACTTTATTACTCATCTTCATTTCTTCTACCACTCCTACCAGGGCAATGAAACGTCCTTTTCTGAATTAGGAAAGAACAAATCATTATTTCCATATAGGATACCTACAACAATCCCCTTTCCAGTTATGTAGCAGTAGACAGATCAAATTCTCATCCATTCATTTTTTACAATTCGTCTTCATCGTGTTATGGCAGTCTCCACTTTCCTTGAGCAGAAAATTTTATCACAATAAGAACCTTCGTAGTTTTGTATAATCTCATTATTTAGGACTTTTGGGAGGATATAAAATAACAAATAAATGGAATTTGAATTTCTTTGTGTCAAGATTAAAGAGCCAAAACAAATATTTGACATCATATTATTGATCACACACCACTAGTCTACAAACAATGATATCACTTATTGATCATGATGATTTTGTATGCAATACAGTTTGTTTGCACATCCTTTTATAATCACTTTGAACCCACGAGTTCTCTACCTTGCCATATTGCAGTCATACCCTTTCCCACAGGTCATATTGGACAGTGTGAAGACGACAAAGATAAAAGGATATTCAGACACAGAAAAGAAGACATTTTTCTAAAATTAACGAGACAATGACAAATGCTATGGTTTGCCATGCAAGCAATCCACCACAGTATGATATGCCACCCACAAGTCATTCCAAAAGATGTAAAAAATTTCCTTGAAAAGAAGCTCCCGGCATTAGCCTTAAATATGATCACTCTCAACATCACAAGAGTCAGCTCATTCACATATAAAGAAAGAAATGAAATCCTAGATAATTTCAGTGAGAAATCCATGCCAACTTCTTTTTTAGTACATTCAAATCCTAGATACCACAACAAAGGAAATCAGAATACTCTCATCTGTTAACTGAATTACACAAAGGGTCGATTTCATTGTGCACCCAATTTTTGTTTCTAACTCTGAGAAAAACAAAAAAGAACAAGAAACATGCATTACACAAATCAGAAGCAACAGGTAACAAATAAATAGTGGTTTTCATTAGATCCATGTTACATCGGGGCGTGTAATTAACCAATTAAGCAGATGACAGCCTGAAACAGTCAAACTAATACCCGCAATATGTGTGCAAGATTTAGCTATAAAAAATAGACAAACAACTAGTAAAATATAGCAAGTGAAAGACATTTATTTTCACGGTCATCAAAACAGAGAAATCTATCTTTTGAATGTTAACCACAATCCGAATAAGGTCACCAACACCGAAGGCAACTCTGATAATGCAGCTGCCAAATGATATATCATTCAAGTGAACACTTCCGCCATTGCTAACCATAATTTTGTTTATATTTTCTATATGAATCAAGGGGAAAAGTATATAATAACAAAGAAATTATTTATTAAAATACATCTAGAAACCACTAACGCGAATACATAAGACAGAAAATCAGAAAAAAAAAAAAAAATCTATGTAACAAAACTGTAGAAAGCAGAGATTATCTCTCCATGCTAGTGGTTTTCAACGAAAAATCCTGCTCAGTAACTCAGGTACAAGTTCTGGAGTACGTTCATAGCAACAACCAGCAATTATTTTATAGCTGTAATTCTTCCCTAATTAGGGAAACCATTTGAGTCAGTATTAAACCACATCTAAGAACGTACCGATGCAATTTTTACCTCACTTGAATCACGACCTATCTCTTTGCTCATTTTTCCAAGAATTCTTTGCAGCCTCAGCAGACAAATCATTGGAATCCGCATTTCCGTCCTTGGGTTTAGAAAAGAAGGGATCCCATTCATGAGGTCCAACCTCGCGCTGTCCCTCATCCAACAACGCATACTTCCAACTATTCTCCTCAATGAAATTCTCATCAGTGCGGCCTTCCATGATGTCCTTCCTCAAATTGGTAACCTTGTCAATCACAGCCTGCACCGAAACATCAAACGCATCCTGAAGAGTCTCAAGTTTGGATCGAGGATCCGCGTACACCAATCTAGGGATCAAGCTAATGACCTCCTCCCTCATGATCCTCACTTCCTCCTCAGGAATCTGACTAAGCCTCTCTTCTATACTAACATTCCTCTTCCGAATATCGTCCTCCGGAATGAAGACAGAATACTTAGTATAATTCTTAGGCAGATGCCAAGTGTATTGTGTGTAAGCCGAACCCGGATGAAAAAATACAGGTATACACCCAGCCAGCATTGAATCAAAAGCAGATCTTCGGGTATAGGAATCCCCTTGAGGCTGAAGGCAGAAAAGTGACCCTTGAAACATCTGCATTATGCTGCTGGGGGAATGACACTTACTCTCCCCAAAATCACACTCCAACAACTTCCCCACCTTGGATCTCCTACACTGCTCAATGATCTGGCCCCGAATAGATTTCGGGTTATCCGGCCGGGGCGCACCAGCAAAAGAAAACAACCACTTCCTCTCCAACTTCCGCATCCTCTCCTGCCAAATGAACACATCATCATCCTTGGCAGGGTGAAAATAAGTGGGATAAGGAATCCCAAAGTCATTCGCATTCCAGGGACTCGACTCCACCACAAGCATGGACATGTTCCGCGCCGCAGGCAGAAACAAAAGCTTGTTGCCCCAATCCGATTCGTCCTCAGAGAGTCTTCTAAAATCCCACGTGATCCTCCCCGCCACAAGAAAATGGTCCCTCCCGTTCATGATCTTCCACTCGGGCCTCTTCATGAGCCAGTCCACGAGCTCAAGCGACGCAGAGTCTCTGACGGAGATGTTATAGCCCCAAAGGTAGCGCGCGATATCGAAGCCCGCATAGAAGGGGACGAAGAACGCAGCGGCAAGGGAAGGGTCGCGGGTGAGGCAGTCGTACTGCTTCATCCGGTTGCTGAAGATGACGTCAACGGCGAACTGATTGGTGGCGTACCAGCCAGTGTCGGAGAAGACGCCTTTAACGTTTTCCAAGGGGGGGCCGAGGCCGGCGTTGGTGGTGAACTTGCACATGTTGGTCCACAGAGAAAGCGTTCTGCACTCCTTCAACATGTCCTCGTTGAAGCGTGAGGGGAGGTCGTGGACGTAGATGTAGCGGCCTCCGCACTTGTCGGTCTTGTTGAGGGCGGTGCGAAGGGCACGCGCAAAAGGGAAGGAGGGTGGCGGAGGGGTTTGGGTTTGGGTTTGGGTTAGGGTTTGGGAGCCGAGGTTTTTGCGAGGCTGTTGGAAGGTGACGGGGAGAGGGGTGATTGGTTTGGGGGATTGGTTTCCGAGAACGGCAAAGTGGAAGTAGAGGAGGAGAAACCAGAAGAATGCGGAGAGTGATGCGAGGAAGCACAGGCGGGAATTATGGTTCCTGGTGGAGGTTTTCTCCATCTGGTCGGGGAGAAAGGCCGCCACGGGACGCCGTCTCATTGGAGCCCGATTCCGATCCCGATTGAACTCCGCCCGGTCATCCAAACCCTAAAGAGGTATAAAGAATTGGGAAGAGTGCGTTTGGAAGAAAGGGAACGTGAATGGCGAGGAAATCAAGGGCTTGAAAATGGAGATTAGATCACGTCTGTGATGGATTGTGGAGAACGGAAATGAGTGCAGAGTTTGGAAACGGGAGAGTGTTGGGATTAGCAACGTGCGCTGGTCGCAACTGTCGCGTGTCGGTGCCTTCTTATACTCGCGCAACTCACACCTCCTGTCACGTGTCGGTTTCCCCAAAACCAGTTACTCAATTTACTAGTTAAAATACTTTTTTTATTAATAGTTTTATATCTATATTATTATACAATTTTTCAATATAATTATGATTATAATTAGTTAAATATAACTATTATTTAATTGCTTTTAATATTAATTTAAATAAGATAGAGGTGAGGCACTTATGATTGAACACAGTGACTAGATTATTTAAAGAGCACGTAAGATTTCAAAAGTAACTTTTCCCTTTAGACATATATTTGTTGTTATCACTGCAAAAACTTTTCACAATGAAAACATTAGCTGACTTCAGAACAAGAATATAGATAATTGGGTATTAGGTTTCATTAGTAAAGAAGTTGTAAAAAATAAAAAGAAAAAAATATTTTTTTTTGTGTTTATTTCTTATCTAGTGAAATTAATTCCTATAATTTAAAACACAGTATCTGTTAAGGGTGCTTTTGAATATTTTTAAAATAATTAATTATAATGTTTTCAGCATGAATGATCAATATACAAAATATATAACATCATTAAAAAAAATCAAGACATCATATTTATTTCTTAATCTCTCATAAATTATTTAATTTTTTTATTTTTATTTGATTATAAATTATAAATTATTTAAATAAAAAAATTACTCATAATTAAATATATAATAAATTTATTTATTTGATCAACTAATTAATAAAATGATATTTATTTATTTAAGATATTTGTCAGAAACACTTTTAATATAAAAAATTAAAAACTAAAATTCATTACTTATTTTTATATCGTATTCCATTAAATTGCTCATTACATGTTGTTAAATAACACGAGAAAGTTAAGAACGAAGATGACCCAAAAAGAAAGTTCAGAATATTAATTTTGTGGGCTTTTTGTTATTATTTACAAATTACTAAACTTTCTATTTTTATTTAATAAAAAAATTTAACTCATATTTAAATAATTTTTAAAAATATATTTTTATTCATTAAAAAAATATATAGTTTGTTATTCTTTAACCCTTTTCACTTATACATAAAATATATATATTAAAAAATATTTTACAAAATTATTTTTTCTATACTAATGAAACATTTATTTTTATATATATAATTTTAATTTTTTTTATATATAAATTTTTAATTATATTATTTTGATATAATGCAATATAATGAATATAAAAATCAAATAAATAAACTAATATATCTCATATTTTAATAATATAATATTATTTTATTAATTTAAAATTAATATATTTTAAACAAATATAATAAGAAATATATTATAAATGAATATTATTGATTTTTATGACTATAAAAATATCAAAATTATTTTTCCATTAACTTTTGAGTTATATTATTTTGTTTTGAATAATTTTCAAACTAAAATTATAAAATAATATTTTCAATTTATTTCTAAACAGTTTTTCTAAATTGATATCTAAAAATATTTATAAAAACTAAAACAAAAGGAAAACACTAACAAATTCTAAGAATTTATTGTTTTTAAAAATAGTTTTAATATTTTTATTATTACAAAAAAAATATTTAATAACAATTTTTTAAAAGGATGTTCAAAAATATATTTTTATTTTTAATTTAAAAAATACAATTGATAATATATTATTTTTAGTTTATTATTATTAATTAATGGTATTCACATGTTTATCAATAATTCTATCCCATTATAAAAAAAATTATAATTTTCACTAAGATTTTTTGTCATTTAAATATTTTTTAAATTAAAATTATTAAACAAGTTTTTCCTAACCTATTTCAAATATAATTTTAATACTACTTTTTACATCTGTTTTTGGAAACTAAAATACAAAATGAAATCTATATTATTTTGAAATGATGGAATAATACAAAAATATAAAACCCACTAAAAATAATCAATACCAACTAACAGTTATGTCTTCTATAAGGTTTATAAAATGGTGAACTTAAAGGAATGACAATTTAATATATATATATATATATATATATATATATATATATATATATATATATTTTATAGATATATAAAAACAAATAAAACCGCGTTATAAATGTTTATTAGCTAATAACGAATATGTTTATCAATGTTGAATAGAGCACGATTCAAAAGAAAAAAAAAAGAAAGATGAATAGAACTAAATTAGTATGTTTGAAAAGAAAAGAAAAAGGTGAAAGTAATTTTAGAAATAGTAAAATTTATTATTTTATTTATAATTTCTATATATTTATTTTTTCTCATTTCTCACTTAAATTTATATATTTCTTACATTTTTATCTATCCCTATTTATTTATTATTGCTTAAACGAAGAAAACAGTTTAGATCTTATAATTTGAATTAAAGAATATTTATAAAATGAAATATTATATTCGTTCTCCAACAATTGAATCACATAAAGTGTTAAATTACCTTTAGTGGTCACATAAATCACCAATAAGGACACTCCAACAATCAATCCCTAAATTTCACACATTATTTGGAAAAAGGGGTGAAAAAAGTGACGCATCCTAACTCACCACTAACAATGCCTTCAATTGCGCCAATTATATAGACCACCCTGGTCTATGGAAACTTTCACTAAATTAGGTTAAGAAATTTTTGGTCCAACTAGGTTTAGATGGGATCTATATAATAAACTTATCAATGAATTATGAACGCATTTAAAATAATAGGAGTTTTTCATACCAATGGTGAATCAAAATTACATATGGACCAAAAACAGAAAAAGTTGTAAGAACTACGAGCTAAAAAATGATACTTTTTACATGTACAAAAAATATTTAAATCTTTGTTCTTCTTTGAAAATGTCCCAAAGGAAAATAAAGCAAGAGAAATCCATGTAAATGAATACATCTAACAACCTCTGTGTCTCATGTTGGACATCAACTAGAAATCTTCATCTTCTAGTGGGCTACCACTAACCTACGTTTAATGTTCAATGATTTTAATAGAAAATATTGAGCATACACCTCATTGGGGAAGAACCTAAGAAAATGAAATAGATATAAAATGAAAGGGAAGGTAGATAAATATAGAAATAATAACTCCAATTTTGTTGATCCAATGTAGGTCTTGTAAACAATTTTAGATCCCAAAGAGATTTCCTTTAGGTTGAAAATGATATTATTGTTGTCTTCATCCAGAATTTGTTAATTATTATATAATCACGATCAGCATTCTTAAAGTTGACCTTGACATAGCAGAAACTAAAGACATGAAAGAATCAACACAGCCATAAGTTGAAGTCAAACTTGAACACATAACCTCAAAATGAATTTATAGCACACCTAGTTTAATTAGAAGACAATAATGATGAATCTAGTTGAGAACAGAAGCACCAGGAGTAAAATAAGAGCCAACAAATTTATTATGCAAAGCCAAAATCCAAATCTGTTACCCCAGCAAAATTTCTGCTCCGATGTGGGAGTTCCTCTATCAACCTTCAAGTTTTCAAAGTATAAACTAATTCCTGGGTCTCTCATCCTTACCTCACTACCATGCAACACAGAATTGGAGACACCTTGAACATTGTTGTTCACATAAATGTTGATGCAACAGCAATCTTTTGGGTCACCCTTTGTGCTTCTATTATGCAAGTGCATTGTGGCACCCACGTTTTTGCCATCCAAGTTGATGTATTCAAAGGGGTCATGCTTGAATTTTGAATCCA
The DNA here is from genome assembly GCA_963425845.1 of Sphenostylis stenocarpa. Lineage (NCBI taxonomy): Eukaryota > Viridiplantae > Streptophyta > Magnoliopsida > Fabales > Fabaceae > Sphenostylis > Sphenostylis stenocarpa. The sequence goes on along the minus strand of OY731398.1, from coordinate 39,078,990 downwards.
TGAAAGAGTCATCACTAGTTACAGAGTCTGCTGCTATGGGAAATATGATTGTTTCTGCTAGAGCATGGCTTTGATTTTTCAGTTTTGTCAAAGTTAAGATTGAATCCAAAGGTTTCCTCTGGCTGAAGGAACCCAATGTTCGATCTCCTGGAATTACTTGAAGGACACTCTACGTGGAAATTAGGAAGAATCTTGACCAGGATAAATTCAGGTTGGATTGTGCGACATGATATTTATAACTGTCCACCTTGGGCCGGAGTCCGAACAAATTGTTATTGGACTTGGATAAAATTCACTTTTTAAAATATAATCATAATGAGGTACTTTTTTTAAAAGAAAAAACAAAAGAATAAATGAAACAGAACATTTTGAATTATTAATATAAATATATTCTTTTGGTTAAGTCCCAACGTGAGCTCATGTTGGACAGGCCCAGCTGAGCAGAAAATAGGCTTTAGTCAAACGTTACGTTCAAGAATGGGGAACATAATTTCACTACTCTTGGTAATAAAAATTAAGAAAAACATGATAGTTAAGAAACATTTTAGAAAAAACGAGTAATATAACTTTTAGGAAGGGGATGGATATGAGCTTAATTCTAAACTTTGACTACAATAAAATTGTGGAATACACAAAACTACTTTAAACTCTACACTTTCTAACAAAGCAAAGTCCTAGTGCCTCATTCTACAAACTACTTTGTTGCTTTCCTGTAATCACAGATACTCTCTTATTGTGTTACAAAGCATGCTAACCATGCATGAATTTCTCAATTTTAAGGGGAAGAATCAAACAAATTTCTCCCAGTAGGATGCTTGATTGATGAGGCACAAACCTCTCATCTTTATTTTGTTAGTTTCCATTTCGTGTCTATGCATGCCCCGAATGCAGCAGTGGCACGCAAGGTGGCATCAATTTCTGCTTCAACTTTTGAACTGTTTTATGCTCCAGCCACACCATGAACACATTCCATTGGACCTAAAACTCTGGTATACCACTCGAACGTGATGAATACTCAGTCACCAATTTTAGAAACATGGATGATTTGTCCTCTAATAGTCTTGAAGGGGTGTCAAACTCTGCAACTCGACCTGCAAAAGTATACAAAGGATAACATCAGAAGCACACACTAGTAAACAATAATGCAAATTTATAAATAAATGAAGAAGAAGAGAATGGATAGAAATCAAGCATAAGAATAAGACATGATGTTACTCTACGCACCATCACTGAGCACAAGAACTTGATCACTGTCGATGACGGTAGGTATACGGTGTGCAATGGTGCAGACAGTGCAGTCCTTGAACTCTTTTCGGATAATCTTCTGGATAAGATTATCTGTGGCAGTATCAACTGATGCTGTTGCTTCATCCAGTACAAGTATTCTTGACTGCTGCAGCAGTGCTCGGCCCAGAGCAACAAGTTGTCGCTGTCCTACACTCCAATTATCTCCATTTTCTAGAACTGCAGGTTTCAAAGTATTTGTTAAGATGGGTACTTGTGACCGACTACTCTTTTTTAGTTTTACAGGGAGAGGAAGGAAAGAAACTGTGGCTTTTCATATTTTTCTTGGTCACCTACCAGGTGTATCAAGCTGTTGTCCTTTCTCACGGATAACCTCGCCAAGCTGAGACTTGTCAAGAGCCTGAGAAAAATTAAAACCCAATAATCACATACTGCACTTATTCAAATAGCCATAATTATAAAAAATCAAGGATTATTGGTCTATTTTCTTATACCATGAGTTCTTGCTTAGGTGTAAAGATATAAAGTGGTTAATTGGATTTGGAGTGTGATATTAATCAGACTAAACAAACAGTCTTTCAAATTAGGCAGCGAAATTACTTATCAGACATGAACAGGTAATCCAGTATCCACCACTTTTGATTAGTTCCTAGTTTCTTCCGAATACCAAATTTATCTCAGATGGAGGGTTACTTTTGGCATATGTAGTGAGTTTTCCTCCTTATTTGCCGAAGGTACATATGTGGAGGAAGTTTGTTAGGTATGACAATAGTGGAGGCTCTGCTTGGTTTGTTTTTGGTGGGGATGATTAAGGAAGTCCACTGCATATATTACTTCTAAACCAAGCATTGGAGAGCCTTTTTTATATTTTTGACTTCATGTTCTCATTTGTCCCCTTTATCAATATCTGTTTTCAGCTTGATCTCTTTGCTTGCATATCCTCACCTGTTTATTATTCCTTAATCCTGCCTAATATCTCCATTTCACTAATTATAATTTGGTTGTTACAATATATAGACATCCAACACTGAATACAAGTAAACTTCATAAGCAATTTTCCGAACAGATAATACAAGCTGTGTAATTAAAAGCATGCAGTTATGAAGTAATACAAACCTCCCAAATCTCTTTATCTGAGTGCTCCTCAAGAGGATCAAGATTGCCTCTAATGGTCCCTTCGAATAAAGTTGGATCTTGTGGGATGATACTGAGATGGCCTCGAAGGTCATGAAGGCCAATCTCTGAAATATTTATGTTGTCTATAAGGATACTTCCACTCTCTGGTTCAATCAATCGAAATAATGCCTGGATTAAGGTAGATTTTCCACTGCCAGTTCGTCCAACTATTCCAATCTTCTTTCCGCCAGGAAATGTGCATGTTATTCCGTGAAGCACCAAAGGAAGATTTTCCTTGTAACGGACCTTCAAGAGAGACATATTAGGCATAAGAGGAAATGAGATCCAGTACGCATTTGACAAAGGCAGTTGCAGCACAAAAATCATAATAAAGATATCTAATGTAACATGCCTAATAGCTAGGATTAGATACTGTAAACCAATCATATTATCCCACCCAGAAATAAACAATCAATATATGACTTGAAAAGAAAAGAAGACAAAAAAGCATAAATGTGAAGCTGTGCTTAGAACCTTCAAATCAATTATTTCTATTGTCCCATTTTCTGGCCATGAGGATGGAGGGCGGGAATCTTCAATAATAGTGGGTGCCTCACTAGGAATTTGGCTGTACTGATAAATTCTCTCAATGGAAATAATTTTATTTTCAAGTTTGCAAAAGCTGAGTATCCACCGTGATAAGCGTGCATTTAAATTTAGGCCATATGTCACAGCAAGTCCAGCCATGCCTACAGAGAAAAGGTAACCTCAATGAGCACAGAATAATGTTCCATTATTCAATTTAGCATCGTGTACAATCATCACTTGTGAAAGTAAATCTATTTTCTAATAAAAACTACATAACTTCACCCACCAAGATTAGGCATACCACTTATGAAACTTAGGAGATAATGTAAGTTATCAGACAAAGTACTCACTGGGGTCAATACTTCCACGAGGAAAACTCACAAGCAATACCATGCAGAAAGCAAATACAAAGGTTGACAGCAACTCCATTCGCAGGCAAAGCCACTCAATTGCAGAAAGACTGCAGAAGAATGGTCGTGCAAAACAATCAAGAAGATAGAGGTTTCGCTTCATGAACCTTTTTTCTTGTCCAAAACCTCTGATGGTGGATGCCCCAGCAATTGACTCACCAAAAAGATGTATAATTGGAGACTTCTGGATGCTAACAATACGTACCAGTTCCCTTGAGGAAGCCATGTAGTATTTCTGCAATGGAATTGGTTGATGGCAGACCAAATTAAAACATAGGGTATATACAAGCATTTAAAAAATAATGCAGAGTGATTGGAAGATTACTAGTACTTTGTCAATGTCTCCTCACTTCACTCCGCAATAAAATTCCTACTTTTCTCCCAAAGAAAACAGTTTTTTCTCGTGTGTAAATATGTTGTAAGAGCAGTTAGAAAGATTTTAAGCTGTAAAAATTTCTAATTACCTGCATCCACAAACAAGCAACAGCCATTGGTACAACTAAGAGTAAAACTTGCCATGTAACTTCTGTCATTACACCAACAATACCAATAAGCTGTATTGTTGTTGAAGCAAACCCGCCAAGTCTAAAAGGAATGTCAAGATCCACAACACTTTGATCAATTGATACCTGGTGGGATACAGGTGACACATTATAATTTTCTACACCAAACAAGTAGAGATAGGTTAAAAAAATACAAGATGACGAAAAGAGAACTTACCCGGTTTAAGATCCTTCCAGCTGGTGTAGAGTCAAAGAACGACATTGGTGCATGGAAAACACTTCTAAGCATTTTCAAAAATAGCTTCTGTGCAGCTGCAAGACCAAAAGTGGCAACCAGAACAGCCCTTACAAATATAAACCATGAGCTGCCAAAAGCAAGGGCCATGTAAACAAGAAGAAGAACTGAGGGAGTTACTTTGGGCAGGTCTCCTTCTGTTTGAGGATTAGCCCAAGCCATCCACCAATTGCTAGCAATCTGAAGGAACTGAAATAGTGCTTGTGCAAGGATTATGAGTGGAATTAACAAGCCTTTATATGCAGCTGCCATGTATGACAAGTAGACCTTCATGCTGACTCTACCTCTAATCCTCTCTTCTTCCTGAACAAGCTGTTTCTTTCTCGATCTCTTTGCTTTCTTCTTCTCCTTAATTGCTTTTTGATCTGAAGTAGATGCTCCTTCTTGCACTTCCTTGGCCAAACTGTCTATATCATTTTCAGAACAAATAGATTTCTTACTGGTCATAACAGATGCCTCCAGAGTTAGATTTTCATCTGAATCTTCAGAGGAGTGAGTAGGGATATCCATAGCCTCTATGGCTTCATGGTGAGCTGAAACCAGAGTATTAAAATCTGTTCCTGCTTGTAAAAGATCATCATACTTTCCTGCCTGTATGATGCAGCCTTCTTTAAGAACCTTCAAGAATGGAAAGTTAAATTTAGAAAAATCATCTTAACATCACATAAGTTCTTTTCAGCACTTAAAACTTTGTTTAAGAGGAAAAATAAAATAGAAATTTCATATAACATGAAACGTTTGGATTGATTCTTCCTATATTGAGCTAGTTGCAATGGGGCAATGCAATCCCATAAATATACTATACAAGCAATTATAGCAAAATCTGACGTGTATATAAATCAGGAGTCAGGTGAATTTTGTTATGAATTATTTTATTATAAAATATATTAAGCTTTCACTTAATTGTCGCTGAAAGTATTATGCTTAAACCATTATTTGTTGAAATGTCAAAGCTTTCGCTAATTGGATTTGGTATGTCAAAGTAACATGTCAGGGGATTGGTTATAGTTAGAGATAACACGAGTTGGACAGGCAAGGAAACCAATCGCCTCACAATAGAAAACCTGAATCCAGTGCTTCAAATCACGAACAAACAAGAACACCCACAAAAGGTGTTTCATTGATGTATCAGAAAGGGAAAAGGGGTTCATAATTTCAGAAGGTCATGTGGTTCATTCTGCATTATTTTATTTTAAGTAAGATAACTTCAGCCATTGGATTCAATTGTAACCATGGATGAGACTTAATTACACCTGGTGTCAATGGATCCTATCGTATCCTATCCTATCCTATACATGACTTTTCTTTCGTTCAAAAATACCAATGGTGTAAATTGCTAAATATTCCTTCTATAAAGAAGCAACTGGGTGTACAAACTGACTTGATGTAATATAAAGAGAGAACTAAAATGCAAATAGGATATCAAGAGAAAAACCTCACTTTGACATATCAGAGGGCATCTTAAAAACTTAATCCCTGAATCATCATTCAGGAGTACACAATTCATAAATTTAAATGTGAAATAAAGTGTTATCATTAACTTGGCCTCTTATTGCAAGAAAAAACTGTACAAGGCTGCCATACCAGTATCAAATCAGCAGCAGGAAGAAATTCAACTTGATGGGTCACATAAATGACTGTTTTATCTGCTAGTGCTGTCAATATGTAGTCCTGCAGTTCCATGTCAACGGATAAGCCATATCCACAATTTTAAATAGTAATATCAACTCCATTCTAAGGAAAACTAACCCTAAACAAGTCAGATCCAGTGTGAGCATCAACTGCACTGAAGGGATCATCAAGAAGATAGATATCAGCATCTTGGTAGAGTGCTCGTGCAAGCTGAACCCGCTGCTTCTGCCCACCACTCAGGTTTATACCTCTATCCCCAATAATTGTCTGATCACCGTGTGAGAAAAGTTCTAGGTCCTTTTTCAGTGAACAAGCATGAAGAACATTTTTGTACTTTGCTTTGTCCATTGGGCTTCCAAAGAGGATATTTTCTTCTATAGTTCCTGATTGTATCCATGCTGATTGGGAGACATATGCAGCAGATCCACACACTCTGACCTGCAAAATCATTCAATGCATTTTTTAAAAGGTGTTAAAAATCAATAAGACCAAAATGACAGATTAATAGAAATAAGACTAAAATGACAGATTAATAGAAATAAGACTAAAATAAATGACAGATTAATAGAATAAAGAGGGATTAAAAGCTCAAGAGCTCCAACATACTTCACCAGAAGTCTTAGGAATTTCTCCAAGGATGCAAGACAGAAAACTTGATTTCCCAGAACCAACCATACCACAAACAGCCACGCACATCCCTTGTTCAACGTTCATACTTATCCCTGATAGGGTAGGCCTAGCAGATGAAGGGTCCCAACAGAAGGCACCATCCTTAATTTTGATAGCAAGATTAGTGGTGCCTTGTGGCAAGGTAATAGTAGCATCTTCCTGCAATTCTTCCTCCAAAAGGAAACTAGATAACCGATCAAGAGAAACTTTTGTCTGAGCCATTGTTGACACCAAATCTGGAAAATTCCTCAAAGGTTCTTGAAGGATCCTGAAAGTAGCCAGAGCAGAAAGTACACCACCCGCTGTCAGTTGACCACCCAACAATATGGAAGTAGCAAAAGTGACTGCTGAAACAAATATCGGAGAGCTCCAGAATATAAAAGTTATGAAAGCCTGAGAATAGAGGGCTTTCCGAAGCCACTTGAACTCTACTCCACGCATATCCTCCAATTTCACTCTATATCTGTCCTCCCAAGCTTGAAGTTTGAGAATCCTCATATTCCTCAGGCACTCAGATGTTTTTCTCATTCTTTCATCCTTAGCAGCCATCAATCTGTCTTGATAATCTTCTTGGATCTTGGCCACGGGAACAGTGACGACAATGGAAATTATTGTAGCAATTAGTGTTGCAATAGAGGCAATTCCAACATTCTTATACAAAATTGCAAGGGCAAGAACAATCTGCAGAGGAAGCATCCACATGTCATGGAGATACCAAGAGTAGTCCCCCACCCTCTGAACATCAATAGCCATGTAGTTAACAATTTCCCCACTTGTATGACTTTGCTTGGCCAGGCTTGATATCCTTAATCCCTTTCGATACACCATTGCAGTTAGAGCCGACCTAACATGCATACCCATGATGTCCACTCCTAGATACCACTGCCTTGTAGTCAAGGTCTCCACAAGCTTAGCCGCAAAGAATATCCCTGCAAGGACATACCCCTCATGTGGGAAAATCTCTTTGCCAACCAAGAAATCAACAAAGTAACTTATCATGTATGGACCAACATACGATACAAGAGTGGTGACACCAGCAAATATGCCATTACAAGCTGCCTCCTTCCAGAACGACTTGAGAATTGCCAAAGCTAACGAAGGCTGCCCGGATGTGCTTTCTGCCTTCAATTTCTCCCAATTAGAATTCAAAACCTTATAATTTGTCTTGGATCGGTCATTCGGTGCAACAAGGGGAATGTCCTTAAGCTCAAGTGGCCTTTTTGCCCCAATGGAAAGAAGGGGATTCAACCAAGACAACGTGGCCAAGCTAAAAAGGCCAGCGTCAGCATATGGAGTAACCTTGAGACACCCTGGTTCTTCCTCAACAAGCAATGGTTGTTGCTCCTCAGAAATCCTACAAACCTTTACACCAGTAACACCCCTAATTGCAACAATACACAGAAACCCAAGAGCAGGAGTGACCGCGAAATTCGCCACAACATGAGAACGCAGGTGCTTCGAACCTTCCATCCAAACCCCCCTCCCATCAACATACAAACCACACAAACATATAACAAACAACATAAACCACCAAGCTCTGAGCAAAATTGGAAACCTCTCTCGCGCCTTGTACTTGCAATGCAAAGCCGAGAAACTCAACGCAATCCAAGCTAAACCCTGCGCTAAAGGCACAGAAAGAAGAGCCAAACCCAAATCCAAATCCATGTCTCTTTCTCTAATCAAAGCAACCCCATCAAGCCCCAACACCAAAACTTGCACTAACAGAACATAGAAACAAGACAACACCGAAAACTTGAACCACGTTCCAATCCGAACGTCACGTGTTTCCAAATCAACACTATCGCAACCGTGGTTGGCATTGCCAGTTCCATTGTCCTTACCAAATCTAACTCCCCCACCTACACACACAAGCACCCTCCTCGCCAAAAAAACGAACACAAACACAATAAACAGTGTCAAGTTGGCACAGATTGCCACCACTTCCACCAAAGGCAATCCCAGGATCGCACTCCAAAGGCTCTGAAACGATCCCGAAGAAGAGGAAGAAGAAGAAGAAGAAAACGACGTTGGAGACGAGATTCCAATGTCATCGACGGCCATTGTTGTTGTGCGAAGCAAAACGCGGATTCAGAAGAGAGAGTCGGTGATATTTGAGAAGTTTCTAAACTTGTAGTGATGTCATCGAAACGTGAGAGAACGAAAAAAAGGCATTTCACCATCTGGTGGCAGATTCTGCAGACACATTGTAGCGCATACAAAGATAATTTCGTCAACACGGAACCCGAAGAGAAACAGTGGAACGGAACACGGAAACACAAAAAACAACAGGTAGCAGCACCTCGCAGCTATTTCACAATCCAAATTCAGAAAGAGACAACAAAGACGGGAATCGGGAATCTAATAGAAGAAGAGAAACAAAATAAAACTTACCTGGGTTGGTCTTAGAAATCGCTTGTGATGATCAAGCTCTTCGAAAAGCTACAACCTGTCGAAAAATATCGCACCTGGGTGAGAAGAGAAAGCGAGCACCACGCCAATACAGAGAACGACAACGACAGTGACGGTGAAGATGATGATAAGAGAACAGCTATGAAATAAGTACAACAATGTATTAAGGAGAGAGATAGAGAGAGAAGTGATTCTCTCTCTTCTGCTCTCTTTAATATTCTGTTAATTTGCCCTTTTAACTAAGCTTCCCTGTGTGTGTGGATGATGCTGGTAACCATAAAAATGGCGTGCGAGGATGAATAACTTTTTCTTTTCTATATCAGGTTTGAGAAGATGGAAGATTTGGTGTTTGCTGAATGAGAATGGAAACCCTTTTTCGCTTTAATGGGAATGGTTTTCTAAAGATTCTAGCTTGGGTACGGTTGTGATGTGGGTGAGTGAGAGTGAGTCAGGGATGCTTCACTATTTACCATATTATTTATAGGTTCATGGCAGAGACAGGGAATCAACTCCTATAATATTAACTTTAATTTTGAGTGTTAGGTGCATAACTGTCAATATTTGAAGAATGTTAAAAATTATTTAATTATGATCAAATGAAACACTCATATATTATTATTTTTTGCTATTTCTAGATCACAAAAATGTCTAATTAATTAAAAAACAACGTTAGACATAGTTTAAGTACATGGAGAATAGGTTTCATAGTCTAAAGCCTAACAAAGTTGTCTTCCTTATGTATGTGATTTATATGAAAGGGTGCAATAAATAAAAAGGGGGCAATGGTCTTGAGATTGGAGCACCTCCAATAAAAATATAATTTTTAGTCACCCAAATGTGATTGTGTGATGGTGATGGTAAATAGGAGAGAAAGTGGAGAATTTTGCATTTCTGAAAGTTTTTGCTGGCAAAAGGAATATTACATGTTGATGCACATTTTCTTGGCTTTATGTGATGAGTGATGAGATCATGTTAGGGATCTCGTCATTCCAAAAAAGAAACGAGTGAAATTGTCCATTTTGCAAATGAGAGCATCTAATTCTATGCATCTGAAATGTGTAAACAACAAAATTTTGTTGGATACAGAGTTTTGGTGAGAAGAAATGGTTTTGGTAGTGGATTCAGATTAATCAAACCAACCACAATAGTGTGCTTTTTGAGGATTTGAGAATCCCAACATGGTTGAACTTTGAAAAACAGCATCAGAACCAGGTCTTTGTCAAATATCAACAAAGTAACTTAATCTTTAAAAAAAAAGCAATAAAATGTCAATTTCATTTAATTACTTTATTGTATATTTTCTCATTTAGTTATAAATGTTTAGTTTGTACGAAATGATGAAAAATAAGTGAATAAAAATGAAAAAATAATATAAAGAGATAGAAAGTAAAATTATTTATACTGTGAAAAAAATATAGTAAAATCAAAAATAAATAAATGTGTTTATCATTTTAAAATTATTTTTTAATCATATTGATATTATAATAACAAAATGAAAAAAAATTAAAAAGAGTATACATGTTTAATCTAGTAAATATTATAAAATATTTATGCTACATAAGGAATTATTTTTCTATTATATATTTATTAGTAAATTTTAATTATGGGAATAAAAAACGTATATAATCTTATTAATTACTTTCAATGTGTTCAATGTGTATATAAACGTATATTTATTAAACACTTTTAACAAAGAATTCAATGTAGATTAATACTCACGAATTAAAGAGAGAGAAATTTCATGATAAAATACATTTAAAAAAAAAACATTTTTTCATAATAACATCAATAAAAGGGTGCTAATTAAATGATAAAAAAATATAATTAATTCTTAAAATTTCACATTCAAATTAGAGATAGAATCTCATTAAAAAAAGTAATATAAATAGTCACTTAAAAGATTATTTTCAATTAGGGTTACATTGAATGCACCCACAAGAATTGAAGCACTTTTGTTTAAAAGATCTAGGGTTAGGAAGATGCATGAAAAAACTTGGTAGGTGAATTTTATACCCTTGGTAGGTTTATACAAAAGGTGTGGTTGTGAGGATTTGATTTACTTTTTATGAGTACTTATTTAGGGTATGGACCCATGTTGCATATGCATATATGATTGTAAAGTTTGTCAATAAAAGAAAAAGACAGCTATAATTAATCAAATGAATGTTTGAGGAAAGAAAATAGAATGTGACTCAAAAGTGAAATCTTCTCAATGTGATAACTTGAATCAACAAGTATACAAAAGCATAAAGGGATAACATATTTGGAATTGAGTATAAATTTCACTTTTGGATTCATTTTATCTTTTTGTATAACTTGATTTTGTACAAAATAGCTTAATTGAATGTATAAGAAATGAACAAAATTACAATAAAGTTTTATAAAAAAAAATCTTAAACAATAAGATAGAATTGTATTTTATTTTTTAAAAATAGATTAATTATCACATATCCATTTTAAAATTTCAATTAAAGACACATGTACATATTAGAAAAAAGTTATAAACAATCCTTAATTTTACTCTCCCTCTAAGAGCATGGTACACTTTTTGAACCACCATTCTAACCTAACATTTTATATTTTATAAAGCAAATAGTTAAATTATTTTATTTTATAACCTAACTTTTATTGAGATTTAAATAAATTATAAGCAATGATAAGATGTGTAATTTTCCTAATATGTTGCAATGTAAATGTAATTTTCAATATTATCTCCCTACTACCAACCACGTACATTAATTGAAATTTTTCAAATTTAAATAAACATCTACATTAAATACTCAGAACTTTGTCACTTATTGTTTGTTTGTAGTAAAAGCTATTTTGGTGTATTCCAAAATTTATTAAATCATCACTCCAACTACATCTTAATAAAAGAGGATACCAAGTTACCAACCAACATTCTAACCTAACAAATGTTTTTTCCTTTTCAGCAATCTAACCTACCAATTGTAAAACCTAACATCTTTTTTATTTTGAAAAAAATAAAAATTTATCTGTTTTGTACAATAAATATTTTTTAAAATAATATTAAAATATTTGTCTAGTAAAAGTTAGTGTTAAAAAATATTATTAACTTTGATAAACGAATATTCTTATTAGAAATTAAATGCATAAAGTTATTTTCTTATAAAATAAAATAAAATTAAAACTATTTAAAAAAATCATTTATTTTGTAAATAAATATTTAAAAATACTTTGTTCTTTATAAAATAAATATGTAAACTTTTTTATTAAAAAAATATATTTATAAAATTAAATACTAAATTACACATTTAGTCTTTTATCTTTTGTTAAAAAATAATATAATAATTTATTTTATAAAATCGTTCAGTATAGTAAATTTTTAAAAAATTTTGGTTTAGTCCTTAGATAATTTAATTTAATTTAATATTTTACAAATTAAAAGAATTACATCATAATGTTTAAGTAATATTTACTTTTTTATCATTAAAATGATTATATTGTATTTTTTTAGATAAATATTTTTTTATTGCATAGTATATATTTATCATTTATTAGTGTTATTTTTAAATGTAGTATTTCAAATTATTTATATAAACAAATAAATATTTATTATAGTTATTTTAAATATTTTTTTTATTTTTTCTCTCTTTTTATAACTTTTTGGCATGTTTATTTATCTTTAATCATTTATAATTTTATAAATAAGAATTTTTATCTTAAATTAATATATATATATATATATATAATTTTAATAAATAAGAATAAAATTACAATTTATATGTGTTTTTTATTATTTATTTTTCAATTTAATATTTAAAATAATAATTTATCTTAATAATTAAATTATAATAAGATAAATAATAACAAAAAAAATATTTAATTTTTTATTTTATCTTTTTCTCATAATCTTATATTATTTTTAAATTACTTTTAAATCTTTTACATACGGAGTATAGGTCATGTAGGGAAAACGCAGACCACGAGAATTGTAGGGCATGCAGGGCAAAGGCAGATATTATAAAAATACTATTATAATTAATTATGATATTCATAATTTTAATTTATTTTTTATATTTTTATATTTAATTTAAATAATTATAATATATATCTTAAATTATAAAAAAATTAATGACTCATTTATAATAAATGTTAATTTATATAATAATTTTAATAATGTATACTATAATTTTAATTCAATCTAGTTTTTCAATGTCAAATAACAAATCAATTGTAGATTAGTTTTGAAAAGAAATCTAGATTAATGTGTATAATATTATAAATTAAACTTTTTTTAACATAATAATTATAATAATAATATCTATAAATAATTTAAATTAATGCTTGTTATAATTTATTTGTTTAAAATAAATATGTGTAATTAAATATATATTAAACAAAACTTTTTTAGAACACAAATAAAAAGGAGATGACATTTATTTTGAGCAGGTAAACTATTTTAAAATTAAAAACATGTTTTTTTGTTTGTTTAATGTAGTAAGAAATAAAAGTTAAAACATGATGCATGGTACTGGAATGTCCAGCTACTAAATTGACTTTGGTGGGTTGAAAATAAATGAGACATGTGACAAGTAGAGAGTGCCACGTGTATTCGAGAAGGAGAAATGATAAGGTCGTGGTTTATGAACCCAAGAGAGTGAGAGAGAGATTTGAACAGATAAGGTTGTGAATCATTTTGGGGGACATAACTTGAGATTCCACTTCCCTTCAATCTTGTAGTGGGGTACAATAATTGAATGAAATGTGTAATTTAAATTATTAAATATTTTTAAAGATTTGAGTATCTTTTTATTATTTATAAGTATAATTTTTTTACTGTAAAAACAAAATCTTCAAAAGTATTAAACAAAATTACTAAAACCCACATTCAGACAAAAGTAAATTATAATTTTTTTTAATGTAAGAAATAGAAAAACACATTTTTAAATATTTTAATGTTATCTAATTTAGTGGACACATAAGATATTATTCTAATTTAATATGTTTTCTTAAATTAAAAAAAAACATAAATATTTGATGGACATTGATACTGTCTTGTTGCTCTGTCCAACATATTAACTATTTTTAACATAATTATATATATATATATATATATATATATATATATATATATATATATATATATATAAAGACCACTTGTGTTCATGTAATTTTGAGAAATACTAAAATAAAATATTCCTCAATTTTATCTTTGCATTTTGTATATTTTCTCTTATTTTAAATTATTAAATTTTTTGTGAATTTTAAATCTGGAATTTTTTTTAAGAGATAAAAGATAATACTATCTGATTAGAAGTTGAAACATGGTAAATTTTTTCTCCGATATTGATTTAAGTTTTAGGGAAACAACTCATGGTATATATGTGAAGTGTTGTTTCAAGAGTGTTGACTTTGAGCTACACAAATACGTCAAGAAATTAGTGGTAAGAGGTTTCCAGGTTAGTGATAATATGCTTGCAAATGAAATTTATATGTATGTTTTGTTAGGTTAAAATAAAAGTAAGAGAGTATGGTTATATTGACATGGTATCCTATCATATATAATTATCATATTTAGAATTTATAATATTTAATTTAACGTGACTCGTAAATGTTAATCTATAAATTTAAAATATAGTGTATGAGTTTCCAAAAATATTAGTATATGATATATAATATGATTTACACGAATATGTAATATTATATTATATATGTGATAAATTAGATGGTTAATTATTATTTAAATAATAATTATTTTATATAACATGACTGTTACTATCATGAATTTATAAATACAAGTTTTATATAATTGAACAACAAAATTAAGTTAAAATATAATTATAATAGAATATTATATATATATATATATATATATATATATATATTTATACTTATTAGTTTGTGATATAATCTCATATTAACAAATATATTTTTTATTAAACCCTTATTAAAAATTGTTTATTATGATAAAAATAATTTATAAAATTGTTTCAGAATCCTTGTTATAATCTTATTGTTATTATTTACTACCTTAATTTTGTTTTTAATTTAAATAACTTTACGTCCATGTAGTTTAAAATTTGTTAGTTTAATCATTAGTTATTTTTTTAAACATTTTATGTTTTTTTAAGTGATATTCATTATTATTTTTAATTATTTTGATTTTAATATTAATAGATTATTTTATTTTATTATTTTTCCTAATTTGGTAAAAGATATCATCAATCAATAAAAAAACCTTATATCTAAAAAAAAATTATTTATAATAAATTTAAAAATATAATTTATTTATTATATTTTTCAATTGTATAAAATAAAGATTTAATAACGTAAGCAAAACCCAAATACTAGTTTATAAATAAAATAAGAGTAATGAGCTTTTTAAGACTATACTAATTTTATAGTCAGATTCCAATCAGATGGTCCCATGGTCTAGTGGTCAGGACATTGGACTCTGAATCCAGTAACCCGAGTTCAAATCTCGGTGGGACCTTTTTTATTATTAGGTAAATTTGAAATATTAATGTTGTCTGTAACTATGTTGAATAAAATACTCTAGTAGTATTACAAACGAGAGGTTTTTACTGTCATTATTAGGTAAATTTGAAATATTAATGTTGTCTGTAACTATGTTGAATAAAATACTCTAGTAGTATTACAAACGAGAGAGGTCCTACAAAATTAATGCTGACTTTGGAAGTTTTCAGATAACAGGTCCCACAAAATTAATTTGGTTGGTGTGCATTGTAAAAACAGTTCAGTACTGGCACCTTTGAATTACTAGGTCCCCGAAAATTTAACAGCAAACCTGTAAAACCATTTAACAAAAAAAAGACAAAAATGTCGTAAAATAAATATAAAAATTAGGTATGTCAGAAGTTAAAGCTATGAAAATGACTGCATCCATTTCCACATATTACTCTCACTATTCACACATTTCGGAACCAATTTAGGGTAAAAGATCTTCAAAACATATTCATCTTATCCGGAATTGTACCATTTTGAAGAGATATATTGTATAAGAAAATATACCGTGATATTTAATAATATTCAAGTACAAAACTGGTATTGTGAATCGAGAAACTGGATGCACAAAATTAATATCCGAAACTCGTGGTGTGTGTTCCTCAGTCTTACTCATGGAGTCCTAACTTTTTTTTTTTTTTTGTAAAAGAGTATGAACTTAGTAATAAGTGGGGTGAGAATAACAACAACTTGTGCGGTCGGAACACCACCACTATTCAAGACGGCTTCTTTTTGCACCCCAATTATTTTTCGTTGCGTCTTCCATAATTTATATATAAAATGTCAACAATCTCTTCAGGCCAATTTTTTTCTTTTATATTTTGATTATGTAACTTATTTTTGGATTTTATTTTTCATGAATATACTCTTGATTGTTAAATGCAGAATATATTTTTAAAAATATAATCCATAACTTATTTATAGATTATGTCTTAAAAATTAATTTTTTACAATTTTTTTAAATTGATTTTTCTAAAAACTTTTTGAAAACGTCGTATAATTGATTTTCGGAAATATATTTTCAGAAAGCTAATTTTAAAGTGTTTATAGAAAACTTCCAAAAAAAAAAATTAATCCAAAATTTTTTTGAAATAAGTTTTTCATAACTTATTTATATTAAGAATAATATTATGATTTTAGATAAATATAAAGTAAAAAAAAACAACCCTATTAAGCAAAAAGAAGACAAACCAATTATCTCAAATTAATTTGGACATAAAATGCTCAACTAGATCATATGCTTTTAAAACAATACACAAGGATTAAAATCAATATTTTAGTAATTAAGGACAAATTAAATTTTAAAAATCAAAATTTTTATTAAACAAAAATTCAGTTAAATGCAAGCATAACTTTATATATATATATATATATATATATATATATATATATATATAATTGAATTTGTTTAGATTATATTTATATTTTATATTTTTTATATATTATAATATTATCACGAAATCTATACTTATTTATCAAAACTATATTTGATTAAAGCCATTTTGAGCAATTATTTAAATAAAAGTAAACAACTTTAATTATCAAATAACGTGAAATTATTATTAATAGTCTATGTTTGAATAGTTATAACACTATCAAATATAATGGCTTGTAGATACGATATTTGATATTTTTATTATGTTTATTAAACATTTTTCTATTTGTTTAATAATTTGTTTGAAAAAGTTAAAATTAAAAAGATTTTTACTTGAAGGGACACGGGGAGAGAATAAACTTAGAAAAAAATTGACAAAATACATTCCCAGACTTTGATTTATAAAATATAATTATATCTTTTAGTTTAAAAAAATATTTAAGATGTTGTTTTAATAATTGAAACTACGCCGCATTTTTTGACTGATTTTTGACTGATTTTTTTTTGGATTATTGTAAGTTTACTTAATATTGATATGATTATTTTTATATTTTAATATTTGTTTCCACATGTTATTGATAATAGTTTATTTGTATGGATGCATAGATTTAAAAAGTGTTGTGATAATCGAAAGCAAGTGAACTCTGTTTTCTACGCAAAAATATATTGATTTGAGACAAGAATAGAATAGGGTTGGGGACAATTTGATTACAGGTGGCTCTTCTTCACTCTTTCAATTCTTCGGATAATTCTGGTTTATTGAAAGTTGTTGGTTACACACTATTACGTGCAGTGTTTGAAATTGTTGAAGATGGAAGAGAGTGCATTGAGGGCCATGGACGCTGAGCAACTGAGAGAGCACGCTCATAAGATGGTCGACTTCATTGCTGATTATTACAAAACCATTCAAAACTTCCCCGTTCTCAGCCAAGTCCAGGTTCTTCATTCCCCTCCTTTTCTTCTTATTCTCATCTTTCTCTCCTAATTATAATGTGGAACTCATTTTATGTAATGCTGCTTCATCCCCCCCATTTCAGCCAGGTTATCTGGGGAAGCTTTTACCAGATTCTGCTCCCGATTACCCTGAGTCGTTGCAAAATGTTTTGGATGGTGAAACTTCTTATTTCGATTCTTAGTTAGCCTTTTCTTTTAATGCAATGAAAAATATTATTGTTGGGGTCCGTTTGGATACACTTCGAATAATAAACACATCTAGAGAAGACAAATTAGAAGTTAATTCGTACAAACTCTGTCGAGTAGCTTCTCCGTATAAGATAATTTTAACATACTGGCATTGTTTTAAATTGTGGTTGCAACACAGTTGCAGATTCGTTGTGAGCTTTGACTTTTTTTAGGAAATAACGGGCTAATGTGGCCTCAATTGCAGTTGCGATGCGGTTGTGGTGCATCGGAAAACCTTTACGGTTGTAGACTGCATTTTTAAAACCATGGTTACAGAAGAAGCTTAATTCATTTACTTTTACTATAAGTGTTAAGAAATTTATCCAAACAAAGCCTTAATAGTAGTAGCAGCATCATATTTTCATTATGTAGTAGATTGTAGAATTGTTTGAGCAATGCTAGCATCATACTGTTTGTCAAATTGTAGATGTACAGGAAAAAATACTCCCAGGGGTGACGCATTGGCAAAGCCCGAATTATTTTGCGTATTTTCCTTCCAACAGTAGCATTGCTGGATTTCTAGGAGAGATGCTCAGTGCCGGTCTTAACATTGTGGGTTTCAGCTGGATTACATCTCCTGCTGCAACTGAACTTGAAACCATTGTTCTGGACTGGCTTGCTAAGGCGTTCCAGCTGCCTGATGATTTCTATTCTAGTGGTAAGGTCTTCGGATGCTGTATTGGGTGTGAAGATACAACATGCACTACTAGTCTATGCTTTTTAAGCTCAAGTGAAAGAACTTGGATATTTTATTATTTTAATTTTTGTCTGAAATGGAAGAGATTGTATTTTCAAGGGATGTTTGTAATTTACCTGATAATTGTTGAAATTATGGGATTCTAGGTACAGAGGGAGGTAAAGTTGAGAATAGAGACTAATACTTTGAAGTTGATATTTATCTGATATGGGAGAACATGTTGGATGTGTTAGAAACATAAAACACTAACCCTCATCGATACTAACACCAGAATCAGTCAAAATTAAATAAGAAAACAGATAATGAAATACAAAAAATAGGGTAACCAGTCTTACTTATATAATAATTATAATTTAAGATACTCTAAACTATTGTAAAATATAACTATGATATTACGGGATATCCTATAGAAGTTCAAACTACTAGTCTATAATTAGGCAAATAATGTTGTAATAGAGGAAGTTTTTTTGATACTTCCTCGGTTCTTCCTTTAGGCTCCACAAGTTCCTTTGTGAGTTTTTTTAGAACCTGAGTCATTCTTTGTCTTGCCTTTTTCTTCTTCTTTGATAGAAGAATGTGGACTTTTATGTCCAT
The DNA here is from genome assembly GCA_963425845.1 of Sphenostylis stenocarpa. Classification (NCBI taxonomy): domain Eukaryota; kingdom Viridiplantae; phylum Streptophyta; class Magnoliopsida; order Fabales; family Fabaceae; genus Sphenostylis; species Sphenostylis stenocarpa. Next base: position 39,059,786 of record OY731398.1, on the reverse strand, counting down.
TATACTTTTCTGAATTGATATATTTTCTTTTTTATAATGGAAAGAATGAAAGGAGGAGAAAAATGGGGCAGTTCCATAATTTGGTAATCAGTTATCATTCAGGTTTGCATATGAAATTTCTCCTGGGTTTGAATGAGCTTGTAAATTCAAACTTGGTCAGTTCAATTTCATAGGTAATAAAAATCTGAACCTAAATTGCATGTGAATAATTTATTTGATAGAAAAACTCAAATACTATGTCTATATGTAACCTGAGAAAACATTGAATGTGCTTTCATTGCAGGCAAAGGTGGTGGAGTTATTCAGGGAACAGCAAGTGAAGCTGTACTAGTTGTCCTAGTAGCTGCACGTGACAAGATCTTAAGAAGGGCTGGAAGGGGTGCCCTTCCTAAGCTTGTGATGTATGCATCTGATCAAACACACTCTGCTTTAAAAAAAGCTTGCCAGGTACCTCCAATGACACATAGTAATGAAAATGGCTTTATCATATATACTCAATGACATGGGTTTTCCTATTGCAGATCTCAATACATCTTCAATGACACATGGGTTAACTCTTGACCATTTGGCCATTGTTAACTTTTTTTTGACTAGTGTTCCTTGCTTATTTTAAACACTGAACAATTTTTTTTTAATCTTTTCTCTTGTTATTCCTTGGCATGAGGAGATGAGTTAAGATTCACATCGACTAGAAATATGATTAATATAGTCATTGTAAAGCATGAGCAACTCTTTTCTTATTTTTGTGAGGTTGAATTAGACCTTAAGCCTAAATTCTGAGAGGCCTTTTAAATTTTTATTTATTTTGATTATGATCCATTTATTATTCAACCCAAGGAAATGAGTTAGTTGTATTTTAATTCAATAATCTTAGTCCTCTTGTTAATAGTTAGCAAAATGAGAATATTATATATATTTTTAATCATCTAAGTAAAAGTGCAATGGTTATTTGTTTCCTTAAGTATACGATTATCATGCTCTTTAGCACCAGCCATAAACCTGAAAACATCTGACTTTAACTAAGATCAATAAAGTTCAAACTTATTCAGCCTATTCTTTAGTCTATTAGTAGTTAATGAATTGTTGGAGAAAAGCTTTTCTTCTGTAAGTATTTTAAAAATTTGTTTAGTATTTATCCAGATTCTAGATAGTCTGATATCTAGATTCTAGTCTTCTGATATTTTATTGTTTCTATAAAAATCCATTTTCTATCCTTGAGATGACTGACTTGCTATCTTATATTTATGGGAGTCTTCCTCTTTGTTGCTTAGATGCATTCTTGAAGATAATAGATGAGATAATTTTATTGTAATAGTTTTTAAATTTTCATTGGCAGATAGCAGGACTTAATCCAGAGCTTTGCAAGTTGCTTAAAACTGATTCTTCCACAAATTATACACTTTCTCCTGAAGTACTTTCTGAAGCAATTTCGAATGATATTGCAGGGGGTCTTGTACCCTTTTTCTTATGTGCTACTGTAAGAATGAACACTTATATGAATTTTTAACAAATTTCTGTACAATGGATTAACTTAACTGGGCATTATTTTCGTGCCTTCAATACTTTATCATACATGTTTAGTGAATTTCAAATTAGAAATTGCTCAACTCATTTGAGCATCCAATCAAGAGATAACATATCCTTCTTCATATTGCTATCACAGCTTTGTCTCTTCTTTATTTGTTGCTGGGAAACTGATTGTTATATATCTATTAATATGGTCTATATTATGACTAATAAAGGGGAGAGAGTAAGGGACTGGGATCCCAGTCTGTTTGTAAAAGAAATAACTCTGATAAACAGCAAATTGTAACACATGGGAGAGAAAATAAAAGGAGATTGAACGGAGTTAGTTAGGGGAATTATTGATTTGAATGTTTGGGGAGAGTCCATGTCTCTCGAATATCTAGAATAGTTGGGTGGCATGTCCGTGATTCTGCATTACTATTTAGAATCTTATTTCCTCATTTCTGATCTTTTATCCCATTGATACTGTTGAATATAGGGAAAAACTGTATAGGGTTAATTTCCCTTATGTATTTACCACACATAGGGCAGTGTATTTATAATAAAGAAAGGTACTCCTCAAAAGAGTAACAGAATACAAATAGAGTAAATAAAAAGATATTATTTGATATTGTGATTAACAATATCTAACAATATCTCAACAATATCAAACAATATCAACTAATATCTAATCATATCTAACACTCCCCCTCAAGCTGGAGCATACAAATCGTATGTGCCAAGCTTGGTACAAAGATAATCCATCCTAGGTCCCCGTAAAGACTTAGTGAAAATATCTCGCTAATTGATCACATGAGTTAACGAACTCGGCCTTGATGTCTCCGGACATAATCTTTTCCCGAATAAAATGGCAGTCAATCTCAATGTGTTTAGTCCTCTCATGAAAGACAGGATTAGAGCTTATATGGAGAGCAACTCGATTGTCACACACTAGTGTCATTTGAGTGACATCTCCAAATTGTAGCTCTTTAAGAAATTGCTTGAGCCAAATAAGTTCACAGGTAGCCGAGGCCATAGCTCTATACACCGCTTCGCACCTGGATCTTGCCACAACACTTTGTTTCTTACTTTTCCATGAGATCAAGTTACCACCAATGGAAACACAATACCCGGATGTAGATCTTCTATCGAGAGGAGATCCCGCCCAATCGACATCCGAATAGCGGACAACTCTTGTATGATTATGGGAGTCATACACCAAACCTTTTCCAGGAGACTTTTTGATGTACTTCAATATACGGATGATCGCATTCCAATGATCTTGACAAGGAGAATTGAGGAATTGACTCACCACACCGATCGCAAAGGAAATGTCGTGGCGAGTAACCGTAAGATAATTTAATTTTCCAACTAATCTTCTATACTTGTTCGGGATCCGACATTGGCTCCCCCGATTTGGCAAGAGTTTGGTATTAGGATCCATGGGTGTGTCAACAGGCTTTGAATTCATCAACCCAGTTTCCTCCAAAATATCCAATGCATACTTTCTTTGAGATATAACAATGCCATCGGTAGATTGTGCTACCTCAATACCCAAGAAATATCTAAGTTTGCCAAGATCTTTGGTTTGAAAATGGTGGCAAAGGTGTTGTTTCATCCGAGAGATGCCATGATGGTCACTACCTGTAAGAACACCGTCATCGACATACACTATCAAATAGACACATCCAGAGATTCGAGTGACTGGTAAAAGACCGAGTGGTCTCGCCTCACTTTTAGTCATGCCAAATTGTTGAACAACGCCGCTAAATTTTCCAAACCAGGCCCTAGGAGACTGTTTTAGGCCATATAAAGATTTGCGAAGACGACATACCAATCCGGAAGACTCCCCCGAGCAACAAATCCGGAGGTTGCTCCATATAAATCTCTTCTTGCAAATCGCCATTCAAGAAAGCATTTTTGACATCCGAGTTGATAAAGAGGCCATTGTTGAATAGCGACCATGGCAATGAATAAACGAACGAAGCCATCTTTGCCACTTGGAGAGAAAGTATCACCATAATCCAACCCAAAAATTTGGGTATAGCCTTTGGCTACAAGGCGAGCTTTGAGGCGATCAATAGTACCATCGGGACCAACCTTGATAGCGAAGACCCACCTGCAACCAACAACAGATTTTCCGGATGGTAATGGGACAAGCGTCCGGGTTCCACTAGTCCGAAGAGCACCGAGTTCATCTAGCATGGCCTCGACGCCAACCAGGGTGGGCTAAGGCTTCGGAGACAGATTTAGGAATAGACACGGAAGAAATAGACGAGAGACAGGTATAAAATGGTGAAGAAATTCGATGATAACTTAAAGCAAGTATAATGTGGAGAAGGATTACGAGTAGAACGCGTACCTTTACGAAGGGCAATAGGAAGGTCGGACTCGTGGACTGGAACCGAAGGAGGCGAGTATTTGGCACCGGGAGTGAGTCATGTGGCGTCTGTTGTGGGCGAGGTCTCGCGACTATAAACCCGAAGGGGTGGTGGAGGAGGAGGGGCTAATGGTGGATGGTCCTCAACATAAGGATCAATGAGAACGAGGAATGGGAACTGTAGCGAGATGGAGACTCAGCAGGTAGGGTAGGGTCCTTAAAGTAAAAGGAAAACTCATTGAAGGTGACATCGGCAGACACAAAATAGCGATTAAGAGAAGGAGAAAAACACTTGTATCCTTTTTGGGATCGAGTAAATCCTAAGAAAACACATTTGTGTGATCGAGGAGATAACTTATCATGACCAGGATCAAAATTGTGGACAAAACAGGTAGACCCAAAAACCTTCGAGAGGTAAAGGATGGAGAGTGTCATGAGGAAATAAAATAGAATGGGGAATTTTGCTATCTAAAACCGAAGAGGGCATACGATTAATAAGATAACAGAGCAGTAAGAACAACATCACCCCAAAAATGTTGAGGAACCTCACCATGAATTAAAAGAGTACGGGTTGTTTCAATAAGGTGTCTATTCTTACGCTCGACCACCCCATTTTGTTGAGGGGTATAAGCACAGGAAATTTGATGAAGAATGCCATGAGAAGCCATAAATTGTTTAAACGAGTTTGAAAGATATTCACGGCCATTATCACTTCGAAAAGTTTGAATAGAGACACCAAATTGATTTTTAATTTCATGATAAAAGTTTTGGAGTATAGAAAACAACTCAGAACGATTTTTCATTAAAAATAACCAAGTACAACGAGAGAAATCATCAATAAAAGTAACAAAATATTGAAAACCTAAATTAGACTTAACACGACCGGGTCCCCAAATGTCGAGTGAACTAAGGCAAAGGGGGATGAAGCACGCTGGGAAACACTACGAGAAAAGGAAGTACGACTATGTTTGCCTAACCGACAGGACTCACACACCAAATTGGACAACTCGGGATAAGCCGGGAACAAGTTGCCGTAATTTGCGCAGACCGGGGTGACCAAGCCGAGCATGAAGGAGAGAAGGAGACTCCATAACCGTGCCAACATGTGGAGAAGGTTGAAGATAATAAAGTCCATGTGACTCACATCCGGTGCCAATCACTCTTTGCGAGCTCCGGTTCCGTAGGGAAACGAAGTTTTGGTAAAAGAGATAACACAATCAAGAGATCGAGTTAGACTGGCTAATGGATAATAAGTTAAAGGGGGACCCGGTACATACAAAACATTACCAATGGACAACGAGGGAAAAAGAGTAACCGTTCCAACACCATGAGCTAAAGTTGTAGACCCATTAGCCATTGTAACGTAGGGTAAATTATGAGAAGAAGTGAAAGAGGAAAATAAGGATTTGTTACCGAGTGATGTGATCGGTGGCGCTCGAGTCAAGAACCCAAGGGCCAATAGAAGAAGAGTGAGTCGGACCAAGAAAAGATGTACCTGTGTGGGCAATGAAGTAGTGGAACTGGAGGGCTTTCGATCCTCATACCATTGAAGAAAATCATTGAAGATAGCAGATTTGTCCGAAGGTACAGACGAAGGAGGATCCACAGCAGATGATTGTGCGGAAGAATCAGCCCGAGCAACTGCAGCTAGATCGGCGAGGATAACCATGTAAAGCATAACATTTGTCAATTTTGTGGCCTAGTTTGCCACAATGGTCACACTTGACACGCCCTTTGCCTGGCTTGTGAGAGTGATTACGATCATCACGGTGAGAGGCCAAGGCAGATGAATCATTAGAAACTACAGGGGGAATATTGAGAGGTTTACATGGCACCCGCAAAAGGGAGGAACTGGTAGCGGTAAAACTGAGTGTAACAGGGGAACCCAAAATTTGGTCACGAACAGGGGCATATTTATCAGCAAGTCCGTGTAACATCAAAACCATGAAAAACTTTGATCGTTGCTCTAATTCTTGGGCAGGAGTCGAGGCAGGGGGTAATAACTCATTAAATTCATGGAGAAGAGCATGGATCTTACCCACATAATCCGCCACAGGATCCTTATCTCGAGGAGCAATAACATCAAGAAGATTGTAACAAACACCATAAAGACGTTGAGTGTCATTGATGTATAATAATTTGGCTTGTTCCCAAACGTCATAACATGTGCCTACGATCAAAAAATTTGTTTTAAAGAAGATTGGATGGTATTCTTGAGAACCATACATATATGAGCATCAACTTTCTTCCAACGGACACGATCATTGGAAGGAACATCATCTACCTTGGTAGTAATATGATCAACATACCCCTGACTCTCAAGCCAAAGTCTAATATCAGATGCCCAAGTTGCATAATTCGTACCATCTAATTTATCAATGGGTAAATTCACATTGACATAATTAGTAAAAACAGATTGCTCGGACCCACCGGAGCCGACGAGGTAACTTCAGACTGGAAGTGGCAGCGGAAGATGCCATGGAGGAAGAGAGAGAAAACCCTAAAACACCAAAGAGGTCCGATTGGAGCAGCAAGGACAGATCCAGAGAGAGGAGAAGGAGGCGACGCCGGCGCAAAGATCGGCGGCCTGAACGGCGGCGAGACGCGCCGCCACGCGCGGCGGAACGGGAGAAGGTGGCGCGGCTTCGGGAGGTGCGTGAGGGAGCGTGGCTGCTCTGATGACCGCGAAACTTCCACGGTGGAGGTCGCACGGGGGAGGCGAGCAAAACCCCGTGCTCGGCGGTCCGAACTGCTACTCTGGCGACGGCGGCGGCGGCGGCGGACGGCGGCGGCGACGGCGGCGGCGATGGAGGCGGCGACAGCTGCAGGTTCGGTGGCGAGCCGAAAAAATCCCAAGAGACCTTAAGCTCTTGATACCATGTTGAATATAGGGAAAAACTGTATAGGGTTAATTTCCCTTATGTATTTACCATACATAGGGCAGTGTATTTATAATAAAGAAAGGTACTCCTCAAAAGAGTAACAGAATACAAATAGAGTAAATAAAAAGATATTATTTGATATTGTGATTAACAATATCTAACAATATCTCAACAATATCAAACAATATCAACTAATATCTAATCATATCTAATAGATACAGACCCAGAGATAGAGGTTCCTGTTTATAAATGTCCTGTTTTCTGTCTATATTCTAATAATTCGGTTCAATTATGGATGTGGTTCCAGAGGCCTGTACATCCAAGAGACTTGTGTTGAACATCATGCTTGTTTACTTTTACAAGAATTAAATCTTTAGATGGTACTAAATTGTGAATTAACATGGTAAATGTTTATCAGCGGAACTCTGCTTGGAACTAATGTTAGATTTGTATTTCTTGTTGATGAGTGAAAACATATCTGAATCTTGATGTAACTTAAGAGTCTATTATTGGAGGATACTAATTTTCTGGCATTGCATTTACATATGCAGGTTGGTACCACTTCATCAACAGCTATTGATCCTCTGCCTGCATTGGGAAAAATTGCCAAGGTAATATATTTTATTGAATTGATGATATGAAAAAAGCTGGTATAGCCACTGATTCAATGTGTTGAGGTTATTAAAATAAAAAAAGATGTGACTCTGAATGCAGCTTGATATATGAAAACCCAGAAATGACTGTATGTTAGGAACTCAAGGATATAATCATACTTGTGGAGTTGCAAGAAAGAAAAGTTAGATACATTAATTTTCCAACTGTTTTGGCCCTTTTTCTCCTGCTTGGGCTTTTAGGATGACTGGTTCATAAACCTCCGCAGACCTGCATCAAATTTTGCTTGACTAGTTTCTTGAATGCATTTTGTAGAGCTATACAGTCTCATAATATTGTGGTGCATGTCTTATGGCAGACCAACAACCTTTGGTTTCACGTGGATGCTGCTTATGCTGGAAGTGCTTGTATATGTCCAGAGTACCGCCACTGCTTTGATGGTATTGAAGAAGCGGACTCATTCAACATGAATGCACATAAATGGTTCCTGACTAACTTTGACTGTTCAGTACTTTGGGTTAAGGTATCCATAATGCATTTTTTTAACCTCAATCTCACTTTTGCATCTTTCTTTGTAACATATCAATTTACTTCATTAACAATAAGTCAAAATGATTACGAGTTGATGACAGGACAGAAGTTCTCTGATTCAATCACTGTCTACAAATCCTGAATTTCTGAAAAACAAGGTAAGTTTCTATTGCATGCTCGAGATTCATACTGAAGTTTAGCTATAAGAGGTTCCAAACTTCTGAATAATCTTGTTTAGTTTTTATTCTCTTTTCTGTGTGTGTGGATGTTACATTAAACTATATTCCATTCAGTTAAGGTCAGCGTGGACAGCATCACATTATTTTTTAAGTTGGTTCTTTAATGAAAATTGAATAATATGAATTGTTATTCGCTGAATCCAAAAGAAAGGAGCATTCTACTTTAAAGGAACCCAAATGGTAAACAAATACATATTAAGGTACCAAGTTTTGTTATTATAAGAGAGAGAGAGAAACAAAATTGAAGCACCTAAAAAATGTCCTTCACCTTTTCCTCTTCCTACAGAATTGCTTCAAATGTTGCAGGTGATAAGTATTGAATACTTATTGGATCACCAGAAAGAACCTGGGGTATTTTTTTTTCGATTCTTTTTCTTATGTCTAAGTAAAGTTAGTTTCTCTACCTCTCATGGAGCAGTTCTTATCTTGATGGAACAGAATATGTGGGATATATTACTTAAACAAGAAACTTGTCATTTGAAATGTCGCAGTTATTGTTATCTATTCCTTGTTTAATAGTCTACTTTTGTTGTTGGAATTTGCAGGCCTCTGAAGGAAACATGGTCATAGATTACAAAGATTGGCAAATTCCTCTTGGACGTCGCTTTAGGTGGTTCCTTGGAATCTTACCTTTGAAAACATTATCATTGCTTTTCTATTAACAGATACATATATTTTTCTATTTGGTATTGAAATCTCTCTCCTCTTAAGTTGAATTATTTTGTACAGCGCATGTTCATGCATATTCACGTCTGGACACACACAAATTGGCACTGTTCATGCTTTAGGGCTCCTATATTATTAATAAGAGGAAAGCTAATAAAACACTCTTCAACACACTCACTATTGGTTGAAATTTATTGTAAACTATGAAATCAGGATAGAAAGTCATTAAATGATATGTTAAACCCACCAACATTGGTAATTTTCAATAAATTTCGGTCAATAGTAAAGGGTCTAACATTTCTTATATAATAATTTGCTGTGCTCTTGATTTTGTAGTTTTTTTTTTTGGATTTTTATGAATTTGTACGTCTGAGTTTCTTTTTTCTTTTCCTCATTTAAGAGATTATGGGAACTTCTGATGTCATAAATTTTATTAAGTCAGTGGTGTTTTCTCTTTCTACTAAAAAATTTCGTGCACTTAAAAAATTTATAGTTACCAGCAAATGTGTAAAATTGCCAATTCACTATATACTGGATTCCAGATCATTAAAATTGTGGATGGTGTTGCGACTTTATGGATTGGAAGGTCTGCGAAGTCACGTTAGAAACCATATTGAGTTAGCTGCTTATTTTGAGGGGCTTGTTAGTCAGGACACAAGATTCAAGGTATTCTTCCTTCTAGGAAAAGCTTCGTTCTTAATTTCTTAATTGAAAGACATAACGTTTTCATCTCGTGGGCAATAGTAACTAGGTATTAGAGAATGTCTTCAGTCAAAATATGCCCGTCTAAATAATGTTTAAAGTCAAAATACGCCAATTTTGAGCATTTTGTTCTTAAGTACTTTATTTACTTACCTGGAAAGATTGCAACAAATTTGGTACTCAGGTCGTTGCACCACGCACATTCTCCTTAGTTTGCTTTCGGCTGTTGCCCCCTCCCAACTCTGAAGATCATGGTAATAAGCTAAATTGTGATCTACTCGACTCCGTAAATTCAACAGGAAAGGTTTTCATAACACACACGGTATGCGTAAGTTATCTTCATAATTTTGTAACTTTTGTTTTTTATTCTCTCATTTTCACTAATTTTCTTTCCCTTATTAACCGACATGTGCAGGTTTTATCAGGTGAGTTCATTCTACGTTTTGCAGTAGGAGCACCATTGACAGAAAGGAAGCATGTCACTCAGGCGTGGCAGATTTTGCAAGATAAAGCCACTGCTCTACTTGAGAGTTTATAGGATTAATATGCTCTCAGCCTCGGCAATTGCTTTACGAGACATCCAGTTTCCCAAGACAGCATTAATTTGTGATTTTTTCTTTTATGCTCGAATCCTTCTTATTTACAATATAGTCATGTGCTATGGAAGCTTGTTAGATATTTCATTATTTTGAAGCAGCAATGTTCTTTTTTATTAATAGTGGATAATAATCTCCAATTGTAGACAGCTCAAAATATTTTAAAAACAGTAATCAGATTTTTAATAAAATAATTATAATTTTAAATTTAAATGAAAAAACATGTAATATATTTATTATTAGATTGCAAAATGGTGATATAACAGCAGCTTAATAACTATTATTGGTATAAACAAATTTAACAGTTTCAAAACTCTTCAAATTTAAAGTGTACTAGAGTTAGAGTTTGTGTTCTAGTTTTTAAACACAATTTGTGCTCTATTAAACTATACAACATAAGGTGTCATTTTTTTAAGCCAAAAAAAATGTCTATTGTTTGGTTTCGTAGACTTTTATCCGTTAATGTATTTAGTTTTTTGTCAGTACTTTAATTGTACTTTTATGTCAAATTCAAAATAGTAACGATTCTAATATTTTTTAAAATGATTGAAATAAGTTTTTATTTTAAACAGTGTTAAATATATGATAACTTGTTTAATAAAGATAGTATGATCCATTTATTATTTGATACGTGTAATTATTAAAAAAAAAACAAAACTCTTCTTTAAAAAAATAGAAATGATTCAACAGATATTATTATTAAAAAAAATAAAAAAATAAAAATAAAAAGTAGAAACTTTTCTTTTCTCCTCGCGCACCAAAACTTTTCCGTTCTCGTCACAACCACTTTCATTTTCTCTTCTTTTCTAGTTAACCATTTTTCGTTCTCTCTTCTTTTTTCGTCACAACTATTTTTCGTTTTCTATTCTTTTCTCGTCACACACCAAATGTCTTTTCTTTTTTTCCTTTTTCTATAAAGGTTGTATGAAGTCAAAATGACTTTGAAGTTCGAAGGTTCCATCGGTTCGTTGTGGTTCGACTGACGGTGCGACGGTGGTTTGACTGACAAGTGCGACGGTGGTGCACAACGGTAGTGTGCGACAGTGGTATACCATAACTAGAATTTTCATTTCCGAAAATTAAGGTATGTTTTTTCATTTGCGAAACTAAATGTTTATTTTGTGTTCTAATGCATGCATTTGGGGGGAGTTTGTTAAAATGATTTAGGGTTTTTCTCGTACATGGTTTGAATCAATTTTTCACATTGTAGGATTACAATGAGTTTCTCCGTAACATTTCACCACATACATAAATTTGTGAGGTTAAAAAATTTGCGAGGGTGGGAAGAAACATAAGGTAAATGACTTTTAAATGCTTTAAATTTAGATTTAAATGACTTATAAATGACAAAGAAGTTTAAATTTCTTTTTAAATGACTTTTAAATGTTATAAATGTGGATTTAAATGACTTTTAAAAGCTTGACACCTTTTAATTTTATTTAATTTTATTTTTTTAAATAATTACACGTGTCAAATAATGAATGAGTCATAACATTTCTGTTAGACAGGGTCAGCATATACTTAATGCCATTTAAAATAGGATTTATTTCAATCATTTCAAAAGTATAAGAATCATTTTTGCGTGAACTATGACAGAAGAAATATTTTCAATTTCACCTAAGAGAACAAAGAATAAAAACATATTTAACCCTTTTTGTTATTAGAGAGCCTTAAGGAAATAGTTAAAATGCTCAACATTACAAGGAAAGAAAAATAACTTTCATTTAATATGATACACTTTTTTTTTTTTGAATGGCTATGAGATTTAAATCTATGATCACATGAAATCTACCTAAATTTCCACTACTTTTGACATACCCTAATGGTTGATTTCAACTATGATAAATTGGTAAATAAAAGAATGCAGGAAGCTATGTGAACATTTTGTTGCAACATGTTACATGAAACATACTGTACTAAATACTTGAACTCGTTCTTAACGCCGTTGGAAATTGAACATCTTCACTGATATAGCAAAGACCAATGCAAAGACCACAGGGAATGCAAAAATCACAGCTGCAACCACTCCCAGAAAATCATGCTTGAAACCAAAGTAGCTTCTTACAAAGCCTTCCACTGTTGTTTTCCCATCACTGGATTCCATGCTTTTCTGTATATCTCCATATTGTGAAGCCACCAATCCATACAAACTCCACGCTACAGGATTAAGCCAACAGTACCATTTCCACCACACTGGGATTCTCTGGTTATTATATATAAAAATACGTTAGGATGTACACAAAAACTTCTATGCTTGGAAAGTACAAAATTGCACTAATGCATGAATTTGAAAGGGAGCTAAAACTTACCGGTCGTGGGACTATGAATCCTGAGAAGAGGTTCCACACTGCAAAGAATGCAGAGGAAACTATAGAAGAAATGTGTTGGTTTGGGGTCACTGCCACTGACATCATGCCATAGTAGGTGAAGGTTAGGAAGGTGAAGTACATGAAGAATAGGTACCAGAAAACTTTAGCGACAGTCCACTCAAAACCAATCATGGCATAAATTATGATGCCATATACCACAGCTTGTGCTAGAACATATGGGAGCTCAATTAGAACCTGCAAAAGAAGAAGATAAATATCAGAAAAAATGCAGGGGTTATGTTTGTAAGATATTAAATGCATCTATTTTTCATTTATTCAATATTTTATTTATTAAGTACGATTATTAGGATTGTTATATTCCATCTTAAAACAAATAAGTAATGTGTGGAATTGTCTAGTAGATATGTAAGATGCATCCTAGGAATTGAGACAAACAATGTGGGAATTTCCACAAAGATGATGATTTCTGAAGATATAGCAACACTCAAAAGACAATATTTTAAAATAAGGAATTGCTTGCCTGAGCAAAAGCATATGGCAAAGCTGAATACATTCCAGCTGCTTTTTCCCTGTAAAAGACAGTTCGCTCAACAGCAACCACTGGCTGCACTGCATTAGCATTCTTAATGCCAATAAGAAGCACAGCAGCATACATGGAGCCCATGGCATTAAAGAGATCTTGTTGTTTGTCACTGAAATAATTGATGGGGAAGTTTCATGTCAGATAAAACAGTAGCAACAAATGAGATTGAAGACATTTCCAATTTTGTGGTCTGATCTTACATTTTGGAGCCAAGGTCCCAAAACATGCTACCGATTACAACGGCTACAGTGGTTGAGTAAAGAAATCTTATGGCGGTGTATAGAGGATTGCGCCAGTAAGACCAATGTTGCTTCCATAAACATGCCATGCATTGAGTGAGGAAGGAAGTTGAGTACTGTGAAGGAAAATAAAGGTCTTTGGAACCAGGAGCTGGAGTACTCAGTTCTTTAATGAGTCCTTTGTTTCTCCTGAAACAAAATGCCAAAGTCTAAATATCAGTAACATTACTCTCAAAAAAAATCTTGTACCTTTTCCATAATAAGTTCTTTCAGTGGGTTATATCTGAGTTCTATAGTTTGATTAGACTTCATTCTACTGAAAATACCTGTATAGCTCTGAACTTTTGTACACCTCTGCAAAATCGATCTCCAATTCCATTTCTTTTGCTGAAGTGGAGACTTCCAACATCCATGTTGCTGGATTATAGCCATCTTTAATCTTACTGACACCTTGTATTTCCTTCAAGATGAACGTATGCACATACATGAGTGAAATGCTTACATGAAGATAATGAAACTCGAATTCACTCTTTCTTATATATCATTGCATATTTTCTACCTCAAAGTAACTAATTAAATGGGAAGAATGATGTCCAAGTGGCCCCACATATATTTCTTGCCCCCCTTGCTTCATTAGCAAAAGCTGCATTTCATTGTGACAAAAAAAGATTACAAACTCAGAAATGGAAGAGAACAAATTGAAATTGCCACTTTCTTAATTCTTCCGATATTACCTCATCGAAAGATTCAAATATATCTATGCTTGGCTGATGGATGGTACAGACAACTGTTCTTCCTGTGTCTACTGTGTTCCTAACTGTTCTCATGACAATAGCAGCAGCTCTGGCATCTAGTCCAGAAGTTGGCTCATCCATGAATATTATGGAAGGATTTGCCACAAGTTCAACTGCAATAGTCAACCTTTTACGTTGCTCAGTTGAGAGACCATTAACACCAGGTAATCCAACTAATGCGTGCCTTAGTGGCTTCAGCTCCACAAGTTCCATAACTTCCTCAATGAACATCTGCAACCATTTAACACTTACAAACTTGGTAACGATGATTAAACGAACGTTTTGTTTCTTGAGTTATTTGATGACATGATAGATTCCAACCAGAAATGGTAAATGGTACTAGTTTTGGTGCTAATACAGGAGAACATCTACAGGCAATTGTCACAGCAGCTCAACCCGGAGAAGGGAAGTGTTCAAACTAGTTAACTACCTATTCTAAACTAAACACAATAAACATTAAAGCAGAGAAAATGCATGAGATTGGATGCTAACCTTCCTGGTTTCATCATTGATTTCTGGGGGCAACCGAAGCCATGCTGAATAAAGCAAGGATTCATATACTGTAACATGAGGAGAGTGGATATCATTTTGTTCACAGTATCCAGAAATCCTAGCAAATGTCTCTTGCTTCTTTGGATAACCAGAGATTGTGATGTTCCCCCCAATATATCCCCCAGTTTTTCTACCAGCAAGTACGTCCATCAGAGTTGTTTTTCCAGCACCAGTGACACCCATTAGAGCGGTGAGAACACCTGGCCTGAAAGCTCCACTGACACCCTTCAAAAGAACTAATTTATCCTCAAGAACACCTCTATTCCGCATTTCCTGCAAGTATTAAATAATTTTATGTCACAATAATACTATAAAAGTTGAACAAAAGTCTTTTCGAGTGATTTTTTTGTTTCCACATTACCACTGGCATGTCGACAGAATATGTTACATCATCAAAGGTGATGGAATGAGGTTCAAATGGAAGAACCATTCCTCTTTTCCTGTTATGATTTGTCTCTGCAGCAACTGCTTCGTCCCTAGTGCGTGGAGAGGTGCTTTCACTTGTACTTTCACCATTTCTCACTGTGAAGTAGCTCCAATGTTAGCCATTGTAATAAGAATTGAAAATCAACTATTAATTGTGTAGATATAGACATTTCTCAATTTTCAGTTGGTATGACATGAATTACCTCTATTTGAGTGCTGAGAAAAGCTATCTTTTATGATATTCTTCATCACATTAGTTCCTTCTTTACTACCACCATTCTGGTCATTGCTTTGAGGTTCCTCTGATATAACAGCCCGATGTTTCCCAAATGCTGCATGATCAACTTTGTGATATTAGTACATAGGCCTACCTTAGCGGTTTGTTATACATTTAAGGTGAAGACACTCACGATTTAAGAATGTTAGGGCAAGGATGTAGCCAAAGTTGAACAGTAATGTATATCCAATCAAAGCCCCAACACCTATCCAGTACCAGTATGACTCAGTGAAAAATCCCCGGGATTTCAAAACTTCAACACCTAGCGGCTCAGTTGAGTTAGGTAGAAACTGTCATAAGAATATATATCCAAGTATAAGATTACTTATATGACAAGGAAGGAAGGCATAAAATTAAACGTACAGATTAGTTAAAACTTACATGTCTCCATCTCTTTCCAAGGAACTCATTGTTTACCATGGCATTCTGTCCATACATCATAGGTGATATCCAGAAACCCCATAACCACCATTTTTTAATATTGTCTGAGAGCATAAAGGGGACAAAGATACATTGTTAGTATAGAACATATAGGGACAAAGACTAGGAATCTTTTGTTCTGTATCCATGATACCTTTTGATAGGACAAAACCACTCATAGCAAAAAGGATGGCCAGTATAAACGACCCAAGTGTTAGAGCCACAGTCATTTCCCTCCCAACTGCTGCAATTAATCGGAACAGCGCCGAAGCCATTTGATTTACTAGTACGAGAACAAGGTATTGCCTAAACAATCTGCATTAAGTTGACATATATGTACTCTATTAGTTATTAGTAGGACTCAAATAGAAAATTAGACAATATAGAAACTATTAATTTAAAAGTTTGCTGAGTACTTATGAAAGCATAACTTTTTTACCTTCCAACATATGGATCAAAACCAATGACATAGTAGGTAAGGAATACCCAAACACCCACTTCCACAAAAGTCAAAGGGATCTTTAGGATCCATGCAGGAAGAGCATATACCCATGAAGGGAAAAAAAGATAATCCCTTTGTTTGTAGAAAACAGGAAGCCTCGAAACAACCATGGAAAGTTCAGCCAATCCATTGAACATAGTCACGACAACCCCATAAAACAAGGCACCCACATATATGCCTCCGTGAGTCACTGAGTCTCTGTGCATCTCAGTCCGGAGGAAAATGGTCATGGCAATAATTGCCATTACTGCAAGCTGATAGGAGGGGAAAGTTATGGGTAAGAAAATAATTGCATTTGATGACAAAGACAATAACATGAAACATTCAAACTTCCAAACCTACTTGGCAAAGCTTGAAGGTGTAAACGAATGAATTGCGTCTCATTAGTAAATATTCTCTGGATAAGCAAGCTTTTAACAACTCCCATTTTCCCACTCCATACATTTTGGTTGTCAAAGCAGCTGGGTGACTCTTAGACTTGTCAAATTCAGTAGCAAGTTCTTCAGCAAGGCTTCTCCCGACATGAAATGAGTTATGTGCCTCTGAAAATTCTTTGGCTGTGACAAATCTATAAGGCTGATCTTTATGTGCCCAGTACTGCTCCTGATCCTTCCTTGATGTTACTTCTTGCAAAAAGTCTGCCACACCTTTCCTCTCAGGACATTTAAAACCCATTAATTCGAAAAATTCAAGAACGTGTTCACGAGGACCCTGATACACAATATGACTATCAGAGAGTAGAATAATGTCATCAAAAAGGTTGTAAGTCTCCGGTGCTGGCTGCAGAAGTGAGATGACTATGGTTCCTTTGAGAATGTGAACAAATTGCTTGAGTGAATTCACAATTTGGAAGGTTGTTGAGCTATCCAAACCAGTAGATATTTCATCCATGAAAAGAGCTTTAGCTGGTCCAACCAGCATCTCCCCTGTATTGATAGATATATAATTATTAATTAATAGAATCTTATTTATAATCAAATTTTCAGGGTTAAAAAGATACACTTCAAGATTGAAATCAGGTTAACTTTACCTGTTGTAACACGTTTCCTTTGTCCACCAGAGATACCTCTTAACATTGCATTTCCTACAACGGTATCAGCACAAACTTCTAGTCCCAAAATCTGAAAATGCATAGTTATGAAACAAGAGACTTTTAAACAAAAATATTACTATGAATTCAAAATGATCATAGATGGCTTTTGAAGTACAAAATTTTACCCTCAGTATATAGTCTGTTATCATATTTGCCTTCTGGCCTTCAGATGCTACAGCCTGAGCGTTATGAGTCAAATAGAACAACAACTTAGTTATCAGTTATTCGTATTCTGTATGGAAAAGAAATAGATGTACATATTCAAGATAACTAACTGGTAATGTATGCAACTGAGATTGGGAGCTGCTTTGTCAGCTAAGTTAGCTGTTACAACTTATTTATCACATACGTTTTCATCACTATAAGTTTCTTGAATTGGTAAGAAATTTTGAAATAAATAGCAAGAAGTAGAAAAATGGAATTTCTAAAACCAAACAGCTATTGCTATTAAAAAATTAAGCAGTCATATTTTTCTGTCTTTGTTTTGAAAGACTACCTGTTGTTCAACAATATAAAGGAAGGCTACTGGATGCAATTCAAATATGAAAACACGTTCTTGACAAAAAATCCTTACCTTCATGTAGGCATCAATATCTGGATCAGGCTTGATGCTTGCCTCCTTTTCTCTTCTGGACAATTCCGCTAGCAAGTCTGTAAGTATTAGAAATAGTCAAAAAATGAAAATTTCCTCAGAAACGTCAGCCTGTGTTTTCAATATTGAATTTAATAATGAGTGTAAACATGAAGAATTCCTACGAACTAACCATAACGAGGTCCAACTCCTTGGACTCTTGCCGAGAAGGCCAAGGTTTCTCTAACTGTCATTTCTCCAATGTGAAGATCATTTTGATTCACATAAGCAGCAGTTCTTTGGGGTACAAACTCATTCATCCCGTGACCATTATAAGTTACCTTTCCAGAGAACTGATCAAGAAGTCCCGGAATATTAGCTAGAGCTTTAAGATAAAAATATAGAACTAAAACACATGAAAGCATTCAATGTTCTAATTCTAACCTTCAGTTTTAGATCAAGCTTTCCAGCCAAGGCCAACAGGAGTGTGGTTTTCCCAGAACTTGGAGGGCCTAAAAGCAATGTCATTCTGGAAAAGAGAAAATGAAAAATCATGTTATATTGGTTCCAGAGGTCCAATAGCAAAAGGCCTTCTCCTCCAAAGAGATATCCATAAATACAACATTGGTACCTGCCAGGCTTTATTATTCCACTAACATCCTGAAGAATGTTTAAGTGCTTTTTTCTAGTTGCAAGTATATGAAGAGAGTTCAACAGGCCCTTGAAGCAGATAAATGAAACAAAATGGCAAGTGAGCTCCTTCGCTAGGATCATTTAGCAAGTTCTAGAATATAATTAAGTTGGTACCAATACTCACCTCTACTATATTAACCATGAAGTTAGTGAAGGTAGGCAAAGCTCTAGTTCCTATATAGGCTTCTGCTTCGATGTTCAAGTTCTCAAACCGAACCTCTATGGTAGGAAGATCAATTCCAACTCTGATATCATCCAATCCAAGGAAGAAAAAATAGGAGAAACCATTAGTGCATTTCGATCAAAGGGACCTCTATTAAAATCAAGAAGAAAGAAATGAGAGTGGGATTCTGACCTATCAATTCTGTCCTTGAGCTTGAGCAAGAACCTCTCATTGTCCTCTTCAGCAGTTCTCACGAGTCTTTCAAGCAAAGCTCTCTTTTCTTGCAACCCAAGTTTCTGCACATCGATCTCATTGGCTTTCCCATCAGGTGAAGTGAGCAACGCTTTCCTCAAACGTGCAACCGTGGGAAGTTTCTGAAGAGCAGCCCATTTGAGAGCCTCTTCATCATCCTCTTGTTGGAAAGAGTTTGAGAATATATCCGCGTCACTGTTCCTCCAAATGGATGAACTTCCAATCCTTAAACTACCCCCACCCTCCATCTACAAGCAAAGTCTGAACCTTGATGCAACCCCACTTGAACTGTTAACTAACTGTATCCCAGAAGAAGTTAAAAATCTGGGGAAGCAAAAATAATATATGGAAAGTTACTTTACAAGTTTGTTTCTTTTGCTCTGACCCAGTTTCTTTCTTAACCTTTTGGTTGAATGAGAAATGATAGAAGATGTTGGCATGCATATATAGGGATAGAGAGAGAAGAAGGAACGCGAGACAGTTCATTAGGGATATGCCATTTATTTCAACGTGTCAAAATTGGCGGAAACATAACATAGCTGGGTACGTTGATGTTCCTTCCAAACGAGGGACACGTCGGAAAAGGTATCCAAGATCATGCCATGTCCGCTTCACATCCACTTGGTTTAGTTTATTTTCTCTTTTACTTCCTTTGAGTAAAGGAACCAACTTGAGAATGAAGGTTGACATCACTGATTATGTTATTTTGTCTTTCGGAACGAAAAGCCAACATTATCTCATTATTAATTACATTAAATATCTATTTTTATTACAAATAGAAAATATTAATATTTTCATTAATGATCATATTAATATCATTTTCAATTTTTATTATTACTTTTTTTCAAGTTATCAATATCATTCTCTTTTATCTAAAATATTCCTTTTTAAAATTATTAAACAACTTTTTTCAATTTATTTTTTAAATCTGTTTCTAAAAACTACACAACAAAAATAAAGACTTGTTTGATTTAATCCACTTAAAAAGGTAACTAATTTATGTATATACTTCTATTTTAACTAAGCAAAAAGCTCTTGTGTGATATTTTTAACAAACGAATAAAATAAAATAAAAAGCAGTATTTTTTGAAAAGTAAAAATTATTGAAATGAAAGCATCAATTAAAATATGCCACTTTAACTCAATTTTTATATATTTATATTACTATATATTTTTTTATTAGAACACATGATATATAATTTAATACAGCCTGTCAAAATAAATCTTACTTTTCTTTTAAGAGTATAAGTATTCTTTTTAGTAAAAAGAAAATAAAAATTAATGTGATTATCAAGAAATAATTTGATGTAGAAAATAATAAACTGCAATTATTATCTTTATCTAATTTCTTAACTGGCAATAAAATCAACAAATATGTTAATATATATTAGACTTTATCCCATACAGTTTTTGGAGGCTTCCCATGATTGAATTCCTTGTATCTGTCTTTGACTAAAGTTTTGAAGGGTACATTCAGGACCCACATCATGTTAAATTCAAAATGGCACCACATTAATTAATTTGATTCGATTTTTTTTAATAAATGTAATTTGAATCAAACTAATTAAATTTAGTAATACTTTATTTGAGGATCAATTTTTTTATTTATAAATTTAATTACCTTAAATTCAATCAATAATATAATTTCTTTTATTGATTATTATACATGACGTTTTATAGTATCATTATATAGTTTGTATAATTGAAACTTAATAAGTTTATTGGGTACATATAAATAATAATAATAAAAGAGATTAAAATGTTTGTTAGAAAAAATAATAAAAAAGATAAATAAAAATAAAAATAAAAATAAAAATAAAAAATAAATAATATTCTTACCGAATAATAACTATATATTTTATATTGAAATAAAAAATTTAACTTTTAACTCGTTTATACATAATTATTACAACGATTCAGATATTTCAGAAAAATAAATACAACTATTTTTAATTATTTTAAACTATTTCATCAATTTCTTTCTTCCACCATACTCTGTATTATTTTCATTTTTTTTTCTTTTCATCCAAAACAACACTGATTAGATTAAAGTCAAATTTATTAAAAAAAAAAGTATTAATTTATTATTTATTACAAAAACGTGATATTTTTATTAGAATACTTCCTTAAAAAAAGTCGAATAAGGATCCAATTTCAACTATCTTTATCTCACTATTTTCCACAAACTTAGAATGATGAAATTGAAAATCATTTTCTTTATTTTGTTTTCTACTTCTCACGTAACAACGAAATTGTGTTTTTCTATTACATGTTTCCTTGCCCAAAATAAAAATAAATTATCACAAAAAAATCACGTAAAGTTAAAAAAAAAATTAAATAACTTAGAAATTACAATTAAATTCATATCCGCATATATTGATATGCCTTGAGTTTCAAAAAAAAAAAAAAATTGAATTGATCGAGGATAAATAAAAAAAAATTACACATAAGGTGGAGACAAAAACAAAAATAGTAATGTAATTTATATATTTTTTTTTGTTCCAATTTTATATTTAGATTTAAATATTAAAATATTAAAATTTTAAAAATATTTATTTTGCTTTCTATATTTTATATAAAGTCAATTTTTTTATATTTTACCATTTTTACTTTTTTTTTTCTATTTTTTTTATCTTTTATATTAATTAGTTCATTATATTATTCTTTCTCTCCTACCTTTCACTAATTCATATTTCCTTAATCTTTTCAATTAATTTAATATTTTTTAATCTTTTCTCTCCTACCTTTCACTAATTCATATTTCCTTAATCTTTTCAATTAATTTAATATTTTTTAATCTTTTTAACCAATTTGATAAATATGAAATTAATTTTTTTTATTTATCTTTTTTCAAATATTCTTCATCAATCTTAGTAATAATTAATATTAATTTATTTTTAATTTATTTATATTAAATTTATTATATCATTTTTTTATCTTATTATTCTTATTTGTCATATATCAAAATTTATCTATATAAAATAATTATATTTTAAAAGATTAAAAAGAATTAATAATTAAAACTTTTATCACTTTAAACTAATTAAATAAAAAATAAATTATTAAATACTTTTTATAAATTATATATTTTATATTTATAAATATTTGTAAGTAAAAACTTAAAAAATAATTAACATAATCAAATATTTGAATATAATAATAATTATAATAATAATAATATAATATAAATATAAATATTCTATATCTATATGAAGAGAAAAAATATTTCTTTTATATATATATATATATATATATTAATATAAATATAGTAAATTAAAGTATATATTTAATTATTAATAATAATTACAAAATAATAAAATTATAAATATTTATTTATATATAAAAATATAAAAAATTAATTTATTATAAGTATAATTATTATTTTTAAATAATATAAATCATAAAAACGAGACAAAACAAAGAACCCTAAAATTCAAATGAGATAAAAGGAAAAATGGTTAAAAAGAAGAAGAAGATAAAACCCACCTCTCCGTATTACTATGCCTCCGCCTTATTGAAAAAGACAAATTAAAAATAAATATAAGTATAATTTTCTCTAAAATCCAATTTTTGTCTAATTATTAACATATATTTTCATTGGCTTAAATTTGATAATATTTTATCATTTTTAATGACTTATGAAACATTAATAATAATTATTTTCATAATTCATAATTATTTGTATTTTATATGATCATGAGTTCAAACTTAGGACATGATAATAAAGCACTTTTGTTGCATAAACAAAATATTTTGAAAATAAATCATTAAGCATTATTGTAATTTCAAAGTGGAGAAGATGGTGTTGACATGGATAAACAAAGATTGCATTACATAACGAGTGATGTCAACGTAACTACGAGGCTGATACATGCAATGATGTTTTTGTTCGAAGTTGGATGTGGAAAAACGACAACAATAAAAATATTTGAAATAAAAATGACATGTGATATGATGTGACGTGTCATCGATTTCATCCACGTGAAGAAGCAATTCGTCACAGTAATCAACCACTTTCAGCCACCACAAACATTTAACTTTTTATTTTATAAGATATAGGTTCTGACTTATATATAAATAAATAAATAAGGAATCAACTTATTTTAAAAAATAAATATAAAATTTACTCTTAGTTTTTAATTAAAAATAACCAACATTTTTTTATGTATATAATTTTTTCCGTATTTATGGAGGAAAATGTTGACTTTATCATGATTAATGAAGCACCTGGGCAAACAATTGCGACATCTTTGTTGACTCATAGAGGTGAAATGAAAAAGAATCAATAAATAAATAAATAAAATAATAATAATAATAATAATAAAATAACATGAAAATTAGGATATTATCAAATATAGATTATTTTAATATAATTTCCTCACTTTTGACAGTGGAAGAGCATTTTGAAAAGAAAAAAAAAACATATTTACATATTTTTAATCATTATATAAAATAAGTAAAATTTCGATTTTGGTACTCATAACATAAAATATGTAAAATTTGATCGTGTCCATGTAAAATATTTTTCTTCATTTTTTTAAATTGAAATTTCTATTTTAGTCCCTACTATTTTTTAGAAAGGTAAACAGTGTTTATTTTATAAATCTTAAATATTGTTAAGATATCACATACTTTATTATTACATCTCCACACTAATATGCACTTCAAACACTAATTTGACCTTTCTTATAGTACATAAATATATAATATTAGAAATTAAATGTAATAATTTTTAATCTTAAAAAGATAAAAAAATTACAAATCCAAAATCAAAATTCCAAAACATGTTAATGGGATTATAAATGTATTTTTTATACGTGATTTCTAAATAAGATTCATTTCGTCCCTCTTTCCAAATGAAAACTTCTATTACTAATTTCTTGCAAAATAATTTACAAATAATATTTTAAGAAAGTATATTTTGTGTTTTTTTGTGTGTTTTCGGTATATTTTTTTAAAGTATAATCAAAAGCTAGAAGAATAAAAATTGTGGTTAATAATTATAAGTTATTTAAAACAATTTCTGATAAAATTAAGTCTTAGTTAGTTTTTCATCATTAAAATTTAGTTTTTTTTTCTAATTTAGGGTTTCATCTTTAGACTTTTTTTCATAAATAATACTATTTTAAAAAATATTTTTTAAAATAGCATATCTCGAAACATTATTTACCCAATTAACACCGTTTATCGTTTATGTTACTCTCGCTCAAGCGAGAAATGCATTGCTTGAGCGAGGAGACCTGAAACTTAAGGATTTTGTGGGGTTTAGGTTTGCTTAAGCGATAAAATTCTAACTTGAGCGAGAAGTTCT
This sequence comes from Sphenostylis stenocarpa, assembly GCA_963425845.1. Taxonomy (NCBI): domain Eukaryota; kingdom Viridiplantae; phylum Streptophyta; class Magnoliopsida; order Fabales; family Fabaceae; genus Sphenostylis; species Sphenostylis stenocarpa. The sequence continues at coordinate 39,035,466 of OY731398.1, read as the reverse complement.
CTCGCTCAAGCAAGAAATTCATCGTTTGAATGAGGAGATATGAAACTAATGGGTAGTCTCGGGTGTTTTTTCACTCAAGCGATGAGTAATTTCACTCGAGCAAGAACTAAATAAAATATATGGTGACCCAAGTTGCATTATGTGGCTAATTGCATTGGATCTTTAGCCTGTAATCAATTCTCGCTCAAGCGATGGGTAATTTCGCTCGAGCGAGAAGTGATTGGTTAACTTAACGTCTCGTGGTTAATTCTCGCTCAAGCGAGGAATCTATTGCTTGAGCGAGGAAAATTATAATCGATTATAATTTAAACTAATCGATCATAATTTTAAAATAATCGAATATTTAAAATTATGATCAATTATTTCTCTCTCGCTCAAGCGAGAAATTCATCGCTTGAACGAGGATATATGAAACTAATGGGTAATGTTGGATCAATTCTCGCTCAAGCGATGAGTAATTTCACTTGAGCGAGAAGTGATTGGTTAACTGCGTTGAACCTTACGCTTGTGGTCAATTTTCGCTCAAGTGAGAAATTTATCACTTGAGCGAGGAAATTTATAATCGATTATAATTTAAACTAATCGATCATAATTTTAAAATAATTGAATATTTAAAATTATGATCTATTATTTCTCTCTCGCTCAAGCGAGAAATCCATCACTTGAGCGAGAAGACCTAAAACTAATGGGTAATCTTGGGTGTTTTTTTGCTCAAGCGATGAGTAATTTCGCTCGAACGAGAATTGATTGAAATATGTAGTGACCCAAGTTGCATTATGTGGCTAATTGCGTTGGATCTTTAGCCTGTGGTCAATTCTTGCTCAAGCGATGGATAATTTCGCTCGAGCGAGAACTGATTGAAATATGTGGTTATCCAAGTTGTATTATGTGACTAACTGCGTTGAAGCTTTAGCCTGTGATCAATTCTCGCTTCTCGCTTGAGCGAGGAAACCTACAACTATTTATAATCGATTATAAGCTAAACTAATCGATTATAATTTTAAAATAATCGATTATTCTAAATTATGATCGATTATTTTGCAACTTTTTTACATAATTAATAATTTTTTTTCCCAAAACAACACTTCCCAATATAATTTCTAATGCATACAAGTCAGAAATTCAATGCTAAGTCACCCACCCAAGTCAGGATTCCCATGCCTTTCTGATGCACACAAGTCAAGAATCTAATGCTGAGTCACCCACCAAAGTCAGGATTCCAATCTTGGATTCCCTGCATTGGGTTAGATAAAAGCAGAAGCCATGTGAGAGAGCCTTGGATTAGTCAAAAGCAGAAGCACATTTAAAGAGATGTTGACCCACCCACTTTGCTTGGGTTTTGTGTGTGTCAGAAGCCATGTGAGGGTGCCTTGGATTCAAACCATTGGACTTCATTATAAATAGACCACTTTCATTCTTTGAAGTTCTCACATTGCACACTCCTAAATCTCTGAAGCTCTTTACATTCTTTCTTCTTCTTTTTACCTTTAGTCTTCTTTTTGTTCCACACTTCTAAAATGGGTGTAATGTCTACTATTGTCCACTATGATGGTTCCATGAACCCATGTCCCATGGAGGGAGTTACCTTCAATACTGAGACTGTAAAACTTATTCCTTTAAAGAGAGAAATTTCTCTACAAAGGTTGAAGAAATTAATCCACATGAAATTAGAGAAAGAACCCCACGAAAATGTAGTAACCATCCATTTTCGCTGCCCAACTAGACTCGGAGTTGGGATCAACAACTTCATTACTGTTGAGTTGAAAGATGATGACGACGTGGAGACCATGTTCGATGTTCATGATTCAAACTCAAGTCTATGTGGTATTGAAATTTTTGTTACATTTAAAACTTCTTCTTCATACCCCAACACAAACTCACCTGAAATCTCACCCTCACCCTACCAAGCTTTCCCAAACATTGACCCAGAAATACCTACACATAATGACTACATCTCTTTTACCCAACTTCTAAGTGGGCCTTCCACAAACAATAACGAAGAACTACCCATACAAGAGAACGAAATTGTTGGCCTTCCAATTGAAGTCGTTGATCATTTTAGTGAGGACGAAGACGAAGATGAAATTCTCAGCCATCACCAAGATGATTCAAAGGACGAACAACCACATATCCCTACACATGCAGCAAACTTCATGGAACCATACAACCCACCACAACATTTTCTTAACTTTGAAAGTCACATTCAACAACAAGACCCAGAGTATGGCCATGCGTTGGACAAAGAGTCTTTTGTTTCTTCTGCAGGAACTCTATTTCTTGGACAACGTTTCATAATAAAAGAACAAGTTCAAGATGCCATCAACAACTTTCACATTGTCAATCACTGTATATACAAGGTGAAAATTTCAAACCAAAGTAGATATGTTATTGAATGTATTGATAACCAATACAATTAGAGATGTCGAGCAATATTGCACACAAGAGAGCAATATTGGGAGATTATGAAGCTTGAAGGGCACCATACATGTGAAGCACTTGGTGGATTTGATGAAGACATAGATATAGCTTAGGTTGTGGGTGTGTAGATGATTAGGTTTTTAGTTTAAGCACTTAATCTCTTGATAGTCCATTATATTTTGTGATAAGCACCTTAAAACATTGCATCTCATTGAAAATCATTTTCTGCATGAAAAACTCACATTCAAGTATTAAAAGAACAAACTAAGTTTTTTTTAATCTGTTGAAAAAGATTTTCAATCTGTTAAAATCACTTAACAGAATAAGTGGTCATACATAATCGTATTTTCAATTGATTGATTCGCAGAATCAACAAGTTAAAATAACTTAGTGAATTTTTTCAAATATCATGGTTTTGCATTTTCAATCTGTTGAAATAATTTTCAATCTGTTGAAACAGAAAGTTTTTTTTAAAAAAAAAAGTCTAAGAGTTTTCAGAAAATCAATCCGTTGAAATACTTTTCAATCTGTTGAAACAGAGAGGTTATCTTTCTGTTTAAAAGACTGTAGGATTCCAATCTGTTGAAATGATTTTCAATCGATTAAAACAGAGAGCTATCATTTTTTCTAAAGCTGTTTCAATCCATTGAAAACTTGAAACAATCGATTGAATGAACTTTTAAATGAAATCAATCGATTGAATCGTGGTTTCAATCGATTGAAATGTAATCTGATCGATCATAGTTTCATTCTGATCGATCATAACTCTGATCTGATCGATCATACTTCAGCTTCTAATCGATCGAAGTCTCTTCTAACCTGTTATACTTCAAACTAATCGATCTTGTGACTCTCTAAAACAGTTTTTGACAGATGAAATGTTCTGATTCTTTGTTTTACTCTATATATACGTAATTGATCTATCTTTTGAAATATACAACACACTACTTGAGAAAACTTGTGAAATCAATCTGTGAAACTTTCATATACGTGACTTTCTCTCGCATTCAAGAATCTTTTCATATCATAAGGTGCTCGTGATCAGAATTGTGGTCAATCAAAGAGAGAAAGTGTCGTTAGAATTTGTTCTGGACAATTAGAACTTCAAGTCCAGGTTTTTTCTTTCCATACTCTTTTGTAAAAGTGTGATTGTGCAGGTTGGATTGTGATCTCGCACTTGGTACAAGAATCGGATTTGGTTATCGGGTGGTTTTCAAGATTCTATTTTGTGGGTTTGCAAGATAGTTCTTGGGGTAGATTGGTGAGTATCTACTCGGTTGTAATTTTCACTTGGTATTAGTGGAACTTGACCGGTTTGTCAAGAACTCGGATGTAGCTCTGGATTAGAGTGAACCAAGATAAATTTGTGTGTTAAAATTCTTCTTTCATCTCTTTTATTTTCTCGTCTATAAACTTGTCGTGTTTAAACCAAATTACCTTCGCAAAGATTGAATAAAGATAACTCATTCTTCCAATAGAAAGTAAGTTTTGCGAAAAAGTTTTAAAGTTCAATTCACCCCCCTCTTGAACTCAACCATTAATTCTTTCAATTGGTACCGGAGCTGGTTCTTGTAAGTTACTCAAGAAATCGGTCCAATGGTCGAGGGAAAGATGACTTTTTCGAAGGAGCCTCCATAAACAGAGCCTCCACTTTTTTCTCGGTGTGAATTATTCTTTTTGGAAGGTTAGAATGAAAATCTTTATTGAATCTCTTGATAGAGGCATTTGGGAAACAATTGTTAATGGTCCTTACAAACCAACTCATACAGTAGATGGTAAAGTAGTTGAAAAAGATTGGGCTGAATTAACCGATGTAGAAAATAGGAGAGTCCAATATGATTATACTCGCAAAAAATATTATTACCTCTCGCTTTAAATCTTGATGAGTTTTTCAGTGGTGTCTCAAGTGTGCCTCTGCCAAAGAGATGTGGGAAATTTTAGAGGTCACATATGAAGGAACATCTCGATGTGAAAAGGGCAAGAAAGCATGAGTTAATCGGGGACTATGAATTGTTTAAAATGCAAGCAAGGAGAAACAATTGCAGATGTGCGTAAAAGGTTCACGCACATAGTCAATCATCTAATCGGGTTAGGAAAGACTTTTGACAAAGAAGAGTTGAACATCAAAATCTTAAAGTGTTTGGACGAACGTGGCAACCAAAGGTGACAACTATATCGAATCAAGAGACTTGATCGAAATGACTACCGCTTCACTTTTTGGTAAGTTAAGGGAACATGAGTTGGAAATCAATCGGCTCAAAGAACAAGAGAATGCAGTAAAAGAAAAGTAGAAATATTGTTCTCAAGACGATTGAAGAAAACAGTGGATCTCAAGAAGATGAATCAGAGAACTCGACTTTGTTGGTTAAGAAATTTGGGAAATTTCTTAGAAGAAAGAACGAACCGGCCAAGTAAAAAGGTACAATGATAAAAAGATCGAATCTGTTCAAAATACTATTACTTGTTATTCTTGTGGTAAACAGTGGTCACATAAAGAGTGATTGTCCGGAAAAGACCAAGAATCGAACAAGAAAGAATCAAGATACAAAGGGAAAAATGCCTATATAGCCTGGCAAGACAATGATTCATCTTCCAGACTCCGAATCCGAAAGTGAAGAGGTGAACCCGTGTTTGATGGTCGGCTGTGAATCCTCTTCATCACATGTAAGTTCAACTCCTACAGAGAATGAAATGAATTACAAGACATTACTAAATGCTTTCAATGAAATGCATAGTGAAGCCGTAAATTTATCTCATACAAATAATCGGTTGAAAGGTTTAAATAACTCGGTTAGAAAATAGAGTTAAAGTTCTGAAAAAGAACTATTAGAAAGCAAAACAGATTTAGAACATCTAGATATTATCTATTCATCTCGCAGATAATGTTGTCGTTAATAAGAATTGTGAAAAATGTATTGTTTTACAAAATAAGGTTGATTACTTGACTAAAACCTTGACAAAATTTACTCAAGGTAAAGAGAATTTAGATGCACTTCTTGGGTCTCAAAACCGTGTGTTTGAACATTCTGGAATCGGTACAAACCTAAGAATGGGGTAAAAACTAAAAAATATTTGAACTTCTTTTCATACAGAAAAACAACAAGATCCCCTTTCTCATCTTGTCATTACCGCATGAAGAAAGGACATACTATAAAATTCTGTCATGCTAGAAAATATTTTGTGCCGCAAGGTAGGAAGAGATGGGTTCCAAAACATGTTAAGCGTAAAGTTTGACTCCTAAGGACCCAAAATATTTAAAGGGTACCGTAAAAATACTTAACTTGTTTTGCGAGAACAAAGTCCGGGAATCCCTTGAAGTTCGAAGCTACGAATCAAGTTCTGTTTGTCTAAACTGATTGTTTTAATTGATATAAACCAAGTATTAATCGATTAAAATAACTTACGTAAGATATTAGTAAATCTGTCCGTACAGCTTTAATCGATTGAAATGCGAATCAATCGATTAAAATGTTCTCATGATTTGAGTTTTAGCTCGCTTTTAATCGATTAGAATGAATTTATATCAACTAAAATCACTAAGGTATCAAATTTAATCGACTCATTTTCGCTTTAATCGATTTAAATTCTGGTATCATCTTCTAGATCTCTTCCAATACGTAAATAATCGATTCTTTCAAGTATTAATCGATCATTTTACTATTGCATTTTCAAAACGAATATTAAAGACCAAATTAGTAAAATAATTTGTTTAATCAATTTGTTCCTGAAAATCATTTTCAAAACATCCAAATGAAATTTGGTCATGCATATAGAGTCTACAATTTAAGACTTAAATCTGTTGAAGAAATAGTACATGTTGTGTTTAATGAGTCTCCTCGAGTGGTGCGATAATAGAACAACAGGTACCGCAGATGAAGAAGATTTAACTGATAATTCTTATCAGCTTGAAACATGCCGAGAACACAGATCAGCATGCATCGTTGAAGAAGATGATCCATCGCTGGACCCTCGCAAAAGCCGAGTCACCAACAATTATCGAAGAATAGGAAGAAGATGTTCTGGAAGAGCTTCCCAAAGAGTGGATTGTCCCAAGAGATCTCTCTCTAGACAATGTCATCTGGCAAATCAATAAGGGAGTATCTACTAGACATTCTCTTAACCAATTCTCGTAATCATATGGCATTCATTTCACAAATAGAGCCTAAGACAGCTTAAAGAAGCATTAAATGATGAATACCGGGTTAGTGCCATGCATGATGAGCTTAATCAATTTGAAAGAAATAAAGTGTGGGAATTAGTTCCTAAAATCAAAGATATCAATGTAATTGGTACTAAGTGGGTATTCAAAAATAAGCTAGATGAACACGACATTATTACTAGAAATAAAGCTAGGTTGGAAGCCAAAGGGTATAACCAACAAGAGGGTATCGATTTTGATGAAACCTTTGCACTCGTAGCTAGACTTGAAGCCGTTAGATTATTATTAGCTTATGCCTCAAGTGGTTTCGACTACGATGGATGTAAAGAGTGCCTTTCAATGGACTCATCAATGAAGAAGTATATGTTTCTCAACCTCCTGGGTTTGAAGATCACAAGCATCCCGACCATGTCTACAAATTGAAGAAGGCCCTTTATGGTTTAAAGCAAGCACCTAGACAATGGTATGAGAGGTTAAGTAACTTCCTAATTGATCAAGGATACAAGCGAGGTGAGGTTGATAAAACTCTATTCATTAAGAAATCTGAACTCGACATTATTCCGTGCGTGTGTATGTGGATGATATCATTTTCGGTTCCACTAATAATGCCATGTGTAATAAGTTTGTAAAAGAAATGCAAAGTGAATTTGAAATGTCTATGATGGGAGAATTGAATTTCTTCCTTGGTCTCCAGTGTTAAACAATTAAGAAATGGCATTTTTCTTAGCCAATCTAAATACTGCAATGAATTGTTAAAGAAATTTGATATGCACAATTGCAAGGAATCCTCTACACCCATGTCTACTAACTCGTTGTCTAGACTTAGATGAAAAAGGAAAACTTGTTGATCAAACTAAATATAGAGGTTTGATTGGTTCACTACTATATCTAACTCGCTAGTAGACTCGACATTATGTTTAGTGTGTGCCTTTGTGCAAGATTTCGTGCAAATCCAAAGGAATCACATCTTACCGTCGCCAAAAGGATTCTGAAGTACCTTAAGGGAACAGTTAATGTCGGACTATGGTATCCTCGATGGTGCATCTCTTAAACTTGTTGGATTTTCTGATTCTGACTTTGCAGGATGTAGATTGGACGTAAAAAGTACCTCTGGTACATGTCATTTACTCGGGAAGCAGCCTCATATCGTGGCACAAGAAAAAGCAAGCGTGTGTCGCTCATTAACCGCAGAAGCTGAATACATTGCACTGGGAGCCGTTGTGCTCAAAGCATTTACCTCAAGCAACAACTAACGCATTATGGAGTGACTCTAAACAAGGTACCTCTGGTTTGTGACAATACTAGTGCAATAAACTTAACTAAGAATCCTATTCAACACTCTAGAACTAAGCATATTGAAATTAGACATCACTTTATTAGATAACACGTATCTAGGGGTGACTGTGAGATATTATTCATTGAATCTAAAAACAAGTTAGTCGATTTATTCACTAAACCACTTCCTAGAGATAGACTTAATATGCTTAGGACTGAATTAGGAATTCTAGATATATCTAGTATTGCATAACTGATTCTTTACAGTTGATTGTATGTTTTTAACAGAGCTGATAACAAGTTCAATCGATTAATAATTGCATGAATAACTTGATATTATTTGTTTCAATCGATTGAAATTGCGAAATAATCTGTTGATTTCCTGATTCTTACTCTCTGGTATTGATATGTTATCAGTTCAATCGATTAGATAAGCTTTTAATCGATTTATTTCATTAACCTTGTAGCTCTGCATACTTTCTTCTATAAATCAATCGATTAAATCTTCGATTTAATCGAATGAATTTACTTATGATACTCTGCATGATTATTTTTTCACAAAACAATCGATTTAATTCTCGATTCAATCGGTTTATTTCACTTATAAGTATCTGCAATTACAAAATAAATTGGTTTCACGAAAAATCAACTGATTAATTAGGGTTAAGTGTATTAGGACTTGCATCCAAACATCTATCGCAGATTAGGTTGAATACATTTACAATGAGATAAAATTTCAACTACTTTCTTTAATATCTAGATTTCCAATAAGAGCCGATCTCGATTGGATATCTACCGAGAGGGTAATTAAATGGTTCAAGTAGCAATTTCTTCTCTCTCCACCTTTATCATCACCGCAGTAAACAATAAAACAAGTAAAGACAAAAATTTTTGAAGCCGAAAGGTTTGTGTATTCTTATTCCTGTAGTATTATTTCCTTCTTTGAACTTTCTCTTTCTCTGCTCTTCTCTCGCTCGCTCATCCCAAAAATCAAGTATGCTCAAGCGCACAAAGTCCGGTAGGAAGAAGTCCAGCAGAGGTGAGTCTTCTATCGCAAGGCAAGAACATAATGTTGAAGGAAGGATTGAAACTTGGTTCAATGGGGACCAAGAGAAAATGGATTTGTTTATCCATGAATTGAGCAGAAGCAAGTCAACATTCCGAAGATGTTAAAGTTTTCCTGGTTTGATGCCAAAGGATTCGGAGGCATTTGAAAGCTACTACAACACCAAAAGCTTCGAACTTTCTGGAGTTAAATGGTAGGATTTATCCTGATTTGATTAAAGTTTTCTTCACAAATTTATCCTTTGAAGGTTCCACTTTGAAAACCCAAGTTAAAGGTGTAGACATTGAAATTACACCCAACATCCGGAAGGAGGTTGCTCGGAATAAAGGATGTTGGTGTAAAAGTTACCAAAGGATACACTTCGGATGTGGACAAATTTAATAAAGTTCAAGACTTTCTGGCCATGCATGAAGAATACTCGTGATTCCGTTAGTTCTTTCAATACCTGGAAGCTGAAGCCGGAAGAAAGGATTCTCGCCTTCATTGTGTCCTGGCAGCTCACACCCGTGGGGAGCAATCATGCGGTGCTAAACGAAGGAGATTTAGTACTGATGTACCGCATTCACCACAGGATACGGTGAACTGGGTCTTCGTCATCAAGGACCACATGATCAAAGCCAAGAGACTTAGTGATTTCGTGTATCCTTATGCTATTCTCGATTTCTAAGTTTTTAACACATTTTGGTGTCAATGTAGAAGGAGAACTTGTTGAAACCGTCCGACCAACGAATGAAATAAATAATTCTGTGCTTCACAAAATGGGATTCATTAAAATTGATGGTGAATGGATCTCGAAAGAAGATGTCGGGAGAAGTGAAGAAAGTGAAGAAGAAGAGCAAGAGGAAGGAATCAACACCGATATTCCCGGAACTTCGCAAAGACGTCCATCCGATCCAATGGAAGAAGTGACCCCACCGGAAATGATTCCATACAATCCACCGCCTAACCGTGACACACCTCCGTCTCGGCTCGAAAGAACAATGTTACATCAAATGAGCGAACCGCATTCGGACCAAAGGAGGCATATGCGGATGACTGCCGCCTCGAGGGCTCTGGCAAGCATTATTTGGATGAAAATTTCATTGCAAGGTTCCAAGATATTGATAATCAACTAGAAGACATTTACAACGTGATTGTGGAACTACAATTCAATCAAGGCCCTGGGACGAATGAAGACTTTTTATGGTTCTCGTTATTCTGTTTTCTTTTCTTAGTTTTTAATGTTCTGCTTTATATTCGGGTACCCACGTGGCCCCATTGATCAGTAATTAAAACAATCTATTTGATGCGATCAAATAGGGGAGAAGTATTTTGCTTAAAATCGTCACTACACACACACCACAAAATATATGTCTCTCGGTATGTTATTTTTTATGCAGTGCAGTGGTTATTTGTCTCCATCAAATAGGGGGAGATTGAAGCACTTGGTGGATTTGATGAAGACATAGATATAGCTTAGGTTGTGGGTGTGTAGATGATTAGGTTTTTAGTTTAAGCACTTAATCTCTTGATAGTCCATTATATTTTGTGATAAGCACCTTAAAACATTGCATCTCATTGAAAATCATTTTCTCGCATGAAAAACTCACATTCAAGTATTAAAAGAACAAACTAAGTTTTTTTAATCAGTTGAAAAAGATTTTCAATCTGTTAAAATCACTTAACGTAATAAGTGGTCATACATAATCGTATTTTCAATTGATTGATTCGCATAATCAACAAGTTAAAATAACTTAGTGAATTTTTTCAAATATCATGGTTTCGCATTTTCAATCTGTTGAAATAATTTTCAATCTGTTGAAACGTAAAGTTTTTTTTAAAAAAAAAGTCTAAGAGTTTTCGAAAATCAATCCGTTGAAATACTTTTCAATCTGTTGAAACGAGAGGTTATCTTTCTCGTTTAAAAGACTTGCAGGATTTCAATCTGTTGAAATGATTTTCAATCGATTAAAACAGAGAGCTATCATTTTTTCTAAAGTCGTTTCAATCCATTGAAAACTCAAACAATCGATTGAATGAACTTTTAAATGAAATCAATCGATTGAATCGTGGTTTCAATCGATTGAAATGTAATCTGATCGATCATAGTTTCATTCTGATCGATCATACTTCGATCGTCTAATCGATCGATGAGTCTCTTCTAACCTCGTTATACTTCAAACTAATCGATCTTGTGACTCTCTGAAACAGCTTTTGACAGATGAAACGTTCTGATTCTTTGTTTTACTCTATATATACAGAATTGATCTATCTTTTGAAATATACAACACACTACTTGAGAAAACTTGTGAAATCAATCTATGAAACTTTCATATACGTGACTTTCTCTCGCATTCAAGAATCTTTTCATATCATAAGGTGTCGTGGATCAGAATTGTGGTCAATCAAAGAGAGAAAGTGTCGTTAGAATTTGTTCTCGACAATTAGAACTTCAAGTCCAGGTTTTTTCTTTCCATACTCTTTTGTAAAAGTGTGATTGTGCAGGTTGGATTGTGATATGCACTTGGTACAAGAATCGGATTTGGTTACTCGGGTGGTTTTCAAGATTCTATTTTGTGGGTTTGCAAGATAGTTCTTGGGGTAGATTGGTGAGTATCTACCTGGTTGTAATTTTCACTTGGTATTAGTGGAACTTGACTGGTTTGTCAAGAACTGGATGTAGCTCGGATTAGAGTGAACCAAGATAAATTTGTGTGTTAAAACTCTTCTTTCATCTCTTTTATTTTCTGTCTATAAACTTGCTGTGTTTAAACCAAATTACCTTCGCAAAGATTGAATAAAGATAACTCATTCTTCCAAAAGAAAGTAAGTTTTGCGAAAAAGTTTTAAAGTTCAATTCACCCCCCTCTTGAACTCAACCATTAATTCTTTCAACATGCATTTCGCCATTAATTAATTAGCCAAGATCACAAAAAGTTAGGATATAAAATGATTTCCCAAATAATTGGTCAAATAATTGATGCTGATTCGTCAACACTAATCTTCACAATCATAACCCACATCCAATTAACAACAAGTTACACTATAACGTGTAGGAAGGCCTGACTGACCAAACAAAAGGTAGTGAAGACCATCTACGAAAATTGGGAGGATTCATATAAGAAGTTACCTTATTTGTTACAAGCCATGCAACAATTTGTTCCCGGATTCATCTACAAACTGCAGTCACAACTAGCTTACCAAGGTGAGGTCCTTCAATAAAATTCAAATATTTTTAAGCGTGTGTTTTGGACGTTTAGGCCATGCATAAACGGATTTGTTCACTGCAATTCCATTGTTCAAGTGGACAAAACTTTTTAGTACGAAAAATATAGAGGTACCTTGTTGGTTGCAGTAGCACAAGATGGCCACAACAACATCTTCCCCATTGCATTTACAGTGGTTGAAGGTGAAACAAGTGATGCCTATTTTTTTTTCTTAAAAAACCTCCAAAGATATGTCACACCCCAAGCAAGGATTATGTCTCATATCAGACCGACATGAATCCATTAGAAGTGCATACATGAAAAATGGAAGCGGATAGATAGAAAATAATTCAGTGCATGTCTACTGCATTAAACACATTGCACAGAATTTTATGAGACGTTTTAAAAATACTACACTAAGGAAAGATGTTATAAATATAGGTAATTTCTTTGCTACAGATTTGTTACAATTTATTCATTATTTAACTGCATCATGGTCTGCCATTGGGGGCCCATCTGGAGTGTCCTCTGATGCCCAGAAAGATTCTACAGCCAAAACTGAATCCGAAACCGTCAAAGTGGACCATTGCAAGTCAGGACCTGATCAAGCTAATGGCAGTACCACAGTTGAAGAAAGTTCATCGAAAGTGTGTGAAGAGCAGGATGCTCCTGAATGTAAAGCTTCTGAGAATCCTAAGCAACATGCTAGTGAAGATAGTGGTGCTCAAGCCCCAAAGCGTGCAAGGACAGAGGAATAAGCAATATGATCTACTGAATCAGCATTGAACTGACAAGACGATACTGATTCATTCAAGATTTTTATTTAGTAACGAAGACTTGTTAGATTGATGTTTAGAGCTCCATAACTTGAGTCCCCCCTGTCCTGTTGTGTTCAATGAGGGCTTGCATGTGTATGTGTCATTTTGTCACAAAAATGATGAGTCAAATTTTTGATCATGACATCCTTCAAATTTCTTATTAGGAGATTCTAGTGTACAGTACAGATAATGGCTTCATCTTAAATCATAAGCGAGGAATGAATTAGGATAGTATCTCATCAAATACTACCATCCAAACTTATATGTTAAGAACTGTTTATTTTAACCTATCCGAATAATAAAAAAAGGGTACTGTAGTTCTTTAAAAAGGTGGGTGTCTTATAAAACCTTAAGCAACGGGAATTACTTTTTCCACTTCATTTTCAAATTAATTTGTCTTTATCCATTTAGTTCACAAGAGATACAAGCAAAATGATCATTATTTAAACACTACGGTGGTCACGGCTTGATTTTAAAACTGCAAAACTTAAAGGTTTTGATGATTTTATGAAGGAAATTCTTCTTCAAAACCAAGTACCCAAGACTAGATAAGGGTGGGAGCAAATTTGTCAAGCCTAAATAAAAGTGTTTATGCACATTTTGATTCTTGGAGATTTCGTGCACATTTTCTTTCCGCTCTTTCGTTCTACTCCTTAAATATTCCCACTAACATGCTCTCCTTATACCACCAAGCAGTCTAGTAATTTTGAATATGGTGGGAATTGTGCCTGGAATCTCTGATGCCATTAACCATGGCTACGGTTCATGGCTGGAATCTTTTTCTGGGTCATTGTCCTTTCCTCAAAGGCAAAGTGTTAGGGCCGTGCACACAAGTGTAGGGATATTTCCTGGGCATTCTATTTATACCCGTTTTTCTCCATGGACCTTGTCTGTTATTTTGTTTCTTTTTCCTACATTATGAAGAATAGTATATAAATTCATGTGGAACAATTAATAGCTATATAAAGTTAATTTATTTTCTATAAAACTTGTTTCCTGAAACGTAAGCCATCTTGATGCATTCTACACTACGACAAAATCAAACTGTGCTCAATCTAAAATGCTATTTTTATATTTAAAGCAATAATATCAATAATATCACACACATAAGCAGATTTTCTTCATATGCTCCAATCATAAAGCCTATCCTTTATTCTAATTCAAAATTTCAACTTTAAATATAACTCTACTACTGATTATACATATTTGTGTGCGGAAAATATAAACAAAACAGGGACACCCCCACAGTGATAGTCCAACATGACACTATTTCTGGAACCCTGTAAGCTTGGTCATGGTTATCATGCCAAATGGCTCCGGAAGACAAGCCTGTGTAGTAGCCGATAGTTCTTGAGCCACAGCACGCATCATGGGTCTGGACTCTGGAGCTGCACGTGTGCATGCCAAAGCTATGGTCATTGTGAACACTACTGCTTCTGCTAATTGGCCTGTTGGAGGTGGAAGCCTTTGGTCAAGCACGTCCTTCAGTAGCACCTGTGGTTCCTCCGTTGATGGCAAATACTTGTTTGAAGATAGTGTAGTCAAGAGTTCTCCCGGATGCTTTCCCATCATTATCTCCAACACCACCACTCCAAAACTATACACGTCACACTTGTCAGTCACTCTCATCGTTTGTGCTAGTTCTGCAAATTTCAACTTTTATCAGTGACTCATCTCACTCTTTAATTTATATGCAGTCTATTATAACAAGAGCATATGCTGAATGCTACTCTAAAGCACTGTACCAGACAAAAAGGGTATATATTAAGACATTGGTTTAAGAAATGCAATAAAAAATTGTATTAAAAAAGAGATTGTTCATTGTTTCTAAAAAATAAATCATTTAATACATATGTTTTTAAATTGTTAGAAACATCTAATAGAACATATTTAAGACTGGCTTAGCATGATGTACACTATAGTATATATACTGCTAGAATTCAAATTGGTTGGAAGGTGTACCTGGAGCCATATAGCCATAGGATCCGGCAACTGAGGTCCATGTTGAAGTGTTTGAGCTCAGCAGCTTTGCTGTGCCAAAATCTGCAAGACGAGGTTCTAAGTCTGAGTCTAGTAGTATGTTATTCAGTGTTACATCCCGGTGCACAATTGGTGGGGAACAATCAGTGTGCAGGTATGAAATTGCATGCGCTATTCCTTGCACGATTTTCAGCCTTGTGGCCCATCTTAGCTCCCATTTTCCTTCCTCTCCATACAACACTTTTGACAAACTTCCTCTGTCTACATGTTCATAAACCAAGAACATTTGTTCCCTCCTAGAACAGAACCCATAAAGCTTTATTATGTTGCGGTGTCTTACTCCTGTAAGTGATCTTATCTCATTCTCAAAGCTCTGGCGGTTCACTGCTGGAATGTCACCAGAGTCTAACATATTTAGCCTTTTAACAGCAACTACTTGACCTGTGAGTAATTGTGCTCTGAAAACACTTCCAAATCCTCCCTTTCCGATGCAGTACTTGTCATTGAAGTCGTCGGTGGCCTTAACAAGATCCGAAAATGTAAATTTTCCGTCTCTTCCCCACACCATGCTATTATGCTGATCACTTTTTTCAATGCTTTTGGACTCTTCATCACGGTGTTTTTTGGCATGTCGCCGGCAAAGTATTACTCCAATACCAATTATCCCAATAAATAAGGCACAAACTGGTATGATAACACCAAGAAGAACCTTTTTCTTAACTCCTCCAGATCTGTCTGAGGGAAATGATTTGGGGCAAGTTAATCCTTTTATCTCACCACACAAACCTGAGTTCCCAGCATAGGCTTCTGCAGTTGCTGACTGGAAAATACCACCTGTGGGTATGGAACCACTCAAGTGGTTGTGAGAAAAATCAATAGATTGAAGGCTGATCATGTTTGAAAATGATTGTGGGATTGTGCCTGATAGGTGGTTGTGTGATACATTGAGAATCTCTAATGTTGCTAACTTTCCAAGGTTTTGGGGCAGAGACCCAGAAAGAGAGTTGCTGCTGATGTCCAACATGATTTGGAGTGAGAACAGATTGCCAAGTTCATTTGGTATCTCCCCAGATAGACTGTTATGGCTCAAGTTCAGGCTCAGCAAGCGATCACAATTACCAAGCTCCTTAGGAATGCTTCCACTGAAGTTGTTATTTGATAAATCAAGAAGATTTAGCTGAGCCAATCTGCCATAACTCTTTGGGATTTCTCCCGTTAAATGATTACTGCTCAAGTTGAAAATATAAAGCAGGCCTAGATTTCCGATTTCAGGTGGGATGCTACCCGTGAAATCATTAGACTGAAGGCTTAGAGACCTTAACTTACTCAATTTACTTAGCTCAGACAGAATTTTTCCAGAAAGTTTGTTGCTTCCCATATCCATCAGGGTTAAGTTGGTACATTCACCCCACTCCGGGGAGAGCTCACCGACAAGCTGATTTCTACTAAGTGTTATAAAACTAAGATTTGGGAGTACCCCAAATGCGTCCGTGATGTTTCCAGTGAACTTGTTATCATCAAGCCGAACTCTAACGAGTGAGAAACAATCTCTCAAGGACTTTGGCAATGGCCCTGAGAAGCTGTTATTATTGACTGCCAAAATAGTTAGCTTGCCACCACTGCATAAGTCAGGAGGCAGTTCTCCTGAGAAACTGTTGTTTGAAAGGTAGACATGATCCAAAGAAGGATTACTCTTTCCAAATTCTCTGGGAATGCTTCCATTGAAGTTATTGGTAAACACAGAAAATGTGCCTAAAGCAGTTAGTTGAACAATGGCCTCTGGCAACTCCCCATACAAGTTATTGGTGTTGACATCAAAGATTTGCAGTGAGGTCAAGTTTCCGATATCCATTGGAATGATTCCAGAGAGCTCATTGGAGAAAAGATTCATGACTCGAATGTTTGTTAGATTCCAAAGTGTAGGTGGAATGGGGCCAGAGAAGTTGTTTTTTGAAAGGTCTAACTGGGTCATTGCCTTCAGGTTTCCAATCTCTACAGGAATGGGACCAGAGAAGTGATTACTGTACAGATAGAGGAGGTTAATTTTTTTCAATAGGCCAATATGTGGAGGAACCTCCCCTGTAAAATTATTGTTTTGGACTTGCAAGGAGGTCAACTGAGTCCAATTAGAGATGAGTGAAGCAGAAAGTTGACCAGAAAAGTAATTATCTGATATTCCCAATTCTGATATTCTAGACAGACTAGATAATGACATAGGTAAAGGACCAGACAATTTATTCAGTGCTAAACTCAAGAAGGATAGATTTGTGCATAGGCCAAGCTCAGAAGGGACCGTAGAATTGAAATAATTTACACTGAGATCAAGATGCTTTAGCTCCCGGAGTTGGCCTAAGGAAGAAGGAATTTTCCCATGGGCAGAAATGTTAGACAATTCAAGAAATTGAAGCCCAGATATCAATCCTATCTCAGTGGGAACAGAACCATTAAACATGTTATTACCTATACGAAGTTCTTTGAGATTTGGAAGCATGGACAAGTTGGGTGACAGTTTTCCTTCAAACCCACAGTTGGTGAGGTTGAGGTATTCTAGCTTGCCTAAATTGCTATACAAGGATTCTGGTATACTGCCATTCCATCTATTCTGAGAGATGTCAAGGTACGTCAAGTTATGGCACTCTAATATGAAACTTGGGAATACACCAGTCAATGATGGATTGAGATGTAAAGCAAGGCGGGTCAAGGAAGGTGTGCATGAATATTTGGACCAGTCAGGAGGAGTTACAAAATAGTTTGATCCAAGGTCCATGTACCATACCTTAGGAAGATTCAGGAGCTGATAAGGAATGGTGCCATTGAGATTGTTGTTGTAAAGGCTGAGATATTGAAGCTCCCTCAGCTGGCTTAGCTCATAGGGCAGTGCGCCTTCAAAAAGGTTGTTCCCCAAGTCCAATAGAGCGAGCTTTGAGAGGTTGCCAATTGTTGATGGTATTGACCCCTCAAACATGTTGGCATCAAGGTTGAGTTGGGTGAGGTTAGGGAGGGAAGCAAAATCCAAGGCAGAGAGAGTCCCCGTGAGATTGGCACCATATAAGTTTATCTCTGAGACTGTTGTGTTGGTGCTGTCACAAACAACGGCATCCCAAATGCAAAGGTTGGGAAGGTTGGTGAGGGACCATGAGTTCAAAGAAGGAGGAAGAGGAGGGGTTAGACTGTTTCTCCATTTGACAAGGGCTTCTGCTTCTGTTGTTGGAGATGAAGTGATATTCAATGGAAGCAAATATAAGAAGAGTATAGGAAAGACTAGAGCATGAACCTTTTGGAAAGTTGTCATGTCTAGCATTTGGAATGGTCTCTATGTTAATGTTTTAACTCACTTATATAGCAGAATCGATTTCTGCGAAGGTTTCGGAATTGTAAAACATATTCTGTCACAAGAATCCATCTAGGAGTGAATTAGTTTCTGTTCATAAAAGCCACACCCAAGTGCAAATACCAGGAAAACATAAAAAACTACATGGTGGTGTGGTCCACAATAATTGACTGATTATATAAATGTTGCTGCTTTCTTAAAGGAAGAAATGCATTGCAATTTGCAAGCTGGGATGGCCTATCTTGGGTTGATTTGTTTGGTTGACTTCATCACTCATATTATTATATCATTATACGAAGCAAAAATGGATTTACGTTTGGAATTTACAGTGTCTTCACATTTCACATTTTTCATCCTACAAGGAATCACTGTTTGCCGCAATTGCAACTAAGCTTCCATGTGGAGAGTTTCGATCGAATTAAAAAAAAAAAAAAGCATCAAATTATGGAAAATCACCGAAACTTTGGTTATAGTCCAAGTCGTTGCCATGGTCGTTTCATATTTTCCTTTCAAACATGATAATTTTTTTTTAAATAACTTATGCGAGTTAACTTTTATTAGAACTGTCCTTACTTTATATAAAGTAAGGAAAACATCTTTTGTGACAATATATATGTTAAGTAACATCACAAAAGGATATATACAAATTAAGATAAGATGGTTGAGAGAAAAGTATAAAATAGAAAATGATTAATATAAAAGACAAATAAAAATATTTTTTAATTAATATAAAATATTAAATAACAGTTTTAGAAAGATTTTAAATATTTTTTAATTTAATTTTATTATTATTTTTAGTGAGAATTTAATTTAATTTTTAAATTAGTCAATGATTAACATGTTATTAATAAAACATTAAGTTAACATAAATATATAATACAAGTCATATTAATATGAGTAAGATTATATTTAAGTTACATTATATTATTTTTATTAAATAACTTAAATACGTTGATTTTAATTTAACGTGTATTTAGACTTTTTTTTACTGTATCCGTTTTAATATATTCTTCTTTTAGGTTTCTAACTTAAAAAGCATTTAATTAATATATCTTTAGCAAAAGATACTCTTAAAAAATTTCTAAATTAATTTTTTATACTGTATCAATTATTCTTAATTATGTTTATGTGAGAGTCAATAAAAAGAATATTTTAAAACAAAAATTAAATTTTGGAAATTATTACTTTTTGGAAATTGGGATTTTTTATTTACAATGTTTTCATATTTCCAATAAGGTGCGTTTGGAAGCAATTCAACAAATGCAGAAATGTAGAAAGAAGTGAAGATTTAAATTGGCGTTATTAAACTTGAGAAATACACAGACAAACACATTCTAGTAATTTCATTTAGTTTTGGAAAATGAAAATTGTGTTTACAATGTTGACTTGATTATAATTAATGAAGCACCGGCTAAATAATTGCGACATCTTTGTTGACTCATAAAGGTGAAATGAATAAATAATAATAATAATAATAAAATAACATGAAAATTAGGATATATATATTATCAAATATAGATTATTTTAATATAATTTCCTCACTTTTGACAGTGGAAGAGCATTTTGAAAAGAAAAAAAAACATATTTACATATTTTTAATCATTATATAAAATAAGTAAAATTTCGATTTTGGTACTCATAACATAAAATATGTAAAATTTGATCGTGTCCATGTAAAATATTTTTCTTCATTTTTTTAAATTGAAATTTCTATTTTAGTCCCTACTATTTTTTAGAAAGGTAAACAGTGTTTATTTTATAAATCTTAAATATTGTTAAGATATCACATACTATATTATTACATCTCCACACTAATATGCACTTCAAACACTAATTTGACCTTTCTTATAGTACATAAATATATAATATTAGAAATTAAATGTAATAATTTTTAATCTTAAAAAGATAAAAAAATTACAAATCCAAAATCAAAATTCCAAAACATGTTAATGGGATTATAAATGTATTTTTTATACGTGATTTCTAAATAAGATTCATTTTGTCCCTCTTTCCAAATGAAAACTTTCTATTACTAATATGTTGCAAAATAATTTACAAATAATATTTTAAGAAAGTATATTTTGTGTTTTCGTTATATTTTTTTAAAGTATAATCAAAAGCTAGAAGAATAAAAATTGTGATTAATAATTATAAGTTATTTAAAACAATTTCTGATAAAATTAAGTCTTTGTTACTTTTTCATCATTAAAATTTAGTTTTTTTTTTCTAATTTAGGGTTTCATCTTTAGACTTTTTTTCATAAATAATACTATTTAAAAAATATTTTCTAAAATAACATATCTGAAACATTATTTACCCAATTAGCATTGTTTACTCGTTTATGTTACTCTCGTTCAAGCGAAAAATGCATCGCTTGAGCGAGGAAACCTAAATTTTAAGGATTTTGTGGGGTTTAGGTTTGCTCAAGCCATAAAATTCTCAATTGAGCGAGAATTTCTCTCGCTCAAGCAAGAAATTCATAGCTTGAACGAGGAGATCTGAAACTAATGGGTAATCTTGGGTGTTTTTTCGCTCAAACGATGGGTAATTTCACTCGAGCAAGAACTGATTGAAATATGTGGTGACCCAAGTTGCATTATGTGGCTAACTGCATTAGATCTTTAGCCTGTAGTCAATTCTCACTCAAGCGATGGGTAATTTCGCTCGAGCGAGAAGTGATGGGTTAACTTAACGTCTGTGGTCAATTCTCGCTCAAGCAAGAAACCTATTGCTTGAGCGAGGAAATTTATAATCGATTATAATTTAAATTAATTGATCATAATTTTAAAATAATCGAATATTTAAAATTATGATCAATTATTTCTCTCTCGCTCAAGCAAGAAATTCATCGCTTGAGCGAGGATATATGAAACTAATGAGTAATGTCGGATCAATTCTCGCTCGAGCGATGAGTAATTTCACTTGAGCGAGAAGTGATTGTCTAACTACGTTGGACCTTTCGCCTGTGGTCAATTTTCGCTCAAGTGAGAAATTTATCACTTGAGCGAGGAAATTTATAATCGATTATAATTTAAACTAATCGATCATAATTTTAAAATAATCGAATATTTAAAATTATGATCTATTATTTCTCTCTCGCTCAAGCGAGAAATTCATCGCTTGAGCGAGAAGACCTAAAACTAATGGGTAATCTAGGGTGTTTTTTTACTCAAGCGATGGGTAATTTCGCTCGAGCGAGAATTGATTGAAATATGTAGTAACCCAAGTTGTATTATGTGGCTAATTGCGTTGGATCTTTAGCCTGTGGTCAATTCTTGCTCAAACGATGGATAATTTCCCTCGAGCGAGAACTGATTGAAATATGTGGTTACCCAAGTTGTATTATGTGACTAACTGCATTGAAGCTTTAGCTCGTGATCAATTCTCGCTTGAGCGAGGAAACCCGCAACTATTTATAATCGATTATAAGCTAAACTAATCGATTATAATTTTAAAATAATCGATTATTCTAAATTATGATCGATTATTTTGCAACTTTTTTACATAATTAATAATTTTTTTAAATTTTTTTCCCAAAACAGCACTTCCCAATATAATTTCTAATGCATACAAGTAAGAAATCCAATACTAAGTCACCCACCCAAGTCAGGATTCCCATGCCTTTTTGATGCACACAAGTCAAGAATCTAATGATGAGTCACCCACCCAAGTCAGGATTCCAATCGTGGATTCCCTGCATTGGGTTAGATAAAAGCAAAAGCCATGTGAGGGAGCCTTGGATTAGTCAAAAGCAGAAGCACATTTAAAGAGATGTTGACCCACCCACTTTTCTTGGGTTTTGTGTGTGTCAGAAGCCATGTGAGGGTGCCTTGGATTCAAACCATTGGACTTCATTATAAATAGACCACTTTCATTCTTTGAAGTTCTCACATTGCACACTCCTAAATCTCTGAAGCTCTTTACATTCTTTCTTCTTCTTCTTACCTTTAGTCTTCTTTTTGTTCCACACTCCTAAAATGGGTGTAGTGTCTACTATTGTCCACTATGATGGTTCCATGAACCCATGTCTAATGGAGGGAGTTACCTTCAATACTGAGACTGTAAAACTTATTCCTTTAAAGAGAGAAATTTCTTTACAAAGGTTGAAGAAATTGATCCACATGAAATTAGAGAAAGAACCCCACGAAAATGTAGTAATTATCCATTTTCGCTGCCCAACTAGACTCGGAGTTGGGATCAACAACTTCATTACTGTTGAGTTAAAAGATGATGACGACGTGGAGATCATGTTTGATGTTCATGATTCAAACTCAAGTCTATGTGGTATTGAAATTTTTGTTACATTTAAAACTTCTTCTTCATACCTCAACACACACTCACCTGAAATCTCACCCTCACCCTACCAAGCTTTCTCAAACATTGACCCAGAAATACCTACACATAATGACTACATCTCTTTTACTCAACTTCTAAGTGGGCCTTCCACAAACAATAACGAAGAACTACCCATACAAGAGAACGAAATTAATGGCCTTCCAATTGAAGTCGTTGATCCTTTTAGTGAGGACGAAGACGAAGATGAAATTCTCAGCCAACACCAAGATGATTCAAAGGACGAACAACCACATATCCCTACACATGCAACAAACTTCATGGAACCATACAACCCACCACAATATTTTCTTAACTTTGAAAGTCACATTCAACAACAAGACCCAGAGTATGACCATGCGTTGGACAAAGAGTCTTTTGTTTCTCTGGCAGGAATTCTATTTCTTGGACAACGTTTCATAATAAAAGAACAAGTTCAAGATGCCATCAACCGCTTTCACATTGTCAATCATTGCATATACAAGGTGAAAATTTCAAACCAAAGTAGATATGTTATTGAATGTATTGATAACCAATGCAATTGGAGATGTCGAGCAATATTACACACAAGAGAACAATATTGGGAGATTATGAAGCTTGAAGGGCACCATACATGTGTTTCATCATTAATTAATTAGCCAAGACCACAACAAGTTGGGATATAAAATGATTTCCCAAATAATTGGTCAAATAATTGATGTTGATTTGTCAACACTAATCTTCACAATCATAGCCTACATCCAATTAACAATAGGTTATACTATAACGTACAGGAAGGCCTGACTGGCCAAACAAAAGGTAGTGAAGACCATCTACGAAAATTGGGAGGATTCATATAAGAAGTTACCTTATTTGTTACAAGCCATGCAACAATTTGTTCCCGGATTCATCTACAAACTGCAGTCACAACCAGCTTACCAAGGTGAGACCCTTCAACAAAATTCAAATATTTTTAAGCGTGTGTTTTGGATGTTTAGGTCATGCATAGATGGATTTGTTCACTGCAAGTCCATTGTTCAAGTGGACAAAAATTTTTAGTACAAAAAATATAGAGGTACCTTGATGGTTGCAGTAGCACAAGATGATCGCAACAACATCCTCCCCATTGCGTTTACAGTGGTTGAAGGTGAAACAAGTGATGCTTGTTTTTTTTCTTAAAAAACCTCCAAAGATATGTCACACCCCAAGCAAGGATTATGCATCATATCAGACCGACATGAATCTATTAGAAGTGCATACATGAGAAATGGAAGCCGATGGATAGAAAATAATTCAGTGCATGTCTACTGCATTAAACACATTGCACATAATTTTATGTGACGTTTTAAAAACACTGCACTAAGGAAAGATGTTATAAATATGGGTAATTTCTTTGTTACAAATTTGTTACAATTTATTCATTATTTAAGTGTTGCTAATAAATATTTATATTAACTATGTTTTTTAATATTGTTGTAGCATATGAGATGAATGAACCATGATTCTATTATTATTACAACATCTTGAGACAATTTGACATAAAACTAGCTAGTTAGTTGGATGAGATACCTAGAGAAAAATGGGCACTTGCATGGGACAATGAATGGCGTTGGGGCCACATGACGATCAACATAGCAGAGTCTATCAACTCTGTTTTGAAAAAAAAAATAAGAAATCTACCTATTTGCTCCATGGTCAACGCAACGTACACCCACTGCAACAAATTTTTCATTGAAAGAGGGAGGCAGATAGATGCTATGATCAATGTTGGTCATATATACTCTGAAATTTTGGTCACAAATTTAGAGGAAGCACAAACACAGACAAACACGCATAGGGTCATAACTTTTGACAGATTTACCATAAAATTTGTAGTAGAAGAAACACAAAACCCACGTGAAGTTCGACCAGCAGGGAAGTTTGTAGTTCGCCTTGATGAGTTATGGTGTGACCGTGGAAAATTCCAGAAATTTCACATGCCTTGTTCACATGTTCTTGCTACATGCACATCATGACTTCAACAACTACATTCATCCAGTGTATATCTTACAACAAGTTTCAAAGGTATACGAAACACAATTTGCGTTGTTGCGAAATGAAGAATATTGGCTAACATACATAAGACCTACTTGTGTGCAGATCCATAAATGAAAAGAACTTCAAAGGGCCAACCAAAATCAAGTCGTATAAGAATTGATATGAATATTACAGAAAATTAAAGTAGGATTAAAAAATGTTCATATTGGCATACCCCTAATCATAGCAGAAGAACATGCCCTAATGTTGCACGTGCATCTACTTTGCATCATTAGATTGTGTTAGTTAAGAAATGCCCCAATGTATGAAACTTAAGAGTTTTTCAATTAATAAAATTTCTTCTTTGCAGAGTGGGGATTACTTACAATGTAGTAACTCATGTACTCATCTGTTCTTACAATAATGATAACTATATTTGTTAGAATCGCGCAGCGGAATGTTCGCATGGTCGGACAAAAACCAAGAGGGGGGGTGAATTGGTTTCTTAATAAAAATTAGGTTTTCAAAATTTTTCCCAAATTTTACCGATTAAAAACTGCGTAAATGTAAATAGAGAAGTGAAGAAAATATTACACAGTAGGTTTATACTGGTTCGGATCAAAAGACCCTACGTCCAGTTGCTAATCACTCAAAAGAGGATTAACGCTCGTCACTAAAAACAAATTGTTACAA